>BRKX01000012.1:31585347-32785347 GCA_026008535.1 Perilla frutescens
TCATGCTAAAGGAGCATTACAGGTTGATAACAGTTTCAAGACTTCCTTCTTGAAGAGGAGCGAGATCTAAACTTGTGTAAAGATGGACAATAGCACCTAAAGTCTCAGCGAGCAGTTGGGATCGATAAGTGTGAGCTGTCGACCCAAAAACTGCCTGAGGAGGAGTGTGTACTGACAGGTCCGTTCTTCTGGGACAACAACAGTTGGAAATGAGGCTGCGCTCAGATTGAAGGGTGCCATTTTCAGGTCCAACATGAATTCTTCATCGTGTAACTATAATAAAGAAACTTTACAATTATATAGTGGATTGCCCTCCTGCAGAATGAAGAGAGGACGTAGAAGCAGGAAGCTTCGAACCTCTATAATGTCTTGTGTGTGCTACTTTTATTGCTCTCAGCTTTCTAGGTTCTTAAACTGCACACCTTCACACACAGACTGCACTTACAAGCTTTAGCCAAGTCTTCAAAGCTATCAGTTGCAAACTGATTAGCTTACCAGCTAAGCTTCAGTCAGGCCATCTCAACTGATCAAGAAGCACAGATAAAATATCTAAAGTGAGTCAGGGCCCTATCTATTCCGCATCCATTCAATGTTTTTGAAGTTAGTTTATTCACCCCCCCTAAACTGACATAGACTCGCACCGGGACCAAGAACGCTCATAAACGTTATAATGAACTTAATATAAATTGCAAAAAGCAAAGCAGATAAATGATTGATAACCATATTCGATCAACTGATCTACGTCACGGGGACTTTTCAAGTCTGTGAGAAACATTCAACTACTCCAATGTATTGTTTACTAGGGATTTTACATGCAAATAACCTCGTCACTCAATACTCGTTCTACCTGAAACACTCTCTTTCAATGGATTGAACTATGAGCTCCCATCACAGCCTAGATATCTACCTATCTAGTTCCTATAGGTATTCTCTTTTGAGAATCATTTGACAGTGTATGAAAAGTATTTCAATACACGCAGACTAGAACAATAATCTTTAGCCTAACAATGACAATCGAAACCTATGCGGCTCTTTAAGCAAATTAAAGCTCTTGTGTAGATGTATATTTTCAGTGCATTCAATCATTCCATGTCAAATATAACAGGTCTGTATCCCAGGATATTTATAGATTGCAATATAGCCTTAACAATGAAAGAGAAGTCATAATCCTAATCTGAATCTGATAAGGAAACTTTCCTTATTGAAACCAAAACCTAGGACATGCCATGTTAGAATTCTTCCATCTTTAGAACTCTGTCTTGAATTCAATCACGTGCTCTCAAGCTGAATAAGGCATCTTCTAGAATGATCTTGAATCTTCTCTTGGTTGGCAACTTTGAATAGCTTCAATGATCTTGGAAAATAATCTGGACAAAGGATGTTCATGCAAACATTCACATCAGGTAGCATAGCAAAATATCTTGTTTGTTCACAAATTGACTTCTGGCTATCTCTTACACTAGCTGGCAATACTCAACATGTTGAACAATCTGAGTTATGACACGATACACAACCGTCTTCATCTTCAGCTCAATCCAAACTCCTTACCCAAACTGTTTTCAAGAAGTTCAGATTATGTTCATGTACATCTTTATGAACGTTGTCCAGAATAGCAAACTTGTACTTGAAAAATAAAATACTTAGTGATGATTCTGTGCCATAAAGATAATGACAATCAATCACTATAGCAAGTGCAAAGTAGAGCACTTGATAAAAATGATTAGTGCTCAGCATGACACTAACAATCTCCTCCTTTGTCTTTATATGTTGGCAAATCAGCTTCTTCGTTTTTCCCAGTATGACTTCATCAGCAGCAGGGACGCTTACCTAGATCTTCATGAGCTTTGTTAAGAACTTATGCTCTGTTTATCTCTCTTTTCTTTTCTTTTATGTCTTTTTTATATTTTTATCGGAGCAATGAAGATCATTAACAATCATGTAGCAGTAAAGACAAAAGTAACTTAGTGAAGGATTGCGGATTGATGTAATGAATATAGATGAGATAGTTATAGCTCGATTACATCATATTGAAGCTCAAAGTAGAGAGCTTCACAAAAATTAAGACTTAACATAAGAAGTTTTATAAATATCAGAGCAAAATAAAATCAGAAATAAATTTTTGAAAAATGAATACTCCACCTATTTACCTGTAGGTATAGGCAAAAGAGCATCAACAGTGCTTTCATGAGCTAGATTTGTCTACATCAAATTGTGCAGACTCGAACTCTTCATCCACAACTTCTGCTTCCCCATTTTCTTTTTCTACTTCTTCTTCCTTGTCATCTATTTCTGCACCAGCTTTAGCCTTTTTTTCTGTTTCAGCTTCCTTGACCTCATTTTCCTTCTCTACAGACTCATCTTCATACACAATCTCTTCTTCATTATCTTTATCTCTTTCAACTTCAGTCCAGGCTAACTTACTGAGACGGCCTTTCTTCCAATGAGTATCTTCACTTTTCTTAATTACTGTTTCAACCAAGGTTTGTAAAGGTCGATCTTTCTCTGCAGAAGGCCTTGCAAACTTCTCATTCTGAAGACGTTCATTTAAAAGCACCTGAACTTTCTTCCTCTCAGCAGCATGGTCCAGAGTCTTTTGAGCATGGAAGGCAATACAGTCTTATAGATATGAAATTATTCTTTGGTGCATAGAGACTGTGGGAATGGAGAGCACTGATGCTTGTGATGATTTCTTTTTAAAGCTGACAAATTTATGAAGTTGGATGCGCATATGCTCTTTTGTTAAAGAAGACAGATCAGAAGAAACTTTCATGCCAAGAAACTTCTTGGGCTTGATAACAGAATCCATTTTGGTTGCAACTGACAGAGGTTCAGTTTACCTTGGAACCTATTATGATGTGTTTCAATATTTATAAACTCGTGTCAATGCCTACAAGTATACAAGCATATATTTGTTGCAAGGATGATACGAGGTCGATCCACAGGGAAAAAAGAACTAAATAAGAAAATGCAAGTACCACAATATTTGATGCAAGGATTATCTAGACTAGGCTTAAGTGGGGGTTGATTTTGATCAATACCAAAACAATAACTTAAGTAACAAACACCAAACAACCAAAATAAATAATCAAGAACAACAACTAACAAAAAGAGAGATTTAGAAGTGGGATTAAGCAAGACTCTAGGACATGGATTCACAATACTCCTCTTGATTCAACAACAAAGTCTAAACACACAATCATGCTAAGTTCATAGGTAAGAAGACCACGAATATAGAAGGAGCATCTCTCGAATATCTCCTAAATTTCGAATGCGACAAGGATGGCTATCTCTAACACATTCCAAGGTCGCACCTACCAAAAGCTCAAAGGAGTCACTCTTCCTTCCACATACTAAACTTCAACAAAGAGTACAAGTACATAAATTCAATCCATACATGCTTATGTTCACGGGATGGGCAAGATACAAGTAAAACATACATGTGATACTAGTAAGGAGGCCACTCAAACAACATCATTCAAGACCAATGTAGGGATTAAAACCTTGACAAAGCATGAACATACATTTATCCTTCATCAAGAACAAGAGTCACATTGTTTCACCACATCTTAGAGCCCTAAGGGCTCTAGCCTACCATATTTACAACAAGATAAAAGATACAAGACAAGGATCCAAAACTCATTCTCAATAAAAAGATAAAAGAGTGAAGGAGAAGATAAAACCCAAACTCCTTCAATCCCTTGGCTTGAATCTTCAAATGGATAGTTGGATCTTCCTCCTCCTCTTGATGTTCTTGATCTTCCAAGATCTCCAATGAAGAGTGTTTTCTCCCCTATTTTCATGTGTAAGATGTGTCTTTTGAACTCTCACAATGATATATCATATATAGGACCAATAATGGAGTGCCAAAAGTTAAAAACGGATTCGTCAGTCCCGACCGCAACCCCGTCTGGGTCGCGCCAGGAGGTTGAGCTTGGAACACATAAAAATAGCTCTCTGAAGTACCGAGACGCAGGCTGAACAGGCCGCACCCGGAGCCCGCATTGCAGAGGCTTCGGGGCGCGGCCTGTCCTGCGATCGCGCCAGGAGACCGCGCCCGGAAGCGCCTGCGACGCGGTCCGGGCTGGGTTGCGCCAGGTGGTCGCACTGGGGCCGAAGGTTTTTCCCTCTCTGTTTGATGCTCTGCAATGCGACCTACGGTCGCGCCTCTTGGCTGTGTCTGAGCCCGACCATTGGTTTTCTTCAATTCTTCAAGTCTTGTGCGGCCTTTGATGATCGGAATCCCATTTTAACTTCGTTTTGTACGTACTAACCCAAAAATACCCTGTATTGGCCACTTTAAACAACATAAACGAAAAACAACAAATTTACAAACATAAAGACTTAAACATAGAGCAAAAGCACTCAAAAGTAAGTTCAAATGAGTCCAAATGAGTGCTATTTAAGCACTCATCAACTTCCCCAAACTTAAATATTTGTTTGTCCCTAAACAAAACAAGAGACAAGGCAAGGATTTTGATTTGAGTAGAATCAAGATGACAATTTGCTTCATAATCACAAGATGAGCATTATAAAGATGATATTCGCAATCAAGAATAAACAAGTACTAAAGAAATCATCATGATACAATTTATTGGAGTACAAGCTCTCACAAGGATTTTTAAAGAACGCTCACTCTCGAGTGTATAGGCAAAACGTGTATCCGCTCAAGGTCAAGAGTGCATTAGGATCCTACCATAAGCTTGCAAAGTGACTACAATCTCCACTACTCACGTGTGTTATCAAACAAGAATCGTTAAGGACTTTTTGGGTTTGTAGTAAAGGCTTTTCGGAGGGGTAGGTAAACATTTGGCTAAGTGGCTTCCCAATAATTCCAAAGTTATTTCATTATAAGTCAAGAAGAACTAAACAAGTTCTCTTCTACCCTTTGTTCTTTTCTACCCAAATTTCTTTGAGATTACTTTAAATTTTTCATCAATCCTTACCCTTTTTTTTGTGATCTTTGTGAACATATCTCTTCTTGCTCTTTTTTTAAGAAATTTTTAATTTCAACTCTAGATATTTTTCTTCTTTTTGTTCTTCTCTATCACAAGAGTATTTCAATATTTGTCCTTTTTCCAACTTCAAGATTTCTCAAAAGTTCATTTTGAAAGAATAAATGCAAATCATTCCTTTTATTTCATTCCCTAACCCAACAAGATCAAGAAGACATTTCAAGGCTCAAAAAGGCTTTCAAAGGATTTAATTTGATTTGGAAGGAACATATTTGGATAAGCATGAGTTAAACAAAGAATGGCCTTAAGTCTTTTTCAAGAAATCAAACACACATTTGTAACCTCAATCAAGTCACAAAGCAAGTTATAGAGAAATACTAGTGCACCAAGAAGACCATTAATCACTCATCAAAGAAAAAAATTACACTTGTGTAATCTTTGGATCAAAATTCTTCCCAAGGTAAACCTTTACTCCAAAAATTGTACTTTTGAGACATCACTTAGATACTTGCTTACATTATCATGCTATAAAATCTTGCATTTCATCAATATTTTTCAAAAATTTTCATCATAAACTCATCATCATCAAGGATTTCTACTCAATCAAAAACATGCTCTTTACCCCTATCATATTGTAGGAACATACACTTATTCAGGTCAAAAACATCCCCAAGCCACATATCATAAGACAATCGAGCAAAAACATAGATAAAACATCACATAAGCCTATAAGAAGAAAACGACATGCTAAATAATATCCATCAAATGTCTCCATCCAACCAATCCATCATACATAAAGTAATAAAATCCTAACATGATCTAAATATAAATAAAACATAAGCATGCTTCAATTATCCAAACTTAATAAAAAATAGTAAAGCGATAAAGTGAGCATGAAAAGATCCTTGCCACCACTACTCTGCCCCTCCCCCAAACTTATTTTGATCCAAGTGAGGACATAAGTTTGGAGGTAAAAAAGATGGTGGCAAGGAGCACTAACTGCTCAGTGGGGTGGATGCTGCTGATGATGTGGAGACTGTTGCGGGAATTGCTGAGAAGTGGAGGATGGCATGAACTGGGATGGCTGGAACTGCTGGAAGGAAGATGCCATGAATTGGCCCATCGGCATTTGCTGAAAATGCTGTGACGAAGAGGACGATGCCATGAACTGTCCAGCCGGGAATTGCTGCATCGACTGGAATGGCTGCTGAAACTGCTGCTGCGGTTGGTAGGAGTTGTAGGGAGTCAGCTGTTGATGCTGAGACGGGGTATAGGGCTGCTGCTGTGACCCAGAGCCGGTGTGCATTCCTCGAAAGAGCCTGGCTAGGTCCTGTATCTCTGATCGAAATGAGCCAATGTTGTCAGACAAACCCCTGATCTCGCCTCTGATGCCGGTGTACCTCTCATCAATATCAACCTAGATGGTATGAAACCGCTCATCCACACTCGACTAGATCTGTCCCATCTGGTGATGCATGTCGCTGCGGATGTCATCAAATCGGGTATACAAGTCTTGTCGTAGATTCCCAAATTCGTCATGCACCTCCATTCACCAGCTTTGCATATTTTCATCCATTGTGGCCATGTAGCCATCCAGTGCATCAAAACGGCCTGCAATCTACTCCTCAGTGTAGCGCCGCCCTCGTCTGAATGTGGCAGTGGAGGATCCCTCTCTTCCATCGGCTCCTCCTCCCTCGGGTTGGTCATCAATGGCATCTCTCATGCCTGTAGGAAGTCCCGCTGCTATAATAGCCTCGCGATGGGCTGGTGTATCCATCATCTAGTTACCTCTTTCTTGGAAATTCGACACATGCGTGAGAGCCGGATTGGGCAGCAAAAAGTTCCCCCCTCCTCTCATGGACAAAAGATAGGTACTTGTGTCCGAGGTGAGCATCTTTATGTTTCTCAAGTAAGGAATACTCAAGAGTCTTACTCCGGGACTATCTTGGTACTCATCCAGATCAATTTGGAAGTGCTCGGCTAGAGGAGTGGTCAATCCCCCAATGCAGATCCAGCCATTCTTCATGTGAGCTTGTCTTTGAAGTTGCTTAAGTAAGAATGCTCTGAAGTTCAGGTGGACGACATTCAATATGGCCCAAAGTGCAAACAACTCTGCAGTCCTCACCCCTCCGTTCTCACGTCTAGCAAAGATGGTAGAGGCTAGAATGCGGTGTAGATAGCGGAATACTGGATTGGGCATGGCGGAGGCCTTGGCAAGGCTGGAGTCGTACTTCTCAGTGTCAGACTCCGTCAAGCAGAAGAGGCGGTAGGCATAATCTTTGTCATATCGAAACGGAGGATGATAGATGCCGTCATCGGCCGCATTAAAGATCTGGTTGATCTCATCAACCGTGAGAGCTCTGTCCCGGTTTCCCATCCTGAAAGTGCATCTGATTGGTCCTCTTTTTGCCGTCCTTTTGACGTCAAGTGTGCTCAACACCTCTTTTACCAAGAGTGGGTAAGTCTTCCTTGTCGTTTCAAGGGCCTGTAACCATCCAATTCTGTCGAGGAGAGTCCAAACATCATCTCGTATCCCAAGAATCTTTGTGGATGTGGGACACATGAATCGGGTGGCTGCTACACTCAAGGGGACACAATCTATCCCAACTTGTTCTATGCCATGCTTCCGTAAAGTGAATCTCATAAGTCATGGGATCATCAATAGCAAGGTCTTCTTCTTCCTGTTCACTTCCCTCCTCTATTTCGGGGTCGGATTCGGGTTCTTGTTGTCTCGGCGATCTCTTTTCTCTTTTTGGTGCCATCTTTGTGTGATTGAGGTATGGTACCTATAGACAAGAAAAGGAGCCGTAAGATATAAGGGCATAACCAAAAATTGAAACAAAGAAGTTGAGGCTTTAAAATATATGATAACTTTCACTACACTTCCTCAACTAACTTTATTGAATAAACGTTTTACCCTCCTACCGAATGATAAGCATGCTCCATTTTTCAAAGCATCAACATAAATATGCAACATGAACACCAATTTAACTTGGCACAAATAGCCTCTTCATATTTGACAATATCAAAGACAAAGGCTTATTGTGCACGTGTCCAGAACCAAACATGATCAATCACAAAAAGAAAATTGGTTGCAACATTGGTAAATGGTCCTCGAATTAGGATGACAATATCAAAAGTATAGGACCAATAATAACATTTTTCAACATTACCAATCAACAATGGTTGGGTTCAATGATAAAAATCCAACTGAGTCATAAGTATAAATCACAGACGAAGGGACTCCATTTAATGTAACAATATCAACAACAAAGAGTTCCCCTTTTCCATAAAATATCAAGGTTGCATTAAGCATGTAAATTTTTATTCATAACCAACTATCTTGCACCAATCATCATATATTTCAATTGCTCCCAAATTTAGACATTTCAGCCTCAAGTTTTCTACCAATTAGGGGATAACAAAGGCTTAGTGCACAAGAAGGTAGCGAAAACACCACACAAGATAGCAAAGTTCCATTTTGCACATCGAAACATATAAATTGATTGTCAAAGTCAAGCCTCTATGGTTTATTCCAACCAAATGCATCATGAACTTAAGCAAAAATGCACCAAAACCCAACACATTCCTTCAATTTACATGCATTAGTCTCACTTAGACTTGGTAGGAACAGAATACACTATTTCATCAACCAAAATGGTAAATTTTTTCTCAAATGAGCACAATGTATTATCCTAGCCATCTAAGTGCAAGCATTATGAGTATTTTCTCTCAATTAAGCAACAATGGGGATATAATCAACCAAACTACATGAAAAATCCAAAATTCACCATTGATGCCCCCAAGTTCATGAAAGATCCATCAAATTCCACCAAATTTTCACCAAAATTCCAACATATTTATCATACCCATGCAAGATATTACACATTCCATCCAATGACAACAAGATTTGAGGAAGATTCATGACAAATTCGTTCATCTCGATTCTAGGGCATAAAGCATGATTTTTCCCCAAATTTCAAGCATATAATCCATTCAAAACTCAAATAATCATGATAGAAGTATAATGTAGGAGGAATCTAGGAGAAAAGTGAGAGATTTACCTTGGTTTCTTGAGGGAAAGGTCAAAAATTGTGTGTGAGAGTGAGTGAGATCGTGTGTGAGTGAAGAAATGAGAGTGAAATGAGTTGAAAGAGGGTTAAAAACCCGTCTGTGTGCGGGCCGCGGGCTGGGTCAGTCGCGTCCGGAGGCCGGGCTTCAAGTGGCCTGCGACGCGGGTGAAGCTGGGTCGCGCCTATGGGCCGTGCCTAGGCTGAAGAGATTCAGCTTTCTGAAGTGCTCTGCAATGTGGCCCCTGCCCGCGCCGTGTGCCCGCGTGTGAAGTGCTCTGGGGCGCGGCCTCGGCCTTGGTCGCACCTATGGGCCGCGTCCCAGACACTTGTTGCGTTTTTCTTTTCCTTTCGATATATGTTCCCTCATTACCTCTATATTTCTCTTCCTGCAAAATATTCACTTACTCAAGACACACAAAACATCACGTCTACAAC
Organism: Perilla frutescens; assembly: GCA_026008535.1. Lineage (NCBI taxonomy): Eukaryota > Viridiplantae > Streptophyta > Magnoliopsida > Lamiales > Lamiaceae > Perilla > Perilla frutescens. The sequence continues at coordinate 31,594,808 of BRKX01000012.1, forward strand.
CAATTCCCATTTCTTAGGAAGCACCCCACTACAAAAGGAATTTAACTAGGTAATAAAACATACAATTAAACAAAAACAAGAAAAATAAAAAAATGAAAATTAAAAGGATTGGGTTGCCTCCCAACTAGCGCTTAATTTAATGTCGTGAGCTCGACGGGATATGTTCTTCAAACGTCTTTGAGATGGAGGACAAACACCCCGGCTTGCTCCTCCGAATTGTAGAACTTCTTTACACGTTGTCCATTGACGACAAATCTATTTCCATCATTGGCTTGCAATTCCACAGAACCACTTTCAAAGACTCTCGAAATCAAGTAAGGCCCTCCCCACTTTGTCTTGAGTTTTCCGGGAAACAATTTAAATCTTGAATTGAACAGCAAAACAGCATCTCCAGGTGCAAGTTCTTTCTTCCGTAGGAACTTGTCGTGATAGAGTTTGGTCCTCATCTTGTAGATGGAAGAATTTTCAAAGGCCTCAAGCCTAAATTCATCAATTTCGTTCAAATGGAAAATTCTTTCCTTTCCCGCCATCTCAAAGTCAAAATTTAGCTTCTTGGTGGCCCAATATGCCTTATGAGTGAGCTCAATCGGAAGATGACAAGATTTCCCGAATACCATTTGATAGGAAGACATGCCCAACGGAGTTTTGTAAGCCGTTCGATAGGCCCACAATGCTTCATCGAGGTGGCTTGCCCAATCTTTCCCGTTCGTCTTCACCACTTTTTGGAGGACTTGTTTTACCTCTCTATTTGCAAGCTCAGCTTGCCCATTGGCTTGTGGGTGGTAGGGAGTCGTCACCTTATGCTTCACTCCATGGCGTGCTAGGAGGCTCGTCATCCACTTATTGCAAAAGTGAGTGCCCCCGTCACTAATTAAGGCTCTTGGAGCCCCAAATCTTGTCAAAATATTCCTTTGAAGGAACTTAAGCACAATCTTCGAATCATTAGTCTTGGTTAGAATTGTTTCAATCCATCGTGAGAGATAATCAACCGCCAAGAGTATGTAGAGATTTCCATCGGAAACCACAAATGGTCCCATAAAGTCGATCCCCCATACGTCGAACAACTCCACTTCAACAATAGCACTCATAGGCATTTCATCCATTTTTGAAATTGAGCCCATCTTTTGGCATTTCTCAAATGCCTTCACAAATTCTTCACAATTCCTGAAAATGGAGGGCCAATAGAATCAGCTTTGTAAAATCTTTCTAGCGGTTCTATTTGAAGCAAAATGGCCTCCACAAGGGGAATCATGACATGTCTTCATTATCTCGATCCATTCTTCCTTCGGCACACGTCTTCTAAGGATGGAATCAGCACATCTTCTAAAAAGATAGGGCTCCTCCCATATGTAGAATTTGAGATAATGAAAGAATTTTTTTCTTTGATAGCTCTCCATTTCTACTGGTTTCACCTTGGCAACTAGGTAGTTGACAATATCCGCAAACCATGGAACTTTTTTTGAAGCCGACATGATTCTCTCATCGGGAAAACTTTCATTTATTGGCGATGTGTTCTCTTCTTCTTTCACATGCTCCAATCGGGACAAGTGATCCGCCACCACGTTCTCGCATCATTTTCTATCTTTTATCTCTACATCGAACTCTTGGAGTAGGAGAATCTATCGGATAAGCCTTGGCTTTGCATCCTTTTTGGCAAAAAGATGCCTCAAAGCGGCGTGGTCGGTGTGCACTATCGTTCGGGCCCCAATGAGATAGGGCCTAAACTTGTCGAATGCGAAGACGACCGTCAAGACTTCCCTTTCTGTGGTAGTGTAGTTGACCTGAGCGGAATCCAAAGTCCTACTCCCATAGTAGATGACTCGGAAGAGTTTGTCCTTCTTTTGGCCAAGAGCGGCTCCTACCGCTATCTCGCTTGCATCACACATCACTTCAAAAGGGTCACTCCAATCAGGTAAGATAAGCATGGGTGCCGTGATTAGGGCCTTCTTCAATGTTTCAAAAGCCTGCAAACAATTAGCATCAAAGTCAAATTCAACGGCTTTTTCAAGTAAACGACAAAGAGGTTTAGAAACTTTGGAAAAATCTTTTATAAAGCGCCTATAGAAACCGGCGTGTCCCAAGAAGCTTCTAACTCCCTTTTCATTTGTTGGTGGAGGTAGTTTTTCAATGGCCACTATCTTGGCCCGGTCCATCTCTAGACCTTCACCCGACACCTTGTGTCCTAGAACAATGTCATCTCTCACCATGAAGTGGCATTTCTCCCAATTGAGCACTAGATTAGTATCTTCACATCTCTGTAATACTTGTGTTAAATTATCAAGGCATATATCAAATGTATCACGAAACACAGAAAAGTCATCCATAAACACCTACATGATGTTTTCAATCAATCCATGAAACATGGACATCATACACCTTTGAAAGGTGGCGGGTGCATTACACAACCCAAACGACATCCATCTATACGCAAAAATGCCATATGGACAAGTAAATGTGGTCTTTTCTTGGTCTTCGGGAGCAATCATGATTTGATTGTACCCAGAATACCCATCAAGGAAACAATAGAATTCGTGACCCGCCAACCTATCTAGCATTTGATCAATGAAAGGTAATGGAAAATGATCTTTCCTAGTATATGCATTCAACGCCCTATAGTCTATACACATTCTCTACCCCGTTACTACTCTTGTAGCAATTGTTTCTTTATTATCATTATCAACAATAGTCATTCCCCCCTTTTAGCAACTACTTGAGTAGGACTAACACACTCACTATCCGAAATAGCAAATATGATACCAGCATCAAGCAATTTTAGAACCTCTTTCCTAACAACTTCTTGCATAATAGGGTTGAGTCTTCTTTGATTTTGCACCTTAGGTTTATAATCTTCCTCAAGCAAGATTTTATGCATGCATATCGAAGAGTTAATACCTTTAAGGTCGGAGATTGACCATCCAATAGTGCTTTGATATTTTCTCAACACCCTTAACAATTTATCGCATTGTTCATCGGATAAGAGAGTAGAAACTATTACCGGTTTTTGCTTGGATTCATCAAGGTAAGCATACCTCAAATGTGTAGGTAGGGGTTTCAACTCCATTTCTTCTTTTGCTTTCAACCCGTCCTCTTCCTTTTATGTTTGGTCCTCGTCTCTCAATGGCAAGAACTTTGGCTTTCTCAAGTAGGATTCCTGAAATGAATTCATCATAGAAACGAAATCAAATAGACCAAAATCATCATTGGATAAAGAATTAAAGATAGAGTTAGAAATGCAAATCTCAAGATGATCATTTAGGCTCCTCAACTCTTCATCCCTTATGCATTCATCCACCATTTGGAGTATTTTGCACTCCTTAATATTCTTTGTCTCTTCTTCGGGATATTGCATCGCTTTTTGGGTATGTCAAGGAGCGGTCGGCCATTTGGAGACAAATGGTGGTAGGCTTGATCTCCCCCATTTTCAACTTTTTAAAGAACGAGAGGGGCATCAAATTGATATTCGTCCCAAGATCACATAAAGCCTTTCCAACGTGATTTTCTCCAATAGTAATCGAGATGTTAAAGCTTTCCGGATCTTTCATCTTGGTGGGCAATTTTCTTTGCAATAAAGCACTATAATTCTCGGTCAAATTAACCATCTCATACTCCCCCCATTTCCTCTTCTTGGAAATCGCATCCTTCAAGAATTTTGCAAAATTTGGCATTTGTTGAAGTGCTTCAATAAGAGGAATGTTGATTTGTACCTTTCTAAAGATGTCAAGGAATCGAGAAAATTTCTCGTCACTCTTCACCTTTTGGAGTCTTTGTGGGTAGGGTATGGGCACTTTGTATTCTTCTGGCATCACCCTTTCTGGTTCTTCTTTCTCCTTCCCTTTTTCAAGGGCATCATGTTTCTTCATTTTGGGACTCAAGTCCTCTTGACTCGATCCCTCCTCTTTCTTTTTCTCACTCGGTTGCTCAACAACCTTTCATCTGCTTTCCTCATCATCCGGCATCTCGGGGCCATCATAAGTGGTTCCACTCCTCAAGGTAATTGCCTTGCATTGATCCTTTGGATTCACAGTGGTATTACTTGGGAACTTCCCTTGTTGATGTTGGCTTCCCAAGATAGTTGCAAATTGTCCCATTTGCTTCTCCAAAGTGTTGACTTGGTTGCCAATTGCGCCGACGGTATTTTCTAACTTTCCAATTCGTGCTTGAGAGTCTTTCATGTAACTCCCCGTCTTCCCCATGAATGCCATTAGAAGTTCATCCATCTTGAGCTTCTTCTCCTCGTCAATTACACCATTCATGACTGAGAAACCCAGAGGTGGTTGGATAACATTGTTTGGATTACCATAGGAGAAATTCGGATGTTGAGCTTTATTTTGATAACCCGAATTTCCTCCATATTGGCCTCCATATTGGGGTTTGTACCCTTGATTGAATTGCCTTGGCTGATTTGAGAAGCCTCCTTGTTGGTTTACATAGTTTACATCCTCAAATCGGCTTTGAGATGTCTCGGCCTTTGGATTTATAAAGGCCTCGATTTTGAATTCAAGGTTGTCATTTGAGCTGCCACAAGCCCGAGTGCATCCGAACTTGAAGTAGAAGCCACTTTCTTTAAAATTTGGACTCTCTCTCTTGTGGATGGCCATTGGAAGGAATTTGAGGCCATTTTTTCAATGATTCTCAAGGCTTCTTCCGGCCCACTTGCCAATAATGATCCACTCGCGGCCGCATCCATGAGTGTTCTAACCTCATCTTTACTTCCTCCATAGAAAATGCATATTTGATGATCAGATCCAAAACCATGTCCAGGGCACTTTCATAGCATCTCCCTAAAGCGCTCCCACACCTCATATTAGCTTTATACATCCCACTGTTTGAACACGGTGATCTCTCCTTTCAATTTGAGAGTTTTTCGGGGTGGGAAAAACTTGTGTAGGAACTTTGTCACCAATTGATCCCAAGTTTGAAATGTTCCTTGAGCATGGCTTAACCACCATGTTTCCGCCTTGTCGATCAATGAGAATGGAAAGATTCGGATGCGGATTGCATCATCCGGGACTCCATTCGTCTTCATTGTCCCACTAACATTGAGAAATTTACGGATATGCTCATGGGGATCCTCCATTGGTGTCCCTCGGAATTGATTTTGTTGGATCATGAGTATGAGAGAGGTCTTCAACTCGAAGTTGTTGGCTTTAATGGGTGGTCCATTTACCACCCCTTGATCAACGACAGGTTGGAAAAGATTCCGGATTGGTGCCTCCATATTTCTATTATGAGCCTCCTCTTGGGCTCTCAATTGCTCTTGCATCACCTCCAATTGCCTTTGCATTTCGGCAATCATCGGGTCTTGAACGTGTGGAGGTAGATCCACCATTCTTCTCCGTCTACGTGCGTTGCTGTGGCGAACCGTTGCTTCAATCTCTAAGTCCAATGCGATAGGTGGTTCTCCTTGAGAACGAGTGTGCATACACTTTCTATCAAAAAGGACAAACAAATCAAAAACAACTCTTTACAATAAAACAAGTAAAAATATCTAAAGTAATCCACTCAATCGTTATCACAATATTGCATTTATCAAATTAATTCCGTCTTCCCCGGCAACGGCGCCAAAAACTTGACAGAGGTTCAGTTTACCTTGGAACCTACTATAATGTGTTTCAATATTTATAAACTCGTGTCTATGCCTACAAGTATACAAGCATATATTTGTAGCAAGGATGATACGAGGTCGATCCACAGGGAAAAAGGAACTAAATAAGAAAATGCAAGTACCACAATATTTGATGCAAGGATTATCTAGACTAGGCTTAAGTGGGGGTTGATTTTGATCAATACCAAAACAATAACTTAAGTAACAAACACCAAACAACCAAAATAAATAATCAAGAACAACAACTAACAAAAAGAGAGATTTAGAAGTGGGATTAAGCAAGACTCTAGGACATGGATTCAAAATACTCCTCTTGATTCAACAACAAAGTCTAAACACACAATCATACTAAGTTCATAGGTAAGAAGACAATGAATATAGAAGGAGCATCTCTCGAATATCTCCTAAATTGCGAATGCGACAAGGATGGCTATCTCTAACACATTCCAAGGTTGCACCTACCAAAAGCTCAAAGGAGTCACTCTTCCTTCCACATACTAAACTTCAACAAAGAGTACAAGTACATGAATTCAATCCATACATGCTTATGTTCACGGGACGGGCAAGATGCAAGTGAAACATACATGTGATGCTAGTAAGGAGGCCACTCAAACAACATCATTCAAGACCAATGTAGGGATTAAAACCTTGACAAAGCATGAACATACATTTATCCTTTATCAAGAACAAGAGTCACATTGTTTCACCACATCTTAGAGCTCTAAGGGCTCAAGCCTACCATATTTACAACAAGATCAAAGATACAAGACAAGGATCCAAAACCCATTCTCAATACAAAGATAAAAGAGTGAAGGAGAAGATAAAACCCAATGTAGAACAAACTCCTTCAATCCCTCGGCTTGAATCTTCAAATTGATGGTTGGATCTTCCTCCTCCTCTTGATGTTCTTGATCTTCCAAAATCTCCAATGAAGAGTGTTTTCTTCCCTATTTTCGTATGTAAGATGTGTCTTTTGAACTCTCACAATGATATATCATATATAGGACCAATAATGGAGTGCCAAAAGTTAAAAATGGATTCGTCAGTCCCGACCGCGACCCCGTCTGGGTCGCGTTAGGAGGTCGAGCTTGGAACACATAAAAATAACTCTCTGAAGTGCCGAGACACGGGCTGAACAGGATGTGCCCGGAGCCCATATTGCAAAGGCTTTGGGGCGCGGCCTGCCCTGCGATCGCGCCAGGAGACCGCGCCCGGAGGCGCCTGCGACGCGGCCCGGGCTGGGTCGCGCCAGGTGGTCGTGCCCGGGCTGAAGGTTTTTCCCTTTCTGTTTGATGCTCTGCAATGTGACCTACGGTCGTGCCTCTTGGCCGTGTTTGAGCCCGACCCTTGGTTTTCTTCAATTCTTCAAGTCTTGTGCGACCTTTGATGATCGGAATCCCATTTTAACTTCGTTTTGTACGTACTAACCCAAAAATACCCTGTATTGGCCACTTTAAACAACATAAACGAAAAACAACAAATTTACAAACATAAAGACTTAAACATAGAGCAAAAGCACTCAAAAGTAAGTGCAAATGAGTCCAAATGAGTGCTATTTAAGCACTCATCAGCAACATTCTTTTTCTAACTTTTGATAATCCCATAGATCAGCATGGGATAGATAATTGGAGCTTTGATCAGCTCACTCTCAGCCAAACTAACAACCTTGTTGAAGACAAACTGTCCAAAATCAAAACCCTTTCATGTTCCCACATAAAATAGGAGCCTCCCTTGATTTTGATTCACTCCGTTGCGATAGGTGGTTGGAACCCAGTTATGTGTGGCTATTCTGAATAGAGCTTTGTAAGTGGCAGTCAACTTGGTTGTAGAGATGGTCTGTGGATTGGACGACCAGAAATCATACTCACCTCCCGTGAGTTCAGCAACAATAATATCCAAATCCTCAACTTCATTAAACTCCTTCTCAACCTTAGATCCTATTACATGATTGAGCAGACATGGAGAGAATTCCACCATCTCTCTCCTAACATAGGCTTTCTCAAAAATTTCAGAAGTAGGATCATCCATGTCATCAGTAAGGTTGTAGTAGAACTCACTCACAACCATAGGGACATATCCTTCCACCTTCTACACGGTTTGCAACAAACCAATAACCTTAATCAAGGTGTAGATACCCACCTCCACCAACACAGAGGTATCTACCCTCATCTCAGATATAACATATCTTATCTTAATCTTATCCCAAAGAGAGGCATGAAAAACAAATCTAAAAAGACCAGTAGAAGAAGTACCTTCTTCTTGAATAATTTCTAATCATCTGGAACGTCCACCAACATGTTCATGCACTTCCTTGTGAACTTTCTTCTTTTGGGCAGCAGCCTTGGATCTGGTCTCCCTACCAGCTTGAGCACTCTTCAGAAAGCTTCCCAGAATTTCTTCGAAAGCTTGACTTCTGGTCATAGGGTACGAGTGGACACAGTGATGGTTCTCCTTCTTTTTTCTGAGTCACGAATCCTCGATATTTGCTCTCCCTTGTGAGGATAGATCAGTTGGGTTATCCCAACTATCGTTTTAGATATAGTTAGATGATGATGTTCCACATTTGTGTTTTTTATTTTTATCTTATTTGCTCTTGTTTGGAGTTACAGTCCATCTTGGGTTGTGCTTCAATTTATGTATGTCATTTGGGTTTTGAGGTTAGCATCCGGTCTGTGGATGCATCCCCTTTTAGCTGCTGTGTTGTTTCTAGTTCGAGTACTTGGTTAGGGGTGTGTTCACTTTTGGGACACATTCCACCTATGACTTTGTACGAGACGATTTACGTTTTATATATAGGTTGGGAATGGTGCCGAATGCCCCACCCCTCCTAGGGGTGTTTTTCTAAAAATAAATGGCTTAATGGTGTATCATGCACTGGCCAGCAGCTACTCCTTTGGTCAACCAGGGGCTTTTTTCTCTAATGCACCTCTTCATCTGGATCTTGTGCAACAACAGATCTATGAATGATCTTTATCTTTACTTTATCAGCAGCAACAGTCTTCTTGCGAGGAATTTTGTATCTCTGAGCAAGTGGAATATGATCATCCTTGTTAGATGGTTTGGGAGAATGTTCTTGAACTTTCTTTTGAACATCCATCTCTGCAGCAGATTCTGGAATGGGTTCTGGCACCGTCTCTTTCTCAGCTACGAGCTCTTTCTCAAGTTGATTGGCTTGTTTAGCTTCTTTCTCAAGATTCTTGGATACTTCATCAACAATCTTCTTAGATTTCTTTGATGTGTCTTTCTTCTTCACGTTGCTCTTTGTTCTTACTTTTGTAGCAGATGGTGGCTTGTAGGTCTTTGTGACTTGCTTGATCAAATCATCAAGCTTTAAAGACTATCTCTTCTTGGCCTTCTTTGAAGAGGCAACCTCTACTTCTTCCTCCGAGAGTTTTTCTTCTTCATCACTTTCATGATATTCTTCTATAAATCTATCTTCAGAATCATCAAATACTTCTTCTTCATCTCTAAGACGTCTGGAAACTTTCTGCTTCTTAGAATCAAGTCTCATGACTTATCTATCAAAATCATCAAGACCAGTATCTCCGTCGATGGTACGGCCAACATAAGTTACACGATCAGATGGAACATGAATGACAACAGAAAATCTGATCCGATTATATAAACATACAATACAACAAAAAATAAACATGGTAGGGTCTAATAAACTTCTACGCAGGGAACAATCACTTTTAGTTATCTATTCAATTTACTTAATATCAATTGTAATGTCCCTATTAATTTGTAAAGACAAAGTAAGTTTTCAGTACACTGGGTGTACCAAGTTACTCAGATAAAAAGGTTGATTTCACGGGTCATCTCGACCCATTCCAAAAAAAACATAAAAAAATTACTCATAACATTAAAATGTATCACCCCTAACCTAAAAAGTATCAACTTTGCTACTTCGCTTATATCAGTTTATTATATTATGATTAATTTTTAATACATCTCAATTAAAGTTTATTACTCCTTATTAGATTTTATTAATCCCAATTAAAATTTATATTTAATTCTCAAAAAAATTAATTGTCGAACAAGTGCACAAGTCACCGGATAAAAAAAAGTTAAATAAATTCACTTTAATTTTAGGATTCACTAATTCTATTTTTAAGTATATATTTATGTTGAAGAATTAATTGTCGAGCAAACGCATAGGCGAGTGCCTTGCACAAGTCACCGGATAAAAAATTAAATTAATTCATTTTAATTTTTAGAGTTCACTAATTTTATTTTAGGTTAGTTAGAAGGGAAGGGGAGAGATCATTTGTAAACTATATCTCAATCTCTTACTTTACGAACAATGTTATTTTTCTACTTCTAGATGTTTACATTGATCCTTTGTGATGCTATTTTCTGTAATGACGTTTTCTGGTTATTTCATTGTTCAAAAATGGGAGGTTTTTTTTGGGGTTACATACGCTATTTTTCTAATTCTATATGCTTACATTAATACATTGTAATGCTATTTTTGTGTAATGAGGTTTTGTATTTTTATTTTTCTTGTAATTGAGGTTTTTTTATGTTCGATAACATGTTAACAAACTTTTCAGATGATATTTCTATAATGATGTTTTCTGGTTATTTCATTGTTTAAAATTGAGTTTTTTTTGGCATAACATATGCTGTTTTTTTAATTATGTATGCTTGCATTGACATATTGTAATGCTATTTTTGTGTAATGAGGTTTCGTGTTTTTATTTTTCTCGTAATTGAGGTATTTTTTGTGTCCGCTAACATGTGAACAAAACTTCAGATGCTATTTTTCATAATTACGTTTTCTAATTATTTCATTGTTCAAAATTGAGGGATTTTTTTTGGATGACATATATATGCTATTTTTTTTTAATTCTATATGCTTACATTGACACGTTGTAATGCTATTTTTGTATAATGAGATTTTGTGTTTTTGTTTTTCTCGTAATTGAGGTATTTTTTGTGTCCTATAACATGTGAATAAAATTTAGATGTTATTTTCTATAATGATATTTTCTGATTATTTCATTATTCAAAATTGAGGTATTTTTTTTGGGATGACGTATGCTATTTTTTTAATTCTATATGCTTACATTGACACGTTGTAATGCTATTTTTGTACAATGAGATTTTGTGTTTTTGTTTTTCTCGTAATTGAGGTATTTTTTGTGCATGAAAACATGGAAAAAAAATTTCAGATGTTATTTTTTACACACCTAATGCTAAAATTGAGTCTTGATGATGCTATTTATGTTTTCACATGTTAATATATTAGTATTAGTTCACACCCTAACTCTCCCTAGGAAGCAATATTGACATGTCCATAGTTGAATACAAGCAAAACAATATTTATTGCAACGATAATGAAGGTTTAAAATTATTAGTGAATTAATCATTATACTATTTAAAGTTTTTCAGATTTTTTATATTTTTTTTGTAATTTTTAATGTTGTTTTATGTATATCATTCGGTAAAGATAATTTATATAATGATGAATGAAGAAATTTTAATTATTTGACAACATTAGTTATTGTTCTCAAACTACATCAAACAAATGTGATTTCTAAAATTATCGACAACCACGTTAGAGGCTCAGGAGCAAAGAATTTCCATGTTGCATAATTTAAAATATAGAAATCTAATTAAGTTAAATCACTAGAATATTGAAAAAAAAAATAATAGCATAATTGAATCATAAGAAAAGCTGAAAACAATGTAAAGCTAAATATAGAATTAACAAGATTTAAGTTGAATGATATCACACGAGTTCTTGTTATTTTACAAATATGGCCTTTTTCTAAAGAAAAGAAATAAAATAAAGTAATGTTAATGACATTGATCCTAACCCTCCATCTAATAATTTTCATGGATATAATTTGTCCATAAATTACACCCAAATTTAGTGTTCACAAATGAATGCTCCTCTATATATATATATATATATATATATAGAGAGAGAGAGAGAGAGAGAGATTTGATATGCTGCCCACCTAGAATGAGCAACTCGTGAGCGCCGCTTACTTCACGTCAGATTTAATTTTAATTTCAATTTCTTTCTTCTCTCTCATCTCTTTTCCTCTCTCTATTAAAATTGGCGCCGCTTCTCTGCTCAATTCCCATCGCCGCGGTTCTTCTCAGTTGTCGATTGTCTCTGCAAATTTCTGATTCTCGAAGAGAATTTTGTTGCTTGTTCACGGCTTCGCATATTCATCGAGAATCTCCCATAAAAATTCTGATTCTCCATCTCCTAGAAAAATTTAATTTCTTCTCATCCCTATTCTCATAGTCGTGCCGTTTAGTTGTTCTCCATCGGAAACTAGGTGGATTCACACGCCAGAAAAAATTGAAGCAGATGCAAATGATTTGAACATGTAAGATTTTCGGCGAAATTCATTATTCCGAATTGTTTCTGCTACAAGAACTCTCAATTGTTTATGCTACGAGAATTGAACGAAAGGCATAATCCTATTAAAAAAATTTTCCAGATTTTAAGTTTCAGTTTTTCTTTTCCAGTTATTCATGAATCGTAATACTCGCTTCTTTTCTAACAATCTTTTGCATCAAGGTTAAAAGTTTTAGTTTAGATTTTTTTGTGCGTTCATGTTTGTTTCACATGGTTTGTGTTTATTATTTTGCGTGATTTTTTATTTTCGATTTGAAGTGATCACTAATATGTGATTCTTAATATATCCATATAATTTATTTTAAAAGCCTTTTATTTTGATTGGTCTCCTCCATCTTATTTTTTGTAGTCCTGATTTTTCTCCTTTGGTGAGGTTTATGATGGAGGGAGAATGATAATCGATCAGCAGAAAGGAAATACATACACAAGCTCTGCTAAACTTATAAACTTGCTTATTTGAATTTATCTTTCCACCAACTGCCCTCAATTTCATTGTAAAACTTTATCAATTGGTTATTTACTTTGACCGTTCATGAATATTGTTGAAATCAACAATGTTCATTATTGTATATGAAGTTCACATATTTCATCGAACAGTTGGCGAGCATACACTAGGTATCCTAAATTTATATATTTTTGATGAATTTGACATTCAAATGTGATGGAAGATTGAGGTACCTTTGTGAGAAACATTCAACTGCAAGACCCTTTTTTATTAATATTACGAATAAAATGGACATGATCTTTTTCCAGTAGTATTTTTAGTTTTTGTTTTACAAATTTTAAATTATGATTTTTTTTTTCTATTATGAATTTTCATGGTTGCTCGATTGTTTTCCAGAAATATTTTGCATTGAGGTAAGAACCTTTCGCCTTTAACTATTCATTTACATTTATTTGTTTCTCACAGTTTGTATTTATGTTATTCTTTCCATATCAATTTTTTTGCATTTGTTTGAATAAACTTATAGTTGAGTGATTGATCTTAATCTTTACTGTGAATGTTATCTTCATTCTGGATAGTAGGTAAATCATTTGCATGGATAAGGTTCAGCTTATATCATTTCATGCATGGGAGAGGTGTTCAAGAGTTGCTGCACCAGATCATTCTCTTTGCTGTTAAAAGCAGTTAGAAGCAGTTATCAACATCAGTTAGCAGTAGTTAGCATCACTTATCAGTTGTGATCGGATCGGTTGAATCTAGCTGTTATGATTTCTTGTATATATAGTTGCTATGCTATTCAGTTAAGCAAGTTAGAGAGAGGGACAGATATCTGAATATATTTCATGTAATCTAGTGAAATATAGCTAGTTCTCTTGTGTGTATTCTTGCCGAGAGAAGAGAGTTGTAATCTGTACAAAGTGATACATCAATACAGCCTTCATACACTTCAAAGTGGACGTAGATCAAGTTAGATCAAACGACTATAAACCTTTTGTGTCTCTCTTCTATCTTTCTGCACATCCAATCAAACCTTCTACTCTTGATTCTTGATTAATCTGTGTTCTTGGAAGCAAAGCTCAACATTTACATATAATTTATTTGAAGTATCTTTTTGCTTAGATTGATCTAGTCCAGTGTATTTTATGCAGCTTGATGTGTGTCTGATTTTGTGATAGAGAGGAGGTGAATCGAGCAGTTAAGAAAGATTAGTGGCATGCCAAAGGAACACGTTGGGACTAGTTGAGGAAGAAAGAACAAATGAGCAGCTTGAATATCAGTTGCGAGAATACGAGAAAAAGATTTTTGGAATAGCAGAGGAAGGAAGAACAAATGAGATGTTTCCTTATTAGTTGATCGAGTAACTGATTTTGCTTATCAATTCCCTTTTTCCATCGGAGAATAAGGATTTTGATGGAATTACAAATAAATTTACGATGTCAAAAATATCTAAATTCAAGAAATTCTTTCGCTGTAGGCTGCAATTATGTGAGAGATATGTATCATGTCTACGTGATACTGCTATCGACATGTGAAGAATTTAATAATCAGCTAACTACTTTCGTTCTACGATTGAACCATATTGTAAAACTTCATTAACATTTCCATTTAATAGCTACCCTTGACATATGCAATCTGAATTACGTATAAAGCAAATTCACAATATAATTTTCTTGATCAAGTAACTATTTTGAAGTCCTTGGGTTTTTTGTGAAAGTTTTTATACTAGTCATTAAGTAACTATTATGCTTATTGGTCCCATTTCCCACTGGAGAATAAAGATTCTGAAATACAGATCTAATTCACTATGCAAAAACATCTAAATCTAAAACTTCATTAGCATAGAATAAACTACTCTAGAACAGTAATATTTCATTTTACAGAACATGGACAACAAATCCAGATTATAAAAATCTATCTTACAGAACCACACTAATTGAAATCAAATGAACCCAGTCTAACCAATAGATAAAATAAATGAAAAAAGAAGCCAACATATTTTGGCTAGTAATGAATCCACATATATCATTATTCTAATTCAATAGGAATTCGATCCAAAGAATATTGAAAACAAAATATTTCATTCAAATACTTAATCAACCCCGAATGTTTATTAGCTGCTCCAGGTTGATAGCACCTGAAAAAAGAAAAAGTATTAATGAAGATGCAATGTTACAATATAAAATATACACTTCATTATTACAAGAGTAAAGTTTCTTACCAATTTCTTTATCTTTGTATAATAAACTCCATTAACCCAAATGCATTAAAATCTATTCATGTTATTAGAACCTGAATAAAATAATAATAACAACATCGATAATTATTATTGGGTTAATCAAATAAATTATTTATCACAACTATAACAAGGTGGCTTATATTATTCACAAGTTTAATCAAATAAATTATTTTATCATTATTACAACAAGTTGGCTCATATTATTCACAAAAATAAAATAGTCACATTACCAACTGTGGACATGAAATCTTCCCCATTTGAATTATGATCGTTGTTGTGATCATCATCTCTGGTTGATCTGAAATTGAACATTAACATATTATTAAAAAAAATATAAACAAATATAATTCAATAATCGTTCACATACCCATCATGCAAATGTGGGCAGTTGCGTTTGTCATGTGATACTCCAGTGCGCCCGCATCCATGGCATACTCTAACCTTTAAACTTGATTTCTCTTTTGATGATTGCACTCTCTTCGCACATCCCTTTGTTCTTATTCTAGAAGGATCATTAATATTCATGGTTTTATCCAAGTTTTTCCTCCTTTGACTTTCTTTAAGAGATGTTGGACTAATGCTCATCTCTTTGATTTTTTCATGTATGTAATCTAGCTGCTCATCCAAAAAATTTGTCCCCTCCTCTGTCAAAGATGCATCATCAATTATAACTGAAGCTTTACAAGATAATCTCGAGTGTCTGGACATTAAAAACTTTGTTGGACTGTCATTCATATTTTGATCACCTACAAGGTATACTGCACCAATCTTTACATCTCGTGTCCATCGCTTGAGTATATACTTTTCAGGAAGTTGAAAAACTTGGTTAATACAAAAGAAAGCTAACATGTGTCTACACGGAATACCTTCAAACTCAAATTTTCTAAAGCTACATGATATGAAATCTTTTTCTTTGTCATGTTGGAGCACTCTTGGTTTGGAGGATGGGCAACTTCGAGAATTAATGACATTGTAAACCACAAAATCATCTCTTACGGATTCTTGTTGCACAAAGTAACCATGACTATTACTCATTTCACTTTGAAACTCCACCCATTAAACCTTAACCATTTGAGTTTCCATTAGCCAATTTGTCTTGATTTTGGGATACTCATTCACATCAATATGGTCAGCAGCTAACTCATTGTGTCTTTGGTGTCTTAGTGCCCTATTAAATCATGTGATGAAATCCATCAACGAGTTTTTATCAGAGACGTACCTTTTCAAAAATGAATGTGAGCTATCAGATCTCTGGATACTTGACATTCTAGCACAAAATATGTCACTAAAATATATTGGAACCCACTTATGCCTCAATCCATACATCAATGATATCCACTTATCATTCTCCAAATTAGCAGCTTTGATAACCTCTTTCCATGACCGCTCAAATTCATCAACTGATGTAGAATTTTCAATAACGATCTTTATACTTCGATAGTGGTCTCAAAAAGTCACAGGAGATATTTTATCTGGAAATTTGTTCAATATATGCCATAAGCAAAATCGATGCACTGTTTGAGCTAAAACTTTTGCAATGGCATTTGTCAAAGCAGGATCCTGATCTGTGATTATTACTTTTGGTGGATCAGCTGACATGGCTTCCAACCACTTATTAAACAACTAAATATAAGATTCAATCTTTTCATCACTGAGAAATCCACAACCAAAAATTATAGTCTGATGATGATGATTAACTCCTACGAATGGTGCAAAAATCATCCCATATTTATTTGTGTTATATATGGAATCAAACACAATCACATCGCCAAATACACTGTATGCTCTTCTCGATGTAGCATCTGCCCAAAAACATCTACTAAGTCTATTTTTTGAGTCAGTTTCATAATCAAAGACAAAAGCTGAGTTTCTCTCTTTCTCAGATCCAAAGAACTCAATAAGGGTTTCAGTATCAATACCCTTTTGTTCATCCCTTAATTCCTGTTCAAAATTTATGATATCTCTTTCTGTGCATCCTACTCGTTCAGGTCCACTATATTCTATCTCTAATAATCGTATTTTTTGACAGGTTGGCACATTAGCTTCTGAAAATTGTTGAGTCAATACTCTCTTCATAGTAGAAACACGATGATGTGACCGTAGCAAATGTACTTTTGAAGGAGTAGAAAGAGCATGATTATGGCCTTCCACAAAGTTACTAACAATCCAATTAGGTCCGCTTTGCTGCTTGACAAGAGAAAGCCTTGCCTTACAATTAGTTCTGACTTCACCACGAGCTCTAATATTTTTTAATTGACCACTTATTGCTCGTTTATTGGAACGAGATTCATCAGTGTGTCCTTCTTTACAACACACAAATTGTTTCCAAACAATTTCATTTGACATCTTATTCTTCTTGCTATTGCCTATTCTCGTACCGAAACCTGCTTCTCGTGCATAATGGTTATAGAATGAGAATGCATCCTCCACTGATGCAAATTTCATTTCAACTTTTGGCTTTCGATCATCCCCAACTTGAGGAATATATAGTTGATCATTAATATTTTCTTCCATTGCTGTAAGGTGTGAGAATTTCAAATGTTAATAATAAGAAGTAGACATATTAATAAAAATAGTAAATAATTAAACGCAACATTAAGCTGAATAAAGCATATGTCCTTTTCACTTGTAGTGTAGAAGAAAAAATGAAAGCAAAGATCGAGATGGTTGAGCATTGCTAATTAACATATAAAAATATGGCAATTTTCTGCATTTAATTCTACTAATTAAGCTAGATTGGACCAAGTATTTATTGTTCCTAAATAATATTGTGGATTGAATGACCACTAGATATGTTGTACGTCTATTTTAAACTAGATTACTATATATCTAGCTAGGCAATTATTATGTGTCAAATTAAAGCATATACTGTGATGTGTAGATACATTACAATAGAATAGTTAATTGAATACACATTAATTTACGTAGATTCTTGCATTAAGATCAAATGAACTCTGAATGGCTAACAACTCTAATATATAGCAAAACCTATGAAGTGAATAAATGTAAATGAGTGCAAAATATGATTGGTTACAGAGAGCACATTGTATATATAATAACAAAAATTAACAAGGGTTGAATCTTAGAATAAGATGAAGTGTTTGGCAACAATAATCCTATATATCCCAACTCTAGCACGTCATATGCAACACCAAATTTGGAAGACAAGATGAGCAACTTTAAAGATGAAGTTTGAATTACTCAAGCTCAAAACAAAAGATTTTTCAAATCAAACATGAACACACAAAAAAATCTAAACTAAAACTTTTAACCTCAATGCAAAATATTTCTGGAAAACAATCGAGCAACCATGAAAATTCATAATAGAAAAAAAAAATCATAATTTAAAATTTGTAAAACAAAAACTAAAAATACTACTGGAAAAAGATCATGTCCATTTTTTCGTAATAGTAATAAAAAAGGGTCTTGCAGTTGAATGTTTCTCACAAAGGTACCTCAATCTTCCATCACATTTGAATGTCAAATTCATCAAAAATATATAAATTTAGGATACCTAGTGTATGCTCGCCAACTGTTCGATGAAATATGTGAACTTCACATACAATCATGAACATTGTTGATTGCAACAATATTCATGAATGGTCAAAGTAAATAACCAATTGATAAAGTTTTACAATGAAATTGAGGGCAATTGGTGGAAAGATAAATTCAAATAAGCTAGTTTATAAGTTTAGCGGAGCTTGTGTATGTATTTCCTTTCTGCTGATCGATTATCATTCTCCCTCCATCATAAACCTCACCAAAGGAGAAAAATAAAGACTACAAAAAATAAGATGGAGGAGACCAATCAAATAAAGGCTTTTTGTAACAGCCCGGTCCCGAGATAGGGATTTACAAGGGGGACGGGGTGTTATTAAGAGATTAATGAATAAAGATGGAAGGTTTACCAAGAAGTTTAAGAACTAAGATATGCTTTTAGAAGATAGGTGGCGATGCTCGGGTTTACTTGGGTTGGAAGAAAACATGCTTAAGTGGAAAGAAACGGCTAACTAAACAGATACCAACTCGTTAGGCCTCTTTGCAGGCAAAGAGAAGTCATACTCGAAAAACAGAGGCAAACATAATATGCATCGTATAGATACTTAATCATGTCTGGGTTGTTCTTAGAGTCTTGATAATCAAAACAGAACTTAACGGAAATTAGAAGAGTGTATAAGAGTAGCAGATCACATAGTGGGATTTCAAGAAACATTAGATAATAGCAAAATAGTCTTGGCAGCCAACCCACATCCACAGCCACCAGCATCCTCAGCATCTCAATCTAAAAACATTTGAAAAGAGGGGCATGAGCACTAATGTACTCAGTGGTTTTAGCGAAAATGCTTTAATAACTTCAAGATATCCAACATTTACAAACGGTCTACGGAGAGCAAAACGCAAAAGCCCTCTCCGTATCCGTAAAACCTTTTCTTTTCTTTTGGGCCAACTTGGCTCAAACCTGTCGTCAACTGTACTCTTAAGCATGCCATAGGATAGAAGAGGGATTACCTCAAATATTCAAACGAGTTTGCGTGGGAAGAACCCAGCAGTGACTCCCTTAATGATTCCGAACTCATATCCTGCTTAAGTGAAAGGCTAAATTCCTTCTCTTCCTATTCTCGCTAGCAATACCAAGCTTAGAACGATGTCTAATGCTAATACCTTATTACTACATGATATCGGCCTACAAAGGGTTATAGCTACCCTAACAAGGCAAATCCTTAATCCTTAACTATACGAACTTTAACAAAGCATAAACATTCAAATACGAGTAAATGAACGCGGATAACCATCGATTGCAAATAAAGCAATTCTAAACACCTCATGCTAGCATAAATTGTAAATAAACAATTCTAGCATATCTAAACATACTTGAGAGCTCACTTAACTTATACTAACTTCTTTTACTTAATCTAACTCAAATAACAATTCCACATAATCATGCATATAACTTCATTTATTCCTTTCCTTTTTCTTGTACAGAGATCAATCAGGCTGAGCGAAAATACTTTATTAGATATCTCATTTTGCCCTAACATGCTTCTAGAGCTTATTAGCTCAAACTTTAGATAAGTATAGATTTACCCACCTTGATTACAGGACGGAAGATGAGGCAAAGAGCTGGTGATCTTCTTGAGTATTCCTCCGAGGCTTAATTCCTCCTACAAGAGTCGAGTCGTCGACTTAGAAGCCTTCTTCGAAGATTTCTAATAACATGATATTAAATAATACCCAACTAATATTCCCTTAGCTAGGACTTAACATGGATAGCACGACTTTGACTTAACAAGGGTCCGAAAAGGATTTATTTTATTTAAGGAATTTCTCGACTTCATTTCTAATTTTTTTTTAGAAAAGAACTTAAATAATTTTCTCGAAATAGGTCGGTGAAAGCTTGGAAATCTTCTTAGTTTAAACTTGAGAATTACACGGAAAAACATGACTCGAAGAAAAACTCGAAAAGTTGGAAGGACGAGCGTCGGACAACACGGGGGGATGTCGCGCGCCGGCAGTACCTCGCGCGCCCGCGCACCATCTGCGCCCGCGGGGTCCTGGGCTGAGGGAGGTGCCGCGCGGCCGCGCACCCTCCGCGGTCACGGGACACCTTTTTCTCTCTCTCCTGGGCGATCTTCATCTGGGTTCTTCGTGTTCTTCGATTCTTTCGACGAACACGAAGAACGCTATGCCCGAAATTTCTAAAAAACAACGTGCTTGAATTTATCATGCAACAACATGCTTTAACTTAAAAAAATAATTTTGGCATTATAACGGCATAAACACGAAAATCCTCCGAAATAGATAAATATGGCTTGAACGAATTTTTAATGGAATGACAAGGCTAATCTTCTAGAATAATAATAACGGAAGTAAAATAAGAAATATAACGTAAACGTTATTATCTTGGAACTTCAATAAGAATCGAAATACTACTTTTAGACGAATAATAACGAAAAACGCGAAGAACGTAAAGAGCGGAAAGTAAATGCAGAATTTAAAGGATGGAAAAGAAATAGGATCGAAACCGACGAACAAGAATGGACGGGGTTGGGTGCGTCGAAGAAATGTCGTTAGCTCGGCGTCTCGTCGAGTCGCAACAGCGGCAGAGCCGCATGCTACGATTTCAACGGCGCCCCTAGCACATTCCCTCACCGCATCCCTTCCACGCCACTCCGCTCGTCGTCTTGAAGAACACTCACGAAGAATGATTTTTATTTCGACAGAACCTTCTCGGCTTTCAAAGCTTTTCATCTCTCGATTTTAGAAGTGAGGGGAAAGAGTAAAATGAGCAAGAAAATCTAAAGGGGTGGTCCCCTATATATAGGAAAAGCTTTGGCTTCCCTTGGAAGCCATTGCTGTGCGGGAATACTGCAAAAGTTACCCCGGGTTCGGTTAAAAGTTGCTTTATTCAATGTCGAGGTCCAAATGACTTCAAACACGACATCTAAAAATACCGGAAGAGTCGTTGGCTCGAATACTAGTGAACCAACTTGATTCATGAAGAAGACGCGGTCGTCTGAAGGGAGACGAGCAAAGATTCCCTTTTGGAATATCTTTTTACTATTCACTCACACTGACAGATTTGGCTCCCGAGCGTTCGATTGACCTCAGAATGACAATCCGTGAACGCCAACGGAATCCTTAAGTCATTTCCCATAAGTGAGGCCTGATAGAACTAGACTCGAATCAACGAGGAGGATTTTGTAAATTTCTCAAAATACGAACGCACGCAAAAGTTACTATTCATTCAACTTTTAAATGCGTTTTTCATCACCGGGAACTCAAATGACTTCATAATTAAAATTCGAAAATATCGGCATACTCCTTGAGTTAAAACCTTTCTAACAAGACCACAAATGGTCATAAAATAGTTAAGATCATATTTTCCCAAAAAGATGGTCGATACGAAAGACTGACCCCTTTTTAAGTCGTGACTGACATCCAACCTTAACTAATCTTAATTAAATTTCTTCTTTAATTAATTAACTAATATTAACAACTCTCTAAACCGTATTCAGAAATTTGGAGTATTACATCCTACCCCCCTTAAAGAAAATTTCGTCCCGAAATTTACTAACCATGATAAGCGATATCAGGGTATTTTTTGAGCAGCTCGGATTCAAGATCCTAAGTTGCTTCATCTGAACCATGGTCGTTCCAGATTACTTTTACCAGATCGATCTCCTTATTTCTCAGCTTCTGAATTTTTCGGTCCACGATGGCTTGGGGCTTTTCTTCATAGGCTAAGTCCTCATTCAGGACTATCTCTTCCTTGCTAATCACGTGCTTTGGATCAAACACGTACTTTCGTAACATTGAGACATGAAAGACGTCATGCACGTTACTCAGGTTGGGTGGTAAGGCCAACCTGTAGGCTACTTCACTCACCTTTTCTAAGATCTCAAAAGGTCCGATAAATCTGGGCCTTAATTTGCTTCATTTGCCAAAACGAAATATTCCTTTTGATGGAGACACCTTCAAAAACACTTTATCTCCAACGTCGAAACTGAGCTTCGTCCTTCTCTTATCTGCATAAGTCTTTTGTCTATCCTGAGCTTCCTTGATGCGTTGACGAATGAGTTCAATTTTCTGGACGGCCTCCTGGACCATCTCGGGTCCAAGTATCCTTTTCTCTCCAACCTCGTCCCAATATAGGGGCGATCTGCACTTCTTTCCATAAAGGGCTTCATAAGGGACCATGCCGATCGATGTCTAGTAGCTGTTGTTATAGGCAAATTCTACCAAAGGCAGTAACTCTTCCCAATGGCCTCCTTGATCGATGATGACTCCTCTAAGCATGTCTTCTAGAATCTGGATGGTCTTTTCAGATTGGCCATCCGTTTGAGGATGGAACGCTGTGCTAAAGTTGAGCTTTGATCCCATTGCATCTTGTAGGCTCCTCCAGAATCTTGATGTAAATCTTGAATCACGGTCCGATGTGATCGAGACCGGCACTCCGTGCAAACGCACAACTTCTTTAACATACAACTGGGCTAGTAGATCTAGCCCGTCCGTCATCCTAATAGCAATAAAATGTGCCGATTTAGATAATCGATCAACAATTACCCAAATAGCGGTATTTCCCCGCTTGGACCTTGGTAATCCTACGACAAAGTCCATATTGATATGATCCCACTTCCATTCAGGAATTTCTAGGGGTTGAAGCAAACCAGAAGGTTTTTGATGCAAAGCTTTCACTTGTTGATAGCTCAGACACCTTTCCACGAAGGTAGCTATTTCCCTTTTCATGTTATTCCACCAGAAGTTCCTTTTGAGGTCTTGGTACATCTTGGTGCTTCCGGGGTGTGTTGTATATGGCGTGTCATGTGCTTCGCACATGATTTACTCCTTTAGTTCTTCCTTACTGGGCATACAAAGCCTTCCTTTGAATAAGAGCGCGTTGTCGGCGGCTTCCGTGAAATCTTGTGAGCTATCAGATCGTGCTTCCACCCTTTTCTTTTCGAGAAACTCGTCTCCTCTCTGAGCTGCAATTATTCTCTGCCTTAGGTCGGGCTGAGCGACTATCATGGCAATTTGAGCTTGAATGGTCTCGGGTGGTGTTAGCACCTCGATCCTTAACCTCTCGAACTCCTTGGGAAGATCTTCCTGGACTAAAATGAGTCCTAACTCTGCCTTCTCTTTCCTACTTAGGGCATCTTCTAGCACATTTTCTTTCCCTGGGCGGTAGTGAATCGTACAGTCATAGTCTTTTACGAGTTCTAGCCATCTTCTTTGTCTCATGTTGAGATCTTTTTGCTCAAAGAAATACTTCAAGCTCTTGTGATCTGAGAAGATCTCACACTTAGCTCCGTAGAGATAGTGCCTCCAGATCTTCAGTGCATGAACGACCGCTGCTAGTTCCAAGTCATGCGTTGGGTAGTTCTGTTCGTGATTCTTAAGCTGTCTAAAAGCATAAGCAATCACCTTTCCTCTCTGCATTAGTACGCATCCTAATCCTTTACTCGATGCGTCTGCGTAAACCACGAAATCTTCATTTCCTTCCCGAATGGCTAATACGGGGGCGGTGGTTAGCATCTTCTTCAAAGTTTGAAAACTTTCCTCACATTCAGGCATCCATTTGAACTTGGAGTCCTTTTGTAACAATCGCGTCATTGGCTTGGAGATAGTCGAGAACCCTTCAATGAATCTGCGATAGTATCCGGCGAGTCCTAGAAAACTCCTTATCTCGTTCACGCTTCTTGGAGACTTCCAGTTGCTTATGGCTTTAATCTTGGCTGGATCTACCTTGATTTCTTCTACCGAGACTATATGACCTAGAAACATCACTTCTTTGAGCCAAAACTCACATTTTATGAACTTAGCATAAAGCTTTTCTCTTCTTAAGGTTTCCAGCACCACTCTCAGATGCTCTTGATGTTCTTCTTGATCCTTGGAATAGATGAGAATATCATCTATAAAAACTAGAACAAACTTATCAAGGTACGGGTGAAAAACCCGGTTCATTAAATCCATGAACACTGCTGGGGCGTTGGTTAATCTGAATGGCATTACCACAAACTCATAGTGCCCATAGCGAGTTCTAAAAGCGGTCTTAGGGATATCTTTTTTTCGGATCTTCAACTGATGGTACCCAGATCTTAAGTCTATCTTGGAGAAGACACTTGCTCCCTTAAGCTGATCGAAGAGATCGTCTATTCTTGGGAGAGGGTATCGATTCTTGATAGTTAGCTTATTGAGCTCTCTATAGTCGATGCACATTCTTAATGTAACATCATTTTTTCTTTACGAACAAGATTGGGGCTCCCCAAGACGACACACTAGGTTGGATAAAACCTAGGTCTAGTAACTCTTGTAGTTGAACTTTGAGTTCTTGCAACTCCTTAGGCGCCATTCTGTAGGGGGCTTTTGAAACTGGGGTGGCTCCTAGTTCCAACTTGATAGCGAACTCTACCTGCCTATCTGGAGGTAGTCCTGGCAGCTCCTTTGGAAATACGTCGGGGTATTCCCTTACAACTGGAACGTCTTCGATGGTAAGCTCTCCTTCCTCCTTCCTTATTAGATTAACTAAAAATGCTTGGTAGTTATTTTTCCTTATCATCTTGGTGGCCTTCAGGGCGGATATCACTGGGATTTTGGTTCCTAGCCTTGATCCGTAGATTTTCACCTCGGGTTTCCCGAGTGGTCAAAACGTTACCTCCCTCTCAGGGCAGCTTATGGAACCATTAGCTGAGGCTAACCAATCCATTCCTAGGATTATATCGAAGTCCTGAATCTTTATCACATAAAGATTTGACTTAAAGTTTTCCCCTTCTATGTTCAATTCTAGGTTAGAGCAGACTTTCCTAGACATTATTTTCTTTCCAGAGGGAATACTTATTTCAAGAGCATTCTCAGCATTCTCGGGTTTAATCTTCAGTTTCTTACAAACAGACTCAGCTATAAACGAATGCGATGCTCCTGTGACAAAGAGAGCTAAAACTGGCGTCTCAATGAGGGTAATCATACCTGCTAGATTACCTGGGGCCTTAGCAGCTTGCTGTTGATTGAGAGCATAAGTACGAGCTGGCTGAGGCGGCCTCTGTCCTTGGTTGGACCTTTGATCCCGTCCTTGGTTTAGTCTTGGGTTCATTCCCGGCCTTGGACCCTGAGGTCCTCCTTGCTGCAGTCTTAGCTGGTTTCCAGGGAGTTGCTGAAGCGGTTGCGGGTACATGGGTTGTTGTGGTGTTTGAGATCGTCTATTATTTCCTTTAGGACACTCTCTCTTGAAGTGCCCCTCTTCACCACAGTTGTAGTACCCAGTTAGATTTGCTCGGCAGACTCCAGGATGCATTCTTCCGCACTTTTGACATGGCCTAAAACTGGGGGCATTGCCAGGCTGACTTCGAGGCACCCCTGACTCTCGGCTTTGCCAGTGGGGTTTCTTCCTTCTGTCATCCCTTCTTCATCCTTCCCACTTCTTTTTTCCCTTTGGATCACTAGATGACTGAGAGGGTTGAATCTTCTGAGGAAGGACGGCCTCTATGCTCAATGCTTTGGCTAAGGTTCGGGCATATGACATGTCTTTTTGCCCAGCGAGGGCTATGCCAATCTCGGACCTAAGTCCTTTCTTGAACTTGCGTGCTTTCTTCCCATCTGTGTCCACTAAATGTGGAGCGTGCCTTGACAATTGGTTGAATTCTCTATCGTATTCTGACACTGTCTTGTTTCCTTGCTTTAGATTCCAGAACTCCATCTCTTTTGCCTCTCGGTAACAATCCGGGATATACTTCTGATATAAATCGTGCTTCAAATCTTCCCAACTATAGTCTTCCCATTGATCCGGGGTTAGGGTCCTTCGAACGGACTCCCACCAGTAGTCCGCATCCTCCGTTAACATGAAAAGAGCGCAGCTTAGTTTTTCTCCTTCAGAGCAAGCTATGAAATCGAAGATTCGTTCTAAGGAGCGAACCTATTTTTCGGCATCCATTGGATCTCCTAATCCATTAAACGATAGAGGGTTGTGTTTGAGAAACACGCTTTCGGCTTTTGGAACGGGGTTTGGGGTTTGCTCAGGTTCGTTCTCATCCTCATTCTCAGCTTGACGTCTTCGAGACGACATTCTAAAGAACTAAATATTAGCGCGGCTTCATTAAACTCACACAAAGCAGGAATGCCTTTTGATAAGGTCTTTTAGTTTGCACAAAATTAATGAAATGACGATTCAGACGTTAAACAAGCATGATGGGAAAATTGCCTCATTTAGAGGACTTTGGCATCGATAAAAAAAAGTATGGGTTATAACGGAATAGGACAGTCTCTTGGAAAATTCACTACCGCTATTCGGGTTTAGAAAATTTAAAGCATTTACTACATATTAGAGTTCTAGTTCAGCGGATATTAGATAACAGATAGACAACAGATGGATTAGATATTAGGTGTTCTAACAGCAACACCTCCTACACCTCCTAGCTACGCTTATTCACAAGCCGGGCCCTTCCCTTTATCCTTACATAGCGATCCTATTTCATCTTCGCCTTCTTCCGAGTCCTCGTCTTCTTCTTCTTCGTCTCCAACATCAACTGTTTCCGGGACGGTGAACTTGAATGTTCTCATGCGGACACTCCCTTCGGGATATTGATGGGGCATACAGTGTCCCAGACCTTGAGAAACGGACACAGGGACCCACTGGTTCACTTGAGGAGTGCAGGAAAACAGGGACTCGGTGTGGTTCACGATCCGGGCATTTGAGGATCCTGCTCCTGCGGTTCCTTCGTCATAAGGGCGTGGCACTTGGAATCCAGGGGGACTGTTGAGAGTCGCCCTTTGTAGTTCTAGCTCCACCACGACATAGGGGTTTTGCTCATCTGCTTGCTGTTCAGCTAGGGCGTGCACGTCGCCATACTCCGATACCCAACGACCTATTAGGGCTGACGAGAAATCCGTCAGGTTTCCGATTTCAGCGTACATCTCGGGATTATGGGTAACCATGCTTTACAGGATACGGTACATTGTAGGCCTCCAAGCAGGTGGCGCATGCTCACACATGCGGATGCACGTTTCCAAGTCAGATACACTTCCGGGCTCTCCTCGGTAGCCGTTTACCCAAGCCCACCTTTCGAGGTATCTTGCCATGTAGGATAGCAACTGTTCGTTGCCATTCCAGGTTTCCCTTCTGAATCTCTCAACTCTTTCTTGCACAGGGCGAAAAAGAGGCACGCTCTTCCTAGCTGTCGAACGACGCTTAACCATCTAAAAGAGAATAACTTAATCAGTCTAGATTATAAAAGGGAGACCTAAGGTTCTCCTAATGTCTGGATTAATCTTGCATGCATAACTTCTTTTTATAGAGCAGTTGACAACTTTTATAAAAATTTTGGTGCCCAAAGTTTTTTAAACGTACATTGTTTACCCTTTTTCTTTTGAGTCAAAATTTCGAGAAATGATTTTAAGTCATTTTGGGATCGAGAAATCTTTTCACAAACTTTCCATCTGGGAAATCATCTTACCCGAACACCTTTTACTTGGAATTTCATTCTCACGGTTTTTCTCTTATCCATAAAACAGGTATGCTTGTTCAAATCTTTTCCCTTCCTGTATTCCAAAATCATGAATCCAACAACCAAAATTTCTATACTATCATACCTTGATTTTTGGTTGAGAATACGAGGGTGATGGCGAGCTGTGGGTTGCTGCTTTAACTTATCAGAGAACAAATTATACTCATATAGACATATTAACTTATTTCAAACAAGGAGACAGGTCTGCAGAGTTGCAAAACCTGCTCTGATACAAACTGTAACAGCCCGGTCCCGAGATAGGGATTTACAAGGGGGACGGGGTGTTATTAAGAGATTAATGAATAAAGAGGGAAGGTTTACCAAGAAGTTTAAGAACTAAGATATGCTTTTAGAAGATAGGTGGCGATGCTCTGGTTTACTTGGGTTGGAAGAAAATATGCTTAAGCAGAAAGAAACGGCTAACTAAATAGATACCAACTCGTTAGGCCTCTTTGCAGGCAAAGAGAAGTCATACTCGAAAAACAGAGGCAAACATAATATGCATCATATAAATACTTAATCTTGTCTAAGTTGTTCTTAGAGTCTTGATAATCAAAACAGAACTTAACGGAAATTAGAAGAGTGTATCAGAGTAGCAGATCACATAGTGGGATTTCAAGAAACATTAGATAATAGCAAAATAGTCTTGGCAGCCAACCCACATCCACAGCCACCAGCATCCTCAGCATCTCAATCTGAAAACATTTGAAAAGAGGGGCATGAGCACTAATGTACTCAGTGGTTTTAGCGAAAATGCTTTAATAACTTCAAGATATCCAACATTTACAAACGGTCTACGGAGAGCAAAACGCAAAAGCCCTCTCCGTATCCGTAAAACCTTTTCTTTTCTTTTGGACCCAACTTTGCTCAAACTTGTCTTCAACTGTACTCTTAGGCATGCCATAGGATAGAAGAGGGATTACCTCAAATATTCGAATGAGTTTGTGTGGGAAGAACCTAGCAGTGACTCCTTTAACGATGTCTAATGCTAATACCTTATTACTACATGATCTCGGCCTACAAAAGGTTATAGCTACCCTAACAAGGCAAATCCTTAATCCTTAACTATACGAGCTTTAACAAAGCATAAACATTCAAATACGAGTAAATGAACGCGGATAACCATCGATTGCAAATAAAGCAATTCTAAACACCTCATGCTAGCATAAATTGTAAATAAACAATTCTAGCATATCTAAACATACTTGAGAGCTCACTTAACTTATACTAACTTCTTTTACTTAATCTAACTCAAATAACAATTCCACATAATCATGCATATAACTTCATTTATTCTTTTCCTTTTTTCTTGTACAGAGATCAATCAGGCTGAGCGAAAATACTTTCTTGGATATCTCATTTTGCCCTAACATGCTTCTAGAGCTTATTAGCTCAAACTTTAGATGAGTATAGATTTACCCACCTTGATTACAAGACGGAAGATGAGGCAACGAGCTGGTGATCTTCCTGAGTATTCCTTCGAGGCTCGATTCCTCCTACAAGAGTCGAGTCGTCAACTTAGAAGCCTTCTTCGAAGATTTCTAATAACATGATATTAAATAATACCTAACTAATATTCCCTTAGCTAGGAATTAACATGTATAGCACGACTTTGACTTAATAAGGGTCCGAAAAGGATTTATTTTATTTAAGGAATTTCTCGACTTGATTTCTAATTTTTTTTTAGAAAAGAACTTAAATAATTTTCTCGAAATAGGTCGGAGAAAGCTTGGAAATCTTCTTAGTTTAAACTTGAGAATTACACGGAAAAACATGACTCGAAGAAAAACTTAAAAAGTTGGAAGGACGAGCGTCGGACAACACGGGGGGGATGTCGCGCGCCGGCGGCACCCCGCGCGCCCGCGCAACCCCGCGCCCGCGATCTTCATCTGGGTTCTTCGTGTTCTTCGATTCTTTCGATGAACACGAAGAACGCTATTCCCAAAATTTCTCAAAAACAACGTGCTTGAATTTATCATGCAACAACATGCTTTAACTTAAAAAAATAATATTGGCATTATAACGGCATAAACATGAAAATCCTCCGAAATAGATAAATATGGCTTGAACGAATTTTTAATGGAATGACGAGGCTAATCTTCTAGAATAATAATAACGGAAGTAAAATAAGAAATATAACGTAAACGTTATTATCTTGGAACTTCAATAAGAATCGAAATACTACTTTTAGACGAATAATAATGAAGAACGCGAAGAACGTAAAGAGCGGAAAGTAAATGCAGAATTTAAAGGACGGAAAAGAAATAGGATCGAAACCGACGAACAAGAATGGACGGGGTTGGGTGCGTCGAAGGAATGTGGTTAGCTCGGTGTCTCATCGAGTCGCAATGGCGGCAGAGCCGCCTGCTACGATTTCAACGGTGCCCCTAGCACATTCCCTCACCGCATCCCTTCCACGCCACTCCGCTCGTCGTTTTGAGGAACACTCACGAAGAACGATTTTTATTTCCACAGAACCTTCTCGGCTTTCAAAGCTTTTCACCTCTCGATTTTAGAAGTGAGGGGAAGAAGTAAAATGAGCAAGAAAAGCTAAAAGGGTGGTCCCCTATATATAGAAAAAGCTTTGGCTTCCTTTGGAAGCCATTGCTGTGCGGGAATACTGCAAAAGTTACCCCGGGTTCGGTTAAAATCTGTTTTATTCGATGTCGACGTCCAAATGACTTCAGACACGAAATCTAAAAATACCAGGAGACTCGTTGGCTCGAATACTAGTGAACCAACTTGATTCGTGAAAAAGACGGGGTCGTCTGAAGGGAGACGAGCAAAGATTCCCTTTTGGAATTTCTTTTTACTATTCACTCAGACTTACAGATTTGGCTCCCGAGCGTTCGATTGACCTCAGAATGACAATCCGTGAACGCCAACAGAATCCTTGAGTCATTTCCCATAAGAGGGGCCTGATAGAACTAGACTCGGATCAACGAGGAGGATTTCGTAAATTTCTCAAAACACGAACGCACGCAAAAGTTACTATTCATTCATCTTTTAAATGCGTTTTTCATCACCTGGAACTCAAATGACTTCATAATTAAAATCTGAAAACACCGGCATACTCCTAGAGTTAAAATCTTTCTAACGAGACCACAAATGGTCATAAAATAGTTAAGATCATATTTTCCCAAAAAGATGGTCGATACGAAAGACTGACCCCTTTTTAAGTCGTGACTAACATCCAACCTTAACTAATCTTAATTAAATTCCTTCTTTAATTAATTAACTAATATTAACAACTCTCTAAACCTTATTCAGAAATCTGGGGTATTACACTTTTAAAATAAATTATATGGATATATTAAGAATCACATATTAGTGATCACTTCAAATCGAAAATAAAAAATCACGCAAAATAATAAACACAAACCATGTGAAACAAACATGAACACACAAAAAAATCTAAACTAAAACTTTTAACCTTGATGCAAAAGATTGCTAGAAAAGAAGTGAGTATTACGATTCATGAATAACTGGAAAAGAAAAACTGAAACTTAAAATCTGGAAAAAAAATTAATAGGATTATGCCTTTCGTTCAATTCTTGTAGCATAAACAATTAGGAGTTCTTGTAGCAGAAACAATTCGGAATAATTAATTTCGCCGAAAATCTTACATGTTCAAATCGTTTGCATCTGCTTCAATTTTTTCTGGCGTGTGAATCCACCTAGTTTCCGATGGAGAACAACTAAACGGCACGACTATGAGAATAGGGATGAGAAGAAATTAAATTTTTCTAGGAGATGGAGAATCAAAATTTTTATGGGAGATTCTCGATGAATATGCGAAGCTGTGAACAAGCAACGAAATTCTCTCCGAGAATCAGAAATTTGCAGAGAGAATCGACAACTGAAAAGAACCACGTCGATGACAATTGAGAAGAGAAGCGACGCCAATTTTAATAGAGAGAGGAAAAGAGATGAGAGAGAAGGAAGAAATTGAAATTAAAATTAAATCTGACGTGGAGTAAGCAGTGCTCACGAGTTGCTCATTCTAGGTGGGCAGCATATCAAATCTCTCTCTCTCTCTCTCTCTCTATATATATATATATATATATATATATATATATAGGGGAGGCTTAGCATGTAAACATAGTCCTCATGTATAAATTGTGGATTAATCATGTCCATTAATTCATTCAAATCAGTAGTTATTATTAATTGTGAGAGAAAGTAATAAGGAAGCTTTTTTTTTTTTTTTAAATTGTGGATGCACTTAAGGGTAATTATGTACAATCATGTTCTGGAGTTTTAATTTCACAAGATTCTAGCATATTTATTATGGTAATTAAATACATAACTACCCACAATTACTCACACACGTTCTAATTGAATATATCGATAAGCAAAAAAAATTTCATTTTCTAAATCTTCGGATTCGTATCAATGAGATTTTTCTACATCTACATGCATCAACTTCTTTATTAAGAGCATCATTAATTCAACTTTGTTCTATGTTTGATTGTTGGAATCATATTATTTTTAAGTTGTAATTTTTTAATTATACATGATGTTATTATTTCATTTGGTTAATGTTTTTTTTAAAAAAATTATATAAAAAGTAAACTATTATCGACATAAATTCTTATGTTATTTTTAAACTTCAAAATGCTTAATTTGTTATTTTGTAATGCTTTTATGTATGATTATTGACGTACTATGTTATATCAATGTGCTTCTTTTGTTATCCAAAATGCTTATTTTGTTATTTTGTAATGCTTTTATGTATGATTATTGTCGTATTATGCTATATCAAGGTGCTTCTTTTGTTATCTAAAATACTTATTTTGTTATAATTAAAGTGCTTCTTTTGTTATCCAAAATGCTTATTTTGTTATAAGGTGCTTCTTTTGTTATCCAAAATGCTTATTTTGTTATTTTGTAATGCTTTTATGTATGATTATTGTCGTGTTTTAATAACATCCACATGAAAATACAAAAGAAAGCATTACATGTCCACAAACTAGCACCACATATTGAAAAAAAAGCATACATGCATAACTAACTAATAATAAATTAATAATTATGAACAAATGCAAATTCAAAGTACAAACGAGAATAAATTTTAGCATCATGTATTAGAAATTAATATTATTAGATCAAATATATTGGTTTTAATAAATACAAATATTTTGGATATCCGATTATTGCATTATGGAAAAACATTAATTAAGGATTCAATTCAATGATGTTAAAAGAAGATAATGAATTTATTAGGACAACTATGCCCATTTCTATATGAATTAAATATAAAAAATAAGTAAATTAAAAATGATCCAAACCATCCATTTAACAAATCTAATGGATATGGTGAATCCACAATTTACACACTAGGGAAGTGTTTACAAATGAACCATTCCCTATATATATATATATATATATATATATATATATTTGTGTATGTTTTGTTGAGTTGTGAGATATTTTAAGAGACTATTGTGGTCCGAGGAAGGCCAATTCTCCATCTTATTTGATTTATTTAATTTTAGGTAAATTATAATTTAAATGAACACGTTTTAAAATCTAAATTATGATATAAGAAAATATTTTAAAAATAAAGAAATTATAGCCAACTATACTTGCTAAGAGACAAAATCTCATAAAAGAAAAATCAATGTCATTAACATGTATAGCAGGAAATAAAAAAATAATATTACCACACACATAATTAATCTTGTATTAGAATAACATTAATAGAGATTGCATATAAAAATATATATTTTTTTTAACATAAATGTGTATTTTGGGGTTTTTTTTTAAAAAAATCTGGGAAGTGTACATATGGGCTAGATCGACTCTAGGTATGGGCATAGGTCTCCTTTTCAACTTGGGCTTCAATTTTTATTTTACAAAAACTCAAGTATACCATCTTATACGAGATACTAAGAGAGGAAGATGTGTCAGTAATCAAGATTGCATTAGAAGATGAAATGGTTGTCTCATTCACGAGGAGCCTTCCAAGATGAGACCTTCGATAGTCACGTGGAGATAATGGGAGTTGATGCAGATCCAAGGCTATTTTGAGTTTATACATTGTTGGAGAGTTAGTCTATGTGGTTTTTATACTTGAAAGACATGCTTCGAATATAAGTGGGATATTGTTGGTTTTGTATTCTGAAAAGCTTGTCTTTGAATATATTAAACAATATATATAGATTGAATAATTATTGCAGTCACGTGCATTTAATTGCACGCTCCATATACTTGCATTATAGATGATAGTAAAGATCTTATCATCGGATTCATTGCATTGTATTAAAAGGCTCACGACTTAGATGATTTTGAACCAACCATCAGTACACTGTAGAATAATCTGATTGTTAATTTATCTTGACGAACATATTATTCTAGTACACCGATGTGTGTATTGAAGATGATCACGACAGGATATTGTTCTCTATTATGACATTAAATGAAAGAACAGAGATCCACAGAATTCGGGTTCTTGACCCATATATTATTGACAGACATATATATGTTAAGTCGACTGCTTTGATTTATCAATGAGTGATATTATTTGATAGGATCAACAATCTCAGTATTTTGGGCATTAGTGTTTATATATATGATGGGTCATGTATTATATATGATAATCATGTCCTCGTGCGCCAAATTGATGATGTTCGCTTGAGAAAGCACAAAGATCATAGGAAGCTTTGCTGACAGAATATTAATTTATTCTTACATGATAAGGAAATATTGCGGTACCGCTCTCAGAATAAGATATTAATTAATTATAGCTGTCAGAAGTTTACATAATTAATTAATGGACATTATATCTTAAACATGGGCAATGACTGAATTAAAGGATAAAGCATATTCGTAAAGATGTATTCAATTGGTAAGTCAATATTATTTTTTTAGTGCAATAAAAATAATACTTAATTTATTTATTTATATTCTAGTTATGGATATTAGACATTAAATAAATTAGTAGGTCAATTTAATATTCGTCTAGATTCCTGTTGTAGCTCAATATGACCTAAGTGGACTGGAGATGAAAAAAAAGTTGGAAGCCCA
This sequence comes from Perilla frutescens, assembly GCA_026008535.1. NCBI lineage: Eukaryota > Viridiplantae > Streptophyta > Magnoliopsida > Lamiales > Lamiaceae > Perilla > Perilla frutescens. Next base: position 31,629,497 of record BRKX01000012.1, read on the forward strand.
AACCAATTAGGATTTGAAATCCTAATTTTCGTGCCTGCCCTTATATAATTAAAGGGGGCATGAACATGAAAATACAGCTCCTCCTTATGCTCTCTTGATCCCTAAGGTTTCCACAACCGTTTAGTAGTCTGCAACACACCTTGCATCTACACAAAGTCAGGAAATACAACAGAAAATCGAGAAGTAGGGTATTGGAGCTGTAAAGATTCAAACACCATGGAGATGAAAGTCATCATCCCTGTGTTCTCCATCAACAACGAGATTTGACCTTTAATTCCATGATTAACCCAACAACGTATGTAAGTATCAATTTCAATTGTTTTCTATGTTCCACATATTGTAGAATTCTAAATTGAACTTGCATGTTAAATCAACATATGATAATTAATATCATAGATAAAATTATAATTTACATGAGTTTAGAATTAATGGCATCCAAATAGATCATGTGACGTGTTAATTTGAGAAACCCCAATAATTCGTATCAAAACAGATTTTGGCTTTGCCTAAAAATTAATTATAGGGTGAATTCGAATTACATGTTTAAATCTTTAGATGATTTTAGGGTTTAAAATTTCAGATTTAATTGATCATGTTGTTCGAAAAGTTTGAAGAAAAAATTGGAGATGAATTTTTGATCTAGATCGAAAAATCCCAAATTTTATTTAATGATATTTTTGAAAATTAGAATTTAATTTGGAAATGATTTTTTTGATGAAGATCAAAATTTCTAGATTTTAATTCTATGTGTATTTTTGAAATTTTATGTTTAAAATTGGAGACAATTTTTTTATTTAATTCGAAAATTTTAATTTTAACCATATGGTAATTTTCGAAAAATTTGGATTGAATTCAATTTTTTTTTTATGAAGATCAAAATTTCTAGATTTTAACCATATTGATTTCAAGAATTAGGATTCTAATTTGGGAACTAATTTTTGATGTATATCAAAATTTCCAATTACAATCCTAGTCCGAGTGGGAGTTGAAAATAGAAATTTAAATTTGGAAAGGATTTTTGATTAAATTCAAAATTTTCATGTTTAATTTTTTTCTTGTATTTTTTCAAAATTCCAGATTTAATTTTAAAGCAAGTTTCGAAAATTGGGAGTTTTTAGTTATCTTGTAATTATCAATATAATTGTATTTAATTTGGAAATGATGTTTGATTATATTCAAAATTTTTAGATTTAATAATACTATTTTTTCAAAATTTTAAGACTTTACTTTGGAGAAATTTTTAATTAATTTGAAAATTTCTATTCAATCTTAAGATAAATTTCTAAATTTTTAAGATTTAACTTTGTAGAATATTTTGATTAATTACAAAATTTTCAGATTGAATCTTAAGTGTGTTTTTTTTTTTTTTTGAAAAATTCAATTTTAAAATTGAAGTTAATTTTCAAAAATTTGTCATGTATGCATTTCATATGCAATTTTACGTTTATCACTTAATTTGGTATTGCTGTATGTAGATGATTTTTGTTTGCAGGTGATAGTGACTATCATGGCATTTAATTATGCGATGTACGTGATGATTTAATTTTATGTTAAATGTATCGTTTTAATGTGGATGGATGTATGCTGGTTTGACTATGAGATTTTTATCCATGAAAAAAATTTCATGGATTAGATTAGCATTTATTTTATTGCGTTGGTTTAATGTAATATGAAAAATAAAAGGTTAGAGTTTTAGATATGATTTTCGAAAATCACATGTCTTGAGTTGTAATTTTTAATTCCTCTATTATTCTAGATAGATTAATATTTTTCATAATTAAAATCTTTATCATATGGAAATTGAATATTTAAGATAATGATTATTTTATCCTAGTGGATTTGGGAAAGGTAATTGATATCTTTTGATTTATTCAATTATGATAAAATAAGATTTAAATTTGAAATATAAATTCTTATATAATTAGATAAGGATAGGAATTCTAATCAAGGAAGGAGAATGGAGCAGCCCCAATCAAGGATGGACGAGATTATCGGGCTCAATTCAAAACCATCGGCACTAGGGTTCTGGAAAAATCGAGTGGTTGCTAGCGGGACTTGTCCTGTAATCTGGAGCTGATTTTCCTAATTTATCTCATGAATGCAACATGAGAAATATGCCATGATAGTTGGTTTAATTATTGTGTTTATAATGTTGTATGTTTGCATATGCCATGATAGTTTGTTTAATTATTGTGTTTATAATATTGTATGTTTGCATGTCGTGGATGTTTATCATTTTATGTGATGATTTTGCATGCTAAATGGAATAAAATGAAAACCTCAAGTATAAATAACTAAGTGGAAGAGATACATACCAAAGTATGTAGAAATTTCAAACGGTTTCCATTAATCTGGTTTAATCGAGAAGTGATGACATGCACGTTGACAATAGAGTCTTCCTCCATTACAAGAATTGCAAAATACCGAATACACAACGGTAATTTTCAATTACCGTTGCGTATGTGAAAAATACTACGGTTTTTAAAAAAACCGTTATGTATGTGTATGTCTCTTCTACTAAACATAACGGTAATATATATACCGTTATATATACACTCAATAATCGCAACAACGTTGAACATTACTGTTGTATAAACATATTAAAAAAAATAAAAATTAATTTAATTATACTGCAATTAATTTAATAAAATGAAATATTTGGACACTTCCATCCCACTCAATTATTTCTTTCTGCAACCCAATAGCCATGGTTATCTATTGATAGCTACCATAGTTGACTTCTATCTAAATTTGTGATGTAAAGTAGGCATTCCTCATGTATTTGTTATATGTTTTTTTGGTGAATATTGAGCTTGTGTAAACTGAAATATATGGACCCAATCAAGTAGTGTGTGGTCTGCTACCCGTGATTTACTCACTTCATGCATAAATGGCTTTCTTTTCTCTGATCCCGCGGACACAATCTCACTACAGCTTGTTCTTCCATACTTGAATAGGTACAAATATTTGTTAAAGTTTTTTCGGTTCTAAAATATTCATAACTTATTACTAAAAAAATTAATTTAACTTGTTCATATCTATCTTTGATTTATAATTGAGTTGGAAATATATGAATTGTGATGCAATAGTAAAAAATGTTCGACTTTGTGAAATGCTTAGTTGTTGTGACTTTATGATCTTTGAAATTTAAGTTTAATTATGTTAATATGGATAAATACAGAGAGAAAATGCTTGCTTGAATATCTTGCATATATCCTTATCATAGACAAATGATAAATAATCACTTTTATTATTACTTGTTATATAAAATTTTATGTAGTAATTATCATGTATTCTGCATCCTTATGAATAAAATCCCCGAACCATTACTAATTTTAATAGTTCTAAATTATAATGTTGTAATTTTGTAAACTTAGGTTGTTAAGTTTAAGAAACTTTTATTTTGTAATAGAAAGTATATGAACGTTCTGAAAATGGACAAGAGATTCAACTTCACATAACAAATTGTCACATGAGTATGCAGATGAGGTTGAATCATTCTTGAATTTTGCTTTGCAAAATTCGAAAGATTGTAATTAACTCAATACATTGTCCTTGTCCGAAAGATCGTAACTTAATACCTTGTCCTTACTTTGCAAAATGCGAAAGAAGTTACTAGGTTATACTAAATTTATGATACATATGAACTGTTTATGATTTACACTGGCAGATAGGTTACCTAGCTATTATCTTGCATATAACATATTTATGGTTTTTATGAATTATTTATACTAAATTTGTGTTCATATGAAATAGTCAACATTGGATTCTTACGATCATTGAACCTCACAATGAGAAATTTTATTTGATAGACGCTCTAGCTCATCAAAATCGTGATGATTGTTGGAAATATATAGTTGATATGTAAGCTCCAAATTTTTCTATCTTTATTGAAATGCGCACTCTTTTAATACAATGTCGGTACAATAATGTTACTTTTATTGGTTTTGTGTGTAGTTTCAAAAGAGGCCATATTCTAAAGATAAGATCAATGAAGCTTGGGTGGAATGGGCAGTGATCATTTGTAGGATCAAGATATTTTGAATTTCTATCTACAAGTGTTGTGTGGGAGCAGATTGGATGCATTGCAATTACTTGCAATTATCATTTTTGGGATTTTGATTATAGCTCTCCTACACTAGCTTCTTTGTATGGGGATATTAGTAATGACTTTGAATTTTAATGTTTTAGGTCATCCTAACAGGTTTTTGGATAATATTTCATCATATTGTATTTTTGGATGATTTATGAATATATTGTATATTTGGATAATATTTAGTCATGTTTTGAATTATTCTTTATTATAATTTTAATTATTATATTATGATGCACAGCTGGCAAAAAAATGATGAAAAATAATATAGAACGGTATATTATGTGAACATGATGGTAGTTACCATTGTGTATGATTGTATTATACAACGGTAATAATAGAACCAACCGTTATATATAATGATTGTATACAACGGTAATGAAAAAATTGTTACGTATACTATTAATATACAACGGTAAATTTCATGTTTACAACGGCAAATATCATTGTATATGATGATTTTATACAACGGTAAAAGAAATTATTTCGTTATCTAAAGTATATATATACAACGGTAATATAAAAACTGTTACGTATAATACAAATATATATCGGTAAATTTCATGTTTATAACGGCAAATACCATTGTATATGATGATTTTAGACAACGATAAAAGAAATTATACCGTTATCTAAAGTATATATACACAACGGTAATATAAAAAATCATTTAATATATTGCTCATATACAAAAGTAATAATGAAATACACAACAATATATTACCGTTGTGTATCATGAGAATACAAAATCGTGATTCTCCGTCATATAAAATGGGAGTATAGACAACAACACTTTATACGACGGTAGCGAAAATAAATAGACAACGGATATTATCCGTGGTGTATGGCCTTTTTTCTTGTAGTGCTCCCATGTGTCATATCACTGAAATCTCTAAAAAGTAAACTTCTTAATAGATAATTGTAGAATAATGTTAGAATAAATTGACTACTCCATCTTAGTAGCATTACATTAGCCCAACTGTGTCGTCTTTAACTTAATGCATAAATAATATTTTCTTGAAAATCTAATTTTATTGATAATTAGACTCAATCTAATTCTTTTGCAATAATATTTTGTGTTTTTTTTTTGGCCACTGGAAATAACATTAACCTACATCTTTTGGGGATTTTTTTTTTTTTTGTCCCCGAAGGGACACCTACATCTTTATGGTTGTGTTGCGCAAAATATTAAAATAGAGTGACTTGAGGTGCAAGATGAGAAACGTATGATTCATAACAAAATTAAACGGTCATATGACCGACTTGAAGGTGCATATATCTCTCAGTATCTTGAATGTTTGATTTTGCGTTGCAATAAAAATATATAGGTGATGATCTTTTATTATACAAAACGCCAAAAAAAATTTTGAGAAGGAAAATTGTGTCGTTGTACCGGGTGAAGTAGCACAAGTAAATTAAGGTACGCGCCTAAAACTGAATTATCAACCATGTTTAGACAAATTACAATTGATCACCTTAATTAATTCTAGTATATGTCATTGCTAGTTGCAATCGAAACTTTCTCCATATTGATTTGAGATCATTTTGAGTTACTAACATAATGATAAATTTCTGGTGTGAAAACATACCGAATGGGATTCTCTATTCCAAATCGGAGTTCCATCCTATTTCGTTCGTTGGATGATTGTCACATGACAATTAAAAAAAATATTGAAATTTGATAGCAAACAATCTCTAACAATTTTCTGTAACTCAACCGCCTTCCGTCAACCTTTTCATGTAATTAGACAATTAGACTTCAATAATCATATGTACGTGATTCATTGCGTTTGTGTCCGCATATCTCTACTATTACGAACTGTATTTTATGATCTTCTATATTCTAGTCTCATCAACAAATTGACAGGATCATAAATATATACATACTTATTTCTCAACAAAAAAAAGATATATATTATAAGAATATAACATAAGTAGAAGAATTCAATACTTAGTACGTGAGTTTACAAAAATACGTGACATTCCTCATATGCCCAAATTTCACTTTTGATCAGATAAAGAATTTTTTTCTTTACTAGTATTGCACCCGTGCATCGCACGGAGAGTGGGGTACACATTTAAAATTTTATTAAAATATGATCACAATAAAAAAAATATTGCTTCAATTATCGTACTGAAACAAAACTCATGCATAGTGTAAAATATAAATCATGAATTGAAGTATAATTTACATCTTCAATATAAATCATGAATTGGTAGGACGTCCATTACGTTGTATTTCTCGGGGTTCAGAGTGCTTTTCAACTTTTTTAATAATTTATGTTATAATAAAAAATTATATATATTAGTAAAATAAAAAAATATAAACAATATAAACTGAAATTTTAATATTAAGTGTAGTTAATACCAAAAAGCAAACCTTCATCAAATGGTCCAACTCTTATAAAGATGTGAAATCTCAAAATTGGAACATGTAGTGTGGAAAACCTTCATCCATGATGTGGATAACTTTCGTACAGGAAGAAGAAATGAATTTGAACAAATGTTGGGTTGTTCTATATTTCATCTTATTATCTTGTATATCAAAAAATTGAAAAGCGTATAAACCGCCTTCCACAAATTCAATATTAAACCGCTCGAGATCTGACTTTCTCATGGTACCGTGTATATGGTCACCGACACGATCATGGAGAATTATCTCGAGAGTTGGTTTAGCATGCGATCTTCTATACGGTGGTTGTTCGTGTGTGATCTTCTATACGGTGGTTGTTCGTATACACGAACAACCTAAGTTTCAATATCAATTCATATATGAAATGGACGGTTTCCCTAACCCTCTCAACTAAACTGAAAAATGGAGACACGAAGTTATGATTTGGAATGAATTAATTTATTGTAAAATGCAATAGAGCGTTTGATTTGTATGCGTAGCATATGGAGATACGAAGTTATGATTTGGAATGAATTAATTTCTTGTAAAATGCAATAGAGCGTTTGATTTGTATGCGTAGCATATGGATCTATTTATAAAATCGTACGAAGAAAAATATTTATGGTATGAATTGAATTTTTTAATGAATTGGATTTGTTCCATTATATATGGTTTATATATGCACTCAAATCTCAAAAATATATGTGATAATATATCTTTAACGTGTGAAAATTAATGAGGATATATTCATATATATTATATTATACATTATACATATCATTAGTAGATTAATAGATATCATTAGATAATATTGCGGGGAATATCTTATTAATGTGGAAATGATTATACAACATTCACATTGAGATATTGCAGATTTTATAAATGAATTAAAAAAATTCATTTCATGAAGTGCGTGTATTATCAATAGAATTTTTAAGGGGAATATTTAATTAGATTAGGTTCATTATATGTGATTTATATATCCTCAACCCAATATTAGGTCCCAGATACAATTCTCATTTAATATTTCATATATTAATTCCTAATATAAATAGATATGGTGTGTGTATATATAATCAAATTTATCCATATATAATATAAATATATACACAAATTCCTAATATTAATATTAATATTTCACGGCTGAGAGTTGTTCATCCCTAATATTAATATTCATATATTAATTCCTAATATAAATAGATATGGTGTCTATGTATATATATAATGAAATTTATCTATCCTAATATCTATCACTATTCACTAATATTATATGTACGTAATCTATATATTAAGAGAAAATATTAGCTTCTCAATTAGTATAAATAGATGTGGTGTCTATGTATAAATATAATGAAAGTTATCTATCCTAATATCTATCACTAAATTATACATACGTAATCTATATATTAAGAGAAAATATTAGCTGCTCAATTAGGAATAGTGATTTGGATGAGAAAATTTGTTATTTTTATTTCCGATAACTATCTTACTTTTAGATAATATATAGATATAGATGGTGTGTTCTAATTTTTAGTATTTTATTTAATTAGTATATATACGAACACATCGGGATAATAAGTTTTGTAGATACTAAATATAAAAGTATAAGCTTATATCAAGTGTACAGGGTAATCATTATTCACTAATACGAAAATAGATGGTAAACAATATACGGTATATATAGTATCTGCAATATCACAATACTAACTTCTAACTTGATATCGTTATGATGTCCGAATTTTATGTTAAAATTTTTGTGTTTCATCTCATTTTACACTATTAAATTTATGATTTTATAATAATTATTATAAAAATAAAGTTTAATAATAATTCGTAATCAACATTAATCAACTAAAGCTTGAACTATTTTTTTAATTCTAATTATGAAATAACCAATCATGATAAAAATATTATTAATTAAAAAATAAAAATTAAATACTAAAAAATAATTATATATCCAACTATTGGTAGAATGAACCATATTTAATAATTGTAAAATTAATTTAAAGTACAATAAAATTGAAATCGGTGAAAAAATGGAATAAAAACTTAAGATTTGATTGTGAAACGCGTAGTAAAACACACGAAAAAAAAAGTATTGCAGAAAATCAGATGTGCATGATATGATGTGCAATGAAAATCTATACAAATTATAGTAAAAAGATTTGTCATTACTCTTTAGATACAATGATTGAGATGGTCGACAAAGATGGGTCTCCCAAATTCTTAATATCTACTTATTGTGTCTTCTCGTTTTCTTTCTATAAATACTGATCATTTTTTCTATATTTTCAACTCATAGACGAATTTTCAAGTTCTGATTCTAGTGATGATCAGAATGAGATACATTACAGCTAGCATCCTCTCTCTTGCATTGGTATGCACCATTCCATTCATCTGCACTAATTAAGTTCATATGATAAATAATTAAACATTATTTTGCGTATGAGTTTACACGAGCTAGCTTTTTTTTTTTTTTTTTTTTTTGCGTATTGACTTGTTATGTTACATAATTATATTAAACAATTTGTTATATTCGATTCTATTCAACTCATTTCTAATTCCGAATTTTATGAGAAATGTAGATAGGTTGCAGCATCAATGCAAGAAAAGACACGGGGGAATATTGGCGAGGTATCATGAAGGATCAGAGAATGCAAGAAGGTGTTGAGGGCCATGATTGTCATAAATTGGATGAGTCATCAAGCTTGGATGTCAAACCAAAATACGAGGCTTTTACAAAAGATTTTGAACAAAGGGCTAGCACCATGACTCATAAGAATGATGGTAAGTTTAAAGACGTTAAAGGTTTTGTGAGAGGGTTTGAGTCAAGACCAAGTGTTACATTGCTGTGATATGCACTGCAAAAAAAAAATTACATTTTAGCGACGGAAAATTCATTAAAATTGTTTAACGTCGATCCGTCGTTAGCCATTTTAACGACATAATTAATGATGGAAAAATATTATTCATTCGCTAAATCATCGCCAAATGCAGTTGTCAGAAATAGCAATGGAAAAATTTCGTTTGCTAAAAAAGTTTCATCAGAAATGCACAGCTTTATCATTTGCAGCTGAATCAAGTGGGCTAATCTATTTAGGGGTGGCAAAACGGGCCGCCCGGTAAGCCCTAAGCCCGCTGGGCCAAGTGAAAAAATCAGTCCCGACTGAAATCTCTTCGGGCCTAAATGGCGGCCCGCGGGCCACAGTGTATATTTTGTTGTTTTAGGCTATAAGGCCCTGCCCATTCGGGCCATTCATTTTCTCGGGCATAAATAATTAAATAAATAAATATTTAACGACGGATTTTTCCGTTTATAACTTAGAGATGGAGAAATCCATCGTTATTTCTTTCTTATAAAAAATTAAAATTTGACGTTTAATGATGAATTTTTTCGTCGCTACGTTAGAGACGGAAATATCCATCGTTAATTATCTCAATTTTAATCCTTCCTTAATTTGTCAGTATTTTAGTGACGTAGTATAATCCATTGCAAAATTCATTGTGAAATTGAGTTTTTCTTGTACCGATGTCGATAATATCAAATCTAGAGATAAGAAATTTATCATCAGATAATTTGAGCTAAGGACGAGTGCTAAATCTCATGTCAATAGTCAATACTAAAGATGAGAAATCTTTAATAAGAAAAAAATGAGCCAAGACTAAGTAGTACGTCTTATGTTGATTGTCACAAACTTACAGGTGATAAAGCTTTTGTGAAAGACTTTCAGCCACGACTAAGTACTATATCTTATATCGATGGTCTCAAGCCTGCAAGTGATGAAGCTTTTGTGAAAGATTTTGAACCAAGACCAAGTGCTACATCTTATGTTCATAGTCACAAGCCTGCAGGTGATAAAGCTTTTGTGACAGACTTTGAGCCAAGACCATGTACTACTGCCTATGCCGATGGTCTCAAGCCTACAGGTGATAATGCTTTTATGATAGATTTTGAGCCAAGACCAAGTGCTACATCTTATGTTGATGGCCATCACAAGCCAATAGGTGATGAAGCTTTTGTGAAAGAGTTTGAGCGAAGACCAAGCACTACATCTTATGTCGATGATCTCAAGCTTCCAAGTGATGAAACTTTTGTGAAAGATTTTGAACCAAGACCAAGTGCTACATCTTATGTTGATGGTCACAAGTGTGCAAGTGATAATGCTTTTGTGATAGACTTTGAGCTAAGACCAAGTACTACGGCCTATGTCGATGGTTACAAGCCTGCATGTGATAATGCTTTTGTGACAAATTTTGAGCCAAGACCAAGTGCTACATCTTATGTTGATGGTCATCACAAGCCTGCGGGTGATGAAGCTTTTGTGAAAGAGTTTGAGCCAAGACCAAGTGCTACATCTTATGTCGATGGTCGCAACCCGGCAGGTGATTTTGTGACAAACTTTGTGTCAAAACCAAGTACTACATCTTATATCGATGGTCTGAAGCCGGCAAGTGATGAAGCTTTTGTGACGGATTTTGAGCCAAGACCAAGTGCTACATCTTATGTTGATGGTCATCACAAGCGTCCAGGTGATGAAGCTTTTGTGAAAGAGCTCGAGTCAAGATCAAGTGCTACATCTTATGTCAATAATTATAAATTCAAAAATAAGAAATCTCATGCGATAGACTTTAAATTTGGCCCCAGGACTTCTGTTGACGATGCTTAATTAATGTCTGATGTTGCAGTAGTGGTAATACTTGCTATGAAGAGAGATCTAGCTAGTTCTATTATAAAAGAAATATTTGGAGCGTAAACCGAATCATGTTCGTGTGTCTATGTATTATATAGTTGTACTCACCTGCCTCAATAAAGTTTGTTATATTATTGTGTATAAATGTGTACTTTTCATTTTTAAGTTGATTAATAAATGCTCTAAAATGTCGAATATTAGATATATAATGTAGTGCGAATTGAATCATGAGTTATATTGAATTATTGTCAGCAAAAAATCTTGAGATGACATCCATTAAAATTATTACATCAAAATTTTTGTCATATTATTTTTGTATGTTTAATTGTAACTATAAATTTTGCAATACATATTAATAGATTCAAACATATATCTTCCGTTATCAAATTTATTAAATGTTCTTCCATTATTTTTCTTGGCAATTTCAGTTTCTTGTGTTTTTACTTTAATTTTATAATAGTTAATAAATTAAAAATTAAAATGAATAAAATTATCAATTATAATTATTAATTAATTAAACAATCAATTCTAAAAATCAATTATGAACTAAAACCTTAAACTAAATACTAAAAAGAATCATAAACTCTAATTGAATATAATAACTCTTAATTAATAAATGTAAAATTAAATTAAAATAAAGAAAATTGAAATGAACGATAAAAAAATGAAAAGAAAACTAATAAATTTAGTAGGAGAACATTTGATGTAACACGATTTTTTGGAACACAGGATTTCAACAGGTCTGCTACAATATATATAAAAAATCAATTCATTAGTGTGTGTGTGTGTCGAGGAAAAAAATAATCATTGGATGTTCTGTTGTAGAAATGAAGTGACATAAGTCATATATATATATTATACAAGGCAAATACAACACACATGATGCAATAATGTTCGATGAATGTGCATGATAAACTTGAATTTTGCACTAGTTTTTGTGTTATTTAATTGTGTATTTTATTTAGTTTACTTGTGTTTTTATGTCAATTTATTTGGATTTTACTCGATCTTTGAGTTCGGTATATTTTGTGATTTTGTAGGATTTATCCTAACCTTTGTTGTATTTTCGAGAGAAAAATAGTTGATGATGTCCTGAGATTGTGCGTTGAAAAAATCAAATCGAAAAAGGGACGGAAACGGCGCAGAAGAGGACTCGTGAGCAGGAGTCACGAGTCCAGTCGCTAATAAGCAAATGAGCACCTATCTAGAAGTTCGCTATTAGGATGGGGTCCGGAAGAAGAAATTTATGAGCATGGTCGCAAATAATGGAGGAGCCCGTGAATTTCTTGCCACGTCGATCCACGTGGACTCGCAACCCGAGTTGCAAGTGACTAGGTCGAGAGCGAGGTCGTGAATGGCCTGGGCTTGTCCAATTTTTATCTAGTTTTGGGCTTTTATTTCCTAAGTGTAAATAGGGTTTTTATGCGAAAATTAGACACAATCTATCATACCCTAAAGTTGCTAGCAGAGAAGAACGTGGAGACCAAATAATTCATGGAGTCCAAGATGAGAGGGGAATTAAATCTTCCGGATTTTATTTACTTTAGTATTAAATTACAATGTTTTCTTTTGGATTTATTTTGGATATATATTTTATGATGAATAGCTAGTATTAAACTGGAAATGATATAAGTTGTTAACTTCTCTTGACCAGGACCATCATTTGGACTGTTGTTAGCAACCTAAGGTCTCTTCCTTACCTAAGAAATAGATAGTTTATATATTTAATTGATTAGACTGAAATATTAATAAGAAATATCCCATTAGCTTACAAGCATCTTTCTTCCTTGCACAGTAGTTGGCAACATGCTGGAACATGATTTTTCAGTAATCACCTATATAATCAATCATATCATATATCAATAATGGATAAGGTGAACTAATAATAGTAATCATCATAAGACCATATAACTTTACAACCCAAAATTCAGTGGCATCTTCTTGGGCTGAATGAGGATAGTCATGTTGTGACATTTTCTCAAATTGAGTGGATTGTGCCTCAGCATCCACCTGAGTAGTTGCACTTTCTTTCTCAACTTGAGATTGTATTACTTCAGAAGGGATATTTTCCTATTAAAATCATTCACATATAAAACATTTATTTTGCAGTCATTAAATAAATACCCAAGATGAGAAATGCAAGAAGTCACATTTCTCAATTTGCATCCCAGCTGGTTGTGCTCATTCTCTCCACAAAACTTACAAGTGATTGTAAAGTTTTGTTTCCCCATTCTCTGAAGATTACCACTTTTCTTCTTTTTCTTTAGTGGTTCTTCATTAGGCCCAAATTTTCTTTCTTTCTGAGGCCTACCCTTGTTCTTCTTTGCAAAAGAAGGTGGAAGTTGTGGAATGTAGCATGTTTTCTCCCACAGCTCATCTCCATTCATTGGAATTATAGCATGCTCATAAACTGCACAATAAGTCTCAACTAAATAACAATTGTGCACATAGTCTTCTGGAGCTTTTCCTTCAGCTCAAATTGCACTGATGGCATGCTTACAAGGTATTCCGCTCAAATCCCATCTTCTGCAAGCACATGTATGATCCTCCAAGTTTACATATTTTGAGCCATCAAAACTTGATACCTCAGATATGCTTTCAGTAGACTTAGTGAGAATGCAGTCTGCAGGAGCTCCCATATATTTCCCAACTAGTTTCCTTATTCTCCCAAAAATTCTTCTCCTTTCCCACAGTCTTTAAGCCCTATCTTTGTTTTTCTGAAGCCTTCATCACTTAATGTCTAATCCATTCCAACATAGTTAATATTGACTTCTCTCTAGCCTCTAGCAGACATGAGTTGAATTGTTCACACATGTTATTCAGCAATGTATCACATTTTCCAGTGTGTCTCACAACCTGCTCCACAGTTGTAGAGCTTCCAATTGTTTGTTCGTGACCTTCCCCATCATACATGTACACTACCTTCCCACCAACCTCATCTCCATTCAGATGAAGTATTGTTCTCTCAGCATCCAAATACATGAAGAACTCTCTGCTTTTCTTAGCCCCTATTATAAGATTCCAAGTATCAAACTCACAAACAACCGGCTTCAACTTTCCATTTTCATCTTTGCATAGAACTTCTTAGACCCCAAATACCTTATCTGTTTGCATAGACCTTCTAAGTACTTAAAACACCATTTACAAGTGTCTACAAAATCAAACGCGCTGGCTATGCCTTCTAAATAATCTAATTCACCACAATCAGTAATCACCATACCACCATGCTTCAGTTTCATCGTATACCAATAATCGCAGCATCCTAAAAAATATATACTAAATTCATCACCACGTTGGTTGGTAAAATTTTGAGAAACAAAAATCACAGACGAATTGAGAGAAAATCACAAAGAAGGGAGGAAACTTACGATAATCTGGGTATGGTAGATGTACGTAATGATTCCTACGAATCATTGCTACTTATGTTTTCAGCAAGAGCTCCAAACCTACGACAAATCACAGACAAAATCTTGCAATTTCGCGAATTTTGTGGAAGTATTCTTGCAGTGCAACCACTTCTGAATCAAGTTTTGGGGATTTTTCAGGTGAATTTCGTGAATTTTGGCAAGTGAGTTTCATGTATTTCTCTTTGCTCAGAAGGTAGAAGACGATAATTCTGTTAATTTGGGATTTCTTTTTTAATAATTAGGGTTACTAAAAGTCATGTGTGTCTCATGTGCTCACATTCCGTCAACTGTTAATTAGCCCATGTTTTGCGGTCCAAATTTACACTTATATTTTCGGTTTATGCTCACTAGACGACTACTTAGGACCACACCCGTAATTGGACGAGGTCAATTGTAGAAGCAATAAGCTTAACCCGAGTCGATCTCAAGGAAGACTTTGTAGGAAAGAATTATTTTAAGGCTACACATGCTTTCAACAAAATAACTAAAATAAAATCTAAACATTCTAACAAGGGGGCTTGATGATGATTATGCTAGGAATTCAAAATAGACAATAACGCAAGATAATTAATTGCAAATACACAAATTAAATCAAGATTGGAGGAAATAAGTTGGATTAAGGTATTAGGGTGTAGTTTCTCTCAATGATTTTATCACTATGCTTTATTCAAGTTGATAATGTTATTCTCACAAATACGATAGACCCTTCCGATTAGTTTAACTTCAATTACTGTCACTGTCTATCCGTTAAACCTCTCTTAGCTATATCGTACAAGCAAGATTAACATGCTAGGCTTAGGGTCCCCATCCAACTAACGTCGAAGGAACCAATTTCCGGATTTAGATTCACAATCAAGACCCCTCTAAATCCTATCAATGTTCAAGTAGTGATCAAGTACCTAAACATGAAAGAGCACGATTCCAACAACAACAATCAACAAGAACGAGCATAGATCAAAACCATATCGATCCTCTACTCCCTAATAGAGAGATTAGCCACTAAACATGCTCAAAAATATGCAAATACTATAGAAGAACATCATCTCATAAATCAAATGTAAATGAAGATAACTTCTACAATATCGTATATCCTTCACAAGTTTGGACAAATTTCCACAAATACATCCAAGAAATGTAAAGAAAAACATAAAATAAACCTCCTCCGAGCTTAGCTTCTGCGGATGGCTTGTAGTCGGTCCGTCTCGTCGTCGGTCCGTCTCGTCTCTTCTCCGTCTCTCTTGGTTCGATCCCTTTGCTCTTCCTTTTCTCCTCTTCTCTTAGGTGAAGGTGATGGTGTGAAAATGGTGAGAAAGTAGTGTAGAGATTTAGTGTATCTAATGTATGTGTAGAGAGAGAATGGAGGTAGAGTGGTGGAGAAGATGATATGATGAGAGTGAATGGAATAAGAGTGAGTGAATGATAGATTGATATGAATCCACCCCACAATCTATATGAGAGAAAATGAGGAGAGAGAGAGAGAGACATAAGAGAGAGATTGTGCGAGAAGGAGAGGTATGATGGTGGTATGGTGATGGTAAGGTGAGAGAAAAGGTGATGGGAAGGGGGCATTCAATGAGAGGGATTTTGGGGAGGATTTTGTGGAAGAAAAATCCAAAGCTAGGTTTAGGGTGGATTAATCCCTATTCCCTAGTGCTTAGATTAGGATGGCTCTAGGATCTCTTATGCAAAATGAGGAGGGAGGAAGAAGGATACTTGTTGCCAAATGAAGGAGAGGTGAGAGATGATTGTAGGATCACGCTGATCGGGCGAACAGAGCGACCCGCGCGCCCGCGGAGGGTCTAGAATGCGCATGCCCACGGGGCGCTGCGCGCCCGCAGGGTGTCTCCGCTGAGAGCACCCTCGCGCGGGCACGGGCTTCGCGTGGTCGCGGGGTCTTTGGGCATCACATGATGCACAGCCGCGGGGCTTGGCGTGGCCGCAGAGCCCTTGGCTTCTCCTTCCGGGTTCCTCTCTTCCGGCCTATCTTCGCTCCATGCCACCTTATTACCTAAGAATCAAGATTTTGCGTACAAAAGCTCAAGTTTTCCAAAACTTGGCTTATTCCACCATAAGAGCAATAAGAGAAGAAAATCACACAAAATCTATAGATAAACTAGATCAAAATACTAGAAAATACAAGTGAAACATGCAAAATCATGCAACAAAACACTTACAAATAAACACCGAACAACTCTCCCACACTTAGCTCTTTGCTTGTCCTCAAGCAAATAAGAAATTAAAAATATGAAGCAAGAAGGAAATATTCACAAGCCGATCATGTATTTGACAACATGCATGGTTCCCATAAAAACATTCATTATCCAAAAATGTGAACACAATATCCAATCAAGTGAATTGCTTGTCCTCTCAAGTCTAGGAAAAACACGTTAGCACAAATTCACTTAAATTACATCCCCACAAATCACATCTATAATTATTAAGATAATACATAAAGCGACAAAGGAGATTGCAAACACAAGACAAGGGTCATTAGGTCCAATCATCGAGCATAACTGAGCTCCCTAATGTGGTTTTCCATACTCATCATGCAACACGTGGAAGGATTGACACACACATAAGAGGAGTAGAATCCGGAATGCAATCCCATTTATTTAAACAAATTCATGGGGGTATGGATCAAACATCACAAGGTAAAACCATAGGGAGGGAATCCCTAGTGTCCTTGTGTGGTTTCCCATACTCATAGTCGAATAAATCAACTAGAGGAGTATAGATCCTTACTTTTCCCTTTTTATTATGTTTTTATTTTTTTATTATTATTATTATTATCTTTTTTTTATATCATAAATACAAGGATAAATGATTAAGGGGAGTAGTTTTCAAGAACAAGGCCAAGCATGCTTCCTATTCTTTCAAGGGCAAGACCCTTCAACGTCAATCATCAAATTGTGATCACATTAAAAAATAATTCATGTTTAAGAGTGAAACCACGAAACAATTCATTCATTCATGAACAACTTGAAAATAATTCCTTGAAGATTCATATCAAAAAAATTTCAAATTTGACCATCGGGCAAACAAGATACTAAGTGGGGGAATCACAACATACCAAGATAACTAAAACAATATAATCAACATTAACATAATCAACACAATAAATTAAAATAAAGGTTTCAAATGATCAACAAAACAACAACAGCCACAACATAACATAGAAAGCTCTCCCCCATACTTAAAACATGCATTGTCCTCAATGTATGAAAACAAGATGTAATAAGAGAAAAGGGAAGAGAAACACCTTACAAATCGTAGAAGACCGGCAACAGGCGCTGGTTCCTACAAAACACACGACAAGTACAACCAACGAACAACAAAAAGAATGAACTGAAAATAATAAAAACACGCACACGAACATAAAAATAAAAAGTACACAAGAAACATGAAAGAACATCACTGCTGTGGTGGATGATAAGGTGGTGGAGGAGGTTGCGGGTAGGGATAGGAGATCGTCCAGTTGTTCCAGCTGTCTTCGAGGGCCGTCATCCTCTCGTTATGCCTAATGAGGCGACCATAGATGTTCTGCCTCATGTCGCCAACATCCTGACGGAGGGATCCCAACTCTTGGCGAAACTCGCCCATAGAAGCATCAAATCGGTCCTGGAATTGCCCTATGGTGTTGCTGTAGGACTGCTGGAACTGGCCCATAGAGGTGTCGAAGTGCTGCAGAAATTGGCCCATGGAGTCGGCGTAATTTTGCTGGAAGCTCTGCTAGAACTGCCCCATGGTGGTATCGAAGTGGTCCTGGAAAGACCGCCAATCAGCTTGCGGTATCTGATACCCATGATGGGGCATCGTGGAGGGGTAAGATGGCTGCTGATAGTAAGCTTGTCCTTCATGTTCATTGTCCTCGTCTCCTTGGTCTTCTTCTTATTCTCCTTCCTCATTCTCTTCCTCATTTTCTTCCTCGTTCTCTTCATCGTCATCATCATCATCATCACATGGGGCTGAAGAGGAGTCGGTTTCTCTGTAGCATCTGAGAGCTGCACGCTGAGCATTCATTATCTTGGAGACGCAGAGATGATCAGTGTGAGGAACCAGTCTCCTCGAATCAAGGATAAGTTGGGCTCGCTTGAACTCATCAACAGTGATCAAATACTCCTTAACCTTATTCTGTCCTGCAGGGAGTGAAACTGTGGCTGGAATTAAGCCAAGCTTGACAGTAAGAACGGTGATGAAAGCACAAAAGGAGGGATGTATCTTGGTGCGCCTAGTCATCTGCTGGATGGCGGTCCAGATGAAGTAGGACGGGCAGACCTTGTTATTGTGAAAGGCATACCAAAGAAGATACACCTCTTGCCAAGGCAGGGTCCCGAATGAAACCGGTGGGTGTCCCCTGAGGATTGAAAGAGTAGCACCCGTCACACCAATTAGATTGGTCATTTATACTCTTTTTAATATTTATTGTAAATAAATTCTTAATGAATTATATTATATCAAGGCATTTTTTTATCTTATGTTTTCATTATATAAGCATGTGATAAAATCCCTAGATCTTAATAAGTCATGAAACACGATCATGCATGTGATGATGATTATGGAATATCTTTCTTGTACTTAGATCTTAAATTAGTTCCAAGTTGTATGACTGGTCAAGATGGGATATTGAACAGTTTAACTTGCATGTATGATACACACTTATAAGATGAGAATGTTAAGTTCCATTGGCATTAGCGTGATGATGTAAATGTATATATGTGGGTGCTTGTTGGAGAACAAGTTCACTGAACAAACCCATTAGAAATTCTTAGATGGAATTTATCGAATATATGGATTTCTAAATTACAATAGTACACGGTTAATCCTTTGACTTGAGACACCATAGTAATCTTGTATTAATTATATCTCATTTTGATATAGTCTCTGATTGCATGACAATCATAAAGAGATTATGTTGGATGTTATATTAATTAATATAGAGATTAATGCAGTGTTCAATAAAGGATCTGTTACTCGATTATCGAGAGAATCTTCTAATTAATTTTCATGATTCATGATTCAGAAGACCTTGGCCAAGGCGTGATGAATATTGATTCATTAATGAATTAATTGAATGGAAATGAAAATTTAATATTGGATTAATTGAGTTGTTCGTATTATTCCATAACTCAAGATCCAATCCGAATATTAGATAATAGAAGGATCGTACGTGTATAACGATTTGTAATTAAATAGGTTTACTTGCTATTTCACCTAGTGCTAGGCGATCATGCTACTTGCTAGATGTTTCCATGATTTGTAGGTTCTCGAAATTAACTCGAAATTAAAGAGTTAATTTCGAGTATATTAATTTATTGGATAAATTAATAGAATAATATTTTATTCGTTAAGTTGTAAATGTTACGAGCCTACTACTAGTGCTAGTTGTGAACCTAAGAGGGTTACACAAATAAGTTGGAATTATATAAGTTGAATTGATTCAATTGTTGAATCCAATTAATTAATTGCGTTAATTAATTAAGACTATTTTTTATTTAATTAGCTAAATCAAATAATCAATTAAAATGTTTAATTGGAGTTAATTGGATTAAAGTCTAATTCAAAATATGAATTAAATTAATTTGATTAATTTTAATTAAATTATATTGTGCAAAATTAATTAATTATATTTATGGATTATGAATCCTAAATATTAAAGGAGATTAAAGATGGTCTTTAATAGCAAAAATTAATTAATTATATTTATGGATTATGAATCCTAAATATTAAAGGAGTTTAAAGATGGTCTTTAATAGAAGGAGAGAGAGAGAAAAAGAAATTAACCTACCTATTTAGCAATTGAGAAGAAGCCGCCGATCGTAGAGAATTCTTGGAGATTTCTTGATTTTTCTCTTCTCTTCTTCAACGTTTTTCTTCTCCTTTTGCACAAAAACTACAATTGGTATATCGATTACTAGCGAAATCGATATATGATATACATTCCAACCGTGTGGACCTAATAGAGGAGAGTCACTTAGATCTCTACGAGTAGACTAGCAATCGATTGCTTCATTCCCTACTTCAATCGGAAAGCGAAAAGGTACATAACGAATCTGGATTAATAGTTAATCATCTAGTTAACGCGAAAACGTTGATACACCTTAGATGAAACAATCGTTGTTTCATGTGTTATTGAAAATTTTTAATTTCCGCTGCGTTTCTTTGATCGATCCCAACAGTGGTATCAGAGTCCGGTTTCGTGTTAATTTGATGTTTCGTTGTGTGTTAAAGCATGAGTTAATTGTTAATTTATGTTAGATATTATTTTGTTGTTTAAAGACATGTGAAAATCTGGAAAATCGTGGGTATTATTTGATAAAATTCACTGTGACATTATATCAGACACTTGGTATTTTGCATTTTGATATGCAAAATGCATATTAGATATGCAAAAGTCGACGACTGCCATTGATATGCAAAATGCATATTGGATATGCAAAAATGTTTTGTGCATTAAGTATCCAATCAATGTATTTTGTTATATATTCAATGTATTCTTAGGAATGCGTGATATATAATCAATGTCTTTGTTTTTGGTGAACAAGCTTTCTACACCAAGGTTGATATATTGCATACAAGGTGTTCGGTGAAATGCCTCAAAGAAGTATAGGTGTGCGTTTCTGAAATGCACACTAGTTGTTCGTAAAAATGCTTCTATGAAATCTGTCTTGGCATCCTGTGTGCGGGGGCTGCAGTAGATGGTTCCCCGACACACGTTTATAGTAGTCGGGATAACCCGATAGTGCCTTGATGATCTTTTTCGAACAGCATGTCAATAAAAATATTATTTTTGGATAAATGCTATCTTAAAATATTATTTTTCAGATTTTAATTTAATTTTGGCATTTTTGAATTAATGGTTAATTCAAGTAATGTGATAAAAATTGTTTTTATACAAAATTGAATTTTATGCTTTAAATGACAAAACAATATAATTAATTCTACTCGGTAAATTTATTATGCTTTATTTCATGTGATGAATGTTAGCATGATTTATTTAGGGATGATCATGAGCCTAGACCTTTGTGGATGGTGCATTAATTAATTTATTTATTTTAATGCTTTGGGTTTTTTTTAAACGGGGACTGCGAGCCTCTTATTCTTCTTTGTATTGTTCTTTAAATTATGCAATGAGAGTAGAATAGAAAACTGAGGTTTTCTATTTATTGTATTTTTGGAGGATGTTCGAGAAGAAGAATGAAGACTCAAGACCCACAAGTGTGTGTGATTGTTTTTATATGTAATGTACGTTTGCCATTTTATAAACCCCTAGATTGACCATAGACCCGTTTTTGGCTCAAAAGGGGTTGCATAGGAGAGGTCATGATCATCCCACTGCTTTATGTATATGATGCATGAATTTATTTAATTCTTTTATTTGCGCGAATCATATGATGATTGTATGGATTAAATAAACCCACCTAGTAACTAGGTATTATTTAATAATGAGGTCTTGGAAATAAAAAAAACCCCAAGTTTTTGAAACTTAATCTAAAGATTTATGAAATTTGATTTCAAGTTAAATTGGACAAAATAAGTTGGACTTATTGTTCCAAGCCTACCATCAAAGGTAAAAACATGTCGATGCTACCACAATATATTATCGTCCATGAGTCGTGGGATAATATTTTGATGGAAAGCTATGATTTTTACCAAGCATATTGATGATCATAAAAATATAATCAACTTCATGTTGTCCATGAGTCGTGGGGCGTGTTGATGATTTTATTTTAATGAAAGTTTGATGGGTGCAACTTGACACTTGTATTATATGGGCTCATAAAATTGAGATATATAATAAAAGTGAGGCAAAAAAATATTGAAGATTATATTGGGATATAATTGTCAAGAAGTTGACTACTAATAGTAGTATTTCATGGGCTCATAAAATTGAGGTGTGGAATATTATTATTGGACTTCAATCTCACTAGGAAATATGATTTCTCATTTTTCATATATGGGGTTATGAAATTTGAATAAAATAGTGAGGAGACAATTAATTATTAAAGACCTTATATTAATTGAATATTTTTCCATTGTTTACTAATTTTCTGCGTCTTTATATTTTGTAGATTGTCTACAAAATGGCTAAAAATCCATTATTATCAATTCTTGACCAAAACAGACTCACTGGCCCAAACTTTAAAGATTGGTTTCGGAATTTGAGAATTATTTTAACTTCTGAAAAAAGAGATTATGTGTTGGATACTCCGATGCCTGAAGCACCTGATGAAAATGTTGATGGTGAGGTGGCTTATAAATATGAAAGTTATAAAGATGATGATATGCATGTTAGGTGCTACATGTTAACATCGATGACTAATGAGCTTCAAAGTCAATATGCAGATGTTCAATCGGCTCGTGAGATCATATCCCGTTTACAAAAGTTGTATGGGGAGAATCTTAGACTACAGAAATTTTAAGTGTCTAAGGAACTTTTTCAGTGTCGTATGATAGAGGGCTCTTCAGTCCAAGCTCATGGATTGAAGATGATAGCTCTTATGGAAAAGTTAGGATCTCTTGGAGTGAACATTGATGCAGAATTATATACTGATATGATGCTGCAATCTCTACCACCCTCATTTGATACATTTTTCATTAATTTCACTATGCATAATATGAATGCTACTCTACCTGAGCTAGTTAATATGCTGGTGTCGGCCGAGTCCACCATGAAAAAGGACAAGTCGGTGCTTCTTGTTGGTAGCACTTCCGGGTCAAAAGCTCAAAAGGCTAAGACTCATAAAGGAAAGGGAAAGATGAAAAGTTCATTTAAACTAAACAAGTTGAAGGCTAAAGGGGGTGTGGGGAAGAAAGTGTTCAACCCCAAAGCCAGTGATAATTGCCACTACTGCCACAAGTCGGGGCATTGGAAGAGGAATTGCAAGGAATATCTTGCAAGCCTGAAAAGTTCAGGTATGTACTTTGTTGAAGTTAACTTGTCTGTTAACGATTCTTCTTGGGTATTGGATACCGGTTGCTCATCACATCTCTGTAATGATTTACAGGTGCTAGTGGGAGCTAAGAAGTTATGCAAAGGGGAGACAGTTCTACGCATGGGCAATGGAGCAAGGGTTGCTGCTTTATCTGTTGGAACTGTTTATTTATCTTTAAATAATGGTTTTGAGATTGTTTTGAACAATTGTTTTTATGTGCCTAGTTTGATTAAGAACATCATTTCTATCCCTGTTTTGGATAGTGAGAACCATGAGTTTTTAATAAAAGGTGGAAATTATTCCATCTTGAAGAATAATTCGATTATTTACTCTAGTGCACTTACTAATGGTTTATACACTGTTATGCCTCAAAACCATCTCATGACATATTCAACAGAGTAAAAGAAAATATGATAATTATAGTTCCAAAGAACTTTGGCATGCTAGATTGGGCCACATCTCTGAAAAGAGGATGAATAAGTTATCAACCTTGCTTGGTGTTACAAATGAGCAAAAGTTATCAACTTGTGAATCTTGTCTCAAAGGTAAGATGACCAAATCACCTTTTGTAGGACAAGTGGAGCGAGCCAAACATCCATTGGATTTGATTCATACGGATGTATGTGGACCACTAAATGTTAGTGCCCGTGGAAACTATAGCTACTTCTTAACCTTTACCGATGATTACTCTAGGTATGGTTATGTGTATCTCTTAAGACACAAATCTGAAGTATTTGAAAAATTCAAAGAATTTAGATTGCAAGTAGAGAAACAATCTAACTTAAGTATTAAAGTTCTTCGATCTGATCGAGGAGGTGAATACTTAAGTGGAGAGTTTTTAGGTTATCTAAAAGAGAATGGGATTATCTCACAGTGGACGCCTCTTGGTACTCCTCAACTCAATGGAGTTTCGGAGCGGAGGAATCGAACATTGTTAGACATGGTTCGATGTATGATGAGCTTCACTGCTTTACCTCTTTCATTCTGGGGCTATGCCTTGGAAACGGCTGCACATCTATAGGGATGGAAATTTTACCCGCGGGTTCGGGTACCCGCGGGTACCCGCCCCTAATAGGACGGGTTTGGGGATAAAAATTCGGGTATGGGATGGGGACTGGTATAAACTTTAATACCCGGGTCGGGTTCGGGGCGGGGACGGGGGAATAGATACCCAACCCGAACCTGCCCCGATTTAATATAATTCATAATTATATATTGAATAAACATAAATTTTAAAAATATAATTCATGTTTAACACTTTAATGCTTGATTTTTTAATCTTTAAAAATAAAAAATTATATATATTAAAATTATTATTTAATAAATATAAATTTTCATGTTTGATTTTTCAATTTTTAAAAATGGATAGTATATAATGGGTACCCGATGGGTACCCTTCTCCCGCCGGGTAATCCCCGCCTCGAACCTGCCCCTATTTAAATGGGGATGGGGGCGGGTATGGGGGTCAATTTAAGAGGCGGGTATGGGGATGGGGGCGGGTATGGAGGTCAATTTAAGAGGCGGGTATGGGGATGGGGAAGCAATACCCGACCCCGCCCCGCCCCATTTACATCCCTACACATCTATTAAATAGAGTGCCTACTAAAGTTGTGCCCGAAACACCATACAAGTTATGGTGTGGGAAGACTCCCTCCTATAAGTATTTACGAGTATAGGGGTGCACTACTTATGTGAAGTAGTTAATGGGAGATAAATTGGATATGAGATCCACTTTATGTAATTTTGTGGTATATCCAAAGGAATCTATTGGGTATTATTTCTATAGTCCATCGGAACAAAAGGTGTTTGTTTCGAGGAATGCCACTTTCCTTGAGAAAGAATTTCTATTAGATAGAACTGGTGTGCCTGTAGAACTTGATGAAATTCAAGAACCACAAGATATCCCATCTATTGTAGTGAGTAATCCACCAATCGATAAAAAACTTCCTAATACACAACCTCTTCGAAGATCTGTTCGAACTTCAAGACCACATGATAAGCTTACCTTATTGTTGGAGAGCAATGATGAAGTTCATTCCATAGATAGTGATCCAAGGACTTATACTGAAGCAATATCTGATATTGATTCAATGAAGTGGCGTGAAGCTATGCAGTCCGAAATGGACTCCATGTACTCAAACAATGTATGGACCTTGGTAGACCCACCAGACGGATCTGTTCCTATTGGATGCAAATGGGTTTTTAAGCGGAAGCTTGGAGTAAATGGAGAGGTAGCGACTTTTAAAGCTCGTTTGGTTGCAAAAGGTTATACTCAAAAGCAAGGTGTTGATTATGAGGAAACCTTTTCACCTGTAGTGATGCTTAAATCCATTCGGATCTTGCTTGCCATAGCTGCACATTATGACTATGAGATATGGAAAATGGATATAAAGACTGCATTCCTCAATGGGAACATTGTGGAAAATATATATATGATGCAGCCTGAGGGTTTTATATCTAATGGGAGTGAACAAAAGGTTTGCAAACTCCAAAGGTCCATTTATGGACTTAAGCAAGCTTCGAGGAGTTGGAACATCCGATTTGAAGAAACAATCAAAAGGTTTGATTTTCATAAAAATCCGGAAGAACCTTGTGTATATAAGAAGGTTAGTGGGAGTGCAGTTGTGTTTGTTGTGCTCTATGTTGATGACATCTTACTCATTGGGAATGATATAGGAATGTTGCAATCAACAAGGACTTGGGTTATCAAGACAGTTCTCCATGAAGGACTTGGGAGATGCATCATTCATCCTTGGCATTAAAATCTATAGAGATAGATCTAGAAGGATGATTGGATTGTCCCAATCCATGTACATAGACAAAATGCTAAAACGGTTTAGCATGGAGGAATCCAAACGTGGTTACCTGCCAATGAGTCATGGTGTTTCACTCTCTAAGGCAATGTCTCCTAAGACACCCGAAGAGAGAGAACGAATGACACGCATACCATATGCTTCTGCCATTAGAAGTATTATGTATGCTATGTTATGTACTCGACCCGATGTTGCGCATGCTCTGAGTGTCACGAGTAGATATCAGTCGAATCCAGGTGAAGAGCACTGGACTGTCGTGAAATCTATCCTTAAGTACTTAAGAAGGACTAAGGATATTTTTCTAGTTTACGGCAATGGAGAGCTTAAACTAGAGGGCTTTACAGAATCTGGTTTTCAGTCTGACAAAGATGATTCCAAGTCAATGTCAGGATTCATATTCATCTTGAATGGTGGTGCCGTTAGTTGGAAGAGTTCCAAATAAGAAACGGTTGCTGATTCCATCACTGAAGCTGAATATATTGCTGCATCGGATGCTGCAAAGGAAGCTGTTTGGATGAGGAATTTCATCCAAGAGTTGGGTGTTTTTCCATCAGTTGTTGATCCAATATCAATATATTGTGATAACAACGGGGCAATTGCACAAGCCAAAGAACCAAGATCTCATCAGAAAGCCAAGCACATAATGAGAAGATACCGCCTGATTTGAGAAATCATTGGTAGAGGCGACGTCATTTTGGATCGAGTCGCTTCGGCAGAAAATGTAGCAGATCCACTTACTAAGCCCTTGTCACATAAAGTATTCAAAGGACATGTCGAAAGAATGGGCCTGAGGTACATGGGTGATTGGTGCTAGGACGATGGGAGATTGAAAGAGTAGAACCCATCGCACCAATTAGATTGGTCATTTACACTCTTTTTAATATTTATTGTAAATAAATTCTTAATGAATTATATTATATCAAGGCATTTTTTTATCTTATGTTTTGATTATATAAGCATGTGATAAAATCCCTAGATCTTAATAAGTCATGAAACATGATCATGCATGTGATGATGATTATGGAATATGTTTCTTGTACTTAGATCTTAAATTAGTTCCAAGTTGTATGACTGGTCAAGATGGGATATTGAACAGTTTAACTTGCACGTATGATACACACTTATAAGATGAGAATGTTAAGTTCCAT
Organism: Perilla frutescens; assembly: GCA_026008535.1. Classification (NCBI taxonomy): domain Eukaryota; kingdom Viridiplantae; phylum Streptophyta; class Magnoliopsida; order Lamiales; family Lamiaceae; genus Perilla; species Perilla frutescens. The sequence continues at coordinate 31,656,974 of BRKX01000012.1, forward strand.
TGGCATTAGCGTGATGACGTAAATGTATATATGTGGGTGCTTGTTGGAGAACAAGTTCACTGAACAAACCCATTAGAAATTCTTAGATGGAATTTATCGAATATATGGATTTCTAAATTACAATAGTACACGGTTAATCCTTTGACTTGAGACACCATAGTAATCTTGTATTAATTATATCTCATTTTGATATAGTCTCTGATTGCATGACAATCATAAAGATATTATGTTGGATGTGATATTAATTAATATAGAGATTAATGGAGTGTTCAATAAAGGATCTGTTACTCGATTGTCGAGAGAATCTTCTAATTAATTTTCATGATTCATGATTCAGAAGACCTTTGCCAAGGCGTGATGAATATTGATTCATTAATGAATTAATTGAATGGAAATGAAAATTTAATATTGGATTAATTGAGTTGTTCGTATTATTCCATAACTCAAGATCCAATCGGAATATTAGATAATAGAAGGATTGTACATGTATAACGATTTGTAATTAAATAGGTTTACTCACTATTTCACCTAGTGCTAGGCCATGCTACTTGCTAGATGTTCCCATGATTTGTAGGTTCTCGAAATTAAAGAGTTAATTTCGAGTATATTAATTTATTGGATAAATTAATAAAATAATATTTTATTCGTTAAGTTGTAAATGTTACGAGCCTACTACTAGTGCTAGTTGTGAACCTAAGAAGGTTACACAAATAAGTTGGAATTGTATAAGTTGAATTGATTCAATTGTTGAATCCAATTAATTAATTGCGTTAATTAATTGAGTCTATTTTTTATTTAATTAGCTAAATTAAATAATCAATTAAAATGTTTAATTGGAGTTAATTGGATTAAAGTCTAATTCAAAATATGAATTAAATTAATTTGATTAATTTTAATTAAATTATATTGTGCAAAATTAATTAATTATATTTATGGATTATGAATCCTAAATATTAAAAGAGATTAAAGATGGTCTTTAATAGCAAAAATTAATTAATTATATTTATGGATTATGAATCCTAAATATTAAAGGAGTTTAAAGATGGTCTTTAATAGAAGGAGAGAGAGAGAGAGAGAAAAAAAAAAGAAATTAACCTACCTATTTAGCAATTGAGAAGAAGCCGCCGATCGTAGAGAATTCTTGGAGATTTCTTGATTTTTCTCTTCTCTTCTTCAACGTTTTTATTCTCCTTTTGCACAAAAACTACAATTGGTATATCGATTACTAGCGAAATCGATATATGATATACATTCCAACCGTGTGGACCTAATAGAGGAGAGTCACTTGGATCTCTACGAGTAGACTAGCAATCGATTGCTTCATTCCCTACTTCAATCGGAAAGCGAAAAGGTACGTAACGAATCTGGATTAATAGTTAATCATCTAGTTAACGCGAAAACATTGATACACCTTAGATGAAACAATTGTTGTTTCATGTGTTATTGAAAATTTTTAATTTCCGCTGCGTTTCTTTGATCGATCCTAACAGGTCCCAATTGCTGAAGCCAGTAAGCTCATGCTAGACGGCAGTGGTGTTGAAGTCAGATGGCCTCTCTCTAGGCCCATTTCTCGAGAATCCAAAATAAGACTTCATTCTAGCCAATGTCACCTCAAATTCTTCTCCCATCATACGAAAGGTAATCTTTGAATTCAGAGAATCAAGCTGGAATGTGACAAAAAACTTAAGGCACAACGGATTCAAGCCAACATACTTCAATTTTGCAAATTTGTCCAAAGTCAACACTTTCAAGTAGCTTTCCACTTTCCCATCAATTTTCAATGATTTCAACAAGTTCCAATCAAGATAACAGGGGGAGGTAATCTCATAATCAGTGAAAGCTTGATAGCGGTTACCTTCTCTATGGGTACGAACCGGAAACGGGCACCCATAGAGCTCTTGGAGGTTCTCGTCACCATCTTCGTGGGAAGAAGATGGATTCTTCGTCCTTGGCAGCATAATGGATGGCTGATCAAATGGGAATAGACTGGAGTCGAAGACAGAGCAACAAATGCGAGCAAAAGCGCTCGGAGGGAGCGCGGGCAGTTGGTGCGAGGCCGCGGGGGAAGTGCGCGGTCGCGGGAGCTATGGGGGACAGACGCACAGTTACGGGCTCTTGCTGAGGGTCGTGCGCGGCCGCGGAGAGTTGCGTGGTCGCGGAGCTGCTGGCGGAGGAGGGAGTCGTCTGCGGCGGCGAGCGGCGTGGTGGCTGGAAGGAGATGGTACGCTGGCGCGGAGTTTCGACGCGGTCGCGGTGACGAGGATTGTGACGTGGATGCGTGACATGGAGAGGGAGGTTCCTTGAGCTGCACTTTGCTTAAATTTGAGTGTGGGAAGAGAATGGAGAATTTGTGAGTGATGGAGAGAGGGATGAGAGCTCAAAAGCGGTGCAAGGTTTGGGGAAAATAGGGTTCCAAACAGGTGGTCTCCTTTAATAGGTGAAGAGGTGCGCGACCGCGGCAAGGTACGCGACCGCAGGACGCCAGGGCCACGCGCTCATGAAGCCCTGCGCGCTCGCGGGGGGTGAATTTTGGCCAAATAGTTTGCGCGCTCGCGGGGGTTGCGCGCTCACGGATTCCGGGTACCGAGAGGGGGGTCGCGCCGGTTGCGCGGCCGCGGGCCAAGACTTAGCCAAATTCCTTCACTTTTTCGCTCCCAGCATCTCGCTGACTTACACCTGCAAAACAAACACCAAAAATACAAAAAAAATATTAAAACACACAAACACTAAAAGAGATTAAATAACATAAGTAAAAATAAGATAATCATGGGTTGCCTCCCATGCAGCGCTCATTTTAATGTCTCGAGCTAGACGAATTTTTTCGAGAATTTAATCGGAATTGACAAGTTTCAATTCCTCCACATCGGCTTCGTGCGAAAACCCTTTATAGTATGGCTTGACTCGATGGCCGTTCACTTGGAATGTAACGTTCGTTACCGGATTTTTCAGTGTGACCACTCCGTAGGGGAACACTTCTTCTATGATAAACGGTCCGCTCCAACGTGATTTCAGTTTTCCGTGGAAGAGCCGCAATCTAGTGTTGAAAAAGAGAACTTTCATGCCCGACGTGAGCTCTTTCTTGACAATTCGCCTATCATGTAGCCTCTTCACTTTATCTTTGTAATTCTTAACGTTTTCATAAGCTTCGTTTCTCAATTCATCGAGCTCGGACAATTGCAAGGCTCGCTCCTTTCCCGCACTTGTTAGGTCACAATTCACCGCCTTTATAGCCCAATAGGCTTGGTGCTCGATCTCAACGGGGAGATGGCATGATTTTCCATAAACGAGGTGGTATGGGCTCATCCCTAGGATGGTTTTGCAAGTCGTCTGGTACGCCCAAAGAGCATCCGTTAGCCTTTGTGACCAATCCTTCCTCGTCACATTCACGATCTTCTTCAATAGGTTTTGAATTTGTTTGTTGCTCATCTCAACTTGACCGAACGTTTGAGGATGATATGGAGTCGCCACCTTATGAGTCACTCCATTTTTCTTCATCAATTTTGCAAAAAGCTTGTTGGTGAAATGAGTTCCACCGTCACTTATGATTGCTATAGAGAATCCAAACCTACTCAAAATGTGCTCCTGCACAAACTTGATAACCACATTAGCATCACAAGACTGAGTGGAGATTGCTTCAACCCACTTTGACACATAGTCGATCGCTAACAGGATATACTCGAAGCCAAAAGAGTTAGGAAATGGTCCCATAAAATCAACCCCAAACATCAAAAATTTCAACAACAAGATTGATATTTAGAGGCATTTCATTTCTTCTCCCAATATTACCAAGTCTTTGGCATTTATCACATGAAATGGAGTAAGCATGAGCATCTTTAAAAATTGAAGGCCAATACAAACCGGATTGTAGGATCTTTCTAGCCGTCTTTTGCCCTCCAAAATGACCACCACAATGAGATGAGTGGCAAAAGGCTAGAACATCGGTTTGCTCCTCTTCTGGGACACATCTTGTATTTTGCTTGTGCAAGAATTTGATGTTGAGATTAAGGATAGAAAGGGGTGTGAAAACGTGGTAGCGGACCATTTATCTCGTCTCCCCGTTGATGAAAATTTCAATTTGTTGCATGAAAAGGAGTCGATTGTTGTAGGGTTAGGGTTTAGGGTTTAGGGTGAATGATCACTATGCACAATTACTTTAGAACCTAAGATGTAGGATCTAAATTTATCCAATGAAAATACAATGGCAAGCAATTCTTTTTCGGTCGTGGTGTAATTTACTTGAGCACTATTCAAGGTAAGACTAGCGTAGTAAATTACATGAAGAATTTTATCAATACGTTGACCCAAAAAGGCGCCCTCGGTGGAATTTGATGCATCACAGATTATCTCAAAAGGTAAGGACCAATTAGGGGGAACAACAATAGATGTGGTGATCAATTTCTCCTTAAGAGTATTAAAAGCATGCAAGCATTTTTCATCAAACTCAAAAGGAACATCTTGAGCAAGTAAATGGCATAGAGGTTGGCTAATCTTGGAGAAGTCTTTTATGAACTGACGGTAAAAACCGGCATGGCCTAGAAAACTTCTAATTCCTTTCACATTAATGGGTGGAGGTAATTTTTCAATCACATCCACCTTAGCCTTGTCTATACTCATTCCTTCTTTAGACACAACATGACCAAGGACTATGCCACTAGTAACCATAAAATGACTCTTTTCCTAGCTAAAAGTTAGGCTACTTTCAATGCATTTTTTTAAGACAAGTTCCAATTTCTCTAAACAATCGGAAAATGAGGATCCAAACACCAAAAAGTCATCCATGAATACCTCAATGAAGTCTCCAATCATCTCTGAGAAGATTGAGAACATACACCTTTGGAAAGTGTCCGGTGCATTGCATAGTCCAAATGGCATCCTTCGACACGCAAACGTACCAAATGGGCACGTGAATGCGGTCTTGGCTTGGTCCTCCGGCGCTATGGCCATCTGAAAATATCTCGATAAACCGTCAAGAAAGCAATAAAAACTATGTCCGGCAAGTTTATCAAGTATTTGATCAATGAAAGGAAGGGGAAAATGGTCTTTTCTAGTGGCGGCATTGAGCTTTCGGTAGTCAATGCACATTCTCCACCCGGTGGTGGTTCGAGTAGCCACATGCTCTCCTTTGTCATTTTCTATGACCGTTATCCCTCCTTTCTTTGGCACCACGTGGACTAGGCTCACCCATTCACTATCGGCTATGGGATAGATGATCCCTTCTGCTAGGAGCTTAAGAATCTCCTTCTTCACGACTTCCATCAACACGGGGTTGAGCCTTCTTTGACCTTCCCGAACCGGCTTAGCCCCTTCCTCAAGAATGATGCGATGCATACACGTTGAGGGACTAATGCCTTTGATGTCGGAGAGATTCCATCATATGGCTTACTTGTTCCTCTTTAGTACGGCTACTAAGAGGTCTTCTTCATCTTTATCTAGCCCGAAAAAAATGATCACGGGCTTCTTCTCTTCATCATCAAGAAAGACGTACTTGAGATGAGATCGGAGCTCCTTGAGCTCAAGCTCGGGAGTAGGCTTCACTTCCTCTTCGGTTGAGGCCTTGACTTCCATGAGACTAATGCCTTCTCCTAGCAAGATCTCCATCTCTTCGGCATTCAACTCGTCTCCCCCACACTTGAGGTAGGCTTCATCCATGGCAAGTTCCTCGGACGAGGTTTCACTCCTCCAATGAGCACCTATTTCCTGCAAGAAAATCTCCTCGGCCAAGATATCAATAGCATCTATGTAAGAACAATTTTTCTCAAATAAGGAGACGGGAATAGCCTTATTTTCATGTATGGAAAAAGACACCATATCTCCTAACACCGACATTTTTAAGATTCCATTTTTAACATCAATCAAGGTGTTTGTGATAGCCATAAAAGGTCTACCAAGGAGAAGTGTGTGCTCTTTACCCGTTTCTTTCACATCACCTACATCCAAAACAACAAAATCAACCGGTATTAATTAATTAATACCCCAGATTTTTGAATAAGGATTAGAGAATTGTTAATATTAATTAATTAATTAAAGAAGGAATTTAATGGAGGTTAGCTATGATTGGATGTCAGTCACGACTTTAGGAGTCAGTTTTCGTGAGGATCGTCTTTTCAGAAAATATAATCTTAATTCTTTTATTACCATTTATGGTTCCTTTAGAAAGGTTTTGACTCGAGGAGCACACCGGTGTTTTCGGATTTTAAATCTGAAGTCATTTGAGTTCCCAGTGATGGAAAACGTATTTAAAAGGGAAATGAATAGTAACTTTTGCGTGCGTTCGTGTTTTGAGAAATTTACGAAATCCTCCTCGTTTATCCGAGTCCCATTCAATCAGGCCCCTCTTATGGGAAATGACTCAAGGATTCCGTTGGCGTTCACGGATCCTCATTCTGAGGTCAATCGAACGCTCGGGAGCAAAATCTGTCAGTCCGAGTGAATAGTAAAAAGTAATTCCAAAAAAAGAATCTTCGCTCGTCTTTCTTCTGACGACCCCGTCTTCTTCACGAATCAAGTTGGTCCACTAGTGTTCGAGACAATGAGTCTCCCGGTATTTTTGGATTTCATGTCTGAGGTCATTTGGACCTCGACATCGAATAAAGCAGCTTTTTACCGAACCCAGGGTAGCTTTTGCAGTATTCTCGCACAGCAATGGCTTCCCAGGGAAGCCAAAGCTTTTCCTATAAATAGGGGACCACCCCTTTAGCATCCCTTGCTCATTTTCCCATTCACTTCACTTCTAAATCGAGAGGGTGAAAAGCTTTGAAAGCCGAGAAGGTTCTGTCGAAGTAAAAAGCGTTCTTGGTGAGTGTTCTTCAAGACGACGAGCGGAGTGGCGTGGAAGGGATGCGGTGAGAGAATGTGCTAAGGGCGCCGTTGAAATCATAGCAGGCGGCTCTTCTGCCGTTGCGACTCGACGAGACGCCGAGCTAACCACATTCCTTCGACGCACCTAACCCCGTCCATTCTTGCTCGTCGGTCTCAACACCATTCTTTTCCGTCTTTTAAATTCCGAATTTACTTTCCGTTCTTTACGTTCTTCGCGTTCTTCATTATTGCTCGTCTAAAAGTTGTATTTCGATTTTTGTTGAAGTTCCAAGTTAATAGCGTTTATGTTATATTTCTCACTCTACTTCCGTTATTATCATTCTAAAAAGATTAGCCTCATTTATTCCGTTAAATTCCGTTCAAGCCACATTTAACGATTTTGTCGTTATTCTAAATATTAAAAGGAAGATTATCATAGTTATGCCATTATAATGCCGATTTCCTTGTAAATTAAGGCAAGCTGTTTCATGTTAAATTAAATTATCGAAGCGTGTTTTTCAAAATTTTATAAGTGTTCTTCATGTTCTTCGTGTTTATCGAAGGAATTGACGAGCACTGAAGAAACCCAGAAGAATTGAAGTCCGCCCAGAAATTGGACGGAAGAGAGAGAAACCAGGTGCCGCGACCGCGGGGGGGTGCGCAGCCGCGCAACACCCCCCTCGGCCCAGAAGCCCGCGGGTGCGGAGGGTGCACGGGCGCGCGGTGCCCTCCCCGTGTCATCCGACGCTGATTTTTCCTACCTATTTCCGTACCCTCTTTTCGAGATTTCAAGTCGTGTTTTTCCGAAGTTAATTCCAAGTTTAATTTAAGAAGATTTTCAGATTATCTTCAAGTTATTTCGAGTAAACTTCTTAAGATGTTTTCCGTTTAAAACCCGTGTAACCAAGGTGTGATTCTCTTCAAATAAATTCTTCTTGAAACCTTATGAATTCAAAAGTCATACTATCCATGTTAAAGTCATAGCTAAGGGAATACTAGTTTGGTAATATTTAACCTCATGTTATTAGAAATCTTCAAAGAAGACCGCTAAGTCGATGATTCGACTTTTGTAGGAGGGATCGAGCCTCAAAGGAATACTAAGGAAGACCACCAGCTCGTTGCCTCATCTTCCGTTCCGTAATCAAGGTGGGTAAACCTATACTCATCTAAAGTTTGAGCTAATAAGCTCTAGAAGCATGTTAGGGCAAATGAGATATCCAATAAAGTATTTTTGCTCAGCCTGATTGATCTTTGTACAAGGAAGGAAGAAAGGAAGATATTATGTTTTACTTGAGCTCTCAAGCATGTTTAGAAGTGATAGAACTACTAAAGTATTGTTTATGCTTAGCATGAGATGTTTAGAATTATCTTTAGCTCCGATTCGTACTTGTTTACGTTCTTCTCCTGTAATTTAGTGTTTATGCTTGTTAAGCTCGCAAAATTAAGAGTTAAGGTTTGCCTTGTTAGGGTAGCATTAAACCCTTTGTAAGCCGAGATCATGTAGTAGTAAAGGATTGGTTTTAGACATTGTTCTAAGCTGGATATTGCTAGTAAGGATAAGAAAGGAAGGAACTTAGCTTTTCACTTAAGTAGGATATGAGCTCGGAACTATTAAGGGAGTCACTGCTGGGTTTTTCCCTCGCAAACTCGTTCGGATATTTGAGGTAACCCCTCTTCTATCTTATGGCATGCCTAAGGGTACACTTGACGTCAGGTTTGAGCCAAGATGGGCCCAAAGGAAAAAAGAAAAGATTTTGCGGATATGGAGAGGGCTTTAGCGTTTTGCTCTCCATCAACCGCAAGTTGATTGTTGGATATCTTGAAGTTTATTAAAGTGTTTTACTAAAACCCAATGAGTACATTAGTGCTCATGCCCCTCTTTTTCAAATGTTTTGCAGGTTAAGATGCTGAGAATGTTGGTGGCTGTGGATGTGTTGGGGTTTTTTCGAATTAAACCACCGCAGGATCTATTTGGTTGCTCATTAATCCATGTTCATGCAAATCATAATTTTATGTAACATGCATGTTTATCACAGTCTAATCAAATAGCATGTAAAACATATTCGATTCTAATAAAGCGGAAGACATATAAAACGAATCTACTTACAAATCGACAGACAGTCTGTGGACAAGATTATAGATCTAATCTTTCTGTTGAATGAACAATGATAATGGCACCACTTATGTTACACACAGCCACTGCACAATTCTACTCCAAGATCTTCTGTTGTATTCCCGAATAGTATCTAGATTCAGAGTGGGCTAAAATCTACTAGATAGAATTGTGAAATTTGTGGATAACTTTAAGAGACAAAGAGGGGCTGATTTCTTATGATTATTATAATTAAAATTTCGTGCCCCCCTCCCCTTATATATAGGGAGGGGCGAAATTTCATGTTCCAGCCCTACTGGGCTGGGCCTCTATCTCAAGTTCTATATCCAGTCCACTTTCAGTCATATTGGGCTACAACAGGGATCTAGAAGAATATTAAATTGGCCCACTAATTTATTTAATATCTAATATACAATAAACTTAGGATATAATTAAATAAATTAAGTTTTACTTTTATTCCACTAAAGAAGTAAAACTGATCTACCAATTGAAGAGTGCCATTGATGATATGAAATAACTGAAATTAAAACATGCAGTACAGTCACAAAACACATTTAGGATGAACAATATATAATCGAAAACCTCACAAAAATTATATACTTTTCCACCGACACTTTAAAAACGATTTCTATAAGCCATGATCGTGTGGACGTTTATAAATTTCATTTTTAAATAGGTTAAACCTTTAATTTGCCTCCAGTTGAATTTCCTTACAACAAGCAAATTAATAGCCGGATAAAAACACGGTCATGTAATCGTCTAACTGATAAGCCACGATCGTGTGGACATTTACCAATAAATTATATCTAAGTATGCATACCATTATCTTCGCACCAAGATCACTATTCGAATTTAACCGCTCCAGATGGAGGAGTCGGTTAGTTCTAATAGTGTTCTACAGCTATCCATTTAGGAGATTTAATTTCTAGAGAAATCTGTGATATGACACATCCGATATGGAGGAAGACCGATGTCAACGCGCATGCCCATCACTTCTCAATTAAACCAGATATTAATGGAGACCGTATGAGATTTCTACATACTTTGGTATGAATCTCTCCCACTTAGTTATTTATGTTTGAGGTTTCATTTTATCCCATTTACGAACATGCAAACATCACATAAAATGATAAACATCCATTGTATGTTTCAACATAATAAGCAAAATAATAATCCAACTATCATGGCTTATATCTCATGTTGATTGATGAGATAAAACTGGAAAGTCAGCTCCGGAAACAGGATTAGCCGCCGCCCCTTCACCGTGCCTCACCGAAAACCCTAGCTCCATTTAGGGTTTCGGGACGTGAACCGGTGAACCTTGGTGCTGAACTACTTTCTTTCTTTGAGTTGATCTCCGATCTTTATTCAATACAGACTATCTATTCCAAAAAGAAAAATCTAATATTGCTAGAATAAAAATTACAACTCAAAACTCGGCCTAACAGTTTTATATCTATTACATTAAAACATCGTAAAATAAAACTTAGACCTAATCCATGGATTTTCTCATGGATAAAAATCTTCTAGCCAAACCGGCATACGGTCAACATTCATTCAACATAAACATACATCACATAAAATAAGGGAGTCATGATAGTTGGTAAACCTGCAAACAAACACAGTCTACAAATCCAACAATCATTTATTAAATGATCCACATAAAATAACATATGATATCTATGCATGAATATTAAATAATAATCGAATTTAACAATTAATTAAATTAATTAATTCGATATTATCCACAAGATAAAAATTGGAAATTAAAATAATTATCCACCAATTTAAATCATGATATTTTCGAAAATATATCTTAAAATAAATATGGAAATTATTTATAATTATCCACCAAATTTATTTAATATTTTCAAGCCACCCTAATTAAATAATAATTGGATATATTGATATATATCAAAAATCTAATCCAAATATTATCCATAAGAATCTAAATCTTTAAGAATAAGGTTTGAAGATTTGATCCTCTTCAAAATCTTCCAAATCCTATCCAAAATCAAATTCTTATCATAATTGGATTTTGATAATTATTTGTATATATCCAAAAATCACCTTATCCAATATTTAATCCCATAGATTTCGAAATTATCCAAATAATAAATTGGAGATTTGATCCATTTCAAATTCTTCCAAATTTAAAATTCTATTTTCAAATCTATCTAGATTAATATTAGGTAAATCAAGATATACATCAAATAACATCAAATCTAAATCCAATATACATAAATTTCGATCCATCCTAATAAATAAATCTGAAAATTTGATTTTCATCAAAATCTTCTCCAAATTAATTTATTAAAAATAAAAAAAACACACTATATTTCACATTTGGAAATTTTGACATTAATCAAAAAACTATTCCAAATAATATAGCTATAGGTTTCGAAATTTTCAAGAATTAAAATCTGAAAATTTTGATCCACTTCAAAAATTATCAAATTTAAAATTCTAATTTCAAACCTATCTACATTAGAATTTTGTAACTTTTGATATACATAAAAAATCACCAAATCCAATTCTAATCACCAAAAATTTCGAACCCTATCCAAATTAAATCTGAAAATTTTGATGTTGATCAAAAATCCATCCAAATTTAATTATAGTGTTCGAAAATTTTAACACAAAATTAGGGAATTTTTAACACATCAAATTCAAAAATTTGATCACCAAATTTTTGAAAATAATAAGACACAAATATGGAAATTTGAAGACATCAAATATCATCCCAAATCTGTATCTCATCATGTTCGAAAATTCCAACAATTCAAAACTAGAATTTTCGAATTCAATCCAAAATTCTTCCAAGTCTTGAATACCATAAAAATCGATATATATGCATATTTAAATCTGAAAATTTAAGAACTATAAATTTAACATCAAATTTAAATATATATATCGAATTCATGCTCAGATTAATCCTAGAACAGTGCCAAAATCTCGCTCTGATACCACTGTTGGGGTTTTTTTGAATTAAACCACCGCAAGATCTATTTGGTTGTTCATTAATCCATGTTCATGCAAATCATAATTTTATGTAACATGCATGTTTATCACAGTCTAATCAAATAGCACGTAAAACAGATTCGATTCTAATAAAACGGAAGACATATAAAACGAATCTACTTACAAATCGACAGACGGTCTGTGGACAAGATTATAGATCTAATCTTGCTGTTGAATGAACAATGATAATGGCACCACTTATGTCACACACAGCCACTGCACAATTCTACTCCAAGATCTTCTGTTGTATTCCCGGACTGTATCTAGATTCAGAGTGGGCTGAAATCTACTAAATAGAATTGTGAAATCTGTGGATAACTTTGAGAGACAAAGAGGGGCTGATTTCTTATGATTATTATCATTAAAATTTCGTGCCCCCCTCCTCTTATATATAGGGAGGACCGAAATTTCATGTTCCAGCCCTACTGGGCTGGGCCTCTATCTCAAGTTCTATATCCAGTCTACTTTCAGTCATATTGGGCTACAACAGGGATCTAGAAGAATATTAAATTGGCCCACTAAATAATTTAATATCTAATATCCAATAAACTTAGGATATAATTAAATAAATTAAGTTTTACTTTTATTCCACTAAAGAAGTAAAACTGACCTACCAATTTAATACATATTTGCGAATATGCTTTCTCCTTTAGTCCAACCATTCCCCGTGTTTAAGATATAATGTTCATTAATTAATTATGTCAGCTTCTGACAGCTATAATTAATTAACATCTAAATTCTTGAGTAGTACCACACAAGCTTTACCATGTAAGGAATAAATTCCACCTGCAGGGTTTCAACATGAACTTGCGTTTCCTTAAGAGAACATCATCAACCTGGCGCACTAGGACACGGTGCTCATGCTCACTGCTCGAGACATCATGTATACATTGTTATTATCCAAGATATCGAACTCGATATACGAAAAGATCTTACTCATTGATAAATTAAAGTAATAAACAACACACACATATGCTCGCCAATATCACATGAGTTCAGAACCCGAACTCTGTGGATCTTTATTCTCTCAGTAACTGGGTTAGAGACAGAGAATAGTATCCTATCATGATCCTCCTCAATACACAATGAGTGTACTAGAATAATCAGTTAGTCAAGATAAACTAACTTATCAGATTATTCTACGGTGTACCGATGGTGTGTTCAGGACCATCTAAACCGTGAGCTCTTTAATACAATATAAGGTTCTAATGATATGATCTTACCGTGTGACTCTCCACACCATATCATCTACAATGTAAGTATATGGAACATTGCATAGAACAATTATAGAACATAATCTAAATGCAAACAGTGACTGCAATAACTTTCATTTCATATCATCATATCATCAGAAAAGTATACAAAGACAAGTCTTCTAGTATACAAAACCAACAATCTCCCACTTATACTTGAAGCATGTCTTTCAAGCATTAAAACTAACATGCTAACTCTCCAATCAAAACTATCGACTCAAACTGCGCCCCTAGGTCTGCATCTCACTCCCATTTTCTCCACGTGACCATCATAGGTCTTAGCCGGTATGCTCTTCATGAATGGATCAGCCAGGTTGTCCTCCGATGCAATCTTGACCACCGCCACGTCTCCTCTCTTAATGATTTCTCGTATAAGATGGTACTTTCTCTCTATGTGCTTACTTGCATTGTGAGCTCTGGGTTCCTTCGAGTTTGCCACTGCACCAGAATTATCACAATATATCGTGATATTCTTAGGCAAACTAGGAACCACGCCCAAGCCCAATAGGAACCCGCGGAGCCAGACAGCCTCTTTTGCAGCCTCAGAGGCAGCTACATATTCTGCTTCCATGGTGGAATCCGCAATGCATTTCTGCTTAATGCTCCTCCATGCAATAGCTCCACCTCCTAATGTAAACACATAGCCCGAGGTAGACTTACTCTGATCTTTGTCAGTTTGAAAATCTGAGTCCGTATAACCCAAAGGTACTAGACTATCAGAGCGGAAAACCAACATATAGTCTCGAGTCCTTTTAAGGTACTTCAGAATGTTTTTGACCGCAGTCCAGTGACCTTGTCCAGGGTTAGACTGATATCTGCTTACCATGCCAACGGCATAGCATATATCAGGCCTAGTGCATAGCATAGCATACATCAAACTTCCCACAGCCGAAGTATATGGTACTTTCTTCATTTCCTCTATCTGAGACTGTGTTTGGGGACACATTTCCTTAGATAGATGAATTTCATGCCTGTAAGGTATAAAACCTTTCTTGGAATCTTGCATGCTAAACCTAGCTAGCACTGTATCGATATAAGTCACTTGGGACAGACATAACATCCTTTTTTGGTGATCTTGAATGATCTTGATGCCAATGACATGTCCAACTTCACCCAGATCCGTCATATCGAACTGCTTGGACAGCCACACCCTAATGTTAGATAACTTCTTCTTATAAAAACGTCAACTGCTTCAAAAGGAACTATGCATGCAAGATAAAATCTAGACGTTAGTATGATCTCAGGAGAACCTTAGGTCTCCCTTTTATAATCTAGACTAATTAAGCTATTTTCTTCTTGATGGTTAAGCGCCATATGACTGCTAGGAAGAGTTGAAAGGTTCAGACGAGAAACTTGGGATGGTAACGAGCAATTATTGTCCTTAATGGCAAGATACCTAGAGAGGTGGGCCTGGGCTAATGGCTACGGAGGAGAGCCGGGGAGTGTATCTGACGTAGAGACCTGCATTCGCATGTGCGAGCACGCACCGCCCGCTTGGAGGCGTACAATGTACCGTATCTTGCAAGGCACCATCACCCATGATCCTGTAACATATGCTGAAATCGGGAATCTGACGGACTTTTCCTTAACCTTGATGGCTCATTAGGTGACGGAGTATGGCCATGTGCAAGCCTTATCCGAGCAGAAAGTGACCGAACAAAACCCTTCTCTCGTGGTAGAACTAGAACTGCAGCGAGCAACTCTTAACAGTCCCCCTGGATTCCAAGCACCCCGTCCTCAACATGAAGGAACCTTGGGAGATGGACCCTCAAATATCCGGGTCGTGAACCATACTGAGTCCCTATTTTCTTGCACTCCTCAAATGAACTAGTGGACCTCTGCATACGCTTCTTAGAGTCTGGGACAATGTACGTCCCATCAGTACCCCGAGGGGAATGTTCACATAAGAACGTTCAAGTTCAGCATCCCGGAGACAGTTGAAGATGAGGAAGAAGAGGAAGACCCGGAAGAAGGAGGCGAGGAAGAAGTAGGGTCGCCTTGCAAGGGGAAAGAAAAGGCTCCAGCCTACAATTAAGCCATAGTAGGAGGTGTAGGAGGTGTTGCTATTAGAACACCTAGTTATCTAATCCATCTGTCTGCCTGTCTGTTATCTAATATCCGTTTTAGCCAAAGACTCTAAATATGTAATTGATGCTTTAAATTTTCTAAAACTCAAATAGTGGTCGTGAATTTTCCAACAGACTGCCCTATCTCGATGTAACCAATAACCTATTCTATAATATCGATGCCAAAACTCCTCTTAATGAGGTAATTTTCCCATTATGTGTGAATGACGTATAAATTTCCGCCTTCTTTGATCTATCTGAATTTAAAGACCTTATCGAAAGGCATCCTTGCAAATATGCGAATTCAATCAAGTGCCGCTAATATCTGGTTCTTTAGGATGCCTCCCCGAAGACGTCAAGCTGAGAACAAAGATGAGAATGAACCCGAGCATGTCCCAAACCCCGGACCAAGAGCTGAAAGTGTGTTTCTCAAACACAATCCTCCATTGTTTAATGGTTTAGGAGATCCGATGGATGCCGAAAAATGGGTTCGCTCCTTAGAATGAATTTTTGATTTTATAGCCTGTTCAGAAGAGAAGAAGTTAAGTTGTGCACTTTTTATGCTGACGGATGATGCGGACTACTAGTGGGAGTCCGTTCGAAGGACCATAACCCCAGATCAATGGGAAGACTATAGTTGGGAAGATTTCAAGCATGATCTGTATCAGAAGTACATCCCGGATTGTTACCGAGAGGCAAAAGAGATGGAGTTTTGGAATCTAAAGCAAGGAAACAAAACAGTGTCAGAATACGATAGAGAATTCAACCAATTGTCAATGCATGCTCCACATCTAGTAGACACAGACGGGAAGAAAGCACGCAAGCCTGGGAACTAAAATCCCAGTGATATACGTCCTGAAGGCCACTAAGATGATAAGGAAGAAGAACTGCCAAGCCTTTTTAGTTAATCTGATAAGGAAGGAGGAAGGAGAGCTTTCCATCGAAGACGTTCCAGTCGTAAGGGAATATCCCGATGTATTCCCAAAGGAGTTACCAGGACTGCCTCCGGACAGGCAGGTAGAATTCACTATCAAATTGGAACCAGGAGCCGCCCCGGTTTTGAAAGCCCCCTACAGAATGGCGCCTAAGGAGTTGCAAGAACTCAAGGTTCAACTGCAAGAGTTACTAGACCTAGGTTTTATCCAACCTAGTGTGTCACCTTGGGGAGCTCCAATCTTGTTCGTAAAAAAGAAGGATGGTACATTGAGAATGTGCATCGACTATAGAGAGCTCAATAAGCTAACCATCAAGAATCGATACCCTCTCCCAAGAATAGACGATCTCTTCGATCAGCTCAAGGGAGCAAGTGTCTTCTCCAAGATAGACTTAAGATCTGGGTACCATCAGTTGAAGATCCGAAAGGAGGATATCCCTAAGACCGCTTTTAGAACTCTCTATGGGCATTACGAGTTTGTGGTAATGCCATTCGGATTGACCAATGCTCCAGCGGTGTTCATGGATTTAATGAACCGAGTTTTTCACCCGTATCTGGATAAGTTTGTTCTAGTTTTCATAGATGATATCCTCATCTATTCCAAGGATGAAGAAGAACATCAGGAGCACCTAAGAGTGGTGCTAGAGACATTAAGAAGAGAAAGGTTTTATGCTAAGTTCAGCAAGTGTGAGTTTTGGCTCAAGGAAGTTACGTTTTTAGGTCATATAGTCTCGGTAGAAGGAATCAAGGTAGATCCAGCCAAGATTGAAGCTGTAAGTAACTGGAAGTCTCCAAGAAGCGTGAACGAGATAAGAAGTTTTCTAGGACTCACTGGATACTATCACAGATTCATTGAAGGATTCTCGACTATATCCAAACCTATGACGCGATTGCTTAAGAAGGACTCCAAGTTTAAATGGACGCCTGAGTGTGAGGAAAGTTTTCAAACTTTGAAGAAGATGCTAACCACAGCCCCTGTATTAGCCATTCCGGAAGGGAATGAAGATTTCGTAAGTTACGCAGATGCATCGAGGAAAGGATTATGATGCGTACTAATGCAGAGAGGAAAGATGATTGCTTATGCTTCGAGACAGCTTAAGAATCACGAGCAGAACTACCCGACACATGACTTAGAGCTAGCAGCGGTCGTCCATGCGCTGAAGATCTGGAGGCACTACCTCAGATCACAAGAGCTTGAAGTACTTCTTCGAGCAAAAAGATCTTAACATGAGGCAAAGAAGATGGCTAAAACTCGTAAAAGATTATGACTGCACGATTCACTACCACCTAGGCAAGGCAAATGTGGTAGCAGATGCCCTAAGTAGGAAGAAGAAGGCAGAGTTAGAACTCATCCTAGCTAAGGAGGATCTTCGCAAGGAATTCGAGAAGTTATGGATTGAGGTGTTAACCTCACCCGAGACTATTCAAGCTCAAGTTGCCATGATAGTCGCTCAGCCCGACCTAAGGTAAAGGATAATTGAAGCCCAGAGATTAGATGAGTTTCTCGAAAAGAAAAGGCTAGAAGCATGATCTGATAGCTCACAAGATTTCGCAGAAGCCGCCGATAACACGCTCTTATTCAAAGGAAGACTGTGCGTGCCATGCAAGGAAGAGCTAAAGGAGGAAATCATGTGCGAAGCACATGACACACCATATACAACACATCCCGGAAGCACCAAGATGTACCAAGACCTCAAGAGGAATTTCTGGTGGAATAACATGAAGAGAGAGATAGCCGCCTTCGTGGAAAGGTGTTTAAACTGCCAACAAGTGAAAGCTTTGCATCAAAAACCTTCTGGTTTGCTTCAACCCTTGGAAATACCTAAATGGAAGTGGGATCACATCAATATGGACTTTGTTGTAGGATTGCCAAAGTTTAAGCGAGCAAATACCGCTATCTGGGTAATCATTGATCGATTATCTAAATCAGCACATTTTGTTGCTGTTAAAATGACAGACAGACTAGAACAACTGGCCCAGTTGTATGTTAAGGAAGTTGTGCATTTGCACGGAGTGCCGGTCTCGATTACATCGGACCATGATTCAAGATTTACATCAAGATTCTGGAGGAGCCTACAAGATGCAATGGGATCAAAGCTCAACTTTAGCACAACATTCCATCCTCAAACGGATGGCCAGTCCGAAAGGACTATCCAAATTCTGGAAGACATGCTTAGAGGAGTCGTCATCGATCAAGGAGGCAGTTGGGAGGAGTCACTACCTTTGGTAGAATTTGCCTACAACAACAGCTACCAGTCGTCTATCGGCATGGCCCCTTATGAAGCCCTTTACAAAAAGAAGTGTAGATCGCCCCTGTATTGGGATGAAGTGGGAGAAATAAGGATACTTGGACCTGAGATGGTCCAGGAAGCTGTCCAGAAGATCGAGCTTATTCGACAACGCATCAAAGAAGCCCAGGATAGACAGAAGGCTTATGCAGATGAGAGAATGATGGAGCTTAGTTTCGACATTGGAGATAAAGTATTTTTGAAGGTGTCTCCATCAAAAGGAATAATTCATTTTGGCAAACGAAGCAAATTAAGGCCCAGATTTATCGGACCTTTTGAGATTTTAGAAAAGGTGAATAAAGTAGCCTACAGATTGGCCTTCCCACCTAACCTAAGTAACGTGCATGATGTCTTTCACGTTTCCATATTACAAAAATACATGTTCGATCTAAAGCACGTGATTAGCATAGAAGAGATAGTCCTGAATGAGGACTTAGCATATGAAGAGAAGCCCCAAGCCATCGTGGATCAAAAGATCTAGAAGCTGACAAATAAGGAGATCAATCTGGTAAAAGTAATCTGGAACCACCATGGTTCAGAAGAAGCAACCTGGGAGCTTGAATCCGAACTGCTCAAGAAGTACCCTGACATCGCTTATCATGGTTAGTAAATTTCGGGATGAAATTTTCTTTAAGGGGGGTAGGATGTAATAGCCCAGATTTTTGAATAAGGATTAGAGAATTGTTAATATTAATTAATTAATAAAAGAAGGAATTTAATTGAGGTTAGCTATGATTGGATGTCAGTCATGACTTTAGGAGTCAGTTTTCGTGAGGATCGTCTTTTCGAAAAATATAATCTTAATTCTTTTATTACCATTTATGGTTCCTTTAAAAAGGTTTTGACTCGAGGAGCACACCAGTGTTTTCGGATTTTAAATATGAAGTCATTTGAGTTCCCGGTGATGGAAAACATATTTAAAAGGGAAATGAATAGTAACTTTTGCACGCGTTCGTGTTTTGAGAAATTTACGAAATCCTCCTCGTTTATCCGAATCCCGTTCTATCAGGCCCCTCTTATGAGAAATGACTCAAGGATTCCGTTGGCGTTCACGGATCCTCATTCTGAGGTCAATCGAACGCTCGGGGAGCAAAATCTGTCAGTCCGAGTGAATAATAAAAAGTAATTCCAAAAAAAGAATCTTCGCTCATCTTTCTTCTGACGACCCCGTCTTCTTCACGAATCAAGTTGGTCCACTAGTGTTCGAGCCAACGAGTCTCCCGGTATTTTCGGATTTTGTGTCTGAGGTCATTTGGACCTCGACATCAAATAAAGCAGCTTTTTACCGAACTCGGGGTAGCTTTTGCAGTATTCTCGCACAGCAATGGCTTCCAAGGGAAGCCAAAGCTTTTCCTATAAATAGGGGACCACCCCTTTAGCATTCCTTGCTCATTTTCCCATTCACTTCACTTCTAAATCGAGAGGGTGAAAATCTTTGAAAGCCGAGAAGGTTGCATCGAAGTAAAAAGCGTTCTCGGTGAGTGTTCTTCAAGACAACGAGCGAAGTGGCGTGGAAGGGATGCGGTGAGGGAATGTACTAGGGGCGTCGTTGAAATTGTTGGGGTTTTTTCGAATTGAACCACCGCAGGATCTAATTGGATGTTTATTAATCCTAATGTCACGTAGATCATAATTTTATGTAGCACATATGTTTTAATTAACCGAGTTTAACTAACATGCAAATCCGGTTTTCGATTCTACTAAACGGGAAACATAGAATACCGAAAAATGACTTACAAATTAAACAACGGATTGAGGACAAGATTAAAGGTCTAATCTTGCTGTTGTATGAATGATAATAGGCGCCCCTTGATGCTATTCCACTCCTTGATCTTCTGTTGTATTCCCGGACTGAATCTAGTTTCAGGGTGGCCTGAAATCTACTAGATCGGTATGGAATTTGTGGAGGTCAAGAGAACACGAGAGGGCTGATATTTTATGATGATAATTTCGTGCCCGCCACCCTGTTATTTATAAGGGGGTGGACGAAATTAGTGTCCCAGTTGGACTGGAATTCTATCTCTATCTCTTGTTCCATCTCCAATCCAATTCAGTCTCTTTTTGGGCTACAACAGGGATCTAGAAGAATATTAAATTGGCCCATTAATTTATTTAATATCCAATATTCAATAAACTTAGGATATAATTAAATAAATTAAGTATTATTTTTATTCCACTAAAGAAATAATACTGACCTACCAATTTAATACATATTTTTAAATATGCTTTCTCCTTTAGTCCAGCCATTCCCCATGTTTAAGATATAATGTCCATTAATTAATTATGTAAGCTTCTGACAACTATAATTAATTAATATCTTTTCCTTGAGTAGTACCACACAAGCTTTACTCATGCACGGAATAAATTCCACCTGTAGGGTTTCAGCATGAACTTGCATTTCCTCAAGGGGACACCATCAACCTGGCGCACGAAGACACGGTGCCCCTACATATTGCACGACCCATCTAAGTGTAAATGTCACAATCCAAGATATCGAGATTATTGATCCTATGAAAAAATCTCACCCTTTGATAAATCAAAGCTGCAAACACTACACGTATATGTCCGCCAACATATAGGAGTTAAAAACCTGAACTCTGTGGATTCTTATTTTCTCATTTAAGGTCAGAATAGAGAATAGAATCCTAAGTAGATCCTCCTCAATACACTCGTCCGTGTATTAGAATAATCAGTTAGTCAAGACAAACTAACTATCAGATTATTCTACGGCGTACCGATAGCATGTTCAGTGTTATCTAGACCGTGAGCCTTTTAATACATTACAAGGAACCGATGATATGATCTAACCATGTGTTTACCCACACCATATCATCTACAATGTAAGTATAGTGAACATGCATGTAAATATAACAATTTAAATGCAAACAGTGATTGCAATTGTATTCATTCTATATCATCATAAAACCATCATCAATAAGGTATACAAAATACAGGTCTTCTAGTATACAAAACCAACAATCTCCCACTTATACTTGAAGCATGTCTTTCAAATATAAAACAAACTGGCAAACTCTCCAACTATAACTAAAATCTCAAACGGTAACCTCGGGTCTGCATCTCACTCCCATTTTCTCCACATGACCATAGAAGATCTTAGCTAGAATGCTCTTCGTGAATGGATCAGCCAAATTGTCCTCAGATGCAATCTTGACCACTGCCACATCTCCTCTATTAACGATTTCTCGTATAAGATGGTACTTTCTCTCTATGTATTTACTTGCCTTATGGGCTTTGGGTTCCTTCGAATTTGCCACTGCACCTGAGTTATCACAATATACCGTGATACTCTTAGGCAAATCAGGTACCACGCTCAAGTCCAACAAGAAGCTCTTGAGCCAGACTGCCTCTTTTGCAGCCTCAGAGGCAGCTACATATTCGGCCTCCATGGTGGAATCCGCAATGCATTTCTGCTTTATGCTCCTCCATGCAATGGCTCCACCTCCCAAGGTAAACACATAGCCTGAGGTAGATTTACTCTAATCTTTATCGGATTGAAAATCTGAGTCCGTATAACCCAAAGACACTTGACTATCATAGCGGTATACCAGCATATAATCTCGAGTCCTTTTCAGGTACTTGAGTATATTCTTAACCGCAGTCCAGTGACCTAGTCCAGCGTTAGACTGATATCTGCTTACCATGCCGACTGCATAGCATATATCAGGTCTAGTGCATAGCATAGCATACATGAGGCTTCCCACAGCCGAAGCATATAGAACACCCTTCATTTCATCTATCTCAGCCTGTGTGTGGGGACACATCTCCTTAGATAGATGAATTCCATGCCTGAAAGGTATAAAACCTTTCTTGGAATCCTGCATGTTAAACCTAGCTAGCACTGTGTCGATATATGTCGCCTGGGATAAGCACAATATCCTTTTCTGGCGATCTCGAATTTTCTTGATGCCAAAGACGTGTCTGGCTTCTCCTAGATCTTTCATATCAAACTGCTTCGACAACCACACCCTTATGTTAGATAATACTTTCTTACTGTTTACAATAAGTCAGATATCATCAACATATAGCACGAGGAAAGCCACCACGTTTTCGTCACTCTTCTTGTACACACAGCTCTCATCCGGACATTGCACGAATCCATAGGACTGGATAACCTCGTCAAACAGGATGTTCCAAGACCTTGACGCCTGCTTAAGTCCATAAATGGATCTCTTAAGCTTGCACACTAAGTGCTCTTGGCCTTTAGCAATGAAACCCTCTGGTTGCTTCATGTGGATGTTTTCCTCAAGACCTCTATTCAGGAAAGCCGTCTTGACATCCATCTGCCAAATCTCATAATCTAAATGAGCGGCAATAGATAAGAGAATCCGGATTGACTTAAGCATGGCTACCGGTGAAAATGTTTCCTCATAATCGATCCCTTCTTTCTGAGTGTACCCTTTCGCCACCAATCTTGCCTTGAAGGTTTCAACCTTCCCGTCAGCTCCTCTCTTGCATTTGTAAACCCACTTACACCCAATGGGTTATACCCCATCTTGTGGTTCTACAAGCTCCCAGACTTTATTGTGATCCATAAATCCAATCTCAGACTCCATTGCAATTTTCCAAGAATCTGCATCTTTGTCTTAGATCGCTTCATCGTAGGTCCTGGGATCCAATTCATTTAGTCCTTCAGGGAAATCCGAAGATTTACCCAAACCAATGAATCTGTCAAGTTGGCGTACAATCCTCACACTGCGACGAGGCAGTTTCTGTACTTCTGTGACACGTGCAGTAATTTGTGGTTCCCCTTCTTGTACTGTTGGTGTCAGATTCAAATTTTCCCCTCGAAGTTCCTCGAGTACTATCTCACTTCTTAGCTTGTGATTTATTACATAATCTTCCTCTAAAAATCGAGCATTGGTACTCACAATGATCTTATGATCCTTAAGACTATAAAATAAACCACCTTTCGTTCCTTCGGGATATCCTACAAACAGTCTAACATCCGTACGTGGTGCCAGCTTATCAGCTTCCTTATCCAGCACATGTGTTGGACTACCCCAAATCCGAAAATGTCCAAGACTGGGCTTTCGTCCTGTCCAAAGTTCTGTGGGCGTAGATGGGACTGATTTTGATGGAACCACATTAAGAATATAGGCTGCCGTTTCCAAGGCATATCCCCAGAACAAAATGGGCAGATCTGAATAGCTCATCATCGATCTAACCATCTCTAACAATGTTCTATTCCTTCTCTCCGCCACGCCGTTCTACTGTGGCGTTCCCGGCGCAGTCAACTGGGATGTAATCCCATTCTCTGCTAAGTAGTCCCTAAATTCATTCGAGAGGTACTCACCACCACGATCAGACCGTAGTGATTTGATACTTTTACCTGTACGTTTTTTCACTTCTGCTCTGAATTCTTTGAAAGTCTCAAAGGATTCTGACTTGCGGCGTAACAGGTATATGTATCCATACCTTGAGTAATCATCAATGAACGTGATGAAATACTCGTACCCTCCTCGAGCCTGAACTGACATAGGGCAACATAAGTCAGAGTGAATCAAATCTACTAAAAGATAAGGTTATGTCTCCTACTGCAACTGCCGCCACTTTCGTAGCATTGCCCATGTAGATTGAAATCTCTCCATCACTCAGCTGTCTTTTTACCAGGAACCCCTGTAAAGACATGCAAACATGATCAGTAGCTCCAGTATCTACTACCCATGACTAAATAGAACAAGTAGCTAAACATGTTTCAACGACAAGAGATTGAGACATACCCTTTTTCTTCTTCTTGTTAGGACAATTCGTCTTTCAGTGACCTGGCTGACCGCACTTGAAACACTTTGTCTTTGACTTAAATTCCTCGGGAGGAATCTTAGTCTTCGACTTCTTCACCTTAGGTGCCCCCTCTGCAGCTTTCTTGGGTGTGTTCCTCTTCTTTCTTTTAGTACCGGAAGAAGACGCCCTATTTTCAGCTAGGTGTGCCTCCGAATTTCCCTTTTGAAGTAACTCAGCTGCCTGAAGATCCATGAGCAGTTCATTCAGGCTGACATCCCTTTTAATCATGTTAAAGTTCAGCCTGAACTGCTCAAACCTCGAGGACAAGCTATGAAGAACAATGTCGATTTGAGAATCGCCATCCAGCTCTCCACCCAAGGTCTTGATCTCAGATAAATACCCCATCATCATGAGAACGTGATCCCTAACAGGTGTGGAGTCAGACATCCTCGCATCCATTAGCTTCTTCATTGCCAAATGACGTGCTGAGCGGTTCTGATGACCGAAGAGCTGCCTAAGGTTGTACATGATATCATAAGCAGTTTTCATAGGTTCATGTTGATGTTGCAACACATTCGACATGGATACCAGAATGTAACAGCGCGCTATCTCATTAGATCTAACCCACTTATCATATGCAACCTTTTTGGCTTCGTCAGAACCCTCATCTGGCTGCTGAGGACATACCTCTTCAAGTACGAATTTGTGTCCTTCCGCAGTGAGAACAAGATTAAGGTTTCGAATCTAGTCATTGTAATTTTCACCAATTAACTTGTTTTCTTTGAGAATAGAGGACAGGTTGGAGAGTGCCATGATGATATAGAATAACTGAAAAATAAACATGCAGTACAGTCACAAACTTTAGGATACTCACATATAATCGTATACCTCAAAAAATTATATGTAATCCACCGACATTTTAAAAATGTTTCTTATAAGCCACGTTAGTATGGACGTTTATAAAATTCATCCTTAAACAGGTAAAACCACCTTTAATTTACCTCCAGTCAAATTTCCTTATGACAAGTAAATTAATAGTCGAAAATAACCACGGTCATGTAACCTTCCGATTAATAAGCCACGTTAGTCTGGATGTTTATTAATAAATTACACCTAAGTGTGAACACCATCATCTTAGCACCAAGTCCACTATTTCGAACTCCTTGCTCCAGTTGGAGGAGTCAGTTTGTTCTAGTAGTGTTCTACAGCTATCTTGATAAAGAACTTTAATTTCTAGAGATAACAGTGATATGACACATCCGTTATGGAGGAAGACCTATTGTCAACTCGCATGTCTATCACATCTCAATTAAACCAGATTAATGGAGACCGTTTGAGATTTCTACATACTTTGGTATGAACCTCTCCCACTTAGTCATTTAAGATTGAGGTTTCATTTTATCTCATTGTAAAACATGCAAAAATCACATAAAAGGATAAAATACCATTGCATGGTTCAAACAACATAATAAGCAATAATAATAAAAATCAACTATCATGGCTCATATCTCATGTTGCTGAATGAGATAAAACTGGAAAGTCAGCTCCGGAAACTCGGGCATGGCCGCCGCCCCCATCACTGCGCCTCGCCGAAAATCCTAGCTCCAATTAGGATTCCGGGACGTGAATCAGTGACACTTCCTTTCTTGAGCTGTACTACTCTCCTTCTTTTGAGTTGATATTCAAACTTTATTCAATATAGAATTTCTATTCCTTAGAGAAAAAAACTAATATATCTAAAATAAAATTACAACTCAATAACTTAGTCTAACAGTTTTATTTCTATTACATTAAAACAACATAAAATAAAACCTAGACCTAATCCATGGATTTTCTCATGGATTAAAATCACATAGCCAAACCGGCATACGGCCCATCATACATCCAACATAAATTAAAACATACATCACATAATTAAGGAGCCATGATAGTCGGTAACCCTGCAAACAAATCAGTCAACAAATCCAATAATCACAATTACATGATAAGCATAAAATAACATATGATATCCACACATGACATAATTTTCGAAAAATCCAATTAATAAATTAATTAATTTCGAAAATAGCTTCAAGATTTAATTTGGAAATTAAAATAATTATCCACCAAATTTAATCTTGATAAATCTCGAAAATCCCTTAAGAATAAATCTGAAAATTTGTTATAATTATCCACCAAATTTATTTCTTAATTTTCAGATAACACCCTTATTAATTAATATTTTGAAATCTTGATATAGATCAAAAATCTATCTCAAATATTTAGATAGGCTAGGATCGAAATATCTAAGATAAAATCTGAAAATTTGATCCACTTCAAATTCCATCCGAATTTAAATCTTATCTTCAATCCTATCTAGATTAGAATTAAGTAATTTATGTTATACACCAAAAAATTACTTTTCCAATTCTTATCTACAAGATTTTTGAAAATTTCAAGATATTAAATCTGGAAATTTGATCCACTTCAAATTCTTCCAAATTTAAAATCTATTTTCAAATCTTTTAGAATTAGAATTAGATAACTATTGATATATATCAAAACTTACCTTATCCAATTCAAATCTTTGTAGATTTCGAAAATCGCAAGAAGATTAAATTTGGAGATTTGATCCACTTTAAATTCTATCCAAATCTAATATTCTATTTTCAAATCTTTCTAGATTAGAATTAGGTAACTTTAAGATAAACATCAAAAATACCAAATCTAATTTTAATACACATAATTTTCGAAAACCCCCACCAAATAAATCTGGAAATTTGATTTTCATCAAAACTTATCCATATTAATTTGTTGAGATCGAAAATTACAACTACAAAATTAGGGAAATTAAACATCAAATTTTCAAAAATTTGATGCTCCAATTTTCGAAACACACATCTAATTAAATCTGAAAATTTTGATAAATCAAAAAACTATTCCAAATCTAATTAAGATATAACCGAAAATTACAATCCATCCAAAACTAGAATTTTTTAAACACCATCAAAAATTCATCCAAGTTTTGAACACAACCAATTCGAATATATGAACATATAAATCTGAAAATTTAAACAACTTAAATATTTCATCAAATTTAAACATATTTTTCGAAT
Organism: Perilla frutescens; assembly: GCA_026008535.1. Lineage (NCBI taxonomy): Eukaryota > Viridiplantae > Streptophyta > Magnoliopsida > Lamiales > Lamiaceae > Perilla > Perilla frutescens. The sequence continues at coordinate 31,684,284 of BRKX01000012.1, forward strand.
TAATCCTAGGATTAAATCTAGAACAGTGCTAAAACCCGCTCTGATACCAGTTGTTGGGGTTTTTTCGAATTGAACCACCGCAGGATCTAATTGGATGTTCATTAATCATAATGTCATGTAGATCATAATTTTATGTAGCACATATGTTTTAATTAACCGAGTTTAATTAACATGCAAATCCGATTTTCGATTCTACTAAAGCGGAAACATAGAATACCGAAAAACGACTTACAAATTAAACGACAGGTTGAGGACAAGATTAAAGATCTAATCTTGCTATTGTATGAATGATAATAGGCGCCCCTTGATGCTATTCCACTCCTTGATCTTCTGTTGTATTCCCGGACTGAATCTAGTTTCAGGGTGGGCTGAAATATACTAGATCGGTATGGAATCTGTGGAGGTCAAGAGAACACGAGAGGGCTGATATTTTATGATGATAATTTCGTGCCCTCCACCCTCTTATTTATAAGGGGGTGGACGAAATTAGTGTCCCAGTTCGACTGGAATTCTATCTCTATCTATTGTTCTATCTCCAATCCAATTCAGTCTCTTTTTGGGCTACAACAGGGATCTAGAAGAATATTAAATTGGCCCATTAATTTATTTAATATCCAATATCCAATAAACTTAGGATATAATTAAATAAATTAAGTATTATTTTTATTCCACTAAAGAAATAATACTGACCTACCAATTTAATACATATTTCTGAATATGATTTCTCCTTTAGTCCAGCCATTCCCCATGTTTAAGATATAATGTCCATTAATTAATTATGTAAGCTTCTGACAACTATAATTAATTAATATCTTTTCCTTGAGTAGTACCACACAAGCTTTACTCATGCACGGAATAAATTCCACCTGTAGGGTTTCAGCATGAACTTGCATTTCCTCAAGGGGACACCATCAACCTGGCGCACCAGGACACGGTGCCCCTACATATTGCATGACCCATCATAAGTGTAAATGTCACAACCCAAGATATCGAGATTATTGATCCTATGAAAGAATCTCACCCTTTGATAAATCAAAGCTGCAAACACTACACGTATATGTCCGCCAACATATAGGGGTTAAGAACCCGAACTCTGTGGATTCTTATTCTCTCATTTAAGGTCAGAATAGAGAATAGAATCCTAAGTAGATCCTCCTCAATACACTCGTCCATGTATTAGAATAATCAGTTAGTCAATACAAACTAACTATCAGATTATTCTGCGGCGTACCGATAGCAGGTTCAGTGCTATCTAGACCGTGAGCCTTTTAATACATTACAAGGAACCGATGATATGATCTAACCATGTGTTTACCCACACCATATCATCTACAATGTAAGTATATTGAACATGCATGTAAATATAACAATTTAAATGCAAACAGTGACTGCAATTGTATTCATTCTATATCATCATAAAACCATCATCAATAAGGTATACAAAAGACAGGTCTTCTAGTATACAAAACCAACAGAAATCGTAGCAGGCGGCTCTGCCGCCGTTGCGACTCAACGAGACACCGAGCTAACCACATTCCTTCGACGCACCTAACCCCGTCCGTTCTTGCTCGTCGGTCTCAACACCATTCTTTTCCATCTTTTAAATTCTGCATTTACTTTCCGTTCTTTACGTTTTTCGCGTTCTTCATTATTGCTCGTCTAAATGTTCTATTTCGATTTTTGTTAAAGTTCCAAGTTAATAACGTTTATATTAAATTTCTCACTCTACTTCCGTTATTATCATTCGAAAAAGATTAGCCTCATTTATTCCGTTAAATTCCGTTCAAGCCACATTTAACGATTTTGTCGTTATTCTAAATATTAAAAGGAAGATTATCGTGGTTATGCCGTTATAATGCCGATTTCCTTGTAAATTAAGACAAGCCGTTTCATGTTAAATTAAATTATCGAAGCGTGTTTTTCAAAATTTTATAAGTGTTCTTCATGTTCTTCGTGTTCGTCGAAGGAATCGACGAACACTGAAGAAACCCAGAAGAATTGAAGTCCGCCCAGAAATTGGACGGAAGAGAGAGAAACCAGGTGCCGCGACCGCGGAGGGTGCGCGGCTGCGCAACACCCCCCTCGGCCCAGAAGCCCGCGGGTGCGGAGAGTGCACGGGCGCGCGGTGCCCCGCCCGTGTCATCCGATGCTGATTTTTCCTAGCTATTTCCGTACCCTCTTTTCGAGCTTTCGAGTCGTGTTTTTCCGAAGTTAATTCCAAGTTTAATTTAAGAAGATTTTCAGATTATCTTCAAGTTATTTCGAGTAAACTTCTTAAGATGTTTTCCGTTTAAAACCCGTGTAACCAAGGTGTGATTCTCTTCGAATAAATTCTTCTTGAAACCTTATAAAGTCAAAAGTCGTGTTATCCATGTTAAAGTCATAACTAAGGGAATATTAGTTTGGTAATATTTAACCTCATGTTATTAGAAATCTTCAAAGAAGACCGCTAAGTCAATGATTCGACGTTTGTAGGAGGGATCGAGCCTTGAAGGAATACTAAGGAAGACCACCAGCTCGTTGCCTCATCTTCCGTTCCGTAATCAAGGTGGGTAAACCTATACTCATCTAAAGTTTGAGCTAATAAGCTCTAGAAGCATGTTAGGGCAAATGAGATATCCAATAAAGTATTTTTGCTCAGCCTGATTGATCTTTGTACAAGGAAGGAAGAAAGGAAGATATTATGTTTTACTTGAGCTCTCAAGCATGTTTAGAAGTGATAGAACTACTAAAGTATTGTTTATGCTTAGCATGAGATGTTTAGAATTATCTTTAGCTCCGATTCGTACTTGTTTACGTTCTTCTCCTGTAATTTAGTGTTTATGCTTGTTAAGCTCGCAAAATTAAGAGTTAAGGTTTGCCTTGTTAGGGTAGCATTAAACCCTTTGTAGGCCGAGATCATGTAGTAGTAAAGGATTGGTTTTAGACATTGTTCTAAGCTTGATATTGCTAGTAAGGATAAGAAAGGAAGGAACTTAGCTTTTCACTTAAGTAGGATATGAGCTCGGAACTATTAAGGGAGTCACTGCTGGGTTTTTCCCTCGCAAACTCATTCGGATATTTGAGGTAACCCCTCTTCTATCCTATGGCATGCCTAAGGGTACACTTGACGTCAGGTTTGAGCCAAGATGGGCCCAAAGGAAAAAAGAAAAGATTTTGTGAATATGGAGAGGGCTTTAGCGTTTTGCTCTCTATAAACCACCAATTGATTGTTGGATATCTTGAAGTTTATTAAAGTATTTTACTAAAACCCACTGAGTACATTAGTGCTCATGCCCCTCCTTTTCAAATGTTAGGGCTTATACGCATTTGTATCTATTATCATTTCATTCTGCTTGAGCATGCTCCCGTTTAAATAAGAGTAAACCCGAGTAGCCTTGTCTAAAAGCATATCCTGACTATAAAACCACCCCATTAATCATCCATTATACCTAATTAACCCTTAATAACACCATGTCCCCATTAGTTAACCCCTATCTCGGGACCGGGATGTTACATATTCCCCTAGGATATCTCACGGACCTATCCGCCAATTGTAGACACATTCTAGTTGGTTTCAATTCACCTAACTCTAATTGTTTTTAAATAGAGTAAGGCATCAAATTAATTCCGGCTCCTAAATCTAGCATACCACATGCTTATTTGCCATTTCTCAAAGCAATTTTAAGCGTAAAACTACCTGGATCGTGGAGCTTTGGTGGTAGTTGATGTTGTAGGATTGCACTTGCCACTTCGGACACTTCAATCTTCTCATCCTCCCCAAACTTCATCTTCTTTGAAGCAAGTTCCTTGAAGAACTTGACGTAGGCCGGCACATTTCAGATGGCATCAAGGAGTGGAAGGTTGACATTCTCCTTGGATAGAATTTTGTAGAATTCTTGGAATTGAGTGTCTTGCTTCTCATTCCTTAACCGGCTTGGAAATGGAATTGGAGGGTTATATGGATTGGTAGCCTTGTGGAGTGTGGGCTTCTTCACTTCTTCACTTTTCATTTCGAGCTCCGTTTGTTGTGGTGAAGGAGAATCATCTTCTTTTTCAACCTCCTTGGTTGAGCTTGACTCTTCAACCTTGTTGTCAATCACCTTGCCTCCTCTAAGCACAGTAATGGCTTAAGCTTGCTCTGGTTGGCTTGGCAACTTGCCCGATTTGGCTTGCTTGGCCAACTCTCCAACGGTCCCGGCTATTTGGCCCACTTGTGTCTCGATTCTCTTCACGGAAGCCTCAACATATTCAAATCTTTGTTGAGTGGCTTGGATGAAGGATTGCAATGTATCTTGCAATGATGGCCTAGGCGGTTGGTTGGGTTGGGAAGGATATTGTTGCAGTCGAGGATAAGGTGGAGCTTGACTACCTCCGGCTTGTTGAGGTGGAGGCGGTTGTTATGGTGGTTGAGGTGGTTGTTGAGGTTGTTTCCAAGAGAAATTCGGATGGTTTCTCCACCCCGAATTGTATGATTGAGAGAATGGGTTGTAAGGTTGGCGTGGTTGGAATCCTTGAAGGGCATGCACTTGCTCTTGAAGAGCATGGAAATGAGCTTCTTCACTTGACTCCGGCTCGATCGACCTTTGGCACAAGTTGGCTCCATGGCCATACTCTTCACAAATCCCACAAGTCTCAACGGTCATCACTTGTTGGGGTGGTCTCTTAGAGGTTCGAAGCATCTCTACTTGCCTTGTCAACTCGGCAAGTTGTTTAGTCACATCATAACTAGGGTTGGCTTCATTGACGGAAGCTCTCTTCCCCCTAGCACTCTTTTGTTGAGAAGTAGTGGCCATGGTCTCATAGATGTTTGAGACCTCTTCAGTGGTCCGTCCTCCAATGTCTCCTCCTGACGCATTGTCCACCATATATTAGAAATTTTGTGAAAGTCCATCGTAGAAGAATTGGTTGAGCAACTCGGGTGCGAGATGGTGGTGAGGGCATTGTTGTTGGAGACCTCGAAATCAATCACAAGCCTCATGAAATGCTTCACCCAGATATTGGGTGAACGTAACAATTTGAGCTCTCAAATCTTGGGTCTTTTGGTTGGAGTAGTACTTGGCCATGAACTTCTCGTAGACGGCATTCCAATTGGCCAATGAATTGGCCGGAAGAGACATGAACCACCTCTTGGCTCGATCTTTCAAGATGTAAGGGAAACACCTCATCTTCAATTGATCTTCGTTCAAACCTTGTAGAGAAAAGGTTTAAACAACGGAATAGAACTCCCAGATGAAGTTCAAAGCATCTTCGGTCGGCATTCCGTAGAATGAGGAAAGTTGGCTAAAATGGATGTTCTTCAACTCGTAGTTTCTCGCAGCTTCAAGAAGTCAATGCCCCAATCACGGGACGAGCAAAGTCTCTCATGTTCCTAGCCGCATTGGCATTTTCGGGATTGTTGAGGGGTTAGCTTTCATCTCTCTTTCCCACTCAAACACGTCGAATCTCCTCGGTCGATGGATGTTGTCAAACAAAGGGGCTAGTCTTCGATTGAGGCTTCGCCTCCCTAGCATACACAACCACAGACAAAACGGAGATCAAACGTACCTTGCGGTAAGAGATATCAAAGCCAAACAAAAGGACATAAACACAAAAACAAATTTATACAAACAACACAAACACTTCAATGACAAATTCACAATTTCAAAACAACACAAAAGCAAGTATAGCACCAAAAGACAATTACTTAAAAGCCTTCCCCGGCAACGGCGCCAAAATTTGTTTCGCGGTCCAACTTCACACTTATATTTCCGGTTTATGCTCACTAGACGACTACTTAGGACCACACACGCAATTGGACGGGGTCAATTATAGAAGCAATAAGCTTAACCCGAGTCGATCTCAAGGAAGACTTTATAGGAAAGAATTATCTTAAGGCTACACATGCTTTCAACAAAACAACTAAAATAAAATCTAAACATTCTAACAAGGGGGCTTGATGATGATTATGCTAGGAATTCAAAATAGACAATAACGCAAGACAATTAAATGCAAATACACAAATTAAATCAAGATTGGAGGAAATAAGTTGGATTAAGGTATTAGGGTATAGATTCTCTCAATGATTTTATCACTATGCTTTATTCAAGTTGATAATGCTATTCTCACAAATACGATAGACCCTTCCGATTAGTTTAACTTCAATTACTGTCACCGTCTATCCGTTAAACCTCTCTTAGCTATATCATACAAGAAAGATTAACATGCTAGGCTTAGGGTCCCCATCCACCTAACGTCGAAGGAACCAATTTCCGGATTTAGATTCACAATCAAGACCCCTCTAAATCCTATCAATGTTCAAGTAGTGATCAAGTACCTAAACATGAAAGAGCACGATTCCAACAACAACAATCAACAAGAACGAGCATAGATCAAAACCATATCGATCCTCTACTCCCTAATAGAGAGATTAGCCACTAAACATGCTCAAAAATATGCAAATACTATAGAAGAACATCATCTCATAAATCAAATGTAAATGAAGATAACTTCTACAATATCGTATATCCTTCACAAGTTTGGACAAATTTCCACAAATACATCCAAGAAATGTAAAAAAAACACAAAATAAACCTCCTCCGAGCTTAGCTTCCGCGGATGGCTCGTCATCGGCCCGTCTTGTCTCTTCTCCGTCTCCCTTGGTTCGATCACCTTGCTCTTCCTTTTCTCCTCTTCTCTTAGGTGAAGGTGATGGTGTGAAAATGGTGAGAAAGTGGTGTAGAGATTTAGTGTGTGTAGTGTGTGTGTAGAGAGAGAATAGAGGTAGAGTGGTGGAAAAGATGATATGATGAGAGTGAATGGAATGAGAGTGAGTGAATGATGCATTGGTATGAATCCACCCCACAATCTATATGAGAGAAAATGAGGAGAGAGAGAGACGTAAGAGAGAGATTGTGAGAGAAGGAGAGGTATGGTGGTGGTATGGTGATGGTAAGGTGAGAGAAAAGGTGATGGGAAGGGGGCATTCAATGAGAGGGATTTTGTGGAAGAAAAATCCAAAGCTAGGTTTAGGGTGGATTAATCCCTATTCCCTAGTGCTTAGATTAGGATGGCTTAAGGATCTCTTATGCAAAATGAGGAGGGAGGAAGAAGGATACTTGTTGCCAAATGAAGGAGAGGTGAGAGACGATTGTAGGATCACGCTGATCGGGCGAACAGAGCGACCCGCGCCCGCGGAGGGTCTAGAATGCGCGCGCCCACGGGGTGTCTCCGCCGAGAGCACCCTCGCGCGGCCGCGGGGTCTTTGGGCATCACATGATGCGCGCCCGCGGGGCTCGGCGCGGCCGCGGAGCCCTTGGCTTCTGCTTCCGAGTTCCTCTCTTCCGGCCTATCTTCGCTCCATGCCACCTTATTACCTAAGAATCAAGATTTTGCGTACAAAAGCTCAAGTTTTTCAAAACTTGGCTTATTCCACCATAAGAGCAACAAGAGAAGAAAATCACACAAAACCTATAGATAAACTAGATCAAAATACTAGGAAATACAAATGAAACATGCAAAATCATGCAACAAAACACTTACAAATAAACACCGAACAGCCCATTAAAAAGCTTAAGACCACATTTGCATTTCGTAGTCTTTTGGAGTCATTTTGGCTTCAAAAATATAAAAAGCACCACAATTATATTATTTGAGACCAAAACCAAACGGTGACATGCATTGTGGAACCATTTTTGTAATTTTCTCTATATCCTTGACTTCATTTTTGGATAATATATACTAATACAACAAAGTATTATATTGTTTCCTATACATACGCGGGCGATATCATAGCATAGCTAAACTCTTAACTGTTGCTATCTGAAACGTGATTCATGAAGCAATTTCATATTTATTAGTCGTCAATTCGTCATCCTAGTGTGTCTAGTAAGAAATGATATTATATATCATGCATGAAGAAAATATAAACTTTTTCCGATCAGCTTGTTAAAGTTTTTTTCTTTTTCTTTTTTTTCCCTTTTTTGAGGGAATTTGTTAAAGTTTTTGCAAACACTTACAATTACATCTTTAATACTATATATCCTTATTAATCCATATTAAAAATTAAATGAGATTATATATTTAAGAATCACCGACTCTTTTCCTGCAGAATCTTATAATAATTTAGGCTCCTGAAATATTACAGAGTAGTAACGAAATATGCCATCTATCTCCATGGCGAAAGCAATACGAAATACTACGTACTATATAGATTTCTCCTTCAGTATTATCCATATAGATACTTCTCAGACCATGAGCTACCTAACTCACATTACTTAAAAAATCAATCAGAAATTCATGATGGTCATTATTATATTTTACATTAATTAAAACTTGCATACGAACGTCTCATAGGTCAAAATTCGTAAAATTGAGCAAAATCCGGATGCAAACTCGTATCTGGTGACATATTTGTACTTGTGTTGATGTTCGATTGCGTTTGGATTCAAATCTTAACCCGTCCTATGAATTTTGACCTGTAAAACGACTGTCTTATACAAGACTTACCTTATATATATTTTAATGGGTAATTATTTACACACCCTCATTTTTCATTTTATAGCCCCTCATATTAATTTAAATAAAAATATTTTAAAGTATCATATATGTTTTACCCTTATAACCCTAGATTGCACAGTTTTCTTTAATACAGAACGTACAACCCCCCCCCCCCCCCCCCCCCCCGAACAATTTTGTTAAGTGCTAGTTTACCTTTTAAAGTAATTATCTGAATATATCTCTTGGAAGGATTTTTTTTTTTTTTTCTTTTTAGTTGGTAGAGTTGATGGTCTGATGGATATCACTAATTAACTAAACTACAAGGGTTTAATTAGTTAATGCTGTGTTATTTTTCATGTAAAATATTAGACTTCAATAATCCTATGTATCATGTATGTACATGATATTAATTGGGTGTCAGTCCGCACATTGCACATCATCTATAGTATACTATTACAATGCATTTTATGATCTTCTATACATTATAAGAATAGAACATAATTAATAGAAGAATTCAATACATAATGTATGAGATTACAAAAATACGTGTCATGCCTCGTATGCCCAAATTTCACTTATGATCAGATATATATTAAATTTTTTCTTTGTGAGTTAATCTGGTACTTTTTTTTTTATTTATGTTTATGGTACAAATTTATTTACTATGAACAATGAACTGCGCGTTAGATAAATGTCCTTTTTTTCTCTTTGTAATTTTTGCCGTCCTACAACAATGTTTAAACTATTATATTTAATCCAGATGAAATTGTCCCTACATTTTATGCAATACTTGGTGCTACATAATTTAATTTATTATTTTGTCCTTCAATTTTTTAATTTAATTTTAATTTATCGTACTTTATTTTAATTTTACACTTATTATTTAGGGTTCATCCAACCAAATTAGGGTATATAATTAATTTTTCAATATTAAATTTTATTTTTTAATTAACAATTGATTATTTTGTAAAACATAATTATATACTCTAATTGAGTAGAATGAGCTCTAAGTAAATTAAATTAAAGCACAATAAATTTAAATTGAATTAAAAAATCGAAGAAAAATTAATAAATTTAATTGTATAGCACCAAATATTAAACAAAGTTTAGGTTAATGATTTCATTATTAATTAATGGGTTGATTGTCTTAAAAAACACAAACTTTGGGGTGATTTTTGTTTTTCACATGTTTTAAAAAGCGTAATTTTAATAACATGAACTTAAAATTTGTTTGGTTTTTCACATAATTCTCAAATTCGGACACTCTAATCCGATCAAAATCGATCAACAATTCATGTATTTTAAGATAATTTGGTACCCACATAGATATGTATACGTGGAAATCTCCGACAATCAAGTCATTTCCATTGATTAAAATTTGTAAATCATGTGAAAAATTAAACAAGTGTTGAGTTCATGTTATTAAAATTATGTTTTTTAAAATGTGTGAAAAATCAAAAACATGTATTTTAAGGCAATTTACCCTTAATTAATCATATGTTGTTTCATCCGTCATTATTCATGTGATAACCACATGTTTGGAGATGTGCATAAAATAACGTGTTTCATGTGATAATTAACCGACATGAACTGAGGTTTCTTCTCAGTTATATCATCCAATTAATTACGGAAGTTTGTAAGAATAGTCCACCACCAACACTTCCGAAGGCACGGTTATTTTTCATGGTGTTCTAATTTTAGTATTTTATTTAATCAGTATATAAATGTACTATATTTCACCGAATATAATTAAATTAAGTGTACAGTGTGCATGTAGTATAAGTATCATCAATCATTTACTAATACGGAAATGGATGGTATATAGGGCATCTCACTTTCAAGAAAAAAAAATACAGCTGTGTGACACCGTTTAACGGATCTCTATTTAACCAATGAGATGGTCTTTCCCTTCCCTTTTTCTTTTTCTTTTTTATTTTCTTTTTGAGTGGTCTCCCTCTCACTGCTCTTTTTATTTTCTTTTTAGTTTTTTTCACTTTTTAATTCTTTTATTTTATTTTTCCACAAATATATAATTAAGTTTTTGAATTAATATAATTTTTTTATTCGGTATCTCGCACAGTGTACTCTTTTGATGCTAAGATATAAGCTTGTGCATTACACTTGATAAATATATATTAATAAATATATACTTTAAAATGGAATTAGTGAACCCTAAAATTAAATTGAATTAATTAATTTAATTTTTTTATTGGGCGTCTCATGCAGTCCACTCGCTCGAAGCTAATGCGTGAGCTCGTGTATTGTGTTAATACAAAATAAAGAAAAAAGTAAAAAAAAGAGAGTGGACTCAGACATTTGATCTCAGGCGCCTGGCTAAAAATTGACGGATGGGCAGGTTTTTTTTTATGAGGTTTTGAGTTTTATTTGACTCGACTAATGTAAAAGATCTGTTACACGGTCTGATATAAATTTTTTGTCAATAAAAAATCTAATTGCAACGATGAGAATGAGATACGCTGTTGCTAGCATCCTCTCTCTTGCACTGGTATGCACCATTCCTCTGCTCTAAAATTATGATGATAAATAAATTTTATTTTACGTATGAATATATATATGGGCTAGTTGTTTTTTATTGACTTGTTATGTTACATAACATAACATTTAGTGATTATATTTGTCAATGTTTGACTCTACTCAACTCATTTATAATTACGAATTTGATGAGAAATGCAGTTAGGTTGCACCGTTGCAGTATCATCACAAGAAATGATTTAGAAAAAACTCAACAACTTTTGTAATTACGATATTATTCATATTTTCTACGAATTGATTTGAAACTAATTAACATGAATGATGATGTACGGAATTACATAATTTTCAATTAATCGGGAACAACTTCTATTCAATTAGTTTTAATCATACAAAAACAACATAAATATTTTAATTAGTTTAGAATGTGAATATTGTTGTAATTATAAAAATTATTAAATTTTTATTTCTTTATTATTAAAAGTATATTTTAAAAATCATGTAAAAAAGCAAAATATGTGTAAAATTTGTATATTTTAAAACATTATCGATTGAAATGTTGTTTCATCCATCATTTTTCATGACTTCATGTGATAGCAACATCATACATGATAGAAGATTTCGTGTGATGATTAACAGACAACGACGAAATGAGGTTTAATATTCTTTCACAGTTATATCATCCAATTAATTGCACAGGTTTGTAAGAATACTCCGCCACCTCTTCCGAATGCATAGTTATAGCATGATATGCACTTACAAACTATAAAATTGTAGAAAAATAAAAATGTATGATTGGTTAATTGAGATGGCAATTGATGGTCTTAATATCTAATTCAAGTGCGTCCTTTTCTTCTCTTTCTCGAGTTTGGGATATTGCCAAATTGCACTTTGATACTTATATTTTACACTTTTTTTAATAAATATTTTATTTTTAAAAATTAATAAAACAGTACTTATTTTTTCAAAAATTTTATAAATATAACATTTGATCAATTTTTTAACTCGAATATCCTACATATTGATTGTATTTTGATATTTCTTGATTGAATGAATTTTTTTTACATTGTTTGGGAAATAAAATATGATCAATTACGTAGGAATTTCAGGCCGAAAAAATGATAAAATAATGTTCGATTTGCAAAAATTTAGAAAAAGTTGATACTGATTTACTAATTTTGAAAAGATAGATAATTTTTTAAAAAGTCCAATTCGCCCCTTATACTTACATCCAATAATTGAGTCGTCTTGCTTTCTCTCTCCCAAATTTTTAAGATATCGAATTATTGTGTCTTCTTATTTTCTTTCTATAAATACCGACCATTTTTTCCAATATTCTCAACTCATATAGGAACATTCAAATTGTAACTACAGCAATGGGATACATTATAGCTAGCATCCTCTCTCTTGCCCTGGTATGCACCATTCCTCTGCCATAATTAATTCAGATGAGATGTCTTGTTAGTTGTTACACATTATTGTGTTTCACTGCATGCATGTTTCATAATCAAATTTTAAGTTTTTCTTCTATTTTATTATTCCGATTTCAATTTCCTATATTTGAGCTTAATTTTACAACAATTAATTATGATTTATTCTACCCAATTAGGATACATAATTATTTTTATTATTTCATTACAATTCATTATTATGGTTAATTATATAATAATTAGAATTATAATTTTTTTAATTCAATTTTTTGTTGATAAATATTAATTAGAGTTAGTTATGTTACATTATGTTTATTAATTTATTTTATGTTCGACTCTACTTAACTCATTTCTAATTACTGATATTATGAGAAATGTAGTTAGCTTGTAATGCCGATGCAAGAAAAGATGCAGGGGAATATTGGCAAGGTGTTGTGAAGGTTAAGAGACTACAAGAAGGTGTTGAGGGCCATGATTGTCATACATCGAATGAGTTATCAAGCTTGGATGTCATACCAAAATACGAGGAATCTTTTGCAAAGCATTTTGAGCAAAGGGCTAACACCATGGCTCATGCCAAGGATGGTAAGTTTAAAGACGTTGAAGGTTTTGTGAGAGAGTTTTAGTTAAGATGAGTGATACACCTTATGTTGGTAATATCAAATCAAGAGAGGAGAAATCTATCATGAGAGAATATGAGTCAAAGTTGAGTGTTACATCTTATGTCAGTACTAAACATGAGAAATCTTTTGTGAGAGAATTCGAGCTAATATTTGATTGACTGTTACGTCTTAAGTTGATGGTCACAAACTTGCAGGTGCTAAAACTTTTGTGGCAGAGCCAAGACCAAGACCAAGTATTACGGCCTATGTTGATTGTAAGAAACATGCAGATGATAAAGTTTTTGTGACAAACTTTAAGCCAAGACCAAGTGTTACGGCCTATGTTGATAGTCTAAAGCATGCACGTGATAAAGCTTTTGTGAAAGACTTTGAGCCAAGACCAGGTGTTACGTCCTATGTCAATGGTCACAAGCATGCAGACGATAAAACTTTTGTGAAAGACTTTGAGCCTAGACCAAGTGTTACGTCCTATATTGATGGTCACAAACGTGCAGGTGATAAAGCTTTTACTGTAGACTTTGACCCAAGACCAAGTGTCACAACATATGTTGATGGTCACAAGTCTGCAGGTGATAATGCTTTTGTGACAGAATTTGAGCCAAGACCAAGTGTTACGACCTATGTCGATAGTCTAAAGTCTACTAGTGATAAAACATTTGTAAAAGACTTTGAGCCAAGACCAAGTGTTACGGCCTATGTTGATGGTCACAAGCTTGTAGGTGATAAAGCTTTTATGAAAGCCTTTGAGCCAAGACCAAGTGTTACGGCTTATGTCAAAGGTCACAAGCTAGCAAGTGATAAAGCTTTTGTGACAAACTTTGAACTAAGACCAAGTGTTACAACTTATGACGATGGTCTAAAGCCTACATGTGATAAAACTTTTGAGAAAGATTTTGAGCCAAGACCAAGTGTTACAACTTATGTCAATGGTCACAGGCTTGCAAGCAACAAAGCTTTTGTGACAGACTTTGAACCAAGACCAAGCGTTACGGCATATGACGATGATCTAAAGCCTACAGGTGATAAAGCTTTTGAGAAAGACTTTGAGCGAAGACCAAGTGTTACAGCTTATGTCGATAGTTACAAGCTTGCAAGCGATGAAGCTTTTGTGACAAACTTTGAGACAAGACCAAGTGTTACAGCCTATGACGATGGTCTAAAGCCTACATATGATAACACTTTTGAGAAAGACTTTGAGCCAATACCAAGTGTTATGGCTTGTGTCAATAATCATAAATCTAAAAATAAGAAATTTTATGATATATACTTTAAATCTAGGCACGGGACTTCTGTTAATAATGCTTAATTAATGTCTGATGATGAAGTAGTGATAATACTATTGGAGTGAAGTGAGAGTTCTACTATATTAGAAAGATTTGGAGTTTCAATCAAACCATGTCTGTGTGAATGTATTATAGATGTACTCGTCTACCTCAATAAAGTTTGGTATATTATTGTGTATATATATGTGTACTTTTAAGTAGATTAATGTAAATTTAGTCTCGTATTTATGGGTGATAAGACTTTAATTTAGTTTTATAACCAGGGTGTCAGATGGGTCAGCCCGTTCGGTTTCGAATCAATTCTATTAGATTTTCAGGTTATTCGGCTAATTTAGGTTAGATTTTCTTCAAGGTATAAAATTCTTAAACCTAACTCTAACCTTTTGATTTTCAGGTTAGCATGAAGGCAATAAATTTACAAAAGAAAATATTTCATCATTATAAATTTATCAATTAATGTTCACTTAAACTTATAATTTTAACAAATTAAATCTAAATATCTCATAACTTGCCACTAACTAATTAAATCTATTATTTAAGTATAAACACTTGTATTTTAGTGGTTAAATTAAACTACATCGAATATGAAACTTTCAATATTTACTCATAATAGAAAAATAAACAATTGCAATTCAGTCTATTTTATTTTGTTCAAGCCAATTCAGGCTATATTTTTATCGAGTTGAATTGATATCCTTAATCATATATATATGTTACTATATAATGTCACAAATTTTTTTGTAAAATCTGTCAATTGTAATCCTTTTATTTTTTTTATTTTTTTTTATGTCGAGGGTAACCAGCAGCCACTACCGAAATGGGCCACTGAGTAAATTTCGTCCCTATGCAATAGCCTGCAAATCACATAGGAGAGAGAAACTATATATGATAAATCAACTGTGACCGACTCACATCTATTACTGTTGGTGGTGGGATTCGCACTAGGCCACTCAAGGGAAAAACTGTAATCCTTTTTTGTCAAGGATAGGCCTCAACAATGTACTCAAAAAAAAAAAAAAAAGGATAGGCCTCAACAATAGATACAATAGCCTCAATGTGTTTCCCTGCATACCTAGTGAAGTGAAGCCAGCTTCTCTGAACACACATTCCCATTCGTCAAATCCGCCCTCTATTGGGCTAAAATCCATCACACACTTCCCAAATATATTAATATTGTAACATCATTAACTTTAACATGACTTTCCTCTTACACCATTTTCATATTTAAATAAATAAATATTTACAAATAATATAAAAACATTGGGATCGAATCCCCCCAATAGCAAAAAAAAAAAAAAAAAAAAAAAAAAACCTTCTTTGACCAGACACTAACATTCACGTATAATATAAAATATATTTGTATTTAATGAAACGGCTAATTTATATTTTTTTATAGTAAAGATAGTAAAAAAATATATAAATATTTTAAGTCAATTTTCTACAATTGTGATTTACACGTAGTTACATTTTATAGAAATGATTGATGAATTTTACCATGGGTTATAGGTTATTTATAATATAATTGTGTTTTTTTTTTCCGGAAAAATACATTTGAGTTGTACAAATTTTACCCAATTATTTAAGTATCAAGTTTAATGACATCAACTTAATGTTGAAATAATATATTGCTTGCCATTAACTTATTAACTTTTTAATTATAAATAGATTTTTTTTTTGTGGACGTAACAAAACTCTCATCTCTATCTCTCTCTATATTCATATATATTAGACACATTTATATGAGACTGTCTAACGGATCTCTTACGTTATACAGATTTTTATTTGACTCATGAGGTGGTCCTCCCTCACCTTTTTTTTTCTTTTCTTTTTTAGTGGTCTCCCTTCCTCTCTCCATCCCTTTTTTCCCTTTTTTTTATTTTTTTTTTCACTTTTTAATTTTTTTCATTTTTTTTTCTAAATATATATTTAATTTTTTTGAATTATTTTTTTAAATAAATATACATTCCAAAAGAAAATTAATGAACACTAAATTGAATTGAATTAATTTAATTTTTCTATCCGACGTCTCATTCAATGCATTCGCTCAACACTAACGCGTGAGCTTATGCACTAGGCTCGATATAAAATGAAGATTTAAAAAAAATCAGAAAAAAAAAGAAAATGAAGGCTATCAGATGCTTGATAAGTAATGATATTTTGCTTCATTATTAGTGATACTTTAATTCATATATGATGTAATTATTGTCTGGAGCATCAACAAACATATTCCATAAAAAAAGATAAATGAATAAACTAAATTAAAAGTCATATTATGATTTATATATAAAATAATTCATTTATTTTTTTCTTAGCATGTGAAAACAGTTCATACTTAATAATACTTCAATTCATATTAATTGAAACTTCGACACATAATTAGTGATAATTTACATCATATATAGTGATACGTGATGTCAGTGGCGGAGCCACACTAGGCCCAGGGGGGTCACTGGGCCTCCCTGAAATTTTAGAAAATAGTAGGAGTATTATAGTAATTTTCTCTTTTAATATTGAAAAAAATAAAAAAATACATGTTTTCTTTCTTTCAATTCCATGCACGGAGTAGTAGAGACGGGCGGATCCACATTTATCTTTTATCATTCTTCATCTTCTTTTTATTTTTATTTTTATTTTTATTTTGTCAAATTTCTTCAATTATTTTTTCTTTTTCTTTTTTATCAAATTTAAATCTATTACCATTATTTGTTGAGTTTTTCCCTTTATAACTATATACCTCCACTCTTAAATAGAGTGTGTTTGCATTGCTCCATTGTTGAATTTATGGTTTATAGTAGTAGCTCTCATATTAAAAAATTATTATTTTTATTCTTTTAAGGTGAAATTATTTACATCCACTTTTACAATTTATGTTTTATGTTGATTTTTTTTACTAATATGAATTGCTTCTTTTTTAATTGTATTTGTTGATCATACTTGATTTTAATTGTGTGAATCATTTTATGTTAGAATGTAATTAATATAGTATCATGACTTTAATAAAAATATTATCAACCTCTAATTTTATGTCCGTATATTATTATTTGGGCCCCCCTGAACAAAATTCATGGCTCTGCCATTGCGTGATGTTTGGAAAATCAATAAACATATTCCAAAAAAAAAGGAAGAGAAATGAATCAATTAAATTAAAATTCACATTATGATTTATGAAATGAATAATCCATTTATTTTCTTATTAGCATGAAATTACTTTATAATTAATAATACTTCAATTTATATTAAATGATATTTCGACATATAATTAGTAATATTTTTACATCATACATATTAATATTTTACTTTATACCTAGTGATACGTGTGTGGGTGCCACGCGACTGACTACTTTTACGGGTTTGGATGATTTTTTTTTGGCGGATTTGAGTCATATTTGACTCATTTAACACAAAAGACTTGTTAAACGATCTCATACAATTTTTGTCTACATATATTATTTAAATTGCACAAAATTAAATGAAAGTCGCTAATAATATATGCTTTTGCTAAAAATGAATTAAAGATATGCTAAATTTAAATTGAATATTACGTCTCAAATTATAAATTCAAATTGAATATTATTGTTATAGAGTTGATCTTCAACACGTCCAAAATCTAGAGCGCATAAATTAGTATACCAACCGATAACACCGTCGACCAGAACTGAGGATTGGCTTTTCCAGACCACATCAAAAAATCTCACAATTCAAATTATGGATTGAATAGACTGATCAAATATATATATATAACTAGCATATCACCTTGAGATGCACGGTCATTAAATATTATATTCTATTATCATAATATATATAATATAAGATATTAATTATAAATACAAAAATAATTATACGGTATCAATTAAAAATTTAGAATTATAGAAGTTATATTTTGATTCTAAATTGTATATAGATAAATAAATATATTTACTACTAATAAAATAAATTGAAATAATTTCTTATACATGTAGTGGTATAGGAATTTTTATTATTTCATCACACATTAAAATTTTCAAACAACTACATCTTCTGACCTGGAAATAACAACATAAAGTTAACTCTGATTGAAAATAGATTTCTTCATTAAAAGCCCCACTTGAAACTTGGTACTAATAAATAGACATATTGGATATCTGATATTCCAATAATTTGGAAAAATACATAAGAAAATTAAAGATGTACATTAATAAATCATTTATATGAAAAAAAATATGAAATTAATGAGTAAAAAATCCGAACATCTTTCATACATTTCCAATTATGTGGATCATTCGATAGTGATCTTGCATCATAGTGCATGAGAAAGCTACAATCATAAAGGACGTTTACTCTTGCATCTGTAAAAATATGATAGACAGTATTAGAAATTATATATAAATATCAAGTAACATAGAAACAACAAATTTCAAAACATCCACAACTTATTTAAAAGTAAAAAAAAAAGAAAATAAATTATCCGTGTTGCAAATTTTAACCAAAAAATAAGAATCTCAATCGCTTGTCTTACTTAAAAAACAATTTTTTACAAAAAAAGAAAAAATAAAATGAATGACTATATTCCCTCCAATAATCACAATAAACGAATTGAATTAATTGCAAATTAAACACAAACCAAATCAATTTACATTAAATATTTATTTTCTTTCACTTAGAATTCTTCATATGAGCAATTATTCTTAATGTTTCAGTAAGTTCGTCGCTGTTGCACGTACCGATTAAAAAATATTTAACCTTGGAAAGTTAGTGACCGACCGATGTATATTACATCATTGGAATGGATTAGTTTTCAAGGTCATGACTTGTCTACGTTGTAACAAAGTTCTTCATTCTTATTTCATTTCTATATCTTATTCACATTTTAATCAATAATAAGATCCAATGATTCCAATCATATATATTATTGATGAAAAATTTCACATTTCATAGCATAAATAATAATATTTCACAACTTTACCGAATATTAGTAAAAATTTAGAGAAAGCTAAAAATTATTAATCCAAATAACATGAAGTCCCACCAAAATATAAATTCATGAAACCGAGAAAAGTCTAGTGATTTGTGAATGACCTTCAATTTCCCAACAATTAATCAATTAGTCTTTTTTTTTTTTTTGCTGAACAATTTGTTGATAATTAACTAATCAAATACCCACTTTACCTCTTCAATTAAGGACATTCAAACATTGAGAACTCTTATGTAAAATTTTCAGAATTCACTTAACATGATTATATATTATTGGAAATTAACTTGTAACATAAGTAAATTTTGGATAGGGAGTACGTAGGAATTGGATTGATCGATTTGTAATATTGAATTTGTAGGGGTGGTTAAAATTAAAGTGAGAGAAAATATTATAATAAGATTAACATAATTCAATTTATATCTAATTTTAAAAAATAAAGAAATGAAATCCAAAATAAATATATTTAGCTTGAAAAATAAATTAATATAATGCAGTTTTTTAATTGGTTATCATAACTTGCAACAAAAGTAATCACCTTCTTAAAATTAGTTTTTCCCCATAATTTCAATGAAATATATATAATTTAAAGCAAAAAAAATGAAATTTACGTTGGGGTTAAGATAATTAGATAGAAAATAAATATATTCTTATGATCGAGTTTGGTTGGTTTTAGGAATATTAAATATAGTTTTTTTTTTTAAATATTGGTACACGTTGCATGCATGATGAGATATATTAAATTATTTAATTTTAAACTACAAATATATATTGTCAAGAGTTCAAACTACTGTTTAATTACAATGTAAATATCAATTTTTAAATTCATATCTCACAACTTTTTTTAAGTATATCGCTTTGCTGCCTCTATCATTCTTTCCCTTAACGACGCTAGTAATGTCCATTAAAAATACACGCTAATAAATATTTTGCTCATTCATCTTTTCAGACACCAACATTTAATTTATTATATGTATTCTTAAAGTTAAATATTAGGACAATGCATTTATTCTTGTTATAGATTTTATGGACAAAGAAAAATATGAACCGAACCCCTTTTAGCTCCAATTAATGTTCTACACAAGGAAATAATATATATTTCTTCAATTGATCTTACATAGTACAAACTATTAATAATATATCAAATTATAAAATACAACATTTAAACGCATTATTTGAATATGATCTATATTTTATGTCTTCGATTTATCAAATCCTTTACTTATATAGATATATATAGTGTACAAAAGTATTTCCTTATTTTATTTTATTGAGATAAATAAAAAGGATTAATTTAATTCTTTTGGGATGATCAAATGGAAAAGTATACTGGAACTACATAAATTTTAAAACATTATTGTAATATAAACAACTAAATTCCCCTAAAATATATATAATTTAGTTATATATATATATGATTTAAGATAGTGTATAAAAATTATGAAAAATGATTTTCTATTAAAAAAATTAAAGATTAATTGGTTAGTTTAAGGAAATTGTTGTTAATTTGATACAACCTACACAACACGGAAGCAAAGATCAAAACAACGTCAACTATACGGAAGGATTCAATCCAAGATATCTACTGTAATAACACTTAAATATAATCAAATAAACTGACCTAAACCCACAAATTAATTAGAAAACGAATTGAACAAGAATTAAATAGCAAAACCCCAAATTTAAGCCTAAGAACCCTAGAAATTGACTCGATCAATTGACCTAGAAAACGACGTCAGATTAAACTCAAATTTTAACACAAGCTACAATCTGAAGTGATGAATAACATATCCAAAAATCAAGAAAAACGTACGAGTAGTTTTCAGTTTGGCACGATGGTCAAATTTCAGACTGTTTAGGGCTTATAAATGGATCTATGGCTTTGTATGGATGTATTATGGACTTGGGAGGCTATATGGACAAATATGTGATACTAGGATGGATATGGAATGCTTATGGAGGCTGGGAAGGCGTGGGAAATGTGGTGGTGAACAGAAACGAAAGATAGATTGTGAATCTTACCCGAAACGAACCCCGAATCGACGAGAACTCGGAACACGCTTATGGAGCAATCTTCAATGGCTATCTAACCCGGATACTACGAGGTATCATGAATGACACGGATGATTTCAAGTCTGGAGTTGCCAACTTCAAACTCTACCGATAGAACCGATGTTTGTGTGTGAGACAGGAGAAAGCGTAAAAGCTATTTTTCATTCAAATCCAGTCTGAACCTTACAATGAATGAAATTCCTAATTAAATAACCTAGAGGGAACGAAATTTGAAGCGTCTTGGGCCTAGAATTCGAATTGGACTAATAAAAGTACTACTGGGTCCAATATCACTTAAACAGATTGTGATAATTGGGCCTGCTAAATAAATAAAAACCACAACTGAAATAATAGTCCAAAATAAATAAAATAACTAATTAAAAACAGCAAAGACACACGTCCAAGTCCAGCATAGGGCCACGGTTTCACTCTTCGAAGCTCAAAACAGTCACCAACTTGTACTGATTGAAATCGGCTCCATCTTCTTCCAACTTCTTTCCAACATAGCACTGCAGATATCCATGCAGTTTCTTGGCACGTAAATGTGTCACTGGACCTCTTAGCTACAATTTCGGATTTAATTCCTCAGTGCTTATCCCGGTCTCATCATTTCCCCTTCCTCAAAAGAATTCGACCTCGAATTCAGCTCCTCCTCGGCGTCGACATCATCTGTAGCAAAAGGAGACATGTCAGAGACATTAAATGTGGAAGAACATTTATACTCACCAGGCAGATCAAGTCAGTAAATATTATTGTTGACTTGAGTAACCACAGTGAACGGCCTATGTCCACGAAGCATCAACTTCCACTTCCGCAAATTAGGGAAATGCCCCGGGCTAAAGTGAACCCAAAACTTATCTCCGGGTTTGAATAGCACTTGCTTGCCGTGCGTATTCACCTTAGCTGCATTTCAAACTCCCTGAAGCTTGATCCTCATCTTTACCCTTTCATGCATCTCACGTACCTGTTCAGCCCTACGAACACCTTGCAAACTCGAAAGATGGTCAATAGGAAAATGAATAAGATCTGTTGGAGTTAACAGATTAAAACCATAAACTACCTCAAAAGGCGACATATGTGTAGAAGAATGCACGAATCTATTATATGCAAACTCAGCAAACGGTAAACATTATTCCCACGATTTCAGATTATTCTTCACTAATGCACGCAACAGAGTACCTAGCATCCTATTGACTACCTCTGTCTGACCATTTATCTGTGGATGACATGTAGTAGAAAATAAAAGCTCAGTACTCAGTTTTCCCCACAACACACACCAGAAATGCCCTAATAATTTTAAATCCCTATCAGAAACAATGGTCCTAGGGATGTCATGCAGACGAACAACTTCACGAAAGAACATATTTGCAATATTAACAACATCATCAGTTTTTCTGTAGGTAATAAAATGAGACATTTTGGAAAACCGGTCAACTACCACAAACACAGAATCTTTGCTAGACTTAGACTTAGGTAAACCCAAAATGAAATCCATGGAAATATCTACCCAAGGGACAAATGGCGTCGGCAAAAGCGTATAAAGGCCAAACAGACTCGATGTGGACTTAGCCTTCCTACATGTAATACATCTAGCACATACTGTTTCAACATTTCTTTTTATGTGAGGCCAATAAAAATGCTCATGCAAAAGATCTAACGTCTTATTGACACCAAAATGACCCATAAAACCCCCTGCATGTGACTCCAAAATAAACGACTCTCGCATAGAACAATCAGGCACACATAATTTTGCATCCTTAAGTAGAAATCTATCAACAATGTAATATGAATCCACAACACAAGATTTGCCAACACAAGATGCAAAAATAGGTCTAAAAAATGGATCAGAAGCATAAAAACTCTTAACATGCTCAAGACCTAGACACTGTGCATGCATAACAGAAATCAAAGCATACCTGCGGGACAGTGCATCAGCAACCATGTTTTCTTCTTCCTTTTTGTACTTGATCACATAGGGAAATGACTCTATGAACTCCACCCATCAAGCATGGCGCGAGTTCAAGCTTTACTGTCCCTTCAAGTGCTTCAACGATTTGTGATCGGTATGAATCATGAACTTCCTCGGGACAGGTAGTGTTGGCACGTCTCCAACAGCCTCTTCAGTGCGTAAAGCTCCTTATCATAGGTGGAATACTGCAATGCTGTGCCATTAAGCTTCTTGCTGAAGAACGAGACGAGCTTCTTTTCCTGTCACAAAATAGCACCAATGCCTATACCAGAGGCATCACACTTAATCTCGAACATCTTATTAAAATCAGGTAAAGCCAAAACAGGAGCATTGCATAATTTCAATTTCAACAGATTAAAAACATGCTCTTGGGCCTTGCCCCACTCAAACTTCCTATCCTTACGACTCAACTCAGTCAATGGAGTGGCTATACTAGAAAAGTCTCGCACAAAATGGTGATAGAATCCAGCCAAGCCATGAAATGATCGGACCTCAGCACAGGTTTTAGGCATGGGTCATTCCTCAATGGCCTTAACCTTCAACCTATCGACCTCAACTCCACGACTACTCACCACAAAACCAAGAAAAACAACCGCATTCATGCAAAAGGTACACTTAGACAAATTAGCATATAATTTTTTTTATCACGCATCAATTCAAAAACACGCCTAAGATGTCTAACATGATCAGGAATGCAAGTACTGTAAATGAGGATGTCATCAAAGTAAACCACAATATATTTTCCAATCACATCCCTCAAGACATGGTTCATCAGACGCATCAATGTACTAAGGGTGTTGGTAAGCTCAAATGGCATGACAAGCCATTCGTACAACCCATGCTTCATCTTGAACGCAGTCATTTTCCCCCTCATTCATCCTCACTTGGAAATAGCCAGAACGTAAATCAATTTTAGAAAAGACAGACGCTCTAGACAGCTCATCTAACATGTCATCTAATCAAAGAATAGAGAAGCGATACTTTACCATTATCTTATTGATAGCTCTATAGTCCATACACATGTGCCACTTGTTATTCTTCTTCGGTATAAGGATAACGGCCATTGCACAAGGCAACAAACTTTCTCTGATCTGCTTCTTCTCCATCAACTCCTTAACTTTTCAATCGATCTCTTTAGTTTTCTCGGGGCTAGTACGTAAGCTGGTCTATTTAGGAGGACTGCTTTCGGCTGAAAGTCGATCTGGTGCTCAATTCCATGAATTGGCGGCAGACCACTCAGTATCTCCTCTGGGAATACATCTTTAAATTCATCCATCAGAGGCTACAAAACAGGATGAACAACAATATCAGAAGTATCATTAGCCTTAAAAGTAAGAAGAACGATAGGCATCCCAGATTTGGTGGCCTTTTGTACTCCTTTTGCACTAATGAACAAGTTCCGGTGTACATGATCCATATTAACTGCAGTGGAGAAAGAAGGGGTAGCACAAAGGGCGGCCTTAGTGGGGCCCTTAGGGATGGACGTGATCCTCTTAGCGAGCTAGGTCACGGCCGTGAGCTGCTCGGATTGAATGGGCTGCTTGCTCTCAGCCCGTTTCGTCTTCTCCTCCTTAAATCTGTGCTGCATCCTCTGTTGATCTTCATTGATGTCTTTGGGCGTCAATGACTATAATCTGGTGGTCCGTCCGTCTTGAGTCACCGTATAGGTATTAGCATATCCATCATAGATCGCCTTCATGTTAAACTGCCACGGACGACCAAGCAAAATATGCGATGCCTCCATAGGGATGGCATCACAAAGTACAGTATCAGTAAAATGACCAATAAAAAAGTAACACTTACCTGATATCTTACGCGGATCTCTCCTTGGTCGGTCAACCACTACAAACGGTACAGCTTGGGATGCTTCTGTGGTACCTGGTTCAGTTTTGCCACTGTATACTAGCTGATTGCATTCATGACACTCCCACTGTCGATAATGAGCGAGCATGTCTTGTCTTGGATTGAGCAGTGCGCATAGAAGATGTTCTCGCGCTGATCGTTCTGATCCTCCTCTCATATCATGCTCAAGGCTCAGATCGAAACAAGGTTGACATGTGCTTATTCCAGCTTCTCATCCTCAATCTCCTCCACTGGAGGACTGCTTAAGGACTGATTGGCGGTCCCTGCTTCAGTTGCTTCATCGAGCTTCTCCTCACTTACTGACTCCAGCTCATTCTGCTCGGTAAGAAAAAGAACTCATCTATTCAGACACTGTGCCTGAAAGTGTCCCCATCCTTTGCACTTGTGACATTGCACATCACGTGCTCTCCCTGGTGTGCTACCCTGTGACTGATTCGGCTGTACAGGACGGTTCTAGTTGTTCCGGTTTGGTGCAGGTGAACTGTACTCAGGTATGCGGATAGGCTGTGGTACAGACTGCTTAAAATGGCGAGTGGGCTGTGAAGTCTGGCCCTGAGGACTTTTAGGGGCAGTCCTAGGTGTGGAATACTGATTTCGAACCCATGGCGTCTGTGCAGATATTGACTGAGAAGAACGTTGGCGTCCCTCTTTGAGTTGTTGCTCAACTATCGAGGCATAGTGAATCATGGACTCAATGCTGGTGAAGTCCTTCAGCTCAACTTCACAGACAATGTCTGGGTGCATTCCTTTGATGTACCGGTTGATTATAGCAATCAATGTCTCTTCTTTTCTAACCCGGTTCATCACAGTCTCTAATTCTTTATGGTGCTCCTCAATAGTGCGAGTACCTTGGCGAATCTGGCTTAATCGGCGCTCCAATTACCATTTATAGTTAACTGGGATGAAGTGGCCTCTCAACACATCCTTTATTTCCTGCCAAGTGTCGACAGGCGGGTATCTATCACGACGTCGGCGGTTCTGGATGTTCTCCCACCAACTAGCTGCATACCCTGTAAACTCCATACAAGCAAGCTGCACCTTCTTCACCTCTAGAAAATTGTAGCACTCAAATATCTTGTTGACCTTCCTCTCCTAGTCGAGGTAAAGGTTTGGATCATGTAGTCCCTCGAACGTCGGTATGCTTATTTTGTGTTATTCAACAAGCTGTCAGGATCTGCACGTTGGGGCTGAGGCTGTGGATAGGCGCATGCTCCACACCTGTAATGCTGACATGGTCGGTCACGTCTCTGAAATAGCTCAAACTCTGCCTCTGATTCCTCTGCAAAGTCACCATAATCTTCTTCAGCATCACGATTATAGGGATCGTTAAACTGCACTTGAGGATGGCAATGCTGAGCTTTATGTGCTCTAGCATTCACTTCGGCTGGCTCGGCTACAAGTATTTCTGGTTGACGGGCTGCTGCTGGCTGTCGAGCTACTTCTTCTAACTGGATAGATTGGCCTCGAACTAGTGGTGGTACAGGAATTCAAGCAGTAAGAAGCTCGAGCTGTGCTATCATTTTGGCCAACAAACTATCTAGCTTATGCTCCAATTCTTGATAGTGGTACTGGGCATCCCATGGTTGTGGCATCGATGAAGCCGCGTCTGTAGGAGTACCAGGCGATGCGGGTGCATATCATGCGTCTTGTTAATACAATCTCTGGATTCCATTTGTACCTGTAAAACAAATAAAACAAAAGAAAAGAACCTCACTTTTTTTGGACTCTCGTGTATATCACTCAATGTTGGTAAGCTCTCAATAAATCTCGATCTCCCTCAGCTCACAGTAGGTCTGTAATTCCAGCAGTAGAATCGCTGCTGACTTCTTCCAGCTCTAGTCAAGAGCTCCATCTTGACTCCCAAAGTACCACAGGGTACACAAAACACCACAAAGTAAGCTGTAATGGGGTAGGTTGGCTGTTTGGGTGAAAAGGAAAGAGAATTCGAAGAAACGGAAAAATCAGAAAAATCTTCACCGGACGATTTCACCTCGAAGATGGCCGAATTTGGCCAAAATTACACTTATATCACAGCAAAGCAACGAGTTTTGTATGGCTTATCGTTCCGCTTCCGGAATGGTATTATGGAGAAAAATCGGAGTTCTGGAGCAAAATTGGTAGAAAATCGATAAATTGGCAGAAAACAGACAAATAGTGGATGGAATCGGCTAGAGACTAGGGACATGTATATGGTGGGTAATATGGGAGGAAAAAGTGCTGAATTATGGAGTACGATTGAACCAAGTGAGAACACGAGCTCAATTAGGGAACAAAGACCAAAACCAACTAGGAAATAAATCCAATTCCTACTAGGAAACACATAAACCAACTCCTATATATCTAGACTCTCAATTTTCGATCCTCCCTAATTTCCCCAGTGATATGATCGAAAATTATAACTTCCCAACAACACAAGACAACTGCAATGTGATGTTCCCAATCGCTATACGACGAAGAACGGCAAATCACGACACAACACGATGAAAACAAATCAACTTCTTTTTTTTTCTTTTTTTTTTTCCGATTTTCTTCTCTGTTTTTTTATATGATTTTTTTATAAATGATTGATCTTTTTTGCCCCTACTATGTCACACATGAATTTGGATTGAACCACGATCAATCGAAGTTGACGTGGCTCTGATACCAAAATCATGATACGACCAACACAACACGGAAGCAAAGATCGAAACAACATCAACTATACGGAAGGATTCAATCCAAGATATCTACTATAATGACACTTAAATATGATCAAATAAACTGACCTAAACCCACAAATTAATTAGAAATCGAATTGAACAAGAATTAAATAGCAAAACCTCAAATTTAAGCCTAAGAACCCTATAAATTGACTCGATCAATTGACCTAGAAAACTACGTCAGATTAAGCTCAAATTTTAACAGAAGGTACAATATTAAATGATGAATAACATATCCGAAAATAAGGAACAACGCAATAGTAGTTTTCAGTTTGGCACGGTGGTCAAATTTCGGACTGTTTAGGGTTTATAAATGGATCTATGGCTTTGTATGGATGGATTCTGGACTTGGGATGCTATATGGACGAATATGGTGATACTAGGATGGATATGGAATGCGTATGGAGGCTGGGAAGGCATGGGAAACATGGTGGTGAACATAAACGAAAGATAGATTGTGAATCTTACCCGAAACGAACCCCGAATTGACGAGAACTTGGACCGCGCTTATGGAGTAATCTTCAATAGCTATCTAACCCAGATACCACGAGGTATCATGAACGAGATGGATGATTTCAAGTCTGGAGTTGTCAACTTCAAACTCTACCAATAGAACCGATGTTTGTGTGTGAGACAAGAAAAAGCGTAAAAGCTATTTTTCATTCAAATCCAGTCTGAACCTTACAATGAACGAAATCCCTAATTAAATAACCTAAAGGGAACGAAATTTGAAGTGTCTTGGGCCTAGAATTTGAACTGGGCTAATAAAAGTACTACTGGGTCCAATATCACTTAAACAGATTGTGATAATTGGGCCTGCTAAATAAATAAAAACCACAACTGAAATAATTGTCCAAAATAAATAAAATAACTAATTAAAAACAGCAAAGACACACGTCCAAGTCCAGCATAGGGCCACGACTTCACTATTCGATGCTCAAAACAGTCACCAACTTGTACTGGTTGAAATCAGCTCCATCTTCTTCCATCTTCTTTCCAACATAGCACTGCAGACATTCTTGCAGCTTCTTGGCACGTAAACGCGTCACTGGACCTCTTAGCTGCAATTTCGGGTTTAATTCCTCAATGCTCATCCCGGTCTCATCATAATTATTGCACTCATCACATTTTTAGTTATGGATGAATAATATTAAAGTTGTTAATAATTATATATTTAAATTAACTAAATTATACTAACAAAAATGACTAAAAGATATTTAATTTTTTTTCAAATATACATATATATGATATAGTAAATATTATTATGACATTTATTTAGATAATTTAATTAATAATCTCTGGTCAAATAAATTAAATAAATAATTCATTAGCCATAATATTAATTTCTAAGCAGCTAAAATTTAGAGCAAACATGATCCTAACACCTAGCTTTCATCTCAAGTTGTTCTTCTAGTAAAAAAAAATCCATCTAATCTACACTTAACAAAACCATAATAAAAGAAAATATAGTACTCCGATACAGAATATATCAAAAATTTACGATATGAAAATGAATAAATAACATTCTTAGATAAAATCAAGTTAACATACACAATAAAATTTGAATCATTAAATTACAAAATATAATTGCATCCATTTACACTTACTCAATTACATTACATAAGTTGCTAATTTTCTAAAAAGAAAAAAAATTGAAAAAAAGACCCACGCATGTAATTAGTTTTAATAAGATTTAATTAAATTTAAATACTATACAATTCTAATATTTTTAGTCTTCCAAATACCTCTATGTCTTTTCCATTTTAGGAGCCACATCACAATTTCATTTCTTGAGATTGCCTTCAATCTACACTGAAATTTCTATCTACAATTCTTTTCGCTTCTCCAATTGGATGTTCGTCATTTGGATTGTCTTCACCTTGAACCATTTCTTGAATCATAAGAAAAAGAAATATTAACAGCAACAACTTATGTCATCTGCAATATGTACAAAACAAAAAATACGTACTCTCATATAAAAAATAATAATATTGTTGTAACACAAACGATCATGCCATCTATATCAAAACGAAGGAGACGAATTAGACCAATAATTAGAAATGGACAAAAAAATATTAATCTCTACTTATCAGACAATTTATAATAATGAGTTTGCAACCAAATAATCAAACCCCAACCACAATCAACTATAACTAAATAAAATCAAAATCCTAGCAACATAGAAGCATCAGAGATTCAATGCCACGAGCTAATTTTGAAATGTTAATGACTTTGGAATGAATGAGATATGTTGGATGCAAGAGTTGATAGAATACAACTATTTATAAATGAGCACGGTGTAATATATTTGAAATATGTATTCACGTATGATTAATTCTAGAAACACGCAATTTGTATTAATTAATACGAAATATTTTCTTTAATTGTTTAATTAAAAATTATATATAATTTCTATGATTACAAACGCAATCTTTGACTAAAGATATATTGATTACGAAAACATTGGATATATTATATAGATGTTTCCATTTTAATAAATAAATAAATTAAGGTTTATATAATATATATATATATATATCTTAATTTCTAAATACGTATATATGTATTGATATTCTTAATTCTTGAAATACCTAGATATGATCATTTGCATTACAACAATAATAATTCCCATTAAACATATCATTACCATAATTATAGATTGATTGATATAGGCATATATATGTGTGTGTGTATATATAAAATATGATATATATATATAGGTGTGTATATATATATATAGAGAGAGAGAGAGAGAGTAAAAAAATTGATGAATTAAAAAAAAATAGATATGTATTATTACGACCACGAAATTAACGTCTATAAATATAGGTTGCTTAATCAATGTCTATTTAGATATTATGGATTGATATTGGAATTGATTAATGAGAATTGATTCCACAATTATGAGCTTATTAGGTTCAAATGAGTACTAGTTATTCATGTGAGAACTAGGAACCATGCCTATTTAGTATAATTTTATAAATTATTTTATTGTATTTTAGTGCTATTTTTTTTAAAAAAAAAATATAGCTTATCTTGTTGTATTTTAGTACTAGTGTTAAAAGCACTAAAATATAACAAGATAAGCTACAAAATCATATTAAATAAGCACAATTCCTAGTTCTCACACGAATAACTAGTACACATTATAACCAACCCCTATGTGTGTGTGTGTGTCTATATATATATATATAGGGTTGGGTTCCAGAAGAAACCACACCCTAGGTGAGAACTGAGAACCAATCTGACCTATAGATCTCGCTTATTTGGATGGTCAAGATATGTTCCAAAATTTAAAAAAATACGGTGGCAATCTCATAATAACGTCCAACTTCGCTGCCCCTGAATCTTAGTAAGGGTAAAATCGAAAATTTTAAAAATATATGAATACTCAGAATTTACGTGTATATTTTTCAATTTAGGGTTTTAGCACTGTCATTTCCTATTTTAGCATTGTCTTGGCCCTTTTTTAACATTGTCATGGCATATTTTAGCATGACTCTTTTATAGCATTATCATAAAAAATGTCATCGTCATTGATGTTGAATTATCAATATAGTGCAACCACGAACTTACGCAAAACCAAGAGCTAAAAAATTTGAAGAGAAACTGAAAAAAACTCGAATTCAACCGTAAAACTCTCCCGAAAACATCATTAAAATCTTCAGAAAGCATGAAAACTCAAGGTAATATGTAATACCCCATAAAATAATTACTGCTTAATTATAGTTAATTGTTGAAATTACTATTTAGTATAGTAATTTCCAGTTAGATTAGGGTCGAAAGTATCCGTTAAGTTCCATGAAATTCAAGGTCAATTAATCCCCGTAGGTGGGTTAATTTTTCCAGTTAGGGTTTAAATCCCCTTTTTAGTTATGGAAAGTCGGAATTGGAATTTCAGATAAATTCAATTCATATTCTTTTAAATTTGCGGTGTGTGGTTATCGTGAATTAGATATTCTGATGAATATTTACAGGACTGGGAGAATCAAAGATTCTCTAGTCATTAGTGTTTAAATTCAGATAATTTAAACAGGGTGATTTAAAATCCAAAAGAATTAGATATTCTCTAGTTCGGATGTTTTAAGGGTCGAAAAATTAAAACCAATATTTCAAAGTGGTGTTTTAAAAATCAATAATTTTAAATAAACTATTATTTTTAAGTAAGTGAATTATTTTAACAATATTGGATAAGTTCGGGATTTTTCCAAAGATGAAAAATATCGCGATAACCGAACAACCGGTATTTTAAACCGGATATTTTTTTGGTCAATTCCCAAAGCATGGGAGGCCATACCTCTCCCATTCCTCCACCATGCCACCTCACGTTTCTTAACCCCCCCCCCAAGTCAACCAAAATGGACAATAAAACTATAGATAGGTACTATATATATATTATATGTATAGATTATGGAAAAAAGAGTTTAACTATCATAATCATTCTAATTCTCCACAAGATTTTCATGAGAAAGAGGAACAAAACAGCCACTCTCCCTTGCTTCACCTTCACCACCCTTTATCATCTTCCATTCACTTCATTTTCTACACATCTTCAAGAGGGAAGGAGAGTAGAAGTGACATCCATAATCAAAGCTTGATCCCACCATCTTCAACCTCCTAAAGCTTCTCTCCATTGTTTTTGAAAGGTATTTTGAAAACCATGAAGTTATATATATATATATATATAGGTTTGATGTTGTATTGGAAATCATGCCTTAAGTTTTTGAAGGATGTTAGATGGTAGAAATGAGTTGGTTTATGTTGCAAAATTTGTTGAGATATTATGAAGCATGTTGTTGTGTCTTTTGTGTTCAAAGTATGTTAGATGTTTATGGGTTCAATAGAACTTAAAAGCATGTTTGAGATGAGGTTTGATGTGTTAAAATGCATGATTTCAAACATATAGAAAGCTTGTGAAGTTTGGCTTGAGTTCGCGTATTTCGCGCGAGTGGGTCGGCAGATTTGCCACCCTTCGGTAAAACGAGCATAACTCCCTCGTTTTACGTTGGATTGAGACACCGTAAATTTTTCCGGAAACTAGACTTAAGTGGCTTTCCAATGGTATAGGTCTTATTTTCTAATTCAATCTGATGAAATTATGAAAAATCGGAAAAGTTGGGTCATGTTTTGGTTTTCATGAAGTCATGGCAGTTCTGCCACCTTTTAGTAAAACGGGTGTATCCGTTTCATTTGTTATCATATTAAGCCACTGTAAATTTGTAAAAATTCTAGACTTCCATGGCTTTCTAATGGTATATATCTCAGTCCGTAACTCTTCCTGAATCGATCGTGAAAAATCTTCAAAGTCAGGTAACGAGTTTGTTTTCGGAAATTCTGGCAGATCTGCCACCTTCTAGTAAAACGGTCATAACTTTTTCGTTAGTTATCGTATTGAGTAACCGTAAATTTAGCCGTAAACTAGACTTCTGTGGCTTTCCATTGGTATATGGCACAATCCCTAAACTTTAGTGAGTCAAAACAGAGAATTTTTCAAAGTTAGATGCTGTGCCAAACGTTGTTTAGTCAACGAACTTAGCGATGATTTTGTTCCTAGAATCTAGTTGTGATAATGTTAAGGTATTTTTGATACCTTAAATAATTTCGATGAATATCTTTTTATGGTTAAGATCTAGGGTCAAGATTTACCCTTAAACAAGAAAAATTTTGAACGGATACTAGACCCTAATAGGCCTTCAATTTCATGTTGAGTCCAAACAACGTATTTGGTTCAACGTACTCAAAATTTATGTTAACTCTATGAAGGTGAGCTGTCCAGTGCAAGATAAAGTACGAGGAGGAACTTTTGCTGCAGTTCAAGTGTTAAAATCTCGGTGAAAGGTGGGCTTTCTTTTCAACAGACTCTTAGTCCAAATAATGATTTGAGTTTTTACTCACCTGCAGTTAATTATTTCTGATGCAAATAAGTTACTGTCATGCATAAAATGTTTTGTTTTGTATGATATCCTTATCTGTAATTAGTTAGCTCGCAAGGGGCTTTCTAACTCTTAAATCGATCGGGCCTCGTGCTAACTTAGCGTGTTAACCGAGGTTAGTGTACACTTGGGTTGGTGATATTAGGAAGAGAGAAAGGCTGAGCGGAGCTATTCTTGACTAAGACACCGACGATTCTAAATGTGCGTGGAAAAGGCTGAGCAGAGCTTTTCTTCGGTATTTAGTAATGTTAAGCGTTCGAGGGAAAAGGCTGAGCGGAGCTATTCCCCGACGTTCATGGAAAAGGCTGAGCGGAGCTATTCCTTGGTTTTCAGTTGGGATATGGATGATCATACAACTGAAAAGTGCGCGTAAAGATAGAAAATGATTTAGTAAAACATAGGGCCTTTTTAGATAAAACCCCTGTGTGTTTACTCAAATGCATGACCAGAAAATGAGTTTCAGTTCATAAATATTTTTGGCAATGTGTTCACTAAGTACCCTTGTACTCAGCCCTGCATGTTTGTTTTTTTTAAATGTGCAGGTTGAGCTGGTGTGGAAGGAAGAAGTGCTGAGAGTGGAGTTCTTTTTGGTACAAGGCTCAGATGACCTTGTATTATTATTATTATTATTATTATTATTATTATTATTATTATTATTATTATTATTATTAATATCTTTCTTTTGCTTCTGCCACTCAGTTATATCACAAGTTCAACATTTCAGCTTTTGTTCCTGACGAGTCCCATAACTCGATAATCAATTAAGTACTGTTATTATTCTATCTCTTGTGAGTACTTGAAATCAGTCCAGAATTCGAGTTCACAGCAATTATCGATCCTGGAATATAGCACTTCCTTATTTTATTTAATTATTTCCGGTTCGCGCCTTGATCCATCCTTCATTGGGATCGAGTTGTGCCAATCACACGTCGCATTAATTGGATATTAATGTGGGGTCGTGACAGAGTGGTATCAGAGCGTTTTGCTCTGAGCTCTAAGTTCTTTCAGTTAAGTCTAAGATTGTTCCTTAGACTGTTCAGTGATCAGTTAACAACTCTCAACACTCCCTCACATCATGCTCCACCAAAGAAAGGTATTCAAGCAGGCCATTCAGATAATGGCAAGATTTTGAAAATCTTTCAGTTCAGGCCATTCAGATAATGGCGAGATTTTGAAAATCTTTCAGTTCAGGCTATTCAGATAATAGCAAAGTTATAAAAATTTTCAGTTAAGCCATTTAGATAAATGGTGAGATTTTTATAAAAGTATTCAGATCAGGCCATCCAGATGTTGGAAAAATTTTCAGTAATACCATTCAGATAATGGCATGGTAAGACCAATCAGATATTGGCAAAAGTTTTGCATCAGAAAAAAAGTTTTTGAAAGCCCTTTATGTTTAAAAGAGTTTCAATTATTTTTATTTCGTTGAGGCAAGCTCACGATGTATCAGTTAAGTAGGCACCCAAGGTTGCCAGATTGCAGTAGTGCAGTTTAGATAATTGCAAAGTTCCATTAAGTCAGACTTTAGATAAGTCGGGCTTTTTCACGATCAGACTTCAGATAAGTCAAGTTGCTTCATGAATTTAAGCCTCAGAGAACATAGAGGAATTTAAAGGAATCTAGATCGCCTTAGTTCCCTTTAAGTTGACTTTCATTTAAGTAAAGACTCAGTCAGTGGAACCTGATGAAGAAATTCACCAAGTTCAAGAAAAAGACAAGTTTCAGAATCAGATCCAGTTTCAGGAGGCATGATGATCAGGGATTCCAGTTCCAGTAGCTGATGCATCAAGTCCTCGTTTCGGTAAGGTTTGCGAATTAGCGTTTCGAAACCTCGAGCTGAATTTATTTTGAATTAGCATCTCAAAATAAATTAGTCCAGAAACCTTCAAGATAGAATCTTGAAAATTTTAGTTCGAGTCAGCGCCTCGAACTAGATCCTTCAGAAATCTTACTTTTCGAGCCAGCATCTCAAAAAGGGTAACCTCAAAAGTTTTATCTCGAGTTAGCGTCTCGAGGTAAAACTTCAGTATTTGAGTCAGCGTCTCAAATAGTATGTTCAGAGTTTTCAAGTTAGAAACTTGAAAAGTAGCTAGAAGTTTTCTAATTCAAGTTAGCGCCTTGAAATAGAGTTTAAGAGTTCAAGATTTTCCCATAGACGTTTCGAGAGTTGGTCGGGAATGTTTAAAGGAGTTAAGAATAATCGAGTCAGCGTCTCGAAATTGGACATAAAAATGTTCTAAGTCAAGGAGTTTGTCAGTAAGAACTCATTTCAGTGCGAAGTTGACTGTGTAAATTTTTCTTCTATTCATTTTCTTTCGGTTAGGGAGTCATAGTGCTGTTGTATGTGTGTGTTCAGATGTGTCTATATAAAAGAGTTTCTCATGAGAATCCTTCTTTATATTTCAGATAGCAGGCATGAGATGCACGGCATGGAAGAGTGTACCCCATACTATATCTGTAGCACAGTACATCATATGGTTCAGGACTTGTGAGTCGGAGAGCGGAGAGACCTTAGCAGCGTTCTTGTCACGCTACCACAAGCTATGGGTGTGTGCAGGACTCAGAGATTTAGAGGGTATTCAGCGTCTGCTCAGAGTGCTTCCACTGTTGTGGCGTGGATGGGCGTCAGAGGCTTCATACTATTACATATGCCAGCACTCACAGACTTTTGAGCTGATGGCGAATTTGCCTGAGTTTATCGCCCTACTCATGCATCAGTACCTTACTCAGCGTGTACCTCTTCCAGGCCCATATGCTCAAATGCACAGCTATCTTCTCAGGGATGAGCCACCTAGGGGAGTTTACGACCGTCTTATTCCTCCTATTTTTGAGCCACATGCAGTACCACCTCCAGAGCCAGTAGTACGGCTGGACACTGATCTCCTGCCCCATCAGGGATGCAGCCATGATCAGGAGGCGGGACCATCACGAGTGAGGCGAGCAGCCTCAGGAGACGCAGATGATGAGCTTCCTCCCAAGAAGCGTCAGGCGGTGGTAGATTCTCCAGAGAGGATCATAGAGGTTGTGTATGAGGTACCCTGCCAGAGAGCTGAGGAGGGAGGTGCAGCAGCTGCAGACGGTCTAGTACTGGTGGTAGGAGAGGAGTCAGAGGAGGAGGAGTCAGAGGAGGAGGAGACAGAGGAGGAGGAGCCCTCGGAGGCTTCACAGGCAGAGGAAGGAGATGGCCCTCAGAGGATCCAGGATGGTCGGTCGGCCAGTAGCTCGTCTGACTAGTTTAGCTTTTGTGCTATGATAGTGTATTTGTATCAGGACGACTATCTATTTTGTTATGTATATTTCGGTAGTTGAATGTGTTCCCCAGAGGACCATTCTTGGGACTTAGGTATTCCCACCTTTTGAGAAAGGAATGTGTAGATTGTAAGCATTCTGTCGTCCAGGCATGGCTGGTTTTTTTTGTAGAACCTATGCATTAGTAAATGCACTTGTAAGACCTCGTTGGAGGCGATTTTCCTAATGTGTATATATATATATATATAAGGCTAGAACGGTTGTTGATTATGCTTCAGAGTTTCAACGCGTTTTGCATGCTCATGATATGTTAAGGACTAATTAAAGCATGAGTTATTACACAGCAGTGGGGCAGTAGTCTAATTATTAATTATAAATTGAAATTATAATTTGCAGAATGGTACTACCCAGAGCAGCACGAGGAAGAAATGCGAATGTGAATCCCGTAAGACAGAATAGGCCTAGAGGGAGACCTCCAAGGTAAGGAAGACAGGAAAGAGTGGAGGAAGAACAACAAGAAGAACACGAGGAACAAAGAGAGCAGACACCTCTCCCACCTCCACAACGCAGAATTGAGGAGCTTTTTCTACGACAGAACCCTCCATCATTTGATGGAGCAGGAACCCCGGCAGATGCTGAGGCCTGGATCCGAGCGATGGAGTAGATTTTTAATTTTCTCCGCTGTGATAACCAGGAGCGACTCTCCTGTGTAGCATTCTAGTTAACCAGATCTGCAGATTTCTGGTGGGAGTCTAGAAGGAGGACTATGACTCCGGAGTAGCTTGATGTTTACACATGGGAAAAGTTCAAAACTGGATTTTACGACAAATACATTCCTAAGACATTCAGAGTCAAGAAGGAAGCAGAGTTTCATACTCTGAAACAAGGGAAGATGTCCGTCACAGAGTACGAGCGAGTATTCTGTGAGTTATCACGGTATGCACCTCTTCAGATAGATACTGATGAGAAGATAGCATCTAAGTTCAGATCAGGACTGAGGCATGAGATTGCCATGTCTTTGGCAATTCGGGAAGACCTAACCTATGCCGAGTCGTTAAATAGGGCATTGGACATCGAGGCAGTAATGCCTGAAGAAAGAAAGGCCCCAGTATCAGCTCCAATACCTACTTCAGTACCAACACCAGCCAGAACTCCATCACAGAGTTTCCAAGGGAAGAGAAAGTGGAATGATGGAGGTAACCAGAACAAGAACCAAGGCTACAGAAAGCCTTGGCAGGGAAATAGGCAGCAGGGCCAGCAGGGTGCCCCTGCTCAGGGAAGAACTGCACCATCACAACCCAACATTCCTCTATGCCCAAGGTGCAACAAAAGCCACCAGGGCATGTGTCAGGCTGGCAACACGGGTTGCTATAACTGTGGCCAGGAGGGTCACTATGCAAGGAATTGCCCGAAGACACAACAAAGATGGAACCCTCAGCAACTTAAGGCCTTGCAGGCATCGGGGCAACAAAGTCAGCAACCCCAGCAACAACAGTATCAGCAGCAACAGCAGAGGCAGATGCAGCAAGAAAATCCTAGGTCTTATGCAATGAACCCCAGTTCCTCCGGGAAAGGGAAGCAAAAAGGTAATCTTGCAGGTATGGGCAAACTTCATGGCATGCCTTTAGTTGTTTTATTTGATACTGGAGCATCGCACTCCTTTATTTCATCAGCATGTTGTGATAAGTTAGAGCTTAAAACTGAACAAGCTAGTCATAAGAAAAAGATTTTAACACCAACTGGCGGAACCATGACTACGACTCATGTTTGCTCGAACATAGAAATAGACTTGGGAACAACTAGGATTAAGGCTGATAATCTTAGTGTCCTACCGATGTGGGATACCGACGTAATCCTAGGAATGGATTGGTTGTCAGAAAATCATGCCACGATCCTATGCAGCGAAAGAAAGATATCATTCCAAGTTCCAGAAGAAAAGCCAACAAGTTTTCACGGCATAGAAATGGGAAAGTTCACTCCAATGATTTCAGCACTGCAGGCCAAGAAGATGATCAAGAGAGGAAATCAAGCTTTCCTGGTTTATCTAAACAAGATAGATGATATAGAGAGGACAATGGAAGATGTTCCAGTTGTGCAAGAGTTTGCAGACGTTTTTCCAGAAGAATTTCCAGGATTGCCTCCGAACCGGCAGGTCGAGTTTGTAATAGATTTGGAAACAGGAGCAGCTCCGATTTCAAAAGCTCCGTATAGGATGGCCCCAAAAGAGTTGCAAGAGCTCAAGATTCAGCTTCAGGAATTATTGGACCTAGGTTTCATCCGACCTAGTGCGTCACTATGGGGAGCACCAGTCCTATTTGTGAAGAAGAAGGATGGCACATTGAGAATGTGTATAGATTACCGTGAGCTGAATAAGCTGACGTTGAAGAACAAGTATCCTTTACCTAGGATAGATGATCTGTTTGATCAGCTCAAGGGAGCAAGTGTATTCTCGAATATTGACCTAAGGTCTGGGTATCATCAACTGAAGATCAAGTCAGAAGACATACCCAAGACAGCTTTCTGAACCAGATATGGTCATTACGAGTTTACAGTAATGCCATTCGGATTGACAAATGCTCCAGCAGTATTCATGGATCTCATGAATAGAGTATTTCATCCATTTTTGGATCAATTTGTCCTTGTGTTCATAGATGATATTCTCATCTATTCAAAGAATGAATTAGATCATGCAAAGCACCTGAGGACAGTGTTAGAGACACTAAGAAATGAGCAACTTTTTGCCAAGTTCGGCAAGTGTGAATTTTGGCTAAAGGAAGTGATGTTCCTTGGACACATTGTGTCAGTAGAAGGCATAAAAGTGGACCCCTCTAAAGTAGAGGCAGTACAAGAATGGAAGTCTCCAACTACTCCTAATGAAATCAGAAGTTTCTTGGGATTATCTGGATACTATAGGAGATTCATAGAAGGATTCTCCAAGATAGCTAGGCCAATGACACAATTGTTAAGGAAGGGAATCAAGTACCAGTGGACAGAAGAATGTGAAGCCAGTTTTCAGGAGCTTAAGAAAGATTAACAACCGCTCCAATGTTAGCCATTCCAGTTAGTGATAAAGAATTTGTGATTTACACGG
Source organism: Perilla frutescens (assembly GCA_026008535.1). Classification (NCBI taxonomy): domain Eukaryota; kingdom Viridiplantae; phylum Streptophyta; class Magnoliopsida; order Lamiales; family Lamiaceae; genus Perilla; species Perilla frutescens. The sequence goes on from BRKX01000012.1 coordinate 31,724,371, forward strand.
ATGCTTCGAAGAATGGATTAGGTTGTGTCCTAATGTAAGAAGGTAAAGTCATAGTGTATGCGTCCAGACAGTTAAGAATTCATGAGTTGAATTATCCTACGCATGACTTAGAGTTGGCAGCAATAGTGCATGCCTTGAAAATCTGGAGACACCACCTCTACGGAGTTAGGTGTGAGATTTTCACAGATCACAAGAGTCTAAAGTACTTTTTCGAGCAGAAGGATTTAAATATGAGACAACACAGATGGCTTGAATTGGTAAAAGACTACGATTGTGGAATCAGTTACCACCCAGGCAAGGCTAATGTGGTAGCAGATGCCTTGAGTCATAAAACAAGCAAGTTGGGCTTTCTCCTTACTCAGGAGGAGAAACTCATCAGGGATTTTGAAAGCTTAAAGCTAGAGGTGGTTTACCCACCTGAGATGATTGTATGTCGTGTTGCAACATTAGTGGCTATACCCGATCTCCGAGAAAAGATAATTGAGGCACAGAGAAAAGATCAAACCATGGAAGAGATGCGCTTGAAGATCAGATCGGGAAAAACAGAAAGCTTCAAGGAAGCATCAGATAATGCTATCATTTATGAAGATAGGATATGTATTCCACCCTGTGTTGAGCTCAGAAATGAGATCATGAGCGAGGCTCACGATACTCCATATACAGCACACCCGGGAAGTACGAAAATGTATCAGGATTTGAAGCAGAAATTCTGGTGGAAAGGAATGAAATGGGACGTAGCTTCCTATGTTGAGCGATGCTTTTCATGTCAACAAGTTAAGGCATTGCACCAGAGGCCTTATGGTGCACTACAACCGTTAGAGATTCCTGAGTGGAAGTGGGAACACATAGCGATGGATTTTGTGACAGGCCTACCCAGGTCAAGACGAGGGAATACGGCCATATGGGTCATTATTGATAGGCTCACAAAGTCAGCTCAGTTTCTTCCGATCCGAGTTACGGATGGATCGAATAAGTTAGCTCAGATTTATGTTAGAGAGATTGTACGCCTTCATGGTGTTCCAGTGTCGATAACATCGGACAGAGATTCAAAGTTTACCTCAAGATTTTGGACTAGTTTACAGAAGGAGTTGGGAACTCAACTCAATTTCAGTACAACATTTCACCCACAAACAGATGGATAGTCCGAAAGGACGATCCAAACATTAGAGGACATGTTGAGAACAGTGGTCCTATATAGAGGTGAAAGCTGGGAGGAAATATTAGCGTTGATTGAGTTCGCTTATAACAATAATTATCAAGCAACCATCAATATGGCACCATACGAAGTGTTGTATGGTCGAAAGTGTCGATCACCACTTTATTGGGATAAAGTGGGTGAACGAAGGATTCTTGGGCCAGACTCAGTGTCAGAAATGATTGAAATTGTCAGAAAAATCCGTCAGAGGATTCAAGAAGCCCAGAGTCGGCAGAAGTCATATGCGGATAAACGCCGTACAGATTTACAATTTACAACAGGAGACAAGGTCTTCCTGAAAGTATCTCCTTCCAGAGGGATAATAAGATTCGGCGTAAAGGGAAAGTTACGACCACGTTTTATAGGACCTTACGAGATCCTTGAGCGGATAGGTGTAGTGGCGTATAGATTGGCATTACCACCTAGTTTTGGTAATGTTCATAACGTATTTCAGATTTCTCAGTTAAGAAAATACGTATATGATCCCAAGCACATAATTCATCATAGTGAGATTGAGTTAGATCCAGATCTAACTTATGAAGAGAGACCGGAAGCCATTTTGGATCGAAAAGTTCAGGAGTTGAGGAACAAGTCTATTCCTCTAGTTAAGATCCTATGGAGTCACCATGGTCAGGAAGAAGCAACATGGGAACTTGAGGATAAGATAAAAGCAAAATACCCAGAATTGTTTCTCTAAGGTATGTAAATTTCGGGATGAAATTTATTTTAAGGGGGGTGGAATGTAATACCCCGTAAAATAATTACTGCTTAATTATAGTTAATTGTTGAAATTACTATTTAGTATAGTAATTTCCAGTTAGATTAAGGTCGAAAGTATCCGTTAAGTTCCATGAAATTCAAGGTCAATTAATCCCCGTAGGTGGGTTAATTTTTCCAGTTAGGGTTTAAATCCCCTTTTCAGTTATGGAAAGCCGGAATTGGAATTTCAGATAAATTCAATTCATATTTTTTTAAATTTGCAGTGTGTGGTTATCGTGAATTAGATATTCCGATGAATATTTACAGGACTGGGAGAATCAAAGATTCTCTAGTCATTAGTGTTTAAATTCAGATAATTTAAACAGGGTGATTTAAAATCCAAAAGAATTAGATATTCTCTAGTTCGGATGTTTTAAGGGTCGAAAAATTAAAACCAATATTTCAAAGTGGTGTTTTAAAAATCAATAATTTTAAATAAACTATTGTTTTTAAGTAAGTGAATTATTTTAACAATATTGGATAAGTTCGGGATTTTTCTGAAGATGAAAAATATCTCGATAACCGAACAACCGGTATTTTAAACCGAATATTTTTTTGGTCAATTCCCAAAGCATGGGAGGCCATACCTCTCCCATGCCTCCACCATGCCACCTCACGTTTCTTACCCCCCCCCAAGTCAACCAAAATGGACAATAAAACTATAGATAGGTACTATATATATATTATATGTATAGATTATGGAAAAAAGAGTTTAACTATCATAATCATTCTAATTCTCCACAAGATTTTCGTGAGAAAGAGGAACAAAACAACCACTCTCCCCTGCTTCACCTTCACCACCCTTTATCATCTTCTATTCACTTCATTTTCTAAACATCTTCAAGAGGGAAGGAGAGTAGAAGTGACATCCATAATCAAAGCTTGATCCCACCATCTTCAACCTCCTAAAGCTTCTCTCCATTGTTTTTTAAAGGTATTTTGAAAACCATGAAGTTATATATATATATATATAGGTTTGATGTTGTATTGGAAATCATGCCTTAAGTTTTTGAAGCATGTTAGATGGTAGAAATGAGTTGGTTTATGTTGCAAAATTTGTTGAGATATTATGAAGCATGTTGTTGTGTCTTTTGTGTTCAAAGTATGTTAGATGTTTATGGGTTCAATAGAACTTAAAAGCATGTTTGAGATGAGGTTTGATGTGTTAAAATGCATGATTTCAAACATATAGAAAGCTTGTGAAGTTTGGCTTGAGTTCGCGTATTTCGCGCGAGCGGGTCGGCAGATTTTCCACCCTTCGGTAAAACGAGCATAACTCCCTCGTTTTACGTCGGATTGAGACACCGTAAATTTTTCTGGAAACTAGACTTAAGTGGTTTTCCAATGGTAGGTCTCATTTTCTAATTCGTTCTGAGTAAATTATGAAAAATCGGCAATGTTGGGTCATGTTTTGGTTTTCATGAAGTCATGGCAATTCTGCCACCTTTTAGTAAAACGGGTGTATCCGTTTCATTTGTTATCATATTAAGCCACTATAAATTTGTAAAAATTCTAGACTTCCATGGATTTCTAATGGTATATATCTCAGTCCGTAACTCTTCCTAAATCGATCGTGAAAAATCTTCAAAGTCAGGTCACGAGTTTGTTTTCGGAAATTTTGGCAGATCTGCCACCTTCTAGTAAAACGGTCATAACTTTTTTGTTAGTTATCTTCTTGAGTAACCGTAAATTTAGCCGTAAAATAGACTTCTGTGGATTTCCATTGGTATATGGCATAATCCCTACACTTTAGTGAGTCAAAACAGAGAATTTTCCAAAGTTAGATGTTGTGCCTAACGTTGTTTAGTCAACGAACTTAGCGATGATTTTGTTCCTAGAATCTAGTTGTGATAATGTTAAGGTATTTTTGATACCTTAAATAATGTCGATGAATATCTTTTTATGGTTAAGATCTAGGGTCAAGATTTACCCTTAAACAAGAAAAATTTTGAACGGATACTAGACCCTAATAGGCCTTCAATTTCATGTTGAGTCCAAACAACGTATTTGGTTCAACGTACTCAAAATTTATGTTAACTCTATGAAAGCGAGCTGTCCAGTGCAAGATAAAGTACGAGGAGGAACTTTTGCTATAGTTCAAGTGTTAAAATCTCGGTGAAAGGTGGGCTTTCTTTTCAACGGACTCTTAGTCCAAATAATGATTTGAGTTTTCACTCACCTGCAGTTAATTATTTCTGATGCAAATAAGTTACTTTCATGCATAAAATGTTTTGTTTTGTATGATATCCTTATCTGTAATTAGTTAGCTCGCAAGGGGCTTTCTAACTCTTAAATCGATCGGGCCTCGTGCTAACTTAGCGTGTTAACCGAGGTTAGTGTACACTTGGGTCGGTGATATTAGGAAGAGAGAAAGGCTGAGCGGAGCTATTCTTGACTAAGACACCGACGATGCTAAATGTGCGTGGAAAAGGCTGAGCGGAGCTTTTCTTCGGCATTTAGTAATGTTAAGCGTTCGAGGGAAAAGGCTGAGCGGAGCTATTCCCCGACGTTCATAGAAAAGGCTGAGCGGAGCTATTCCTTGGTTTTCAGTTGGGATATGGATGATCATACAACCGAAAAGCGCGCGTAAAGACAGAAAATGATTTAGTAAAACATAGGGCCTTTTTAGATAAAACCCCTGTGTGTTTACTCAAATGCATGACTAGAAAATGAGTTTCAGTTCATAAATATTTTTGGCAATGTGTTCACTAAGTACCCTTGTACTCAGCCCTGCATGTTTGTTTTTTTTAAATGTGCAGGTTGAGCTGGTGTGGAAGAGAGAAGTGCTGAGAGTGGAGTTCTTTTTGGTACAAGGCTCAGATGACCTTGTATTATTATTATTATTATTATTAATATCTTTCTTTTGCTTCTGCCACTCAGTTATATCACAAGTTCAACATTTCAGCTTTTGTTCCTGACGAGTCCCATAACTCGATAATCAATTAAGTACTGTTATTATTCTATCTCTTGTGAGTACTTGAAATCAGTCCAGAATTCGAGTTCACAGCAATTATCGATCCTGGAATATAGCAGTTCCTTGTTTTATTTAATTATTTCCGGTTCGCGCCTTGATCCATCCTTCATTGGGATCGAGTCGTGCCAATCACACGTCGCATTAATTGGATATTAATGTGGGGTCGTGACATAATATGTCGTTCATTTTTATTTTTTAGAAATTTCGTTTGATTTTCTAGGAATTATATTATGTTGAATTAGCAGTTTTCATTTGCTATAAACATTCATTTAGCATTATATTATGATGATTTAGCAATTTCTTTCTTGTTTTTGTAAGCATAACACATACAAAAATCTAATCTTCAACAAACTGTGTTTATTTTATTGCATGATAATTTATCAGTTTCATTTTCATTCTGCTCATGATGAAAAACCTGTATGAAAATGTTAATCCTACCAGTGTTGGCAACGTATTTGTGATTTATGTATATATTTTTCAATTTCGTATTTTAGCATTATCATTTCCTATTTTAGCACTCTTATGACTTATTTTAGCACTCTCATGACTTATTTTAGCATGTCATTTGTGTTAGCATTAGCATGAAAAATATCGTCAGCATTTCAAAAACCCCATGAACAAACACTGTTACAAGTTGAAAAATTGTATTTTTTATTTTAGCATTGTCATGACATATTTTAGCATGAGTCTTGTCTCAGCATTATCATAAAAAAATGTCATCGGCATTGTAAAAAACCTATAAACAAACACTGTTACACATTGTTCAATTGTCATTTCCTATTTTAGCATGGTAATGACTTGTTTTAGTTTTGTCATAACTTATTTTAGAACTAACACGACCGCTGTTTAGCGTGACACTTGTTTTAGCATTAACATGAAAAATCTCATCGGCATTTCAAAAAACCCATGAACAAACACTGTTACATGTTGTTGAATTTGTATTTTTTATTTTAGCATTCTCATGGCTTATTTTAGCGTTGTCATGACTTATTTTAGCACTAACACGGATCCTCTTTAGTATGACTACTGTTTTAGCATTAACATAAAAAAATATCATTTTCTCCCTAACCTTACTCCCACTTATTTTTAAGCACTATTATTTTACAATTTTAGCACAATTATCTTTGATTTTAGACTTATCTTTCATACAGAAAAGGGAATATAAGCAATATATATATTAGCATTATACAAAATCAATATTTTGTAGTAATTGGAATATATTATCATTAAAGTAAACATATAACCTCATAATATTGTTAATAACTAAACGTAATGCATTCTCATTAAAAGTAAACGTCTTATTAGCAGTATAACGAACTATATTAGTACCACAGACAGTAAAATTAGCATTATCAAAACATTTATCAGCAATGCAAAAAAAGAAATATCAGCTATGCCTATTAGTATTACAGGAAAGAATATTACTATCATTAATAAAAAAATCAATATAAAAAAGTACAAAAAAAATGTATCTACTTCTTCCCACAATTCTTAGAATTATGATAGCATTTCTTCCCACACTTCTTGCAGGTCCTTAAAGGTTTCTTGCAAGTCCTTAAAGAAATATCAGCTATGCCTATTAACATCATCGTAGCCTTGCGAAGAACCCACGAATAACATTCAACATCCTCAACCAACATTAAATCAGCCCAAAGGTCACAAGCTTGCCATGATTGTTCGTTCCTGTAAAGAGTGCATAAATCATTGAATACCTGCAACCGTGTAAAAATTCACAAATCTATGTTATTATAATGTCTTTCTCATCATAAATAAAAGACTACAAATGCTAATACTATCATTTAAGTAAATATTCAAACATTAACTAACAATGCTAAAAAAGGCAATGGAAGTACTAAAATTACAACTACCGGTGCTAAAATAGTGAAATGAAAATGCTAAAATAAACAAACGAGAAGAATGATGAAACATTCATCCTCATCATATTCTTGTACGTTTAAAGCATCCATTACCAAATACCAATTTATCAATAGAAATCAAAAACAAACAAACAATCTATGTATCCAGAAATGCTAAAAAAAGATAGACTAATTAAATTAGATTGTACGTACGATGAGGAAGTAGTAGAACAAGCATCCTTCTCCTTCACAGCCAAATCAGATTTCTTATCAACCAATCTGCATTCCAAACTAAAAAAAATCGAAGAGAATTGCGTGAAAAAATCACAGAAAAAGTACAATAAAAATATTTTTACCCGACATCACCATCTAAGAACAACGAACAACCAAAACTCAGGAACTCGCGTGAATAACGATTAAGATGAATTGATTTTGAAGAGAATTGATTGAAATCTGGATTACTTAAACACAACGAAAATGATGAGAATCGAGAAGAATTGCGTGAAAAAAGGAAACATATTTAGAATGGTATAGATTACGAAGGAAATAGGTTTCAGTCTAAAAATAATAGATTTCATAAATTACGAAAATACCCTCAGTTCATTAAAAAGTCACTATAATTACAGTAATGCCACCGCGTTTTTCAATCTTGGAATATATCTTGGCCGTCCAAATAGGCGAGATCTGTGGCTGAAATTGGTTCTCAATTCTCACAAGGGGGTGTGGTTCTCACATGATAGACTATTTTACTTTTAAATAGTCTAGATGGAAAAAATTAATATTTTCTATTTATATAGATTATTTTACTTTTAAATATAATATAAATAAATATAATTTTTGAGTTTCATACTACAATTTCCATCATATATAATATATAAGTATCAACTAAAGTAAATTCACGATTTTCCAATGCACTAATTAATTAATATAATTATTACTTAATATATAAAATATGTGTAATGATTAGTGTAGTTATATATTTTGTAGAAGGTAGATGATTCTCGATATATATTACCATTACCATAATATATAAGATTGTTTGGTAGATTTATAAAAAATAAAGATTGTTTGATTGATTATTATAGTATGATTATTGATTGATCATGTAGGTATAGAAAGACGTTATTTTTTATCATATTTTAGTCCACATATCGGCTATGTTATATATGGAACAAAATTATTGATTATAAATCATATTAATATTCATATTATTTTACATGAATTAGTTAGGATAACTAATATATATTATATATATAATTTTCAGATTAGGTATGGTGTTTCGGGCGGGAAAAATTAATTTTACTATTTTTATGACTATCTTACTTTTACATATAACTAGCATTACATCCCGTGCGATGCACGGTGAGATATATTTATAATAAATAATTTTTATTAATATAATAAGTAAATCACAATTAAATATTTAATATCTAGAAATAATATATATATATAATATTATACTCAAGTATGTTTGCTATTTTATTGGCTGACAACTCATATCCATGAATAAATTTCCATTCATCATGCCCAATAAAATAAACAATATAATTGGTTCGTCTGAAAGACATTACAAACATAATTGTAATCTTTTATAATTTTAGGCATGATGAAAAAATTAGGAAAAAAGACACATTCATCAAACACATTTAAGAAAATTGATGTAATATATAGATCTTCGTCATCGCTTCAGACTATTTGAAATGAATAGGACATCATCGAGGGAGGGTTCTCACGGCTTGAGCAACATTTCCACAATTTGATTAATGCTTCATCACCATCTCTTTTATTTGTAGAGAAAACACCTCAAACTCTATCTTCAAATTTATATCATTGTACGTCTCTTTACACACGTATATGATTATATTATATAGTATTATTGTACAACGTTAGTCTATACATTATGTGAAATCAAACATAGATGATATTTTTAGGGAAAATGATCATTTTGATACCTTATGCTTGACTTCTTATCAATTTTGGTATCATTTCTTAAAGTTGAGGGACAAAATTTAAAAATTAAAAAAAAATGTTTTTAAAAATTAAAAATATATTTTTAAAATTAAAAATTAAAAATATATATTTAAAATAAAATAAAATTATATATTTTTTAAAAAATTGAAATAACGTAAATTTTTAAAAATTAAATTAAATATATTTTTTTAAAATTTCAAAATAAAATTATAATTATAATTATAATTTTTTAAAAAAACAAAATTATAAATTTTTAAAACTTTGAAATTATAATTTTTTAAATTATATATAATTTAAAAAAAATTAAAATTACAACTTTATTAAAAATAAATTATATATATATATATTTAAAATAAATGAAATTATATAATTTTTTGAAAACAATAATATCATATAATATTTTTATTTTTTATTTTGGTTCTTCAACTTCAAACAATTATAAAAATGACCCAAATGACCCCATAAACCTACTATTCCAGGTAATTAGGATCAAAGTGGTTCAAAAAAGTATTGTTAGAGTATCATTTTAATTGAAACAATACGTAGGATGCCAAAAGTGATAAGATATATGTCACATATATAGGGTACAAAAATGACAGTTTTTCCATTTTTTTTATTTATAATATGTAAAATATACATGTGATATCTAACTATTAATTAAAGAATAACATAATAAAGTAGCATATTTATTCAAATATGTTTTCATGCACATTTGAATCTCATTATAATATAAATATGCTAATTAAAAAAATTATTCATTTTTTATACGATTTAGCATAATTTGATTGTCCAACATTAAACTTTAAATATTAGGATCAAAGCATCGCATATAAGTGGAACTCAATTAAGATTTGAGAGTCATAAATCACTTCACGAAACAATATAAATAACTAAATTTTTTTTATCTGAAATGCATAATTTTTATATAATAACATAAAAAAAATAAATAAAAATTAATTATTTAATACTAAATAAAATAATTAAGAATATTTTATACAAACATAAAATTAATTACATTAAAAATTTTCCAATGAAATGAATGAGAATGTTTTATTTGTTCAATGGGCCATTTAACATAAAAATATATTTATTTTTACATCGAAATGTGTGGAAAATATTAAAATAAATTTCAATGTACCTAATAAAATTTTAAAAATATTAAAAAAATTAATACAATAATGAAAGTATATCCAAATATGAAAAATTCAACCCAAAAAATATCTTCTATTTTTTAGAGTTTATCATTCTTTGATTATTGTTCCTCTCCCATTTTCACCACCCACCAATGCCTTCTTCTTCAAGATGTTTTTTAGTCATTTGCAACAAACACTACTATATTAATTTCGTCTTCACCTTCTGGTCTATCTTAAATCTTGTGAAGAACATAATTTAAGCATACATTTTGTAATTTTTAACACCATTTGTGTTATAGTACCTATTGTGTATTGCACAAAGTTTTCGTAAAATTGGGTGGACTATTATAAAATAGATCGACATACTCCATAAAGGTCGAACCAAGTAGATTTTTATGATATATCCGCGGCAATCGATATCTCCTTTGGTTGTAGTTGATCGTATTGTCTGCAATAAAATGGTAGAAAAATCAAATAAGTATTATTCAAGAATTGTCCAAACATGAGCGGCACTGTGTACAACTTAAGACGAAATAATAAAAATGCAAATTAAAATAAATAAAAATAGTTTCAAAGAAAGAAATATTTGCAAAATGAACAAAGGTCAATTTATAAGATATGCGTTGTGCACATATTTAATTCACAAATTAAAAGTTGATCAGATATAATCGATGCAATAAGTGGGTGAAATTGATAAGTAGGTAATAAAAATAGATAAATTATAAAACTCAAATTTGGGTAGAGAAATCTTTGCACACTCGTACACGCTCCAGTTATTTAATTTACAAATAAAAAAACTCAAATCATATATAATTATATGAGTAAATTTGATTTTCTTAATTAACAGATAATATAAATTGATTAGCTGATTATATAGGCAATTAACTATATAGGCTAATTATAAACGTAATTAAATTTATAGTTTGATTATATAATTTGTAGATATTATTAAAATTTTACTCCTATTTACTAATCAATGTATTAATATATATATATATATGTATGTATGTATGTATGTATTTTATAAGTAAGCATATATTTTCTCTTTATACATATCAAGAGAGAGGGTGCATTATGTTTGAAATTAAGATATACAATATAATCTTAATTTGCAATTTAATCGAAATTTGTATTTAAGAAAATATAATAATAATCTATAAATATAACTGCACCATAGCACTTTTTGCAAAAAGAAAATAAAATATTGCAAAAAAAAAAAAACTGATTTCCTAGAATAATAAACCAAAAAAAAATGTAAAGACATAAAAAAAAATGGAATATTATATAATTATTTTTAGAAATTAATTGTATTCAAATTAAATCAAAACTTCTACTACAGCTACTATTTTTGTTTTGCTCTATTCCATTTTTTGTTTTCTTTTTTAGGAGACATTTACCAATAAAATGGAAACATATGTGATAAAAACATTAAACTCAATTTTATTGTTCAATTTATAATGAGTAGTACAATCAAATTAAAGCCTCTACCACAATCAGCTAAAAATATATAGAATTAAGAACCAGACTATAGAATATTTTGAAGAGTGTTTGTTTCTTCATCGATAAACATCACTGCTTTGTGCAACAATCAAACCATTTGATTTTTCCTTGAGGAGGTCCTTGATGAGGATTGAGGCAAGATAAATCAATTAAGATTTTTCTTCAATCTATATCCTGCAATCAAAATTAAAGCATATCCATTACTCTTATCGTATTTTTTTTTACATATATCTTATAATATATAAGAGCAATAAAAAGTAACAAAAAGAATTAATTCTCAAATTAAAAAAAAAAAAAAAAACAACGTACCAATAAGATAAAAGAAATTGTAACTTAGGTATTGCAAAAAATGAATTAGAAACCTTTGAATGCTAAGTAATGGTATAAGATACAGTCTGTTGCAGGATGTAATTATTTATAGATGATCATGAGTGTTAATTTTGAATATTTCTGGATTGTCCTATTTTAATTTATTGATTGATTGATTAAATATAGGATGTAATCAATTTCTTAACATATTATACATAAAATATAATAAAGGCTTCCACAATTATTTTAATCGAGTGATTTAATACTTTTGCCATGTGGAATATTAATTGATTGGTTAATGATTAAAATATTAGTTGATTAGTTAATAATTGATTAGTCGCCATTTTTTTTAGATTCATTATTATGTCAAATGCTTATAGTATGAAATTATTAATATTATATACACACACATAATGCAAACTATCTATTATAGAATCAAAACATTGAAATATAAGTAGACGAATATTTATGATATGTATATACAATATTACTGTAATGTATAATATATAAGGAAACCATTTATAATTTTATAACCTATATATTTACCTACCTTAAATAATTGATTGAGAATAGATTACTACATTTTAATTAAATCCTAGTATCATTGCAACTAAATATGGTAAATTATAAACTAATTAAGATTTGAGGGATATGCATATAATACGTAGGATTTGCTAGGTTTGGATTTAAATAATTGAATTGACCAATTAAATTAATTGAATATATTAATTAATTAATTTATAATGTAATATAAAATTAATTAATTTCATGAAGGAGTTTTGGCGGGAAAAATAAATTACATTATTACCCTAGACTATCCTACTTTTAGATATAGTAGGATAGGATATAGATCATATAATAATCCTCCTTTCATTTTTCCATACAAATTGAAGATTAATTAGTGATATGTCATGTGCTTCACTTGCACATTAAATTGGTTTCTCGCATACAAGAAATCTTATACGTAGTTAAATTACGTAACTATCTTTAGTTTTTCTTGTCCTTTAACGGCTTGTTTACTAATAAGGGCTTGTTTATTAGGTCGTATAAGGGTGTAATAAATACTTATGACACTTTAATAATATATTTGCTAGTAATAATAAAGTTTGTAATTATGTAAGGGTTCGACATGTGTTAACCATTTATATGATATAACATACCACTGTCTGCAGGTGGAATATACAGAATTATTAAAAATTATAAACTAAAATAACCTTGTAGATATTAATTAAAAATCTTATTATAGAATATTCACATAATGTATGGTAACTAATTAAAAGATATATTAGAAATTGAAATTTTATATAGAACCTAACACATCTAAGCAAACTATATATTATTAATACATATATTTTAATACACCAAAATAAATATGATATTGATATCTTATATGGTATAACGCATCCCATGTTAAACATATTCAACCTTATACCATGTTGTCTAGCAAACAATCCCTAGATAGTATAAATGGGTAATAAATATCTATGATACCCTAATATTATATGTTTATTTATAAATCAAAGTCAATAATTATGCAAAGGCCTCATATGTGTTAACCATTTATATAGTATCATATATCACACCTCCATGTATAATTATTAAAAATTTCAGACTAAAATAACCTTAGAAATAGTAATTAAAATCTTATTATATAATATTCCAATAATATATGGTAAACCAATTAAATGGTATTTTATGAACGTAAATTTTATAGAGAATTTTAATACATCTAACCAAACAATATATTATTAATACATATATTTTTTAATATACCAAAACAAACATATATAATATTGATATTTCATATGGTAAAAGACATCTCAATCAAACATATTAAACCTTAATTATACCATATCCTCAATACCACAGGTCGGGTGTGTGAGTAAAACATAAAATAAAATAAAATTAATTATACCATATATGTTGGTCCCGGGGCGAGTCAGAATCAGTTTAGAGGGGGGTGAATAAATTGATCCAAAAACTTAACAATAATTACGGAATATTCATGGCCCGTTTGACTCGCTAAGTTATCCGCGCTGTTAGAAGATCAGTTGAGATGATCAGCTAGCTCGGTGTGTTGTGTGTGCTTGAAGTGTACAGTTTAGAACATGCAACTGAAACAGAAAAGTAAAGCAGAGCACACAAGCAGTTTTATAGAGGTTCGAAGCTCAACTTCTACGTCCTCTCTTCCTTCCGCAAAAGGGCAATTCACTATGGAAGTGTAAAGTTCATTTATTACAGTTACACAGTGAAGACAAGTGTTGGACCTGGCTGTCGGTGACTTTACGAGTCACAGATTACTTTCCAACTATTGATGTCCTGGAAGCGATGAACCAACGCAAGTAGCCTCCTCAGTTGGTTTCAGGTTGACAGCTCACACTTACCGATCTCAACTACTCGCTAAGACTTTAGGTGCTATTGCCCGTCTTTACAAGGTTTTAGATCTCTTTCGATATTCAAGAAGACAGTCTTGAAACTATTATCAACTGATGTGCTCCTTTGTGCGTCTGCGGCTTGAGCTGGGTAGTTGATCGTTATAGAGCTTGAACTAAGAGAATGACTCTGGTTAGATTTCTTCAACAGCTAGCTTGATGAGCGATTTGGCTCTTTCTCGTCAGTTGGACTTTTGCTTTTGCTGAGTTTTAAGCGTGAGGCTTTAGAACTTTGGTAAACATCCTTCGCTAAAGTCTATGCAGAAAGTCTGAGCAAAAGTTCTCTTCAAGAGTCAAAAGTCACGACCATCGTCTAGGTTGCGCATCTTTTATAGATGAGTGGCTGGTGGCCGTTGGTGATCACTGTGTGATTATAAATGATAAAGTCGTTGAGGGGCTTTCAATTAAAGAGAGCCGTTGAGTAGCATTTGTGCTTCTGACAAGCTTCTGTTCTAAGATCTCGGTTGCATTAACTTCAAGATTTTCTTGTTAGCTTTTCTGAAATTTGAATTTCAGTTACGGCTTCTGTCTTGATCTTCAGTTCTGGGCTTTGACAAGCAGTTGGAATCTTCAGTTCTTTGGCTGTCAGTTCTGTACATCCTTGGCAGTTTTGTAAGCTCCAGTTAAGATCGTCTTCAGCTGGCAGTTCTGGGCTCTGGCTTGATACTTTCTGAGCTCCAGTTTGGTTTGTTTCAGCTGGTAGTTTGAACCAGTGTCCTTCAGCTGGTATTCTGGATTGGTGTCCCTTCAGCTAGACCTTCTTTGGACTGGTCTTCAGTTCAGGGGCTGGCGCTTCTTCAGTTGGACTTCAGAACTGATGCGTCTTCAGCTGGTATTTTTTGAACTGGTACTTCTTCAGCTGGGACTTCATTCTTTAACTGGGACTTCTTGAGCTGGCATTTCCTTCAGCTCGGACCTTGATTTGATACACCCTTCAGCTGGTATTTTTCTTCAGCTTAAATTCTCTTGAGTTGGCATGTTCTTCACTCGAACTGGTGCATTCTTCAGCTGGTATTCTCCTTCAGCTGGAACCAGTCTTGAACTGGTATATCCTTCAGTTTGGACGTGATCTTCTCTTCAGCTGGTATTCTCTTTCAACTGGAAATTAGTCTTGAACTGGTATATCCTTCTGTTCGGACTTGATTTTCTCTTCAGCTAGTATTCTCCTTCAGCTGGGAATTAGGCACTTCTGGGCTGGGACCTTGAACTGGTAGTTTCAGCTGGTATTCTTCTTCAGCTGGTGATGCGAGATTTATTTACTCTCTTACTTGTTTTACTATTTATGCTCGTGTCATGTCTACAAGTGTATATGCATATATATGTAGATAGAATGATACGAGGTCGATCCACAGCGAATGAGAAATCAAATACGACAATGCAAGTACCACAATTGTAGATACAAGGATTATCTAGACAAAGAGTGAGTAAAGGTTTGTTTTCATTCACAATACCAAAACATGAACTTAAGAGATCAAGTACCAAACAACAACTTCAAACAATAAATCAAAAACTAGAATAACAATGTAAGAAATCAACATCTAAAAGAAAATGGTTTAAGATAACAAGTTAAAACAAGACTCTAGGACATGAATACGCAATGCTCCTCTTGAACATACAACAAGGGTATTCTCAACAATCATGCTACGTTCAACGATAGGAAGACCACGAATATAGTAAGAGCATCTCTCGAATATCTCTTAAATTGCGAATGTGACAAGGATGACTATCACTAATACATTCCAGGGTCACACCTACCAAAGGCTCAAAGGGGTCACATTTCCTTCCACATATTCGACATTCAATGAAGAGTACAAATACACAGATTCAATCCATACATGCTTATGATCACGGGATGGGCAAGATGTAAGTGAATCATACATTTGATGTTAAATGAAGGCCACTCAAACAACACCATTCAAGAACTAGCATGGATAAAAATCTTGACAAAGCATAACCATAGATAAAACCCTTATCAAGAACAAGATTCACATTGTTTCTCTACATCCTAGAGCCCTAAGGGCTCTAGCCTACCATATTTACAATAACATCAAGAACAAAGAGGAAAGAACCAAAATCCATTCTAAAAACAACAGTAGAGAATGAAAGAGAAGATAAAACCCAATGTAGGACCCTCTTCTTCAATCCCTTGGCTTGAATCCTCAAGATGGATGGATGATTCTTCCTCCTCCTCTTGATCTTCTTGTAGTTCCAAAAATCCCCAAATGTAGAGTGTTTCTAGAGTGAAATCGAGTAGGAGATGAATGGTTTGAACTCCCTAAGTATTATATGAAATAGTGGACCAATAATGGGATGCCAAAAGTCAAAAAGCGGATTCGTCAGTCTCGAACGCGACCCCATCAGACTTGCGCCTAGAGGTCAAGTTTGGAACAAAAGAAAATACGTCTCTGAAGTGGCTGAAAAACGGGCTGATGGGTCGTGCTTGGGGGCCGCATTGCAAAGGGCCTAGGGTGCGACCCCCACTATGGTCGCGCCTAGAGGTCGCGCTTCAAGTAGTCTGCACCGTGACCCCTGATGGGTCGTGCCTCTAGGCCGTGTCCGGACCTCGTGTTTTTCAGCTCCCGAAGTGCTCTGCACCGCGACCTTTTGATTGAGTTCGGAGGCCGTGTCTGCATGCGTTGCGATGCCGGACTAAGAAAACTCACGGTTCTTAGTCGAGTTTGAGCCCAACACTTGGTTTTCTTCATCTTTTCTAGTCTCGTGTTGCCTTTGTTGATCAAAATTCCAATTCGACTTTAATTTGCATTGTAATAACCCAAAATTTCTCTGTATTAGCCACATTAATTAAAACTTAAGATAAAAATAATATTTACATTATTTATGCTATATATACATTATAACCTAGTGCAAATGCACTCAAAAATGAGTGTAATTGAGTGCAATTTATGCACTCATCAGCGGGAAATTGGGCACTTCTAGGCAGGTGCCTTCATCAGTTCATGACTGTAGACTGATGACATTTGGTACTCCACTTGATGGTACCTGTAACTTTCAATTTATCTTGCTAAATGATCTAGCAAGCTACAATTTTTCTTTTTTACAGCTCTTGAGGCTGGATTTTTTCTTTTTCTCTCTTTTCTTTTCTCTCTTTTTTGCTTTTTTTTTTCTTTTTTCTCTCTTCATTTCTCTCTTTTCTTTTCTCTCTTTTCTTTTCTTTTCTCACTTGGATTGATCATTTTCAGGCTTTGATATGATCATCCTTAGTTTTCTGCTTGATTTCTCTTCAGTTTTTCAAGGCTCTTTGCATATTTTGACATATTTTGACATCTTATCAAAACCCTAGTCAGGAAAACCCTTGATAGTTTTTCCTAATAATTTCTCCCTTTTTGATGATATCCAAAACATGGCAAAATTGAGCAATGATGGAAAAACTAATTAAGAAATTTTGAGTTGTGTAAAAGAAAACACAATCAAGCAAGAAAACTTTTATAGCTAAGAAACTGATTATATAAACTGATTAGATCTCTTTCAATCTACTACAGTTTTTTTTTCTTTTTCTTCTTCTTTTTCTTTAGTTTCTAGCTCTTCAGATTCTGAGCTTTTTCAGTTGGTATCTCATCTTCTTTTTTTTTCATCTATTCCACCAATTACTAGGCTCTCCTTTTTCTCTAGCACTAGCATTCCTCCAGATGTCTCCCCAAACTTCCCCGTGAGGCTAATGCCTCTCTTCTCGAGTAGTTCCTATAGACCTCAATACTTCCCCTTGAGGCTGTACTTCCACCTGAATCTGCGAGGATTGCCCCTGAATCTCATCCCAGAGACTCAAAAATTTTATTCCATCATTTCTCTCAATTTCTTCATTCTCTTCTCTCTTTTTGGCATCATCCAAAAGGGTGTGCATATGTAGATCAAAGGATAGAATGGCAACATTGGGTAACAAGATAAATGTGGTAGCTAGATTATCTTCAAACGGGAAGGGGTATGGTTGTTCTCTTGGTGGTGAGAGTATCCAGTTAGATGCTTCTTCGGTTGGCATGAACTGCTGTAGATCTGGCAGTGGAGACTGAACTTGAAGTTCTGTTGACATCATGGCTAAACTCGGGAGGAGTTCTTCAGTTAGAGGTGGGTGGTTGAACTCTATCGATGTGAAGGATGATTTGGATAGCTTGGAAAAAGGCAGTGGATCTGCGACTGGTACTCCATGTTGGATTCTATGGATCATTGAATCCATAATCTCGGAGAGTGTGGGAGTAGCCGTGAATGGATTATTCATCCAGTTTCTGTTCCAAGTTCCTTCCTGACTCCAGAAGTGGCGTCCCTTCTTGTCAAGCAGTTCAAACATGACTGCTTCATCAACTTGATATCTCCAGAGTGGCCATTTAAGATATCTCCTCAGTTGATGGAAGAGATCGGAGTTGTAACTCTCGATGAGGTGGAATCTGCTTGACAACAGATTGTTGAGAGTTTCGTTGAAGTGTTCTTGAACACCATCCATGTGGTTATTCTCAACTGGTTCAGACTCAGCTGGTGCAGTTGATTCACTTGTCATGTCGTCTTCTGATATGATCTGCTTTCCTTGACTGTCTGAAGTCAGTTCAGTCGGAGTGGATGGACCTTCTTCAGCAGTGCGCTGCCTCCTCGATCACTTACTAAACGGCTTCAGGTTTCTTCTTCTTTTGACAAAAATTGTGGGGAGATAGTCTCTCCTATCCAGCAACTCACCTCTTTGATGGAGAATTTAGATCTGATCACATATGATCATACTGATCCGGTTGAGAAACTTTAATTTCTCCGTGAATGTTCCAGTTTGATGGTCAAAACTGACCTTGCGAACATTTTGGCGCAGTTGTGATAGCACATACGATGCCCAGTCAACTCTGCACCGGTTGTAGATGAGTGTCATCAAATGAGCATGTTTGGCACTGAAGTGAGTATAGTCTAGATTGTCTCTCATGCAGTGAATGACTATATCTTGAAGTTGGATGAACTCTAGCCGAAGACTGTCTTTCAGTCTGTGTGAATAATCATTATCCTCAACTCCTGGTTTTGTCCACTGACTCCACAATTCTCTTTGATTGGGCATGGCTATTGAGCCTGCCTCTTCACCTGCTCTTGGAAGATGGAGAGTCTCCATCAAAGTTTCCTTGGAGATAATGATTGGATATTCGATGACTGTTGAAATGATGTTGCCATTCTCTACGACTTGGGAGTAGATGTAGAACTCGACAACTAACTCCGAAAAGCAACGTCCATAACAAGGACCTTGTGTGAGAAGCTGAAAAAGTTCAATTCCCTCCGCTGCTACGACCAAGCAATGAAACTAGTCAGCTTTAAGTCTTTTCATCATAAACTCTAGATTTATGAACTTGTCTCTTTTCAGATTGAGAGGAGTATCCCGTATTATTTTTATAATTTTCGGGCAAGTAAAAAGTGCATTCGAGGTCTACTGAATCAAATGGCAACTTATGAAAAGAGGTCTATGTCAAATCAGTTGGTGCCATTGAATCAAGGACAACATTTTGGAATTTATTTCCTTCTATGTCGAATTTATTCGAGGTCTCTAGAGTTGTGTAATCTATTTTTGAAAGGAATAAAATTAAATAATAGCTCTATTTATAGTAGATTAAATCCCAAAAATTTAGTGGTTCGTTTCGGATATTTTCAAAGGGTTTTTCCAAGCTTTAATCTTCGTGTTTTACTAAGTCGTGCAATCTGTGGTTAAATCCTAGTTAAGAGTAGATGAGTTAAATATTGTTTAAATTCGTGTTAGATGTTAGAAATCTCGAAGTAGACCGCTAAGTCGATGATCGACTTTTGTAGGAGGAAGTGAACCCTGTGGAGACCCGAGAAAAAATCATCAGCTCGTTGCTACGTCCTCCGTTCAGTAATCGAGGTAGGTAAAACTATACTCATCTAAAGTTTGAGCTAATAAGCTCTAGAAGCATGTTAGGGCAAATGAGATATCCAATAAAATATTTTGCTCTGTTTGATTCATCTCTGTACGAAGGAAGAAAGGAAATGAAGATATTATATGTTAATTGAGCTCTCAAGCATGTTTAGATATGCTAGAAATATTTAATTGTTGTTTACACTTAGCATGATATATTTAGAATTGCCTTTAGTTGCAATATGTGTTTATATACGTTCATTTCCTCGTAATTGAATGTTGATATTTTGCTAAGGCTTGTATAGCTAAGGATTTCCTTCTAGGGTAGTGATAAATTCCTTATAGGCCGAGATCATGATCAATTAAAGGATTAGGCCTAGACGTTGCTCTAGGTTTGATTTTTCTAGCAAGGTTAAGGGAGAAAGGAATATAGCATTTTGCTTAAGCAGGATTTGAGCTTAGAGAACTTGTGATCTTTGATCATTTAAGTGAGTCACTACTGGGTTTATCCCTCGCAAACTCGTAAGGATATTTGAGGTAAGCCCTCTTTTGTCCTAAGGCATGCCTAAGGGTGCAATTGACATCAGATTTGAACCAGGATGGGCCCAAAAGTAAAGAAGAGGTTTTGTGGATATAGAGAGGGTTTTTGCGTTTTACTCTCCATATACCGTCAGTTAATTATTGGATATTTCTAAAGTTTATTAAAGTGTTTTGTTAAAACCCACTGAGTACAATAGTGCTCACGCCCTCTTCTTTCAAAATGTTTTTAGGTTGAGATGCTGAGGATGTTGGTGGTTGTGGATGTGGGTTGGCTGCCAAGATGTTTTTGTTATAGTATAAGCTTTTGAATCCCACTATAATTCTGCTACTCTGATTCACTCTATCTACAACTTCTAAGAATTGCTACTCTATTCATGTTCTATGAACAATGCCTTAACATGATCTTATATATATAATGATGCATATTAAATTCTATTCCTGCTTCTTGTGTATGTTTCCTTTCCGCCTATGACGAGGCTTAAGCGTATTGGTTCGGTTTGATTGCTTGACCTATGATTGAGTCTATACTTGTTGGTATCTAATTAATTAATCTTCTTCATTCATCACATTTTGCAAAGTGTGATTCCTTCAATATCAAGTAAATTCAAGAATCATCGTCTATCGTGTCTTTATTCGTAAACCTTTCTTTGTAAATCTTCCATTAATTGTATTAATCCCTTAATTGACACTTTGTCCCCATTCATTAATCCCCCTCTCGGGACTGGGCTGTTACAGTTTGCAAACTTTTCAGCTCGCTTGTTGCTTGAACTGATGGTTTAAGCAGTTTTAGCTCATTTTGCTGACTGAACTGATACACCTTTTAGTTCAGTTTCAACTTCTCCTCTCTTTTTCTCATCGGCTGGGATTGCTCTTTGCATTCTTCCAATTGCTTGATCATCTTCATCTTCTAAAGCTAGCTCCAATAACCCCAATTGGATACATAGCTCTATGAATCTTGCTTCTGGTAATGGCTTTGTGAAGATGTCAGTTATCTGCTGCTCAGTGTTGACATATTGGATGCATATGTCCTTCTTTTCAATGTGATCTCTAATGAAGTGATGCCTGATATCAATGTGCTTTGTTCTCGAATACAGAACTGGATTCTGAGAAATAGCAATGGCACTATTGTTGTCACAGAAGATAGGTACTTCATCAGTTTCGACCTTGTAATCCTTTAACTGCTACTTCATCCAGAGTATCTGTGCACAACAGCTTCCAGCACCCACATACTCTGCTTCAGTTGTCGATGTTGCAACTGAGTGCTGCTTCTTGCTGAACCAGGATATCAGTTTATGACCAAGAAACTGACATGTTCTACTGGTACTCTTCCGATCAATCTTGTATCCACCGAAGTCTGAGTCTGAATATCCAGTTAGTGTAACACCCCAGATTTTTAGATAAGGTTTAGATATTTTTTAATGATAACTAATTAAAAAAAAGGAATTTAAGTAAGGTTAGCTATAGACGGATGTTAGTCACGACTTTAAGAGTAAGTTTTCGTGAAGATCGTCTTTTCGGAAAATATGATCTTAATTCTTTTATGGCCATTCATGGTCTCGTTAGAAAGGTTTTAACTCAAGGAGTATGCCGGTGTTTTTGGATTTTAAATCTGAAGTCATTTGAGTTCCCGGTGTTGAAAAGCGTATTTAAAAGGCAAATGAATAGTAACTTTTGCGTGCGTTCATGTTTTGAGAAATTTACAAAATCCTCCTCATTTATCCAAGTCCAGTTCTGTCAGGCCCCTCTTATGGAAAATAACTCAAGGATTCCGTTTACATTCACGGATTTTCATTCTGAGGTCAATCGAACGCTCGGGAGCAAAATCTGTTAGTCTGAGTGAATAGTAAAAAGTAATTCCAAAAAGTGAATCGTTGTTCATCTTTTTTTTGATGACCCCGTCTTCTTCATGAATCAAGTTGGTTCACTAGTGTTCGAGCTAACGAGTCTCCCAGTATTTTTAGATTTCATGTCTGAAGTCATTTGGACCTCGACATCGAATAAAGCAGCTTTTAACCAAATCCGGGGTAGCTTTTGCAGTATTCCTGCATAGCAATGGCTTCCAAGGGAAGCCAAAGCTTCTCCTATAAATAGGGGACCACCCCCTTTGCATCCCTTTGCTCATTTCTCATCCATTTCACTTCTAAATCGAGAGGATGAAAAGCTTTGAAAGCCAAGAAAGTTCTGCGAAGTAAAAAAAGCGTTCTTCATAAGTGTTCTTCAAGACGATGAGTGAAGTGGCGTGGAAGGGATGCGGTGAGGGAATGTGCTAGGGGTGCCGTTGGGTCGTAGCAGACGGCTCTGCTGCCGTTATGACTCGATGAGATGCCAAGCTAGCCACATTCCTTCCATGCACCTAACCCCGTCCATTCTTGTTTGTCGGTCTCGACTCCATTTCTTTTCCATCTTTTAAATTCCGCGAATACTTTGCCTTCTTTACGTTCTTTGCGTTCTTCATTAATAACGTTACGTTATATTCCTCATTTTACTCCCGTTATTATTATTCTAAAAGATTACCCTCGTTTATTCCGTTAAATTCCGTTCAAGCCATATTTAATGATTTCGTCGTTATTCTAAATATTAAGAAGGATTATCGTGTTTATGCCGTTATAATGTCAAAATTCTTTTTAAGTTAAAGCATGTTGTTGCATGTTAAATTCAAGTACGTTGTTTTTAAGAAATTTCGGGTTAAATGTTCTTCGTGTTCTTCGTATTCGTTGAAAGAATCAACGAACATGAAGAACCCAGTTGAAGATCACCCAGAACTGGGCTGAAGAGAGAGAAAGGGAGAGCCCCACGGGAGGGGGGTGCACCGCCGCGCCACGCCCCCCTCGGCCTCCACAAGCTCACCGGGGCTAAGGAGCCCGTCGGGGTAAAGGGCAGCCCGCCGGCGCACCATGCGCCGCTGCGGGGGGCAGCCCGTCGGCGCCCATGTGCGCCGCGGCGCCCCTCCCGTCTTCGTGTTGTTTTCCGCCGTTTCTTTTCGGCTATTTTGGTACCCCCCTTCCCGAGCTTTTCGAGTTTTTTTTTCAATCATGTATTCTCAAGCTATTTTCAAGTTTAAATAATAGTGAAGCATTCAAGTTATTTTCGATTTATTTTGAATAAGCTATTCAAGTTATTTTCCGTCTAATAATTTAGAGATCAAGTCGAGAAGTTCCTTAAATAAAATAAATCCTTCTCGAACCCTTATGAAGTCAAAAAGTCATGCTATCCATGTTAAGTCCTAGCTAAGAGAATATTAGTTGGGTATTATTTAATCTCATGTTATTAGAAATCTTCGAAGGAGGCCGCTAAGTCGATGATTCGACATTTGTAGGGGGAATCGAGCCTTGGAGGAATACTAAGGAAGACCACCAGCTCGTTGCCTCAT
Source organism: Perilla frutescens (assembly GCA_026008535.1). NCBI lineage: Eukaryota > Viridiplantae > Streptophyta > Magnoliopsida > Lamiales > Lamiaceae > Perilla > Perilla frutescens. The sequence goes on from BRKX01000012.1 coordinate 31,748,255, forward strand.
CTTCCGTTCCGTAATCAAGGTGGGTAAATCTATACTCATCTAAAGTTTGAGCTAATGAGCTCTAGAAGCATGTTAGGGCAAATGAGATATCCAATAAAGTATTTTTGCTCTGCCTGATTGATCTTTGTATAAGGAAGGAAGAAAGGAAGATATTATGTTTTACTTGAGCTCTCAAGCATGTTTAGAAATGCTAGAACTACTAAAGTATTGTTTATGCTTAGCATGAGATGTTTAGAATTATCTTTAGTTTCGATTCATATTTATTTAAGTTCTTTTCCTAGAAATGAATGTTTATGCTTGTTAAGCTCGCATAATTAAAAATTAAAGTTTGCCTTGTTAGGGTAGCATTAAATCCCTTGTAGAGCAAGATCATGCAGTATTAAAGGATTATCCCTTAGACGTTGTTCTAAGTTTGGTGTTGCTAGCAAGGTTAAGAAAGGAAGGAACTTAGCTTTTTTACTTAAGCAGGATTTGAGCTCAGAACTTTAATGGAGTCACTGCTGGGTCGTTTCCCTCGCAAACTCATTTGGATAATTGAGGTAATCCCTCTTCTATCCTATGGCATGCCTAAGGGTACAGTTGACATCAGGTTTGAGCCAGATTGGGCCCAAAAAAGAAAAGAAAAGATTTTGCGGATATGGAGAGGGCTTTTGCATTTTGCTCTTCATATACCGTCAGTTGATTATTGGATATCTTGAAGTTTATTAAAGTGTTTCACTAAAACCCACTGAGTACATTAGTACTCATGCCCCCTCTTTTTCAAATGTTTTACAGGTTGAGATGCTGAGGATGTTGGTGGCTGTGGATGTGGGTTGGCTGCCAAGATTGTTTTGCTATTATTTACTATTCCCTTGAAATCCCACTATGTGATTTGCTACTCTAATACACTCTTTCTAATTCCGTTTAAAGTTCTATTATGATTATCAAGACTCGATGAATATTTCCCCAGACATGGTTATTTGAGTATAAGATGCATACTAAGTTTTATTTCTACTTCTCGAGTATGATTTCCTTTCGCCTAAAGGGGCTTATACGCATTATTATCTATTAACGTTTTGACCTATGAATGGGTCTATACTGAATGGTGTCCGTCTAATTAACCGTTTCGTTCCGCTTGAGCATGCTCTCATTTTAATAAGAATGAATCCGAGTACCCTCGTCTAATCATCAAAAGCATATCTCGATTGTAAAACCTCCTCAATAATCTTCTGTTTTACTTCATTAACCCCTTAATAACACCCCGTCCCCATTCTTTAACCCCTATCTCGGGACCGGGCTGTTACAGTTAGACTCAAGCTATCATCTATGGGATACCATAATCCAAGATTTATGGTTCCTCTGAGGTATTTGATTATCCTCTTTGCTGCTTCGAGGTGGCTCTTCTTCGGATTGGCTTGGAAGGGTGCACATAAGCCGACTGAATATGAAATTTCTGGTCGACTGGCAATTAAATAGAGAAGCGAACCGATGATGCCTCTATAGTGAGTTTGGCTAACTGATTCTCCTTCTTTATCGAGAGTCAGTTGAACTGATGTATTCATGGGGATCTTGATAGTTTTTTCTTTATCAATTCCAAACTTCTTGTCGAGCTCCTTTGTATACTTGGCTTGACTAATGAATATCCCATCTTGGAGCTGCTTTACTTGGAGTCCTAGGAAGAAGGTCATTTTTCCCATCATACTCATCTCGAATTCGCTCTGCATCAGTTGTGCGAATCGAGTACAGAGATCCTTACTCTTTGATCCAAATATTATGTTATCCACATAAATTTGAACCATTAAGATCTCTGATGATCACTCTATTCTGAATAGAGTGCGATCAATGACTTCTTTTTGAAACTCATTCTTGAGCAAGAATGTTGCGAAGGTTTCATACCAGGCTCGGGACGCTTGCTTCAGCCCGTAGAATGCTTTCTTCAGTTTGAAGACTTGGTCTCTAATCTTGAATCCAGGCAGTTGCTCGACATACACATACTCCTTGAGCATCCTATGTAGAAAAGCACTTTTGACGTCCATTTGATAGATCGTGAAATTGTTGTAAGCCACATAGGCGAGGAACAATCTGATAGCTTCTAATCTTATAACTGGTGCAAATGTCTCATTAAAGTTGATCTCTTCACTTTGAGAATATCTCTTAGCTACTAGTCTTGCTTTGTTCATTGTGATAACGCCTTGTTCGTCCAGTTTGTTACGAAAAACCCACTTGGTTCTGATGACTTTCTGGGTTTTTGGCCTATCAACAAGAAACCAAACATCATTTCTTGTGAACTAGTTCAACTCTTCTTGCATGGCGATTATCTAATCTGCATGTTCTAGAGCTTCATTGATGTTTGCCAGTTCAGTTTGAGATAGAAAGCATGTGAAAAGAGCATACTCTGTTGAACTTCTGGTATGAACTCGACCTCTTGGATCTTCAACAATCATATCAGCTAGGTGACTTCTGATCCATTTGGGTAACTTATCAGCTGGGTGACTTCTTATCAACTATCCTTAGCTGGATTTTCAGTTGGATCCTCAGTATTGACATCCTCTGATGTCTTATCTTCAGTTTGCCCTTTGTCTTCATCAGTTCTTCCTCCTGCTTAAGTTTTGGGGTTGAAGGCCTCAGCACGATCAGTTTCTTCATTGGCATGATTGCCCTCAGCCGTGTTCTCAGTTGGTCTGGTGCTGGATACATTTTCTTCATCTTCTAGTCCAACTTCAAACTCCTCTGGAACTGTGTGGTCCACATAGTTCTGCGAGTTTTTAGTTTTGCTAGGTAGCAGTTAAACTGATGTGTTGAATACTTCTTTACTCCTGTACTCATTGGCAAACTCATCAAAAACAACATGATAAGTTATTTTCCACAACTAGTGTTCATTTGTTGAACACTGTGTAAGCTTGAGCGTATGAGGAATTGTAACCAAGAAATATTCCCTCATCAGCTTTGGCACTGAAAGTCTTCAGTTGACTTTTGTCATTGTTGTGAATATAACATTTGCAGCCAAATACTTTGAAGTATGAGATAGATGGCTTACGACCCTTGTAAAGTTCATAGGGTGTCTTGTCATGTGTGCTGACGATGGCGCTTCTGTTTTGAGTGTGGCATGCAGTGTTAACTGACTCGGCCCAATATCCTCCTGCTATGTTGGCATCAGCTATCATTGCTCGAGCTGCTTTCTTGAGTATGCGATTTCTCCTTTCAGCTACACCATTATGCTATGGAGTTCTAGCCGCTGAGTGCTCGTGAGTTATTCCCAGTTCACTGAGAAAACTGATGATCTGCTGGTTTACGAATTCAGTTCTATTGTCTGAACGAATTCGCTGAACTGATCTTTCTCTTTCAGTTTGCAGTCTCTTGATCATCGTTGATACCTTGGTGTAGGTTTCATCTTTGCTTCTGAGAAACTCTACCCATGTGTATCTTTAGAAGTCATCGACTACTACCGAAGTAAATCTTTTTCCTTTGGGCATTGATGGTCTGATTGGCCTAGATAGATCCATATGTAGCAGTTGGAGGGAAGCAGTTGCCCCTAGAGGATGACTTCTATTCTTGAATGACGATCTCACTTGCTTCTCTTCTGGTATGGTCCGCAGACGCCAACTTTCTTGAAAATCTCCTTGGGAAATCCATTTACTAGATCCTTCTTGGTTAGATGATTGATGGTTCTGAAGTTGAGATGATTGAGTCATCGATGCCATAGATAGGTTCCTTCAGTTGAGCCTTTTGAAAGAAAGCAAGCTTCTCCATATCCGGTTGACCAGTCAATAACATACATGTTGCCTCTCCTTACGCCTATTAGGAGGATTGCTCCAGTTGACTTATCTTTGATATCGCATGACTTCGACTAAAATCAATGATATATTCATTGTTACATAATTAACAAATGCTTAGCAGTTTGTGCTTCAGTCCTTCCATATGGGAGACTCCATTTACAACCATATTTCCTTTGACCACGAACCTTCTCCAATGGTTCGGCTTCTGGAGTTGTCTCCGAATGTGACTAATGGTCCTTTCACTTCCTTGTATCCTTCTAGATCATCTCTATCTCCCATCATGTGTTTTGAGCACCCGCTATCTAGGTACCAAACCTCCTTGGTCCTCTTCGTTATAGGATGTCTTTTTTCTGTAAGAGAGACTATTAGTTTTTAGGAACCCGCATGATATCGGGTCCTTCTTTGCTAATCAAGTGTTTAAGGATCCAGATTTGCCAAACTTTTGGCTTAATAGCAGGTAGAGAGTTTTCAGACATTGATCGTCTGATCAGTTTCACTTTCTTTTCAGCTCTCCTCCTCTGAGCTGAGTCATTAAACTTATACATGCAACGAGAGTTAGTAGGATAGAAAACTTTGATCATAACTCTCTGATCTCGAGCTTGTCTAGATCTTCTTTGTGGCTAATTTCTTTTAACTCCATGAGCTCTGTCGCTCTGGTGGTATAGCCATGTTGCAAACCAGTTATAGTTGGAGTTTGTTCTTGGTTCATCCCTTGAATCCAAGTACTCACTATACTGAGTTGCTAGATCCATTGGAGTGAACTTCTCCAGGGGAATCTGATGGTGTTGACGTGCTCGATACAGCTTTGTATGCACATTCCTTCTTAAGTTAATATTTCTCTTAGGTTGACTTGTTGGATGTCTTCGAAGATAGGCTTGCGGTACAGTTCTCTCCTGAACTGGTGCCCTATCTTAATGAGACTATGGACTAAACTGAGTATTTCTCCTTACTCCAGTTGGTCGATCAATTCTATTCACCATAGGCCTGTTCTGAGCTTTGGGCCTTGGATAGACTGGTGATCTTTGTCGAACTGATTGTCTCTGATGAGCTGGAGGTCTTGGCTGAACTGAAGACCTCTGCTGGTAGGCTGGATGCCTTTGCTGAGCTGGTGGCCTTTGCCGATAGGTGGAATGCCTATTTTGAGCTTGTGATCTATGATGAGATGGCTTCATCTGCTGAACTGATGGCTTGATCTGAACTGAGCCTTTTAGTTGGGAGGATTGATTGGACCGTTTCGGCTGATTTGAAGGGATATTCACAGTCCCCTTGCCTTCGGTCTCTTCAACTAGTTGGGTTGGTGCAAGTCTAACAAAACCAGGAAGGGTTCCTTCTTGACTGGTTTGAGCAACTACCTTTCATTTTTCTGCAGCAGTGTACCTATTGTATCCTAATCCTAGACTACGAGTTTCAACTCTTTGATGGCTTAAAATCTCATCAAGAGTTTGAGATCCCTTTTTGAATTTGAGAGATATCTCATCTTTCTCCTAGATCTCCTGTCCGAGCCTCTCATTCTCAGCTCTCAACTCATCAATTTTGAGCTTCAACATCTCACATTCAATTGACTGAGCTCCAAGTGATTCAGTTCTGTCATGATCACTTCTCAGTCGTTTGACCTCATCTCTTAGGTCATCATTTTCTTCCTTCAGTTTCAAATGCATGCTTGATATAGCAGCTAACTAATCTTCTAGCATTCTTAATTGTTTATTTATTTCATTGCTAGAAATAGAAGTTTCATGAATGTGGTAAAAAGAGGTTAAGGAGTCGCATGTGATAATCTCTTCTTCGTTGTCAGCCATTAGGCAAAACAGCGCCTCATCTTCAGAGCTGTAGCTGTCGGAGTCAATTCTTGATGGATAATCTGAATCATCTAGCACGACATTCTTTGTGTTGTCCATCATAGCTTTTCTTTCAAAAAAACTTCTTTTTACCTTGACCTTCTTGTCTTCATGGAGCTCTGGACACTCATAACGAAAGTGTCCTTGCTTATGGAAATGGAAGCATTATCCTATACCTCTGTTGGCTATCCTGTGTTGTTCAGTAGGCGGTTGGTTTCTCTCGCCTCTGAGCTCCTCATCAGTTTGAAGCATAACTGATGGTTGATCTCTGATCTTTTTGAGTTTCTCTAGCAGCTTGGCAACTGACTGGATCTGATCATTGATGTCTTTAGTCAGGCTCTCTTTATTCTCCACTACTTCTCTTCTTCGATCAGTTGAGCCTCCTGTTTGTTTTCTGACTTGAGAACTTCTTGGCCGGAAGACATTTCTTCCTCAAGTTTCTCTAAACCGATTTCTTTCACCGTAGAAGGCTGCATCCTGGGCTGATGATGATGTGGATACCTCTCTTTATCAGTTTAGGCTATACTCGTGAGCCTTAAGAGAACTAAAAAGTTCTCTTGAGATGACGTTGTTCAAGTCTCTTGACTCTTTTGTAGCAATCACTTTCATATCCCATTCCTCCATGAGATTGTCCAAAATTTTGGAGTTCATCTCACTATTGGGATATGTTCTACCAAGACGGCTCATCTCACTGATGATGTCTAGAAATCTTGTCTTAAGGCTGGAGATGGTTTCATCTGAGTTCATCTTCAAGGACTCATATCTGTCTACAGCCAGTTGGAGCTTATTTCTTTTAATGGCCTCGGACTCTTTGCATAGATCTGCAAGTAAGTCCCATATCTCCTTAGCAGTTGTGCAGTTCTTCGTGTCCTTCATGCGATCTTCATCTAGAGTTTGGAACAGCGTGGCTTGGGCCATGAACTCTAGGTTCTTCAACTTCTTCTCTTCACTTGTGAGAAGATGAGTTAGCTTCGGGATCCTTGTTGGTTGATTTACATCAGCAATGTGGGCTTCAATGTCCATCATGATTGTGATTGGACCTTTTTCAATAACTTCCCATATATTCTCGTGGATTGAGCAGAGATGCACCTTCATTCTCTTGCTCCAGTTATCGTAGTTCTCAACTGAAAAGATAGGTAGCTTATGGTTTCACATAGCTGGCAGATTAGCACAGATAACAAGATCTGATTCAGTTGATATGCAGAAACGGCTGATCCTTAAAATCAACCACTCTAATACCACTTGTTGGTCTCGGGGCGAGTCAGAAACAGTTTAGAAGGAGGGTGAATAAACTGATCCATAAACTTAACAATAATTGCATAATATTGAGGGTCTATTTGACTCGCTAAGTTATCCATGTTGTTAGAAGATCAGTTGAGATGATCAGCTAGCTCGGAGTGCTGTGAGTGCTTGAAGTGTGCAGTTTAGAACATGCAACTGAAACTGAAAAGTAAAGCAGAGCACACAAGCAGTTTTATAAAGGTTCGAAGCTCAACTTCTACGTCCTCTCTTCCTTCCGCAGAAGGGCAATTCACTATGCAAGTGTAAAGTTATTTTATTATAGTTACACAGTGAAGACGGGTGTTGGATCCGGCTGTCGGTGACTTTACGAGTCACGGATTCTTTTCCAACTATTGCTATCCCGGAAGTGACAAACCAACACAAGTAGCCTCCTCAGCCGGTTTCAGGTCGACAACTCACACTTACCGATCTCAACTGTTCGCTGAAACTTTAGGTGCTATTGCTTATCTTTACAAGGTTTTAGATCTCTTTCGATCTTCAAGAAGACAGTCTTGAAACTGGTATCAATTGATGTGCTCATTTATGTGTCTGCGGCTTGAGCTGGGTAGTTGATCATTGTAGAGCTTGAACTGAGAGAATGGCTCTGGCTGGATTTCTTCAATAGCTAGCTTGATGAGTGATTTGGCTCCTTCTCGTCAGTTGGACTTTTTTTTTTCTGAGTTTTAAACATGAGGCTTTAGAACTTTAGCGAACATCTTCGCTGAAAGTCTATGCATAAAGTCTGAGCGAAAGTTATCTTCAAGAGTCAAAAGTCACGGGCATCTTCTGGGTTGCTCATCTTTTATAGATGAGTGGTTGGTGAGCATTGGTGATCACTATGTGATCATAAATGATAAAGTTGTTGAGGGGCTTTCATTTAAAGAGAGTCGTTGAGTAGCCTTTGTGCTTCTGACAAGCTTCTGTTCTAAGATCTCGGTTGCATTAACTTCAAGATCTTCTTGTTGGCTTTTCTGAAATTTGAATTTTAGTTACGGCTTCTGTCTTGATCTTCAGTTCTGGGGTTTGACAGGCAGTTGGGATCTTCAGTTCCTTGGTTGTCAGTTCTGCGCATCCTTGGCAGTTTTATAAGCTCCAGTTAAGATCGTCTTCAGCTAGCAGTTCTAGGCTCTGGCTTAATGCTTTCTGAGATCCAGTTTGGTTTACTTCAACTGGTAGTTTGAACCAGTGTTCTTCAGCTAGTATTCTGGACTGGTGTTCCTTTAGCTAGAACTTCTTTGGACTGGTCCTCAGTTCGGGGGCTGGCGCTTCTTTAGTTGGACTTCAGAACTGATGCGTCTTCAGCTGGTATTCTTCGAACTGGTACTTCTTCAGTCGGGACTTCATTCTTCAGTTAGGACTTCTTGAGCTGGCATTTCCTTCAGCTCGGACCTTGAATTGATACACCCTTCAGCTGGAATTCTTTTGAGTTGGCATGTTCTTTAACTCGAACTGGTGCATTCTTCAGCTGGTATTCTCCTTCAGCTGGAACTAGTCTTGAACTGGTATATCCTCCAGACCTGATCTTCTCTTCAGCTGGTATTCTCCTTCAGCTGGGAATTAGTCTTAAACTGGTATATCCTTCAGTTCGGACTTGATCTTCTCTTCAGCTGGTATTCTCCTTCAGCTGGGAATTAGGTACTTCTGGGCTGGTGCCTTGAACTGGTAGTTTCAGCTGGTATTCTTCTTCAGCTAGAATTGGGCACTTTTGGGCTGGTGCCTTCATCAGTTCATGACTGTAGACTGATGGCATTTGGTACTCCACTTGATGGTACCTGCAACTTTCAGTTTATCTTGCTAACTGATCTAGCAAACTACAGTTTTTCCTTTTCACAGCTCTTTGAGGTTGGATTTTGTCTTTTTTTCTCTTTTCTTTTCTCTCTCTTTTTCTTTCCTTTTTCTTTTCTCTCTCTTCTTTTCAATCGTTTCTTTTCTCTCTTTTCTTTTCTTTTCTCATTTGGATTGATCATTTTCAGGCTTTGATAGCTCGATTTTTTTATATGATCATCCTTAATTTTCTGCTTGATTTCTCTTCAGTTTTTCAAGACTTTTTGCGTATTTTGACATCTCATCAAAACCCCAGTCAGGAAAACCCTTGATAGTTTTTTCTAACAATATATTATCTAGCAAATGAGTGTTATATGTATAAATTATAATTGGTTGATGTTTAACTTATTGATGCAATTTTCACCTCACACCCCCTATGCCATTATATATATATATATAACAACAAATCTATTTTTTTTATTTCAATTTTATTTAAAATTTAAAAAAAAACTAGCTGTAGAACAAGGGATGTAACATTGAAGAATCCGTGCAATTTTTAGCATTTTATCTACCCTATATTCTGTCTGATCTCTATGTCATTTTCTATAACATTCTATGTGTCAAACTTGCATATATTTTAAATTTTTTTAATTTCTATATATTATAATTTAGTTTAATTTAACATTTTTATTTAGGGTTCATTTTTTCCCAATTATGGTATATTAAAAATATTGAAAAATATATATTTTTGAAAAAAAATTAATTATGGCACATGAGATATAACATGGTTACTTGGGAGAGCACGTTGAATCTAATCTGACATGCTGTACAACAGGGCCGTCTAATAGGGTGTGCAAGGTGAGCCTCCGTACAGGGCCTCATAATATTTAAGGTCTCAATTTTTTTTACTTCTATTTAATATATCTTATATTTTTTTTTAATAAATTACTTCCAAGTCTCGCCTTTGTGCGATAACACCTAATACAAACATCTCGATTTCCTACTTCCAACAAAGACATTATTTCCTCTTCAATTTTGCAACTTTCCATCTTTTTCCATGATTATTCTTCTAATTACCGTTAGATTTTTCTCTATAAAAAGAGATTCTCATCTTTTTCATAAAATACTCATATCAAACTTCAATATTCCTTCACAAATCACGCTTCCAAGGTTGTGTCACTACAATTCTACAATTATAAAGTTTTTCTTTCATTCCCCGATTCTCCCAAAGGCCAAATCCCCAGTGAGTATTTTTCTTAAACCCTATTCTTCTTGAAAAAGAAAATTTTATTTTTCTGTTTGAATATTCATAAATTTGAATTTAATTATCGGCTTGAGCGAATTGATAGAGAATTCTATTATCTACTTGAACAAATTCTTTCATTCCTTGATTCTGATTTTGAATTTTTTCTTTTGTCGAGGATGGAGAATTGATGACAATTGGTGAGTGGCAAGTAGTAGTGCAGCAAGCTATTGTTTATTAATTATTTGATTTGAACTTCTTGCTTCCTTCAAGGTTGTTTCAATTTTTTTTGTTGAATTTTTTAAAACATTGCTTTGAGTTTTGATTATTTTATTATGCCTCCTAAAACTAGAAAATTTAAGTTTTGATTGATGAATTTGCTTCAAAGAGTGCTAGAAGAGTATCACTTTTTATGTAAAATCGCAGAAGAATCATATTTGTTTAAGGTTATATTGAGAATATTATCAACATTATAAATACAATATTTTAAATTTTTAATCTTTCTAACAATTTTACTATAATTATAAAAATTATAACTATTTTTTTAATTTTTTTACCTAATTTTTATTATTTGCACAGGACCTATAAAATGATTGAGATGGCTCTACTGTACAACATCTATATCGGGCTTATTCTAAGCAATGCATTCATCCATATAGATATATTCGGTTCTGTTAACATCACGCTTCCATTTATTTTATATACTAATATTAATATTAATATTAAATATTAATTTTAATACATGGTATTCCGCGTATGCGTATGTTTATATTTATAAGTTTATTCAATATATGAAATTCAATACATGTATGTTTATAATGATGATTAAATGATATTTTTTAGAGTGGAGAGTAAAGAAGACCTCTTGTATGTGTAGTTTGAAGAGTAAAATATATAGTGTGAAGAAAACTTATTATTGTGCAAATAAAAGCTCTCAAAAAATATATATCAAAATTATATTATATTTAATTAAATATTGTGAGAGTTATGTAGTCAGAAAAGAAGTTATGAATAGAATTGTCCTTTCATGATCGTGATGGCCCAACTATACTTTCAAAACCATGAAGATTTCATGCCGCCCGACTAGTATTGTACTCGGATTTTTATTTTAAAATTAATATTTACATTTTTAAAATTTGTTTTTAATTATATTTTGGGACTTGTCTTATTATTTTTAAGTAAATGTTAATTATGTTGATTTTGATTTTTTTTAACCTTCTGCTACATAATGACTATGTTGTTTTTTTTCCACACGATATATCCTCATTTTTTGAAAGTTATTAATCGAAAAGTTCACATCAAACATGATATTTTTCGCATAGGACATTCATTCTCGTTTTCAAGAAATAAAAAAAATGTAAAAATAAATAACACGAGAAGTTAATTATTGATTTGATCAAGTGTTGGTGTTGGTGGCAGCAAGTACAATTATTGAGTGCACAAAGGCCACATTAATATCTTGAACATAAATTTGAGCCACAAACTTTGATGGCGACAAACATAAACAGTCGCATCAGACTTTTTCACGACCTGATATTATTGATGTTTTAATTTTGTGAAAATAATTATTTTTCGGGATGAGAATGTAGTTTTCACCGGAGGCTTATCATAGAAATTGGAGGTTTGTCTTGATGCTTTGTTGGCTGAATCTTTTGCTTCTCTTAAAGGTCTTCATATGGCGATGAATGTTAATTATCATAATCTTTTGGTCGAAATAGATTGTTTGGAACTTTTCCACTTCCTTCACAGTAGAAAAGTTCTCCCAATCTATGTTGGTAATGTTATTGCTAACATTCTCAATCTCTCCAAAAGCTTTGTAGCTTTGGAATTCCGGTGGATCCCACGATCAGCAAACAAAATCGTCTAGCCCAACATGGTTTATCTTGTGATAAAGTCTTTTTGTCAAAGGAGTTGTCTATCCACATCAGTTTAGCTATTGATGATGATTTCTTATCAGTTGTCTCTATGTAATTATATATTCAAAGAAATCAAATGTTCTTGAATCACAGATAATTATACAATGCTATTTATAAAATTGTGTTGTTTGAAATATTCCAATTTGGTATTTCTAATGTGGATTTTCATTTAATTCCTTTTTTTATCGTAACTACACAAAATTGCTCTTATTATCTAATTAATCAATGCATGTGCATATCATTTTATTAATTTTTAAAAATTGAACACATCATATAGAATTTAAAAATAATCAAACTATTACAGATCCAAAAAAATAATAATTATTTGTGCATCACATAGGAGAAATACAAGTATCAATTAATGCAAATGACGTACGGAAATGACCAGTGTGGACTCATCAATGATGGATGGAAAATATGGGCAACGCATATGGACCCCCAATTTTTTTTATATACGTTCTTTAAAAAAATGTTGTTTGCTTCATAGCTCTAATTGTCTCACAAAATTTTGAAATTTATATTATGTTTATTAAAAATGTAATTGTTCAATTATGACATTTTTTTTACTGAATAATTTTTTAATTTTGTTTGATATATTTACGACTGTCAAATTATTATGATCATAAGCATTTTCAAAAACTTTTATAATGCTAAAAATATCATTCGGAAAAGTAGCTCGGAAAATATTAGTGAACTCAGATTCCTTGTAAAACCCAGATAAATTCTTACTGCCCATTTTGAAATAAATTATTTCGATAATTATTCGTTACTTATACTTCTTTTTTTATTTCTAGTTGTTAATTACATTTTTTGAGACATATATACATATATATATATGAAGACAAAAATGGAAGAAATTTCAAAATGCTAATGAAAAATAAAGGCCTCTCTTTTTCCATTTCGCTATGACACCCGTAATGTCAAGTTACCTTTTTGTATCCATATTTGCAATAATTAACTTATTTCACACCAGATCATCTATTACATTTTCTGTGGCATTTATGTGCCAAGCTGTTGAAATTGGCCCATTCGGCCTTTCCCCTCCCCAGGCCCATTCTGATTAAATCCTACCCGGCCCACTACCCTTAACCCCAAACCCTAACTCGACGTTCCAACTCCCCTCTTTATCTCTCATTATTGATCTCTCTCATTCCCTATGTTCTAGAACTCTCTATAATGGGCGAGAGAGCCCTCTTCTCTCTCAAGCCACTCACTGTGTTCTCAACCCTAATCTAAAAAAAGCTCTCCCTCTCTCACCATGTTTTAGCCGCCGGTCTCAGTTTCTCTGGCCGGAACCTATCTGTGGTTCCTGTTGGCCTATGAGTGTAGACTTTTGGGTTGTTCTCTGAGAAAGAAAGCTTTAGTGCACTTCGTGGGTGATCGTTTCGCCATCCCCTCTCTAGTCTGGGTCTTTTCCGATCGCTGGAGTTGCTGTTGCCGTCTCTAGTGGGAAAATCTGAGCCACCGAGCCCCGAGTACACTTTTCCCACCATTATCTATTGATAAGAGCCCTCAAGCCTGTGAAGAAACTTGAAGGCTCTCCTAGCCTTCTCCTCTGAGGCTTCCAATGAAGAAATTAACACCGTTGTGAAGCTTTTGAAGCCTGCTCCTCGCTGATCCAAGTTGTAATCTACTGTATTCTTTTCATTCTTGTATCAAGCTACTTGAGTAGCTAGTGTGATAGACTGCAGGGGTAGGGAACCAAGTAGTGAATCCCCCAGCTAGGCCTGTACCATAATAGTGGTATCAGAGCCAGGTTGGTCTAGCCGGGGGCACTCTCCTGCCTCCATCTGTCACACCCCGCCGCCGGTAAGGGCCGCGCCTTTCTCGCCCCTGTCGGGCTCCTTAAAACAGGTATAACCGATTTTTCCCTGCCTGGAAGAACCGGCTCTGGTATTAACCCTAAACTTTGTTGTGTGGTAATTTCGATCCTGTGCCTTTCTTGCTTTCGCTCTTGACTCTGACTCTCCATTGGCATTCCAACCCATTCCTCAAATCTAACTTACGGTCGGGACCGTCTGGATTTACCTGTGGGTCTCCTCAAAGCGGGTTGCCCCAATAGCTAGTTTGAGTAAGGGATTTTCAGTAGAAAAGGGGGTTCTGGGTTGTACTTGTGTTGTTCTGCCTTGACTTGTTCCTTTTTTTTCTGTAAATTTGTCTGTGTACCTCTGCTTGTTGTGATTCCTGGTTTTTTGTTGGAATCTGTGTCCAAAACTCTGGTTTAAGAATTTATGTGAATAGACTTAGTGATCTAAGTCTGGTTTATTGGCCTAGTTGGGTTTTGGAATTGACCTGAGTGAACCCCTGCTACACAGATCAATCAGTGCTGAGAACTGGGCTAGCCTCAGCTTTAGATTCCCCTGGTGCACCCATCTTTGGGCCTGTGAAGGTGTTTTCTCCTGATCTGGGTAATTGTGTGTTATTCTTGTGGCAAAATCTGGATTATTGGTGAAATTCTGTGCTCTTAGTGTGATTCTGTGTGAATCTGTGAAAAATGAATAATTTGAGTACTGTTCCTTTCAATGGAAAGGATAATTTTGGTGATTGACAAACAAGGGTTGGATGTATTTTGACAAAAGAAAATATGCAAGATGCAATTTTTGAAAGAATTGATGAAAATGAAGTAAATAAAACTCTTGTTAAAATGAATGCTGGCGCTAGAGCTACAATCTTATTAAATCTAAGCAGTGTTGTTGTCAGGCAAGTTTCTCACCATAAATATGCTAAAGATCTGTGGGATGCTTTGACTGCTTTGTTTGTTGCTAATTCTGAAGAGTCTGCATATTCTTTGCAAAATCAGATCATGACTTTTCAAATGGATCCCTCAAAAGACATTTATTCAAACATGCATGATTGTAACAAACTTTTGAAAGACTTAAAACTTGCTGGGGATGACACCCTTGAAAAGTATGCCCCCCAGATCCTACTTGGTGCTATTCCTGAAGTCTTTTCTGAAGTAAAATCAGCCTTAAAATATGGAGGGTCTAAGGTCACTTGTGATATGATTGTCTCTGGGCTTAAGGCTAAAGAAAATGAAATGAAAAAATTGCAGTCCAAGCCCCTACAAAATGAAATCCTTTATATTAACAGAAACAGCAACCTAAAGCCTTTTAGACCAAACCCTGAAAATCGAAGTGACATTGCTGCTGAGAGGCACAAGATGGAGTTTAATCGTGTTCATAACCTTCCCAGCAACACTAGAACCCACAATCTTGTTGAAACTCCCAACATCCCAGAAATCAAAACCAAACTCAAAACTCTGGTCACAACCCCTCTCCCTATCCTCCCAGAAACCAAAGTTTCCCTTCCCAACACCAAAGTCCTGACTTCAAACCTAAAAAGACTTGTTGGAACTGTGGAAAACCAGGGCACTTCTCAAACAGATGCAAACAGCCTAAAAGGGGCAGGGGGTTTGGGAACAATCAGGCTAATAATGTAATGCACTTTGATCACTCTGAAAATCATGTGTATAAAGATGAAGACTATGACTATCATGAGAATGGTGAACTTTATATGGTACATTCTGATTGTGACTTTCAATTCATAAATTTCTCAAATGTTGTGTCAAAATCTGTGCATGAGTCTGAGTGGCTAATAGATTCTGGCTGTACTTTTCATGTCACTCTACACAAGCACATGTTCCACAATTTGCAACTCTTAAACTCTGGATCTGTTGCATTAGCTGATGGACAGCACTGTGATATAATTGAAAGAGGAAATGTGTGTCTTAAATTTGAAAATGAAAGAATGATTACACTCCATGATGTCAGATATGTTCCCAAATTAAAATTCAACCTTCTATCTGTCTCTAAACTAGCTGATCAAATGTTATTTGGCTCTGTGAATCATAAAAGCTTTCAATTTAAAATGAACTCTATGATATGCTTTGATGCTCCCAGAAAGGGAGACTTATATGTTGTACATGCTTACTCAGTGCCTATCCAATCTGCTAATCTGGTGCAAAATGATAAAACTGCTTTATGGCATGCAAGATTAGGGCATATGAGCAATAAAAGGTTAGAAATCTTGAGAAAGTCTGGTGCATTCAAGCATGATAAAGTCTCTAGCATGTCATTTTGTGAACCATGCTTGATGGGAAAGCAACACAAGTTGCTTTTCCCTGTGTCTGGTCCATATCCTAAAGCTCAATTGAGTTCTGACATACTTGAATACATACATGCAGATGTGTGGGGACCTGTAAAGGTCCCAACCCATGGTGGTAACATGTTTTTCTTATCTATTATTGATGATTTTTCAAGAAAAACTTGGGTTTTCTTAATGAAGCATAAATCTGATGTATTTCAAAAATTCTCTTCTTGGGCTGCAGAGATTCAAAACCAAACCAACAAAAAGATTAAGTGTTTAAGAACTAATAATGGTTTAGAGTTCTGCAATTTTGCTATGGATAATCTGTGTGCTGAAATGGGAATAAAAAGGCACAAGTCTGTGCCTTACAACCCCCAGCAAAATGGGGTTGTTGAAAGGATGAACAGGACTCTCCTTGAGAGAGTTAGAAGCCTTTTGGCTGGTTCAGGCCTGGATAAGAAATTTTGGGGAGAAGCTCTAATGACTTCTTGTTATTTGGTTAATAGATCTCCCTCTGTCCCATTAAAAGGCAAACTACCTAAATCTGTATTCTCTAATAAACCTATTTGCCTGTCTAATTTGAGAGTCTTTGGTTGATGTGCTTATGTTCATCAAAAACTCAGTAAAATTGAGCCAAGGGCTAGAAAATGCATATTTTTGGGATACCCTGATGGTGTCAAAGGGTATAGGCTATGGGATAAAACTTTGCCTGGGTTCAAAACTTGCATTAGTAGGGATGTCTCATTTAATGAATCTCTCTTTCCATGCTTAAATGAATCCTCACTTTCTGCTGCTCCTTGTGAGGTGGAGAAAATTGATACTCCTTTGTTCTTTCCTGTCTTATCTAAGGTGGACCCTCCTCCACCAGTTTTTCCTGAGATTAATGACCCAAATGATCATCCTCATGTGCATGATAACATTAGTCCTTCTGATTCTGCATCTAACTATGATTCTGAACCTGACAAACATGCTCATGTGAATGTATCTGAATCTGAATCATCTGAATCTGAACTTGATCAATCTGCTGAGCATGATTCTGAACATGTGAACCTAGAAAATTACCAATTGTCTAGAGATAGGCCTAGGAGAACCATCAAGGCTCCCTCTAGGTATGATGGCTGTAATTTGTCCATGTATGCATTCAATGTGTTCAACAATGTTGATTCCTCTGAACCTAAGACTTATAAAGAAGCTGTCACTTGTGCTGATTCTGATAAATGGTTAGATGCTATGAAAAGTGAAATGAATTCCTTGCATGACAACAAAACTTGGATTCTTATGGAAAAACCTGAGGCATGTTCTCTTGTGGAATGTAAATGGTTATTCAAAATAAAGTAAGAGATCAATAGTGTGAGGTACAAAGCTAGACTTGTTGCTAAGGGCTTTACCCAAAAAGAAGGCATTGACTATACTAAAATCTTTGCTCATGTGGTGAAATTCACCACAGTTAGAATAATGCTTGCTTTAACTGCTCATTTTGACTGGGAATTGAAACAAATGGATGTGACTACTGCCTTCTTGCATGGTGAATTAGAAAATAACATCTACATGAAACAACCTGAAGGCTTTGAAGATAAAACTCATCCTGATCATGTATGCTTACTGAAAAAATCTCTTTATGGATTAAAACAATCTCCCAGATAATGGAACATCAAGTTTGATACATACATGAAAATCTTAAACTTCTCCAGAAGTCAATTTGATCATTGCTTGTATTATATGCAATCTTCTGTGCCTATGTTCTTATTACTTTATGTGGATGATATGTTGCTGATAAGTCCCTGTCTGAAAACCTTGAAGCATGTTCAATCCTGCCCAAGTGATAATTTCAACATGAAAGATTTGGGAGATGCAAGAAAAATTCTAGGTATGAACATTGACAGAGACAGAAGTAAAAACACTCTCTTGCTTCATCAATCTCCTTATGTTGAACAAGTATTGAAAAAATTTGATATGGATTTGTGTAAACCTGTAACTGTCCCCCTTGCATCTCATTTTCGATTAAGTAAAGACCAGTGTCCCAGAAGTGACACTGATTTGAATGACATGTCTGGAATTCCTTATGCTAATGCCATAGGGTCTGTTATGTACCTAATGATCAGCACCAGGCCTGACATAGCCTATGTTGTATCTTGTTTGACTAGGTACATGGCTAACCCTGGGCTGCCTCATTGGGAAGCCCTGAAATGGTTACTAAGGTATCTGAAGTCCACTGCTTCTCATGGTCTAACTTTTTTAAAATTCCCTGATGGAGTTAAGTGCATTGGTTATGTTGATTCAAACTATACAATGATAGGGATCAAAGAAAATCTACCACATCATATGTGTTCACTTTGTGTGGGTCATGCATAAGTTGGAAGTCTCAGTTACAGAGTATAGTTGCCTTGTCATCCACTGAGTCTGAGTACATTGCTGCTACTGAAGTTGTTAAAGAAGCAATCTGGTTAAATGGTGTGCTAACTGAAATTAATTTCATTAATGATAAGCGTTTGCTTTATTCTGACAGTCAGTCTGCAATCCAATTATACAAAAATCCTGTTTTTCATGATAGAACCAAACATATTGATGTAAGATAGCATTTTATAAGGGATATTGTTGAGAAAGGGGAAGTCTTGCTGGACAAAATCCCCTCAGAGTTCAATCCTGCAGGCATGGGCACTAAGTGCCTCCCAGTTGCAAAGCTGGAAACCTGCAAAAAGTCCTTGAACATGGACTTGGGTTGAGCTACAGGGGAGAATGTTCTGAGTTATCCTGACCTGAAGTCAGGGTAATTGATGAGCCCTGATGGCAGTATAACACTTGGTGATTTCCTTGGTACTTATGCTAGGTGTAACATTGTACAATGAAGGTCATCTGACCAGAGACATGTTACAGTTATCTTGGGTTGGTCTCTTATGTTGAGACTGGATTGAATGCGCATAGTTTTTCATTCTTCCCTCTCTAATTCTGTCTTTATTGGCAGGTAACTCCTTGGTGATGGAAAAGACCAACAGGGCCAAAGGTGGAAATGTTGAAATTGGCCCATTTGGCATTTCCCCTCCCCAGGCCCATTCTGATTAAATCCTACCCGGCCCACTACCCTTAACCCCAAACCCTAACCCGACGTTCTAACTCCTCTCTTTATCTCTCATTATTGATCTCTCTCATTCCCTATGTTCTGGAACTCTCTATAATGGGCGAGAGAGCCCCCCTTCTCTCTCAATCCACTCACTGTGTTCTCAACCCTAATCTGAAAAAAGCTCTCCCTCTCTCACCGTGTTTTAGCCGCCGGTCTCAGTTTCTCTAGCTGGAACCTGTCTGTGGTTCCTGTTGGCCTATGAGTGTAGACTTCTGGGCTGTTCTCTGAGAAAGGAAGCTTGAGTGCGCTTCGTGGGTGATCGTTTCGCCATCCCCTCCCTGGTCTGGGTCTTTTCCGGTTGCCAGAGTTGCTGTTGCTGTCTCCAGTGGGAAAATCTGAGCCACCCCGAGCACACTTTTCCCACCATTATCTATTGATAAGAGCCCTCAAGCCTGTGAAGAAACTTGAAGGCTCTCCTAGCCTTCTCCTCTGAGGCTTCCAGTGAAGAACTCAACACCGTTGTGAAGCTTTTGAAGCCTGCTCCTCACTGATCCAAGTTGTAATCTATTGTATTCTTTTCATTCTTGTATCAAGCTACTTGAGTAGCTAGTGTGATAGACCGCAGGGGTAGGGAGCCAAGTAGTGAATCCCCCAGCTAGGCATGTACCACAACACAAGCCTTTTCTTATAAAAACAAATTATTTTTTTAATTTTTAACTTATTATAATTTTATTTTATTTTATTTTATTTTGTTTAGGGTTGATCAATTCCCAACTACTAGGGTATATTAAATTGTTTAAATCTAGTTATGACACATTGAATGAAACAGGAATGAACACAGTGGATCTAATCCAAACTTATTTCATGGTGCTTGGCAAAGAAATTTCGTATTTGTAATATGAACATGAGATTTCCTCACACTTTTTGGTGCTCCGGCTCGGGTCTCACAATTTCGTATTTGTATATACGTCAATTATCATGATAAAAGCATGGTAATATATAGGGATATGATTTTTGCTCATGGTTTTAATAGATATAAGCATACAAACGTCTTTATTAGTTAACTATTACAAACATATATATTACAAACCCTCATGCACTAGGAAACATGCTATTGAAAATCATATCATAATCTTATCATATTTATATGCACCGTTTAACTGGTCAAGATCTGACCGGCCATTAGGCGGTCTAACACTGGACTAATCTCCTCTTTATGCTGAGAGATCGAAGACATGGTAGGAACCCAAACAAAATTATCCGCTGGGAAGAAATGGCAAACCGGAGCCGCGCCGGGCTCGACTCGGAGCACCTGGAAGGCGACGTGGCTACGCCCCCACTGAGAGGTATCCATGTGACAAACAGCAACAGCTTTAACCTCATCGCCCTTCTCACCTCTCAACGACACTCTGTAAACCCTGTTCTCGCTGTCGTGGTAATGGCAGTAGAACACAGTGTAAGCATAAGGCATTGTATGGCATGCCACCATCTTCGGAGCTGGAATATCTACGATTCCCACGATTGCATACTTCTGTACAAGGCCACCATCGTCAGACCGTCTGATGTGAGACGTGGACAAGGACTTGATCGGGGTATCCGAGCCAAAGATGGTTTGTAGGAATTCGGACATGGACTGTAGGGATGTTGCGCAGAATTTCTTCTCTCCCTCGATTGGGTCTCTATCGCATTCGTCGAGTGTTTGGGCCATGGCTTTAGCTTGAGGGGAATCGTTGGAGAAGGAGAGGAGATGGAGGATGTGAGGGAGTTGTTGGAGAGAGAAGGGAATGGAATCAGCTTGTTGTTTGGAGAGTAAATGAGGGAGGGAATCAGATAATTCCCTTGCTGGGAAATAGATGGGAATTGTATTCCCAAGTTTGAGGTCATCCAAGAAGAAGAAGACGATTAGTGAAGGATCCATCATATTCATATGATGAGAATGGGAATGAATTTGCTCTGTACGAGCTTCGTTGGGGCCAGTTCCATTACAAGAACCCTGCGCGCAGTTAATGATAGTAATTAATGCAAGTAAGTTTGAGAAAATTAAGGGGAGAGAGAGAGAGAGAGAGAGAGAGAGAGAGAGACTTTACCAGTAGAACGAGGAGAGTGCAGAGTAGAAGTTTTGCATTCATTGAGCCTCTGGTCTGTTTGGATGTCTTGATAGTTTTTGCCATATATGATAAATACTCGCTTGTTTCTCTAATATATAATTAGGAAATCGAATATGCATATACGTGCGCAATAAACTCCGCTATTTGGTATATTATTTGTCTTAGTTTTTTTTAGGGTTAAGCCTCTACTATTCTACAATGTTCACATTGCCCCTTTTTGACCATTTGGTCCGTTTAGCTCCATCGATTATCTAAAATGATTCACATTGCTCTTTCTATATGGATGGATAAGTCAACACCATTAATAAACACACACTAACATACATTTTTCTCACACACTAGATTTTTTCACATACTTTAATGTACAATTTTAAAATTAACCAAAATTGCTACAAGTTAATAAATTATGGTTAATAATTAATAAAATAATAAATACCTACAAATTAATTAACCAATAATAATAATAATAATCATCATCATCTAGTATGAAAAATTCAATATTTATAAAATATATATATATATTGAGATAATATATAAAATTATTTTAATCTAAAAATTAAACCATCATCCACGTATTTCAAGTTTACAATTAAGCATTCGACTTCATTTTCAATGGTAAAACGAACTCTCAAATCAATTAATATCACCGTATAATGACTTTTGAAGATGAGAATCTAAGCAAATCTGAAATTCATAAATCATACTCCATTTCCAAAATATTAAATCATCATAAACGAAAACTCAATCTCTATTGTAGAATTCATCATCGAATTTTAAATTTCAAAATAATTTTATAAATGATCTCAATGTGTGTGTGTGTATTATAAATATTAAAATTTTCATACTATAGTCTATATTACTATTATTATGTGTTAGTTAATTTATTAATAAATTTGTGGGTATTTATTAATTATTAACCATAATTTATTAATATGTAGTAATTTTGGTTAAGTGTAAAATTGTGTGTAAAAGTATGTGAAGAGCTTACTATGTGAGAAAAATGTGTATTGATATGTGTTTGTTAATGGTGTTAACTTTTCCATTCATAAAAGGGACGATGCGAGCCATTTTAGATAGTCAAGGCTAGGGAAGCTAAATGGACCAAATAATGAAAAAGAATGCCATGTGAGCCTTATAGGATAGTTAAGGGGGCTATGTGGCCCTTAAATTTTTATTTTTTTTTACAATCGCTTCTAACATATATTCAATTACAGTGTATGTTTTAAATTATTTGTTATGAATGATTATTTGAATATTTATTATATTGCCATTTTAATTAATTGTTTATGCCCTCCATGGAGGCATTTAGTTGTTGCATTTGCTTTTTTTTTATTGGGGAAAGGGGAGCTAGAGGCCTAGAGTTGGGATTGAACCAACATTTGTCTTTTATACACTTCATATGGCTTGGATGTGCTTGAATGAATAGTTGTTGCATCTAATTAATTTCCCACTTTTAATATACTTCATGAACTAAAGATTCCATGTGTTTATTTGTATTATAATTCTTTATAAGTTAATTTTAAAAATAGTTATATTAAAATTAGATTTTCATCAAGAACTCGCTCTTCAACATAATAATAATAATAATAATAATAATAATAATAATAATAATAATAATAATAATAATAATAATAATAATAATAATAATAATGTCTACAGTATTCATATGCAAGATTTCAGAACTCGCTAGGCGCTAGTCGGACGGTCGGGAGCGCCTAGCCTATTCCAAACATGTTCTAGCACAGGGACCGATCCCCACAGTTTTCATTTTCTTTTTTAGGTGGTCAAATTTTACCTTAAAAAATTTGAAACTTAAAAAAAGGGGTGGATCCCTGGTTTCAATCAGGGGATCATTTGAGTTAAAGAGCAGCATCAATAGCGTGAACTACCAGCTAAACTAGATGCATTTACTATATAAAATTGTAGAACTAATTATATTTAACCGTATAATTCAATGATTTGACCCTTTTCAAGACTAGGGGTCGCCGAGCGCCTAGGAGCCGCCTAAGTTGAATTTTAGAACAGTGTTCATATGAATGATTTTTTAATCCAAAAGGAATTAAGTGTGAATTTGTATTCTAAATCATCGTGCATTTATTTGTATCAAAAGTAATCTGTTATAAAAAAATATTTTACTAATTAATCGACCTTTGAATTCCATAATTACACATAACTAATGGTATTACTTTATGTCTCACCCTATATATATTAATTTTTTTTTTCATTACAAGTTGGGGGGAAATTGGGATATTATGATCATCGATTTGTGCTGCAGTCTTTCACAATTACCAAGGGAGATGTACTATTAAGTTATTATTACATACTCGTGATTGTCTCACACTATCTTCAAATAGATCGCGATGTCTTCTCAATAGATAGATATATAGTAGATAGATATAGTGACTTCGAGATGAGAAACTTCATATGATTCATAATGCAAATGAAATTATCGTACGCCCCACGTGATGGCGAATGTCTATCAGTTTCTTGAAAATTTGATTTTGCGTTGCAATAAAATATATAAGTGATCATCTTTTACTGCAAATTAAATGCCAACAAATAATTAGAGAAGGAAAATTGTGTCGTTGTCCAAGGTGAAGTAACCCAAGAAAACTAAGATACGTAAAACTGAATTGTCAACCATGTTTAAACGATTTAAATTCACCTCCTTAATTAATTTAAACCACGTTGACCCACGTTTAACCCAATCAAACATGCTGACCGTCTGATATAAACTTATATATATATATATATATATTGCATGTAAGTTTTTTATGTATACGATATCATAACACACAGTTGCAATCTGAAACGTGATTCATGAAACAAATTATTGCAAATTTACGATAATTTTTTTCTTACTTGATTTTCGGATCCTTTTTCTTTTTTATGTATTGCACGCGCTTAATTTTATATTTTATTATATAACTAATCATGTCATATACATACATGGAGAAAAATAAGCTGATATTTCAGCTTGTTAAAGTTTAATTTTGTAAAAACTTACAAAGTTTTTTTTGTATAATTTATATTATATTTTTAATACTATCCTCATTGATATCCTGTGCACTAGATGTATGGGTCTGAGCCCATCAGACTAGCTCACGCCCAATAAGGCCCAGCAGCCCCCCCAAAAAAAACTGCTCATTCCAGGTGTGTGGACCCCATGCATGCCCACTCGCCGCTTGTGGGGTACACGTGCCAAAAAAGAATTTATTATTTTTTTATTATTTTTTCAATTTTTTTTTATTTTTCTGTTTCCCTCCCCCCCCAAATTGTATACTCGAAAATACAATTAATAACCCCTAAAAATTGAAATGAATTAATTTAATTTTTTAAAAATAAATATAAATATATATCCTAAAATTGATTTAATGGACCCTAAAATTAAATTGAATGATTTTTTTTAAATTTGGTGACTCGCGCAATGCACTCGCCCGACGCTAACGCGTGGGCTCGTGCATTGCGCTCGATAATTAACTTAATTTTTCGAAACAAATATAAATGGTAATTGAAAAAAATAATTTTGAAATAAATATATACCCTAAATGGAATTAGTGAACCCTAAAATGAAAGTGAATGAATTTAATATCTTTTGAAATAAATATAACCCCCCCAATTGAGATTAATAAACCTAAAAAAATATGAACCCTAAAAAAACACAACAAAAACCCCTAAAAATTACGAAAAAAAAAAAATCCTAAAAAAACCTTAAAAAACTATGAACCCTAAAATCCATATTAAACCCTAAGAAAACCTAACCCCCCCTAAACTCTAAACATTAATTGAAATGGAAAAAATCACAATTTGAACTACGTAAACACGTATAAGATAAGTAGCGGACCAATTACTGTTTAATGATACAAGTGATACTTTTTGAACTTTAAATGACATTTTTAGTGTAAAAATTGATACTGAATTTTACCAATTTTTTTTGACGAGTCAACGCCGGTCAACGCGAGTCTGACCCGTCTGATGGATATATGAGCCTTATTAAATGTGAGATAATGTATAGGAGTTTTGGTGTTAAAAGTTAAATGAGACTATATATTTAAGAAGATTTGCCTATCTTTTAATAATTTAGGCTCATGGATTACTATTCCAAATCCAAGTCCACCTGGCAAATCCTTCTCATCAATATACACGATTATCTATTTACATATTTTTATAGGGCAAACTAGCTACATATATATTGTATGTTTAATTTTGTATATAACTGTCCATTGATGATGTACGTGACGGTATCATTAATTTGGACTACTACGGAAATAAATGATCAAATATATAGCTACGTCATAAACTTTTGTCTATTTTGAAAAAATATCTTGAACTTCAAAAAGTGTTAAAAAATATTCAAATTTTCCATACTTTTGAATATCCTCAAATTCAATTTCCAATCTCGGATTGTTAACAAATCATACTCGAGTCCAATATTTAAAAGGACGTGGAAATCATATTTCATGGTGAGATTAAATATGATTTTTCTTGTCATTTTACACGCTATACTCCGACGTGCCTTATCAACAATCCGACACTGAAAATTGGATCATAAGGTATTTTTGTAAAAATATGAAAAGTTTGGGTATTCTTTTGACATTTTTAAGTCCAATATATTTTTACAAAACAGATGAAAGTTCATAAGATATGTATATATTTGATCGAAATAAATT
The DNA here is from genome assembly GCA_026008535.1 of Perilla frutescens. Taxonomy (NCBI): domain Eukaryota; kingdom Viridiplantae; phylum Streptophyta; class Magnoliopsida; order Lamiales; family Lamiaceae; genus Perilla; species Perilla frutescens. The sequence continues at coordinate 31,773,971 of BRKX01000012.1, forward strand.
TAAAAAAAAAAAAAAGCCTAGTCACATAAGTGACACTACGTACCACATGCATTATCGAGGGGATATATTTATTAATTTATTAATAAGATATGTTTTTTTTTTAACTCCAACACCCAATCTGTGGTATTAAGGGATAAGATATGTTATGTATATCGAGTGGATACGTAATTAATGTGTCCGATTAATTATAAATTAAGTTGAAGTTGGAAAGATATAATTAATTGAGTCGCATCGCGTGCATATATGATTCATGTGGTGGTGGTGATTCCATCTGTACGTCCAACCCAACATAATATTGTATGTTAATTGAAGTTTTACATTATTGATATTATATTATTAATTATATATATCACATGATAACATAAATATATCAACATCATAATCATGATTCATGAAAGAGTACAGATCATTACTATTCCAAAATCCAAATTCAGGCCCGCCTAGCAATTGTCGATCCCTTCTCATCAATATTATACGGTGAAGATCCTCTATTTACATATTGGCAATGTTTTTAAATCTCGATCGGACATCGAATCGGTCAATTTACTGGGTTACTGATTCGACCGGTTAAACCGTTTTAAAAAAATCGGATGATGCGTTATATGATATTTATTTATATTTTATCCATTTATATTTTATCCATGTACATATTAAAATATAAAATAAAATAAATAAATTTGTATCATGATAAATATATTAAATTAAGTTTAAAAATGCACTTAATTTATATTAATGCTAAGTAAATAAAGTGTTTATCAATATTTTTTTCAAAAGTTAAACAATTAAAAATATAGTAATTATTAAATTAAAATAAACATAGAACATCAAAATATTAGATTATGAGAAGATACATAATTAAATGTCAAAAAATTAAATATTAATTTTATTTATAAAGAATATTGTATAATTTATAACAACTAAAAAAAATGTTCATTTTTATTTATAAGTCACTATTTCAGATTTTATTTCTTCTCTCCATTTATTTTAATTAAAATGATAAATTAGATGTATTTTAAACATTTATTTTAATTATATATACTAAAAATTGAATTTAATTAAAATGAAGTTTAGTTATTTTCAAGTTGTTTGGTGTGTGTGTGTGTATCATTAATATCCAAAAAATAATAAAAACATGTATTAGCACAGTTGGTTAAGTGTATAATAAAAAATTATATATTTTTTGGAGATTATGGGTTCGAATCCTCCTTACGGAGGAAAAAATTACATATGGACCGGTTTGATCAGTTCGACCGGTTTTCACCGGGTTTAAGAGGTTCGACCGGTTTTTTGACTGGTTCGTTACGGGTCATTTTCAACTCGAAAATCATATATAACTGGATCGGACACATGACCATTTCACAGTTAAACCGGTCGGACCGGCCGGTCCGGTCTAGTTTTAAAAACATTGCATATTGGTATATTGTATTTGTATATAATTGCCCATTAATAAGATATGTGACGCTGTCATTTGGACTACCATGGAAATAAATAAATAAAAAACCCAGTCACATAATAGGTGGATATATTTATTTATTTATTGAGAGAATATATATCTCTACTGCATACATAATTAATGTTTCCGCTTAATTATAATTAATTTGAAGTGGGTAAGGAAATTATTAATTGAGTTCATGTGCTGGTGGTGATTCGCGTGTTTCTGTCCAACCCAACATAATATTGTATCATTGTATGTTAATTGAATTGAATAATGCTAGCCAGCCAGATTTTGACTAGTCAGAATCTAATTTTTTGATGATTAATAAAATTGTATTATTAATAAATTAATTATATTAATTATTAAATGTTATGTTTTTACTATATTATCCTTCTGTCATGAAATTAGTGATTTGTATTTAATTATTAAAATCACTCCAGAAGCGGATCGGAAGAAAGGGGCGCAGCTTCATCTTCTTTTTTTTTTCTTCACTTCTTTATTTTTTTTTCCATCTTCGATTTCTTCTGAATTGAAGCGCATATAGAGTTGCCCTAATTATTATGGAGGACATCAATGTAAATTTATTGAATAATTAGTGTTTTATTAATTAAATTAATTAATTATTAAAAATAATAAAAGATTCTGGCTAGCCAGAATCTGGCTGAAAATCACTACTCAATTGAATTTTAGCGTTATTGATATTATTATATATATCTATACATGTGGCAAAACTTTATCCACATTATATAAGATCTATTTATACATATATTAAAGTAAAATCCACATTATATAAGATCTATCTATACATATATTAAAGTAAAATCATAAGGGTAAAATTAGAAATAAAAATATATTATAAAACAATAGGACAAATTAAATTTGATGGCTAAATAAATCGAACTGATCCGCACGGCGCATTTGGTAGCTGCCTTTTTTTTTAACTTTGCAATCTTAAAGTCCTGTGTTCGAAAGGGATCGACATTTCTTTTCATTTCAAATATTAATGATTGTTAATGCTAAATTTATTTATAATGTTTTATATTTAATTAATTTTTATTTGCATTTAAGATGTTTTATCTTTATCTTTTCATTTAAGATTTTTTTAGTTTTTTCTATATTAAGTCTTTATTTTAGCTTTTTCCCTCATTTTATCATCATATTTCTTTCCATTTAATATATTAGTAGCTGCCAATGCTAACTTTAATTAAAGTCAATATATATTTAACTATGATTGAGCTTTGTTTTTATTTCTTAATTATTATAAGATAAAATAATACCGAACATCGTGCTGCAGACATACTAGTTAGTAATTAAATCATAGTCGATTGGATCAAAATATTACAACAGCTTATTTTCATGTAAATTGTCGATTTAGCACCTGAAAAAAAAATATAGAATCTAAAAAATGAAAAACTATATATCAATTAAGAAAGTCAATAATCACATTATTAATTATTTTTAATAATTTTTTTATTAAATTTAAAAGATAATTAATCTGATAAATGTTCAAACCATGATAACATTACTTGATACATGACATCTAGAAATACCAAGTTCATTGAGAACCTTTTCAAGAGCAGTGAATATAGAAATTAAGTCAAGATCCTCAAAACACAAAAAAATCGATTTCGTCTTTTCGAGTGGAATAACGGAACTCACAAGATAATTAATCGAAGAGAACTTTCGTATCATGGGGCGCTTGTAGTGGTTAGTATAAGAGCGCAGCGTGCGGTTAGTAATCCGTCCTAAACTACGTCCGCTTCACTGTCGTTAAGTTTTACTCGCAAAGCTTGGTGTACGATGACGACGCAATTCACACCCTCAGCTATTTTTAGTGGTTTCGGCAGAGCAAACAACATAAATCACGATTGATCGAAAAGAAATCTTCATTAATGTAAATTGCATGTACATTATAGCTTGGCAGCAATTACTATGGGTGAGCAAAAAGTCATGAAACCCGAGAACCGAACCGAACCGAATTGCATGTCCTGATGTATCTGGGTGTTGGGATAGGATGATGGTGGCATCCTGTGACAACTCTCTCTCTCTCTGTTGAGTTGGCTACGTTCTTGGCGCCATTGTCATGAAGTAGGGTCGATCAGCGGCTGGATCAAGCCTTGAGGTTCGTCACTCTTTCTCATGTGCTCTCTTCGTTTGGGCAGTTTTCCGACTTTATCAAGTACTCTTTGTGTAGATTCTTTCTCTTTCCTATGTCCCGGTGGTAGAGAATGGCTTCCGCAGCCTACTTCCCTGTATTGTTCACCAGACGGAGCTGGGTGCGGTCGAGCATGTTGCACATAGCATCCAGTTTATCCGTCCGGAACAACTTCAATTGGCTGATGTGGATGGCATTATAGATTCCCCACCAAGGGGGAAATTCTACTATGTAGGCCACCTTCCCTATACGCTGCAAAATGGTTAATAGTCCAATATATTTTGGCATCAAGCGAGAGTCCCGCCCTCATGATGCTTTTGATAATTGTTGGTCTGGAACCTTAACCATGATTGATCTCCCACTTGATATTCGATGAAGCGTTGCTTTTGATTCGCATAGTTCTTCATGAGTATTTGTGCATTCTCTAGATAGCTAAAGGCGAGGTCAAGATTTTGCTTCCATTCCAGAGAGAAACTCTGCGCCGATGAAACTCTAACACCTCGTGACCCTTTTGATCTCGTGATCATGCACTACCTGACACAAACCAAAGAAAAAGTAAAGTACCAAATAAAAAAAAATGAAAATAACGAAAATAAATAAATAAAAAAAATGTCTAGCCTACTAACACAATACTAGAATAAAAACGCAGAAAATAACAGTCCCCGACAACGGCGCCGAAAACTTGACACGCTATTTATTAACAAAATAACACGTTCCGCAAGTGCATAGTGCTATTGTAATACCTAGGTGAGCAAGAGTATCGTATCCCATAAGGAATGAATTAACTGACTCTCACACAAGTATTCACTTAATATCTAGACACTAATAATCGCATAAAAAAGAACAAAAATAAATAACAGAAAATAAACATCAACTATCGAAAATATGCAGAGAAACAAACAATTGAAAAACGTAGGTTTTAGGGATAGTGAATTTATTATTTTAAATTATATAATTATTGACTCTTTCAACCCGAGTTCTTGTCTTTAGTCTATCAATGGTGAAGGATCACTAGGATGTTATCAGGCTGTTTATAATGGCATATACCATAACATAGATATAATAAGTGCATGCTTCACTGTAGTCAGTTCTTCACAGATGTTGTTACTCCTAATTAAGCACACAAAAATCTATTCAACCCTATGCAATACTTGTTCACTTGGTCGATCCTTCCAAGCACACATAAAATGATTTCTATCTTTCTATCATTAATCCTTCTCTGGTCAGTACTTCAGATTAACGACTAGCATGCATAAATGATGATCAAACATTCATACAAGATATTAAATAAATCATAGAAATCAAATCTCGAGAGATAGCAGGAAGAAAAGTAATCGAGTCATGTATTAAAATTCATAATATTCCACACCCTAAAATTAACCTAGCTAGAAAATTAGCTAGACATGAATAAATAAACAAACAAATCTAGAGTATAAGTTTTCATGACAACAAGTAAAGAAAAACTGAAAAACGTAGAGTAATCCAGTAGTCTTGACTTCGTTGCAACGACACTCCGTCTCTATCAACCTTGTAGACTCAATTGAGGTCTAGTACTTCTTCCTCCGAGTATCTTGGCGTCTCTAGTGTATTCCCAAGATGTATGATGAATTTCTATTGTGTTTCTATGATAACCTCATATTTTACATGTATTTTGAGGTACATTTGAGTGGTATTTGATGGGCATTGCATGCATGAAGTGTTGAGTTTTGCATAGTTTTCTATGTTTTGTGCAATGTCACGTGTTTGTTCATTGTGAATGGAATTAATTCCATTTTTATGTGGACTTCAAATGAGCTTGCGAAGACCTTAGAAAGATAGGAAATCAAGTTAGGAATGCGTTGCAAAAAGAATCGGGTCAATCAGACGAGAAACGAGTGAGAATGAAGCAAAACAGTGAGAGGCTGCCGATGCTGAAAAATACCCGCGACCGGACTCGCGACCCGGGGGGTCGCAAATCTGGTCGCGAATCACACTTTTCCCATTTTTCTGTTCGCGCGCGACAGAGATGAGGTTCTTCTTTGAAATACCCGCGACCCGGTCTTGAATTTGGACATCTGGTCGTGAATTTTGGCCACGTCAGCACCACGTGGACTCGCGACCCGAGTCATGGGTGACTGGGTCGTGAGCGAGGTCACGAATGCAGTGGGCCTATCCGATTTTTGACCTATTTTGGGCTTTTCTTAACTTGGTATTTAAGGGATTCAATGCACGAAAATTACACACATTCTCTCATACCCCAAAATTACCAGCAGAGGTTTACAGTAGAGGAAAAGAGCACGGAGAACAAGACCAAAGGATTCAAGATCTTTCAAGATTAGAGACCAATTAAATCTTTCCGGATTTTATTTTCTTTGTTCTTAGAATTATTCATGTTTTCTTTGTGGATTGTTTTAGTTTTTTTATTTTGACATGGATAGCTAAAACCCTAGTATTCTAGGGTTGAATTATGATTTAATTATGAAGTTCTTTTGATTCATTTTATCTGGTGTCTATGATTTGATTATTCCTACTTTTCTCTGTATTATTTACCTGATCAATAAATGATACAATTTGATGTGTTAATCCATAATTCGAGAGATGAGTTTTAACACAAGATCTGGAATAATTAACTGGTTAGTCAATATTACTCGAGAGAGTTGTGATTAATTTAGAGAACAATAAATCTTTGGAACCATTAGGAGTTGCATAATAGGTATTGAATGGACACGTTAATATTTATTGTGTGATCTACAATCTAAGCACTTCGAGAGAAGGTTTAGAATACATGAGTGATTGTTCTAGCATGATTTAAATCCTAACATAGACACTAAATGAATTGATTAAGAAAATGGATTAAATAATAAGTATCCAATCCTAGAATACGTCTTTTTCTCTAGTGCTTGATTTATCTATTTTGATTTCTGCTGTGGTAATTTAGTTTATTTATTATTTTTATTTTTAATTAGTTAAATTCAACCGTGTTTTATAGTCTAGATAACTGCGAGGGATTAAATTAGATAACTAGCAGATTAATCATTAAATCCCTGTGGATACGACCTTGTTCACTGCTATACTAAAAGCCTCATTGTACACTTGCAGTTTAGGTGAAAATAAATACCGAACAAGTTTTTGGCGCCGTTGTCGGGGATTTAATTTTTTTTATTTGCTATTATTTAGATTTAATTTCTTTTGTTAATCTAGACATTTTTTTTCAGTTTATTTTTGTTTAAATTTTATAATCTTCTTTTTCTTGTGTTTAAGTTGTGTATGCGTAAACGATCTCAGAGAGGATCTCTAGAAAAATACGATCTTGAGATTGAAGCCACCATTCGCCACAAAAACCCTAGGAGAAAAAGAGAGATGGCAGAACAGGCAGCACCTGTTACAGTTGAGCAAATGCAGCAGATGCAGCGACAATTGGAAGAGATGCAGCATAGAATGCAAGAACAGGAGGTTGCAAGAGAGGCAGTGCTGGCACCGATCACTCAGATGTTCACACCAGTGCTCAACCATGGACAGGTTCCCAGTCCAGGCATTAATGCCAACAACTTTGACCTGAAGTCGGGATTGGTGGGCATGGTGCAGCAGCATCAGTATGGAGGCCATAAGACTGAGAATCCAAATGCACACCTTCAACAATTCTTGGAGGTCTGCAGTACAATCAAGATGAACGGGGTGTCGGATGATGCCATTCGGCTTCGCCTGTTCTCATTCTCATTGAAAGAAGCTGCCAAAGATTGGTATCACTCCTTGGATCTCAGTACGGTGGATAGCTGGGAGTGCTTGGTGCATAAGTTTCTACACAAATTCTTCCCTCCTGGTTTGGCTCTCAAGCTGAAGGGAGAAATTACACAATTTCGTCAGTATGATGATGAAACTCTGTATAAAGCCTGGGAGCGGTTTCGGAACATGCTGAGGAAGTGCCCTAATCATGGATTCAGGGTGGATCATCAAGTCTGCATTTTCTATAATGGATGCGACATGGAGGTGAAGAGGCTTCTGGATGCCTTTGCAGGTGGCTCACTACTGAACAAAGGCCACGATCAAGCTGTGACGATAATTGAAGACATGGCCACCAACAGTTATCAGTGGACTGGGGATCGACCAGTAAGGATGTTAAAAAGAGCTGCACCAATTGATGATAGTGATCCAATTTTCAAATTGGCAGCGCAGTTGTCCACGTTGAATGCTACTATCAATAGTAGATTTGACGCCATATCCCAACAGACTGTGAATCCTCCCATGAATCAAGAAATGGAGGATGTGAACTACATCAATTATCGAGGGGGCTATGATGGAAATAATTACCGAGGTGGAAATTAGTTCTATCAAGGTAATCGATCTAACCTCTCATATGGTAATCCTAATAATGCACTACAGCCCCCTCCCGGCTTCTCAATAACAAATGGAATGATCAACGAGGAGACGAAGCCGAAGATGGATGATTTATTGATGGCGTTCATAGGAAAGACCGATAAATTCATGGGGGAGTCGCAAGCTCGAATGGAGAAGTTGGAGAATACTGTGGGTGCAATGAGTGTGCAAATGAAGATGTTCGAGAAGCAACATGGGTCAACCAATTTCAGTAGGTCGACCCAGAGGTATGTTTTTTGGACAGAGTCAACCCAGGTGACTTCGGTCGGGTCGACCCATCACTTTGTAAATTGCACTGGGATCGGTCGACCGACATTTTCCGGATCGACCCGGTCTCTTTTCTCGTTGGGCTTTGAATTCTCTAGGTTTCAATCATTTAATCTAGTCCATTAACTCCAAATTAGTATCCAATTAAGCTCAACATCCCAATTAAACACCTATTAACTCCTTTCGACCATATTTGCTCATTTTGCTCCAAAAATGCAGTCAAAACACAACTATTGCTGCAAAACTAACAAACACATAAAAAACACCAAAAAATAACAATATAAGCACTAAAACTATATAAAATACACAACTTCATATAATACAGAGCATCAATTCATATCCGAAAGTTGTGTAAAATACACAGCTATCAACATGTAAACTAAAATAATTAAATGCCAAATTATATTATTTACTTATATGTTAGGAATTTTATTAAAGAAAATTTCTAATAAAATAAATAATAATTTGATATTTAATATGTGGAATCAAAATAGATAATCTCACATAAGAAATCAAAATGTTGTTTCAGATGATCATAAAAGTACAAGGCATTAATGAAATTGTGCTATCCTTATGCTTTCTCAATTTGATTATAGATTGGGGTACAAAGAGAATATATACACAAATTGAAAAGATCAAGACCTGGAGATAGCTTTGCTTGAAGAAATTATCTCTCAACCTTCAAGGCGTTCATGCAAGATTCGATTCGTTCTTCATCAAAATCATCTCGAGTTTAAAGTTTGATCCGAACTCAATGTGCTAGCTATTGGGGATTGTGCCTTTAAAGCAATTGTGAATTGTTTTTATCTTATCTATAAAAGCGACATTTATTTTCGAACTTATATGCTTCTTGTATGCATTTATTTTACATCACAGAAAATCCCTAGTTTATTTAATGTTACCATAATCTTAGTATATAAGTGTTATATACAAGAGGATTAAGATTATGGAAAATAAACTAAAAATGAAGTCCGTGACGAATTTAAATTAAAGTATGAGATCTTTAATTAAAATGTCTCTAATACAGCCTGATGACATTATGAATGTGACCATTTTATCCAAACCATTGATGTGGAGACATCCAGTTAGGTGTATTTATATATGATATGATCATATAGGACTTGGACCGATTTAACTTAATTATTCCTTCAAATTCCGTTAAAGAAAAGGAATATTAAATTAAATCACAAGATGATCATATATGAATAATCTTAATCTTGAGTGATTATAGACTCCTGTTAATTTCAATGTGATTCTCAATTTGCTCGTTAAAGTTTGTTTGCCAACATTCTCTAAACTTGCATTTTAGTTTCACGTTTGAATTAAATAGTTGGGAATGTAATTTACAGATATGGAATCCATTCCTTCTTTTGAGAAGCAGAAAGATAATTCTCTCATTTGTTAATTCTGGAACTGAGTGATTAGAGATCTCTAATTTATAAATCGTTTATAAATTAATCGCTCACTGGTGAATTAATGGTAAATGAGGATAAGAAATAATTGAAGAGGTTAACGGATATTACCTGTCTTCAATTATGAATTATCTATGGAGGATTAATTCATATGAAATGATTAAATCAATGGACTACTCAAATTCGTAGAGTAAATATGTTCTATAATTAAAGAGAGTGCAATTTCGAATTTTTAGTGGAATAATATCGAAATTAATAAGTTGAATATATTAATTAAAGAGTTTAATTATTTATTCGATTTATTGGAGCTCTTGATTATAGGTCCATGGTCCCCGATTCACCTTTCTATTTTATTGACGGGTTAATAATAATATTTAAGTTCCTAAAGTGTTATGAAAAATATGTTTTCATAAATTTGGGCTTATGCGTAAATATTAGTTAATTCCGGAAATATATGATATTCCACAGTTTGACTGTGTTAGGAATTCAATAAATATAAGATATTTATAATATTTACATATTAGTAATAGTTAATAATTATTTGAGATAATTATTAATTTGTTTCCTTATCTTTTATGATTTTGAATCTGCTTAAGATAGGAAACTGATATGTATTGGGATTTGACCTAAATCTGTTTATAAATATAACACGATAGAAAAGAGAGAAAGATAGAGATTTAATCTTGACGCCGACAATATTTGGCAATTCACATTAGACGTGAATTCTATTGATAACATATATCAAAGAATTGATTTTTTACAAGAATCGATTTCACGCCATTGCCCATTAACAAAATCAAAGAAGTTTGATTTTGTTTTTTCTTCTTTTGTGTTTATATATTTAATTCAGATTAAATATCCTCCTAATACAATAGCCCAATTCTACAATTTCATGTGTAGAAATAATCGTAGAATAATTAAGTTAGGAACTTAATAGATTTATTCCGGTGCCTACTCACTACCGTTCAAAGGGAGGATCAAATCGGAAGATTGTGGTGTTTACGAGATTCAAGATTCAAAGGTTGAACAAAGAAGACGAAGGAGATTTAAGAAAAAATGGTATTTTTCTTTATCTTTTCTTTAGTATTAAATAAATTTAATTTGCATGGATATTATATTCTTATATCACGATCTATATTCTGATTTATACCGTTTCCGCTCCCGTTTGATTTGATAAAAAAGACGGATTTTATTCGACGCGAAATTGTTTCGGATCGGTTTAATTTCCAACAAATGGTATCAGAGCAAGGTTGTTTTGATATAAGAATATATTTCCATGGTATTAAATTTATTTAGGAGTGGGCTATAGGATTTGATCTTATTTTTGTGATGGATGAATGAATACATGGATGTTTTTGAATTGATGACTTAAATTGGTTTTTGATAGGATCATGATGTACACCCTAAATTTAAAGGGTATAGAAGTTGTAATTTTATATAGATTGGATTTTGCCTATCCCTCCCCGATTACCTCGTTATGTAATTTACATTTTTCTGTTTAGATTTAGGGGTGTAATTTAAGGCATCGATTCAAATTTATCATTTATAATTTCTTGCAAATTATTTTATGTATATGTGAATATATGTGTCATGCATTATTATGTCATTCATGAAACCCACTCTGAGCATGTTCATAGTTTTAAAGAGTTTAATATTATGATTGATCTATAAGATAGATATAATATATGAGATAGATTTTTTTTTTATGATAGATGATTTAAATCTGATTTTTATGAAAAATTAGATTTTAATAAAAAAAATAAAATAAAATAAAAATACTAGTATGGTCCATTGGGGGCAACAATCAAATTGTTCAAATTTTAAGATGGACTAATTCTGTATTTTTCTTGTGTTTATTTTTGTTCTTTTTTGGATCATCCTAATTCCTTAATTATTTTGATAATTTAAGGATGTGATTAAATATTTAATTTATTTTTTTGTCTAAAAGTTAGATTGTGAAAAATTAATTTTAATCAAATAATCAATAAGATTGATTTTTGTTAAAACATATGATGTTTTATAACTTAAAAGTTTATGAAACTTTTATTATAAAATTTTGGTTAGATAATTTATTTTAATCTAATTGTTAAATCGAAATATAATTATTTTAATCAAATAAACCAATAAGATTGTATTTTGTTAAAACATTTGATGTTTTATAACTTAAAAGTTTATGAAACTTTTATTATAAAATAATGAGTGGGAGAAGGTTTTATGACAATAATACCTACAGTCTCCACTATTGATAAAAGCAAGATGAGATTTTAGTGACGCCTCGCAACGACTACTTTCGTCCCCCTACTGAAGGCTTTCACTAAAAATCAATAATCAAGACTTTGTCTCCGAAAGGATAAGTTCTTAAAATTTAATTCTTAATCTTCCTACACTACGGCGGCGATTATGAATTAATTTTAAAAGACTGAAATATTGGGCCACACTCATAAAAATATTAATAAATTATTTGTTAATATTTTTGACTAAAATAAAAGGTGATTGATAAAATAAATGAAGATATGAGATGTCTTGATAATTTATTTTATTAATGGAGATTGTCTCTATTTAATTATCTTTTGATTTGACCTACCCTACGGCGGCATATCAATTGTGAGATTAAATTACCTTGGAATTGGTAGGATAAATTGTTATTGCATCATGCATCACATTTATGATTCCTAAAGTACATGTTATGTGATGTTTGTTCGTATATTCATGTCGTTTTATTTATTTTTCAGCAATATGTCTAGTCCAATACTTGCACTGCTTCATGAAAAATTATCTGGTGACAACTTTATCAAGTGGAAAAGTAACATTAATATTGCACTCGCATGTGAGAACCTGAAATTTGTTTTGACTGATAATGTTCTGCCTGAAGCCGCTGCAAATGCCGCTCGTAATGTACGAGATAATTATGAAAGATGGGTTACAGCAAATAATAAGGCTCATGCCTATATGCTTGTTGATATGAATGACTTGCTTAGACTAAAACATGAGAATACAGAGACTGCTCATGGAATGATGGAGTCTCTGAATGAGATGTTTGGTCAACCTTCTATTCAATCAAGGCATGAGGCTATTAAGATGGCTATGAATGCTAAGATGAAGAAGGGACAGTCAATGGGAGAACATGTTTTGAACATGATCAACTACTTCACTGAAGCCGAAACCCATGGTGCAACAATTGATGATGGCACCCAAGTGAGTATGATTTTGGAATCACTCTCACCTGCTTTCCTGCAATTCAAAAGTAACTATGTGATGAATAAGTTAAGTTATACATTAACTCAGTTGCTGAATGAATTACAAACTTTTGAAGTCATTTCAATTGGAAAGGTCAAAGAAGGGGAGGCAAATGTTGCCGAGAATAAGCAATCTTCTTCGAAGAAGAGAAAAGGCAAAGGGCAAGGTGGAAAATCAAAACAAAAGAAAATGAAAGTTTCTTATGAAAAGAAGAACAGTTCTTTAAAGAAACCAAAGGGAAAATGTTTCCATTGTAGTAAGGATGGACATTGGAAAAGAAATTGTCCCAAGTACCTTGCTCAGTTAAAGGAGAAAAAGAAACTTAAATTTGATTTACTTGTTCTTAAATCTTGTTTAGTGGCTAAAGATTCTTCTACTTGGGTAGTTGACTCGGGCGCTACTAATCACGTTTGTTCTTCTTTGCAGATGCTTAACTCTTATGAAGAGCTAGCAGATGGTTCTTTCACTTTGCGAGTAGGCAATGGTGCAGTCATTTCGGCAAGAGCAGTGGGAGTCGTTAAACTTAATTTCATAGATATGAATCTGGTTTTGAACAATGTTTATTACATTCCTAGTTTTCGTAGAAATTTGATTTCTGTTTCAAAGTTGCATGAACAATTATTTTCCCTTTCTTTCAATAATAATGAGATTATTATTTCTAAGAATATGCGTAATATTTGTAGTGCAAAAGTTGAAACGGACTCTATTTAATTAAGCCAAACGAACAACCACTGTTAAATGCCAAAATGTTTAGAGTAGAACATCCTAAAAGGTAAAAGGTTTTTCATGATAATGATACATATCTTTGGCATCTAAGATTAGGTCATATTTCATTAGATAGGATAAATAGGCTAGTAAGGGATGGTCCTTTTAGAGAGCTAAATGTTAGCACTCTCTCTATTTGTGAATCTTGTCTAGAAGGAAAAATGAATAAGAGAGCTTTCACGGCAAAGGGATCTAGAGCCAAAGAACCTCTTGAGCTTGTACATAGTGATGTTTGTGGTCCTTTGTCCACACAAGCTAGAGGTGGTTTTGAGTACTTCGTCACTTTTATTGATGATTACTCTAGATATGGATATCTTTATCTTATGTATAAGAAATTCGAAACTTTTGACAAGTTTAAGGACTTCCATGCAGAATCTGAAAAACAGCTAGGTAAATCTTTAAAATGTCTTCGATCTGATCGAGGAGGCGAGTATATTGATATCGAGTTCAAAGACTATTTGATAGAGCATGGTATTTTACACCAACTCACAACACCTGGCACCCCTCAGCAAAATGGTGTTGCTGAAAGGAGAAATCGGACTTTGCTTGATATGGTTAGATCCATGATGAGCTACTCTACTCTGCCCGATATGTTCTGGGGATATGCGTTGCAAACAGTGGTATACATTTTGAATGTAGTTACGTCTAAGTCAATCCTAAAGACACCTCTAGAGTTGTGGAAAGGAAGTAAACCTAGTTTACACCATTTTCGCATATGGGGGTGTCCAGCACATGTGCTTAAAGGAAAGACTGGAAAATTGCATCCATGATTAGAAGTGTGTCTATTCATAGGATATCCCACAGGAACAAGAGGAGGTTTGTTTTATGATCCACAAGAAAAGAAAGTAATAATTTCGACTAATGCTATCTTTCTTGAAAATAAGTATATGCAAAACTTTCAACCTCGTAGTAAAGTTGTACTCGAGGAGTTACTTAATGATAAGATCAAACCACAGCCCAAAAAATTTGTTGGAGAAACTACTAATGATACCACTGAACCAAATCAGAATATCATGGCACCTAGACGCAGTGAGAGGGTGATTGTTCCACCAATCCGCTATCATCAAGATGAAGAGGCAAATGTTGCCATTTCTGATGGAGTCGATGATGATCCATTAACATTTAAATATGCAATGGGAGATTCTGATAAATAGAGATGGCTTGAGGCTATGAACCAAGAAATGAAGTCTATGTATTCCAATTCTGTCTGGGCTCTTGTAGATCTTCCTGAAGGTGTCAGACTAATAGGGTGCAAATGGATCTATAAGAGAAAGAGAGGTGTGGATGGGAAAGTAGAGACTTTCAAAGAAAGGCTTGTGGCTAAGGGTTATACCCAAAAGGAAGGAGTCGACTATGAGGAGACTTTCTCTCCTGTAGCCATGCTTAAATCCATCTGCATACTTCTTTCAATCGCTGCATGTCTTGACTATGAAATATGGCAGATGGATGTCAAGATAGCCTTTTTGAATGGCTATCTAGATGAAGATATCTACATACAAGAATCAGTGGGTTTTGTAGCTGAAGGGCAAGAGCAGAAAGTCTGCAAATTGCTTAGATCCATTTACGGACTAAAGCAATCCTCTCGGTCTTGGAACCATAAATTTGATGAGACCGTTAAATAATATGGTTTTGACCAAAATATTGATGAACCTTGTGTCTACAAGAGAATCAAGGATGGTAAAGTGACATTTTTAGTGCTTTATGTGGATGATATTCTACTCATTGGGAATGATGTGGAAACGTTATCTGCAATTAAATATTGGCTGGCCAAGCAATTTCAAATGAAAGATTTGGGAGAAGCAAATTATATTCTTGGAATTCGAATTGTTCGAGATCGTAAGAATAAATTGTTGGCATTATCTCAAGCATCTTATATGGATAAGATGATGTTGCGTTATAGAATGCAAGATTCCAAAAAGGGTTACCTACCAACCCGACATGGAGTTGTTCTCTCCAAGGAACAGTGTCCTAAGACACCTGAAGAGGAAGAGAACATGAGACACATACCCTATGCCTCTGCAATAGGCAGCCTAATGTATGCCATATTGTGTACTAGGCCCGACATTTGTTATGCAGTGGGTATAGTAAATCATTTTCAATCAAATCCAGGAATTGATCATTGGATAGCAGTGAAGAATATTCTCAAGTATCTTCAGAGAATGAGAAGCTATATGCTTATCTATTCAGGTGATGACCTTCAAATAGATGGATACACTGATTCTGATTTTCAATCAAACAAGGATAATCGAAAGTAGATATCTGGGTCAGTGTTTACTCTTGGTGGCCATGCCATAGTCTGAAGAAATATCAAGCAATCCAGTACTGCAGACTCCACTATGGAGGCTGAATATATAGCAGCTTCTGAAGCAGCTAAAGAAGCAGTATGGCTAAAGAAGTTCCTTATTGATTTGGAAGTTGTTCCAAATTTGGATAGACCAATCACCTTATATTGTGACAATAGTGGTGCAGTGGCCAATTCAAAGGAACCTCGAAGTCACAAGAGATCAAAGCATATAGAAAAGAAGTATCATCTGATCCGAGAGATAGTACAAAGAGGAGACGCGGCAATTCTCAAGATTGCGCCTGCTAACAACCTTGCTGATCCTTTTACAAAGACTCTACCTGCAAAAGTGTTTGTGAGACATATTCATAATTTTGGACTAAGAGACATGTCCCATATGCTTTAAGGCAAGTGAGAGATTGTTGGGGATTTTGCCCTAAAAGCAATTGTGAATTGTTTTTATCTTATTTATAAAAACGACATTTATTTTCGAACTTTCTTGTATGAATTTATTTTACATCACATAAAATATCTAGTTTATTTAATGTTACCATAATCTTAGTATATAAGTGTTATATACAAGAGGATTAAGATTATGGAAATAAACTAAAAATGAAGTCCGTGACGAATTTAATTAAAGTATGGGATCTTTAATTAAAATGTCACTAATGCAGCCTGATGACATTATGAATGTGGCCGTTTTATCCAAACCGTTGATGTGGAGACATCCAGTTGGGTGCATTTATATATGATATGATCATATATGACTTGGACCGATTTAACTTAATTATTCCTTCAAATTCCGTTAAAGAAAAGGAATATTAAATTAAATCACAAGATAATCATATATGAATAATCTTAATCCTGAGTGATTATAGACTCCTGTTTATTTCAATGTGATTCTTAATTTGCTCGTTAAAGTTTGTTTGCCAACATTCTCTAAACTTGCATTTTAGATTCACGTTTGAATTAAATAGTTGGGAATGTAATTTACAGATATGGAATCCATTCCTTCTTTTGAGAAGCAGAAAGATAATTCTCTCATTTGTTAATTCTGGAACTGAGTGATTAGAGATCTCTAATTTATAAATCATTTATAAATTAATCGCTCACTAGTGAATTAATGGTAAATGAGGATAAGAAATAATTGAAGAGATTAACTGATATCTGTCTTCAATTATGAATTATCTATGGAGGATTAATTCATATGAAATGATTAAATCAATGGACTACTCAAATTCGTAGAGTAAATATGTTCTATAATTAAAGAGAGTGCAATTTCGAATTTTTAGTGGAATAATATCGAAATTAATAAGTTGAATATATTAATTAAAGAGTTTAATTATTTATTCGATTTATTGGAGCTCTTGATTATAGGTCCATGGTCCCCGATTCACCTTCCTATTTTATTGACGGGTTAATAATAATATTTAAGTTCCTAAAGTGTTATGAAAAATATGTTTTCATAAATTTGGGCTTATGCGTAAATATTAGTTAATTCCGGAAATATATGATATTCCACAGTTTGACTGTGTTAGGAATTCAATAAATATAAGATATTTATAATATTTACATATTAGTAATAGTTAATAATTATTTGAGATAATTATTAATTTGTTTCCTTATCTTTTATGATTTTGAATCTGCTTAAGATAGGAAACTGATATGTATTGGGATTTGACCTAAATCTGTTTATAAATATAACACGATAAAAAAGAGAGAAAGATAGAGATTTAATCTTGACGCCGACAATATTTGGCAATTCACATTAGACGTGAATTCTATTGATAACATATATCAAAGAATTGATTTTTTACAAGAATCGATTTCACGCCATTGCCCATTAACAAAATCAAAGAAGTTTGATTTTGTTTTTTCTTCTTTTGTGTTTATATATTTAATTCAGATTAAATATCCTCCTAATACAATAGCCCAATTCTACAATTTCATGTGTAGAAATAATCGTAGAATAATTAAGTTAGGAACTTAATAGATTTATTCCGGTACCCACTCACTACCGTTCAAAGGGAGGATCGGATTGGAAGATTGTGGTGTTTACGAGATTCAAGATGCAAAGGTTGAACAAAGAAGATGAAGGAGATTTAAGAAAAAAAGGGTATTTTTCTTTATCTCTTCTTTAGTATTAAATAAATTTAATTTGTATGGATATTATATTCTTATATCACGATCTATATTCTGATTTATACCGCTTCTGCTCCTGTTCGATTTGATCGAAAAGACGGATTTTATTCGACCCGAAATTGTTTCGGACCGGTTTAATTTCCAACACTAGCTACACCTCCGATCAACATTTCTGAACTTTAAATATTAAAGTTGTTCTTGAAAATTTAAGAAGTTCATATTAATTATGTGTTATTCATCAAGATCATCCTGAAACCTAGATTTGATTTGGAATCAATGTGAAAATTTACCCTCCGAATAAACGTTATAAACTTTAAAACATCAAGTTCATCAAGATCGAACAGACAACTAATTGTTTGTATCTTCAGCAAAAGCTTAACAATTTCATTGTTAATGTGCAATGTGATCCTCTATTTTCTACAATTACCAATTTGGGAAATCTTGCTCGACAAATGGTTAACGCTAGTAAGCATTCCATTTTTCCATTAGTTTATCTACGATTGAGTTGTCATTGATTTTACCAGTTGCCACTACTTCTGTTGAGAGAGCATTTTCTGCAATGAAGACTGTCAATGCTGATTTGCAAAACAGAATGTGAGATAAGTGGATGAATGATAGTTTAGTTATATACATAAAGAAGGAGCTTTTTTCAACAATTGATAACGAGCAGATCTTGCGGCGTTTTCAATAGAGTGATACTCGCATATATCAGTTGCCACCACTTCCTCATTAGGCATATTTAAATTTATGGACTTTTTAGATTTTTTCGATCAATTTCAATGTATTAGACCTATTTAAATGTATGGATTTTTTATACTTTTTTATCACTATTATAGTTTTGATTTTTGATATCATTTTTCTGTTGTCATTATATATAAATATATAACCGCAAGGTGAAAAAAATACACTATGAAAATAGTACAACTCTTAATATTTTTTTCTGATTCCGCCATTGGTCTGCTAATATACTAATGGTATTATTTATCTTCGTACAGATCAAATAGATCAGGAATTGAGTCCATATATATAGGTTTGGAGTGATTGAGTCCGAGATGTTTACTGTAATATTCCTTTTATATACTTCTTTAAATTATTGTTAATGTACTGATATTATTTATATATATATATATATTCATATTTTGTACATAAACCCTAATACAAATTCATAAAAAAATATAATTGACAACTTGTAATTTAGTAGTGGTAGGTCATTAGATCTTACACTTAAGCAACGTAGTCACATGGTGTGTTTTAATTTGATATAAAGTTAGAAATGGACAAACAAGTTCAATGACCTTATAGCTCACCTCCAAATTTGTGGTTTGGAATACAATGTATGCATGTTTTGTTTGCTTGCGAGAAAAGTTGTGTCAATTATTTGAATCGATTATTATTATTCTTGGTACATCTAATTGTTTCAATTCACATTTTTTTAGGAAAATTTCAATTCATGTTTACGACTCCCTAGCTAATTAATTTCTTCTTCATATCATCTTTATGTGTGCTTCATCAATATATCCGTGGAGTTTCTCCAAATGATTTCAAAATAAATAAACAGACTACCAAAATTCACAGTTGTATCTTGTTTGCAGGTCATATTATTTATGTGGAAAATTGAAATTTATCGATCAATTAAACAGTGCCACGTATATATTGAAATAATTAAATACTAAATGATATTATTTACTTATATTTTAGGGATTTGACTAAAGAATATTTTTAAATAAAATAAATAATAATTTGATATTTAATATGTGGAAAATCCTGACCAATAAGAATGCAACAAGTAGGCAATCTCACATAAGAAATCAAAATGTTATTGTCTATGATCATAAAAGTACAAGGCATCAATGAAATTGTGTTATTCTTATGCTTTCTCAATTTGCCTAAGGATAGGGGGTTTGAACAAAGAAAATACACACAAATTGAAGAGCTCAAGATATGCCGGTTGATCAAGTACCTCGTTATGCGCCGGAGGACTTCCGGTGAGCATCCAACTGTGGCGGAGAGTTCGGAATGTGTCATTGCTCGGCCGTGGATTTCAAGAACCTCAACGATTTCGAGTTCAATTGCGCATTTTACAACCGCCATCGGTGTGAAACCTAAAGTATAGCCCCACATCTCCAACTTTACCTACTGCCTTTCATCATCACATGCTTCTGTCATTGGCTTTTTTCACTTCTTCCATCTTTCTTAATTTCATGCAATAAAATGAGTGAAACCTAATCCTCTATTTATAAGAGATCTATATCTCTCGTGTGTGTGTGTTGATTAGTGAAAATTCAATTTTGAAAAAATTTACATAGTACTATTCTCTTTGGTGAATGAATTCATGTACTGTGATCAAAATTCTCAATTGGATATGCAAGTTGAAGAAAAATAAAACTCAAATTCATTGGTCAAATAAAAAGTTTATATATTTTAAACCATTAATAAACATTTTAACTATGTAAACCCTGACATTAGAAGTGTAGAACACAATGTAAGCATAAGGCAATGTATGGAATGCCATTATCTTCGGAGTTGGAATCTCTACGATTCCCACGATTGCATACTTCTATAGAAGGCCATCATCGTCAAACCGTCTGATATGAGAGACATATGTGGACAAGGACTTGAATATTATTGGGGTGTACAAGCCAGAGATGGTTTGCCATCTCAAACGTGACTCATGAAATTAAACAAATATTATTGCAAATTTAAAATAATTTTTTTCTTACTTTGATGTTGGGAACTTTTTTTATGTATTCCACATGCTTAAATTTAAATTTTATTATTATATCATTTCTCATATCATATATTATACGTATATGTCATCATCCTATATAGTGTGTCCAGTAAAAAATGATACTATATAAAATCATGCATATAAGCTGATATTTCAGCTTGTTAAAGTTGTTGCAAAAACTTTCAAAGTCTATTTTGTATAATCTATATTGGGGAGGTCTCCTGTACATGACCACCCCCCATCAGACGCTTATCAGACAGGCGCGAGACGCCCACGCGCGGCATGTGTGCATCACGCGTCCGTCACGGTTCAATTTTTTTTTTCCTGGGCTCAATTTTTTTTTCCAATTTTCTATTTTCTCCTTTTTGTTTTCTTACCAAAAATGTATATCCTAAAATAAAGTTAGTACGTAATCCTAAAATTCAAATGAATTGATTTAATTTATTTAAAATCAATATGAATTTATATCCTAAAATGGAACTAATAAACATTTAAAAATACAAAATAAACCCCTATAAACACCCAAAAAAAACCCTAAAAAACACAAATAAACCCCTAAAAATGATAAACCCTTGTTTTTCAATGGTTTTCATGCATTTTGAGGTCTAGTTGGATGGTAGTTGATGAGCATTGCATGTGTATATTAACAAGTTGCCATAGTTTTTCATATTTTATGTAGTGTCACGTATTTGCTCATTTTGAAGGGATTTGATATCATTTATTTTATGAGACTCAATTAAGCTTTAAAAGTACCTAAGAAGATAGAGGATCGAGTGAGGAGCGCACTGCAACTTGAATCGAATCAATCGGATAAGAAACGAGTAAGAACGGAGCAAAACGGTGAAACGTGTCGGGGGACTGACGGGTTGCACGGCCCGTGCTACTTGACATTCAATCGATACTGATTGCACGGCCCGTGCTATTTTTGGTGCAAAAATTCAATTTTCCTTTTAGATTGGACGTGTTTCCATCTTGGGCCTAGAACTTCCTCCACTATATTATGGTTCATTATGCACGAAAATTGCAGAGATTTCACCCTATAGAGAGAGCAGAGATACTGTGGAGAAGCCGGAGAAGAGATCATCGAGAGATTGAAGAAGCACATCATAGACTAAGTTTTATTTTATGCTTTATTCATTCAGGATTATCATGTTGGCTATTTATTTGTATTTATTTCCTTTGGATTTCAAATACGATATGAGTAGATAACTTATTAGAGATCCTAGGGTTGTTGGATGTTTATGGATTTTATGATTTAAAGTAATTTATTGTTCCCTTTTATTTCTTGTTTATGCATCCTGGATTTATGTTGTTTTGTGTGATTGAATTGATCAGCTTTTGCACATGTGTAGTTAATTTGTTATTCACTCGAGAAAGGTTAATAGATTAACGATTAGGATTGCATAACACGAGTCTGCTAGATCGAGAGATTGATAGGTGTCGTGAGGAGAATAAATCTGAGGTACTTATCAGAGTTAGATAATAATTCGATCGAGAGATAAGAATTAGAATCTAATCTAGGTCTAGAACTTACTCGAGAGAGAGGATAATTTAGTGATTCTCTTACAAGATTTAGAATTAAATTGGTTTAATAAATTATCTGAAAATTGGGAAATCCATTTAGTATCAACACCCTAGGATCTGTTTCTTCATCTGTTTATCCAATTTTCTATGCTTGATTTATTTATTTTATCTACAGTATTTAGTTAATTAAAATCAATCTTTAATTTGGTTCTCTAGATAAAGTAAGACAGTAAAATTGGGTACTTAGCCGCATTGCATAGCTAGTCTCTGTGGATACGACCTTGCTCACCTTATTTTTGCTACATTTACCTCGTATACTTGTGAGTAGTATTTTTAGTGAAATAAAATACTGATCAAAAAATCCCCCAAAAAAAACCATAAAAAACACAAAATAAACCCCTGAAAACACCTCCAAAAAAATCCCAAAAAATCAAAATAAACCCCTAAAAACACCCCCCAAAAAATACTAAACCCTAGAAAAAAAATTAAAAAAAACACTAAACCCTAAACCAAGCTCTAAACATTAATTGAGATGAAATAAAGTATAATTTGAATTAAAAAAAACTCGTATAGGACAAGTTGCAGGCCCAATACTTTTTATATTTCGAAATGATACTTTTTATACTTCGAAATGATACTATTTATTGTTCAGAATGATACTATTTCTGACGATTTTTTTTGTCAGGTCGGATCAGAATTGACCCGCACGTTGACCTGTATGATCTGCCCCATCTGATAGGTTTGATTTCGTGAATTTTGGTTTTCAAAGTCTCCTACCATTTATATTTTTAATACTATCCTTATTAATCCGGTCAATCTTTTAATAATATAGGCTCATGAAAGAGTACATATTACTATTCCAAATTCAAGTCCACCTAGCAAATCCCTTCTCATCAGTATTTTATGGTGAATACCATCTATCTACATATTGTTATATTGTATTTGTATATAATTTCTCACTGATCACGTACGTGACGGTATCATTTGGACTACCGCGCGCGGAAATAAATAAATAATCTAGTCACATAATATGTGTATATATTTATTTATTTTATTGAGAGAATATATATATATATATATATATATAGGGATAGATTATAATGAGGACTACTCTTTGTATGAGAAATATGAACAAATTATGACCTTTCAATTTGTATGGATGAACGGTTGAGATTAAAATTTAGGAAAGATGCCATAATATCAATTTAATAGATAAATTATAAACAAGATAATATTATTAATATAATTTTATATCTATAATGATATGAAAATATCCAAATAAATATTCATATCTTTTGTTCTCTCTCTCTCTCTCTCTCTCTCTCTCTCTCTCTCTCTCTCTCTCTCTCTCTCTCTCTCTCTCTCTCTCTCTCTCTCACGTCCTCTCTCTTTCTCTCTCATAGTCGTCGACCATTGTTCAGCCACTGCAGATCACCGTCTAAGTTACGAAATCGATATAGCATCAAATTTAAACATTCTAAGCTACAAAATTTAATATCATAAGCAACAAATTCTTCATTATTAATAAGAACATTAAAAAACTCATGGTATGCATTGATCGAAAATAAGAAATTTGATTGCATTTTATATAATGTTGCAATGCATGTTATTAACAATTCTATTTATTATTATCTATCATTTCAACAATTATAACATTATAATTTCTTAAATTTCTGTCAGAAATAATTCATTGCTTGTTTTGTAACATTTTATTGCTTCTCAAATACCATTTCATTGCATGATGCGTAACAAATCAATTTTTTAAAAATAGTATATATGATGACAATTGATGTTTTGTTAAGTGTTGTGTGTTACTTATTTATAAGAAAATCATCACTTACCCATAAAATTTTACAAAACTTATAATGATGGGATATCTAATCATTGCTTATGTAGAATCAATGCATTGCTTGCAAAATACTAAATTATTGCTAAATTCATATCGATAGCTCTTATGGATTAGGGAAGTTTTTAAAAAACCATAAATAGTTCATTGCTTCTATTGTAACATTTAAAAAAAATCATTTCATTGCACAATGTGTAACCTTTTATTTTAAAACAAATAATATATGATAACAATTTCTAAATGACTCGTAACAATCAACAAATAAGAAAAATGAATTAATTAATTTCGAGCACAAAAAATTATTCATTATTTTTAGCACAACAAAAAATACAAAAATTAACAAATATATATAGTAAATGAATCATAAAAGATAAAAAAATATAAGCAGTGTTGGTTGATAATAAAAATCGTGGTGAATGAAACCAAAAATTGAAGAACCCCAATAAAAATCGTAGAGAAGATAAAACAGATAAAAAAATTCTACAAAAGAAAACATAAAATTACGTTGTAGTGGAATGAGAAATAAGGAAATAAAAATAAGTATAGATATGATTTGACCTATTATTGTAGGATTGGTTTATCAAACCACTATAATATCCATATCTAATTAAAAAAATTATAATTAAAAAAAAATATTAAATCTCAATCTAAATCTGCACCATTAATTTTAATAGATCTAATGGCTGTAAATAATTCATATTTCTCACCCAAAGAGTTCTCATTTGAACCAAATCCTATATATATATTGGATGCATAATTAATGTGTCTGCTTAATTATAATTTAGTTGAAGTGGGAAAGAAATTATATATTAATTGTATCGCATCGCATGCATAAATATATGATCCATGTGGTGGTGGTGATCGATTTGATCTGTACAATGTTGTATTGTATGTTAATTGAATTTTAGCTTTATTCATATTATTATATGTACAAGATGACATAATAATATCAGCATAATCATGATTCATGAAAGATTACAAATTAATAATGAATTCAAGCCCACCTAGCAAATCCCTTCTCATCAATATTATATGGTGAAGATTAATTATTTTTAAATGTTTTTTATTAATTGTATATATATAATTGTCCATTGATTACGTACGACAATATCATTTGGAATAGTACGGAATATTTTTTCTTAACAAAAATCTAGTGACACATAATAGATGACACGACGTACGTACCATATTATCAATCCCTATCATTTAATCAAGTTCAATCAACATGCCAAATCTGCTTAAGAGGGCGGTGGCAGTATGATAATATTTGATAAGTTTTTGATAGCGAGGTATTAGTGTAATTCAGTAATTGTTAGTATAAAAAAATGCACATAGATAACAGTTATTTACCACACTTCAAACTCATGTATATTAACAAAATACAACAATTGAGTAAGAATAAGTTGTATTTTCTGTGTTGTGCATTCGATTTTCATATAGAAATGAAATTTAAGTTATAAACTATAATTGGATAGAATAAATCATAATTGGAATAGAATGAACCTTGATAACCAATTATTAATTAAAAAATGAAAGTTAAATTCTAAAAAAAATCATAAATGGATAGAATAAACTTAACTACAATTATGTTAGCATTACATACAGTTCTTGTTAGCTTTTTAACAATGCGTTGTTAACATACAATATAATCATTAAATGCTAACAAAATCATTATCCTAATACTAAATACTCAATTTGGTAATGCTAACATATCATTATCGTAATACTAATATATCATTATCGTAATGCTAATGAAAATTAAATTCTAAAAAATACTTATAAATTATAATTGGATGGAATAAATCATAATTGAGATAGAATAAATCCTAATATATATTTATTAACTAAAAATAAAAATTAAATTCTAAATAATAATTACAAACCCTAATTGAGACAAAATAAACCCTAATAATAAATTATTATAATTAAAAATTGAAATTTTAATTGTAAAGTATAAGTATCAACTCTAATTAGATGAAAAAAAAAACTTAATAATAAATTATTAACTAACAAATATAATTGGATAGATAAAATCTTATAATCAATTGTTAACTAAAAACACTAAAAATAATTATATACCATAACTAGATGGAATAAATCATAATACTAATAAAATTGTATTATGTCAGCATTACGCAATGTTAATGTTAGCATATTACAATGCTAATAAGCTCATAATATATGCTAATGAAGCATATCATATCATAAATGCTAATATTAGTATTATGTAATGCTAATAGTCATAAAATTTTACTATGTTAGTATTACACAATGCTTCATTAGCATTATCATAAATGCTAACATTAGTATTATGTAATGTTATGTTTCGTTAGCATGTTATTATTGATAATGAAGCATTTTTTGGAAATCATTCGCTATAGTTTTGGAATAAGAAATAAATCTACGAATATGCTAGCTCTCGGCCATTATTTAAACCTCGACAAGTTCATTGCACTACAACAAAAAATGGCTATTGCTACACCCTTTTAATGAAACTATAATACACATGTCGTCTAAGACCTCTATTATGACATCATGCTTTTTTATTTTCATTAATACAAAATATTTCAAACTATTACGACATCAAAAGGCCGATGTCACAATAATATGTCGTTTATGACACAATTAAGTGTCCCCCGAAATGGAAAACTTGTATGTTCCTCTAAATTAATTTAAAGTAAATCGTGGTAGGGAAAATAGAGTTTTCATTTAGGAGCCAACTATCCCACCAAAATTATTGAGTTTTAAATTCTAAAAAAGTAAAAATAAAACAAAAACAAAGCAAAGGGGAAGAAAGAAAAAACTGCTCAAGTCCTACCGTGTGAAGAGAAATTAACTAGTCTAACAAATTCCTCCCCCTCTCAACGCCTAATTCTTCTGCAATTCAATTTTGGCTAAGTTGGTACCGAAAGATCGAGTCGGCATCTGACAAGAAGCTAACAATGACAAGGAGCTAATGAACGGCCAGAGAGTGGTGGTGGTCAGATGCGAGGAAATCCGCTTCTCCAGCGGCCTTGTTTGCCAAAAGATAAGCACTTGAGGTTTCTTCGCAAGCACATGGACACCAAGCCTTCGCATACGCTAATTCATTACCGCGCGCCTTCCAAGATTCTTTTGAGAACTATTTGTTGGTATGATTTTTTTTAATTTTTTTCTATGTTTATGTCTCCAATTTAGTGCCCATTTATGTTTTTTTTTAGTTTTTAATTTGGTTGTTTGAGATTAAAATGCTTAGATGAATGTTGTTGATTTTATATGATGCTTTATTAGATGTTCGTAATTAAAAATTATTTCTTTCAATATATTTTTGCAACCATAGTGGCTATGTGGATGAATATGTAGTTGGTTGCATGTCACTCAATTTATTCTATCGGCTGTGGAATCTTGGGAGAGAACTTATGCAGAGCAATTGTATCGATGCCGTAAATGTGCTCCTCTGTTTGTAAGTACGAAATCAATTTGAATTGAGGCAATCACATTAATTGTACATTGTGGGTTTGTGAAGTAATATTGATATATATGTGCATTGTGTTGTTGTGTGTTCAGAGTCCTCTGATAAGTGGATTTGGTATCCAAGAGCCCGTGCCCCCATGCTAAAGCCATATTTGCGTGTGTGTGTGTGTGTGTGTACACTTAAGATGCTGGTGGTTTGAATCAAAAATGAAAATGGTGAAATCACAGAGATTCTTCATTATGATAAGAGAAGAAAAAGGTTGCCTAGGAATGATGATGGTGCAGCTTGTATATGCAGGCATGGCCATTTTCTCAAAAGATTGATAAAGAAATTAACCTTAATCTACAAGAGTTTCTTCATTTCGTTCATTGGGTAAGAGCTTGGAATCAAATGTTAAAAGAGATTTTTTTATTGCAAATTCTTTTAATGAGTTTTATTCATTTCATTTTTTTAATGCCACTTGTTGTTGAATTCTGAATACCAGAAAAGTAGTGATATGGCGCAAAGAACTTCCGGATGATGAATGTTCTTGGAAATTGGAAGTAAAGTAGAGACAAAAAGACTTCCAACTGTATGACAGTAACTCTGTTTTTCTCTCTGGAGGTACGTGTTCTTCATCAAGTTGGGTATTCAGCTTACATGGTAAAATTAGTGTTTGTTTATTTCAGTTTCTGCAGGTTTAAGTTTTTAAGAATTTTCTGGTTCCATCTTCCATAGTTTAGAGACTTTTTGTATTTCTTTCGGGATCTTATTCTTGAGGACA
The DNA here is from genome assembly GCA_026008535.1 of Perilla frutescens. NCBI lineage: Eukaryota > Viridiplantae > Streptophyta > Magnoliopsida > Lamiales > Lamiaceae > Perilla > Perilla frutescens. Next base: position 31,802,333 of record BRKX01000012.1, read on the forward strand.
TTTTCTTAGTTACTTTACTTCAAAAATTGTGTTTGTTCATTTGGATCAAGTTCTTGAGTATTTTGTTTGACTAGCTTTTACTTAGTGGTTTGTGGCAATTTGAAATGGCTTTTCTATTGGCTTGTGCAGTTGGAGGTGTAGGGAGGACATAGTTGCTGCTCGACTTGTATTCGGTACTTAGTGTAGTATAATTTCATTAATTAGTATATATTTTTTAGAAGTAACTTGTCCAAATTAAATTTTTATATAATCTCTTTTTTTAGTCATACTCGTAATTTCTTACCTTTAGGATCTTAAATACAAGAATTTGGAGAATGCAATCAACAAGTTCCACACATAGTGGGAGAAAGCAATACTATTTCCACCAGCTTTAGATTTCTGGTTTGAATTTTATATTTTTAGTTATCATTCATAAATTAATGATAGAATTTAGTGTAATTTCAAAGTTATATTTTATTAATCATTTTTATTGTAATGAATTTTGAATTCATATTTGATATGAATAATTTTCATGTTTTTTTAATGTGTTTTAGTTATTATCATTTTTTATAGTAATTTAATAACTATTAGTATTATAAAATTGTAGAACACAAATAAACCTAATACGTGAATTTATGAAAATGTTAAATTAACTTAAATAACTTTTAAAGACACAGTGAGATGTCACAATATATTATTTACACGGACAAATGAATGTCACAACAAGTTATTTATCATGACACTGTATTGTGTCTCTATATCTGCCCCAACCTTTCGCTACACTAGCATAGATGACATCGTGAATTAACGTCGCAATAGATGAGATGTCATAATAAGTATATTATGCAGACATTTTTAAATGTCACATAAAGCATTTTTTATTGTAGTGTTGCATGCCATCATGATTGAGGTGTTATTTAATTATGCTCGTGTCATGGACAATGAACTCTACACATATCCATCAATAGCTATACATATATTAAAGCAAAATCGATGGGACAGAATTATCATAAAAATAAATCAGCTAAAACTTTGTTAAAAAGGAATTATTTGCCAGAAATTTATAGAAGTAAACATGTAGTACAATTGATTGGTAGTGAATTAATGCACCTGTGTGCACTTGGGTTCGATTTTTCTTTTCATCAACACATTCAAACATTTTACTTTTTAGATTTTTAGATGAAAAAATATCACCATAACATTCATTTATAACAATTAACAACCATTTACATCTTTAATTATTTAGATTTTCTAAATAAAGAATAACATTAAAACTTGATTAAATATCCATCCAAAATATTTATATTTTAAATTTTTTTAATCATACAACTACTCAATATTCATATATAATAATTAACAATCATTTACATCTTTAATTATTTAGTTTTTCTAAATAAAAATATCATTAAAACTTAATAAAATTCACAACGATAATATTTATATTTTTTTTTAATTATACAACTACTTATGATGTAAACTTTCATATTTTTAACTTTTTAGATTTTTTTTAAAATAAAAAAAATATCAAAACTGAAAATTGTAATAATTTAAATTAAAATTGTACATGTTCTATAAAATTAAAATAGAAATAAAAAAATTTAGAACTGCACACATTCTCATGATTAATTTGATGTGAGACTTTTACTTAATATCCACTACCACTAATAAATAATTGTTTCATTTAATATGCACTACCAATAATATACCTAAATAAAGTGTAATAAAAGTTTTATATAATACCGTATATATAAAAAAATATTTTCATTATTTTTATATTAGATAATTAGTTTTAATGTTAATTTATAATATGTCTTGCATGACAAATATTAATATTTTGGGCAAGTCATATTATACTGTAATTATACTATTGTAATGAGTAATCGAAGTTAATATGTCCAATTCATACTTAATGATGAATAGTAAGAATATAGATAAAATTTAACTTTACACCATATCCCAATTCGATAATATATGTTTGCAAAACTTAATTAATACTATAGTTCATTTTTAATTTTATGTTAGAATTCTATGATGTTAAATTCTATTTTTCGTTATTATTTTGTGAATAATAAAATATTATCTTTTATGGTAATAACATCAAATAATATATAAATATAAATTTTAATCTATAATTTTATACATATTGGAACACACAATGATGTGTTATCATTTAATTGGTGATGTATTGCATTCTTCGATTAACAACCATTTTTCGCTAAAATAAAAATAAAAATTAACAATGTTAGTGTCATCTGCACTCAAGTGTTCGAGATTGTCATGATCTGTATGGCAATATCAAAAGAACACAAAAGGTTTTGATTGTTCAAGATTGAAGACCATGTTCTAGACATTATAAGATGAACATTCCGCTGCCAATCTGATTGAAGATTGAAGAATGTACTTGATCATGTTCGTGAACATGATCATGTACATGGTTGTCCAGAGAGTTTCCAAGAGACGTGTCATGCTGGATTCAAGGAGTTGAAGCTGCTGATTCAAGATGGACGTTTTCAGAATAGAAGCTGCCTTGTTCGTTATAAAGATCAAAGAAGGAAAGCAGAAGTTCTATTCAAGGAAGGCATCTAAACTAGGGGAGTCCGAATCAAACAAGGAAAGTTTCCTTTTAGAGTTTGATTCAGATTAGGACATCTGATTACCTTGTTTAGGCTATGTCTTGTGTTTATAAATAGCCCGAGAATCAGACTAGTCAGAGTGCACGAGCACGAATGCACGAGTACTGATTAGAGAATCAAAAAGACTTCATTTTTGAAGCATTAGGCATTCGTCATTGTTAGGCTAGAGTTGATCTTTTGATCATTATTTTTCTAGTCTGTGTTTGAATCTTTCTCATACACACTTTTAAAGGAGTCTCAGGAGAGATTTCATGTGGGAACTAGAGAGAGTCTAGGTTGTGAGGGGATCTCACAATTCAGTCCATCGAAAGAGGTTGTAGTGGGTAGGGAAGGGATCGAGTGATGAGAGGTCATCGTGTAAAAGTCTTTGTAACCGTGCAACGGAGTAGTGGATTGTTTCTCACGGACTTGAAAAGTCCCCCTGGCGTAGATCAATTGATCGAACATGGTTACCAACCTCGTGCCTTTTATTTGCTTTCAATTTATCATTCTGACCTTACATGTTCATCATAATGTACATGTACATGTTAATGAACATTATGTTCGGCGCACAACTTAGGTAACTTCAAACAACCATTCACATCTTTAACTTTTTAGATTTTATGCCATATAATAATAAATTAAATTAAATTATTATTATTATTATTATTATTATTATTATTATTATTATGTTGTGGTATGAAATTTATTTATTTAAATTTATGAGTGGCCACATAAAATATATTTAATATGTTAAATATAAAAAAAACTATTCAATTTTGTATATCGAAAAATAAAATTACTATGTGATACATGTTCATATGTAATAAGTGTATATAAATCTCCAATTTCTTTTTGAGCGTGTATATAAATATCCAATTGATTCCGTTTAAAAGCATAAAAAACATTCTAAACGTGTTTAGAATATATTCAAAAACTTACAAATATAATTTTATATATGTAAACTATCATTTAATGAAGTTATAAATATTTCTTCTTATATACTAATACTATTACAACCAACATTTTAGAGTTTAAACTTAAAATGTATAAATTGATATTTTCCGTACATCGTATGGGAGATATACTAGTTTACTTAAAGATACATACATACATACGTACATACATACATACATGTGTGTGTGTGTGTGTTTATATCAAAGTAATACATCATTTTTAAATAGACTCCCAGAACGTATGCTAAGATAAACATATTTAGACATTCAGTTGCTAACATATACAAAATCATATGCTAACAAAGCATTTACATATTATATATGAATGAAAAATGATTTTTTTATATTTTTCATCCAAGTTTTTCGCATAAACATATGCTCCACGGATCTGAAATGAAAGATCATGAAAATACTTTTAATTTAATATATTATTTGCGTAAATCAGATAAAAATGATCAAGTTGTGATTGTTTAAAATTTTTAAGAAATTTCCAAAATTAATTTAGCTAGCATGATGTCGATCAACTTTTTTCAAAATCTGATCAATATAGCCCCGACCCGCATCAAAAAAAAAAAGCAATGATCTGTTACAAAAATGTCACCTCCTTATTTGATTAACATGGACCATCCAATCACCGTCTTTGTGGATGAGTTCATTGTTCAAATAAGAACTAAATCCTCACTTAGGAACATAGAAACCAATCAAAGTCGTATATTTGATTAATTCTAATGGCCACAATTTAGTCAATGTTTAGTTAAAGGAAGGTGTGAAACTTATAATATATGATAATATTAATGAAAGAGGATTATTTTATAATTTAGAAAATATGTTACTTTTTTTGAATGTTGGGCTCAATTTTCGAAATTAAATAGACAATAGTTTAAAATTATTATCTTTCCCAGCACGTGTATTGATAACTAACATGAGTGATATATATTGCTAACATAAGGAGATTTAATTTGTTGCTGACATGAGAGAGACTCATATTAATAACATAACGAGATGATATTGATATTTTGATACGTGTTAAACATCATTCATATAAAATTAGACCATATTTAAAATAACCTTATGTAATATGTTATAACATCATTCATACATTATATTGCTAATTATTTTTTTGTTAGTAACATATATATTGCTAATATGTGAATAATAATTTGCTAATTAGTTATTTAACACATTAGCTATATGTGAATAATGATTTGCTAACATGATTTATAAATGTTGTTGGTTTGGTTTGAACATGATTTTTTATAGTTTTAGCAATGAATTATCATCTTTCAATCAAGCAACAATAACTTTCTCAAGGATTAATATTTTTTTGAATTTTTTTATTAAAAAATAGACCGACTAACTTTCCAACCATACATAAATCATGCTTTAATTATTTTCATATGAAAGTAGTTTTGCATTCAAAGTTAGGTATGATGTAAAAATTAACATATTTCACATTAGCAACACAAATGCACGATATTAACAATGTTGCCATATAAGTAGTGTCTGACAATTATGGTTTGTATATGCATGGAGATAATTTCATTTGTGTTCCCACATGACACAGCCGAATCCGCAAATGGTCCCAATACTCTCTAAAGTGGTCCCAATACTCTCAAAATTGGTCATTCCGTCACGTTATCGGTAATTTCATTCTCATTTTTTGTCTCACACGTTAAAATTAAACTAACATATTTATTGATTTGTCAACTAAAAACAGATGAATTGTTGACTGGTCAACCAACTTTGGAGTGAAACTTTATAAATTTTTGGAGGGAAATTTATAGGGATGTGTTGGAGAAATTGATCTAACATTTGTGTGTGTGTGTGTGTGCGCGCGCGCGCGCGCTCTCTACAAACAATGAAAACACCACAATCAAGCTTCAAGAGAAGAGTAAATTTCATCCAAAATAATCCACACAAAAATCATAAATGTTTGCTGCATCTACTAATATACATTTTGGTAGAGGATTCCTAACTTGTCACTGTGGTAGAGCAGCCTTTAGATGGGTTTCCAAACAACTTCACAGCAGAGACAAGACATTCTACAACTGCCCAGATTCTCAATTGGTAAAAGGTGCAGTTTTTTTATATGGGAGGATGAAGATTATGTTTCGGATGAGGGTAGCTTTGACAGCCACCTAGGAAAATTGAAAATGATTGAAGAAGTGAGAAAGATGGTGAAAGAAGTGAAGAATTTGGGCCAAGAGGTTGGTAAGATGAAGAAGATAGGGAAAATTGACTTTTTGTAATTTTTTATCGATCAATTTTTGTTCTGATAAACATGTAATTCGGATCTTAAATGAGAGAGCATGACAAAAGTTTTAATGTGATAGATTATTTGCGTAAATTAGATTAAAAATGAGAAAGTTATGAATGATTAAAAATTTTAAAAATTTCTATAAATATGATGTCATCCATATTTAAAAATATATCTGGAAATACTCATTTTTTGGAATTTCTCATATTTACAATTATGTTATCTTCTTTTTATCATCTATATCATCAATATGTGTAGACTGGATTGGTTCTTAAGTTCTTACAGGTGATTAGATCCTATTTGAATCCACTATCTTTCATGATAAAAATTCGTGTTAGATCGTCTAACGGGTCATAATCCGTTAGACGGATCATATAAGCATATACTCACCCAAACCCGCCCCACCTGCGCAACCATCTCCCAGGCATGTGAGGCCCACATGCGCCCACGTGCAGCGCGTTGGCTTCACGCGCCTAGGAACCTTTTTTTTTATTTTTTGTATCGAGCGTAGTGCACGAGTTCACGCATCATCACATGGCGATTACACTGTGCAAGACACCTGATAAAAAATTAAATGAATTCAAAAAATTAGATACATTTTTTTAAAAGAAACAAAAAAGAAATTAAAAATTAAAAAAAAAAAAAACTGAAAAGAAAAAAAAGAGAAAATGGGAAAGGAACCATTGAAAAAATAATAAAAAAATAAATTTATGGGTCAAATATGATTCCCCATTTTTCATTAAAGGTCCGCCTAAGATTTTTTAAATTTATTTTAAGCTAACATATAATATGCACCCCATTTTTGGATAATAATATAGTGACATTACAAAATATTATGTATGTATAAGCACAGCTATAGACAGTTGTTATCTGAAACGTGATTCATGAACCAAATTATTGCAAATTTACAATATTGTGTTGTTTGATTCACGAACCAAATTATTGCAAATTTACAATATTTAATATTTTGTTTGTTTTTATTCATGAACCAAATTATTGCAAATTTACAATATTTTGTTTTTTTCGTATATAATTTTATTCGGATTCTTTTTTATTATTATCATTATTATTATATCATACTCTTGTTTTGTATTGTGCTTAATTTTATATTTTATTATATCATTACCCATATCATGTAAGTATGTCGTCATCCTAGTGTGTCTTGTAAAAAAAATGATATTATATATAATGCATGGAGAAAAAATAAGGTATTTCAGATCAGCTTGTTAGAGTTTTTGCACTCACTCACAAATTAAAATCTATTTAATTTGTATAATTTACACTTTTAATATTATCCTCATTAATACATATTAAAAATTAAATGAAACTATATATTTAAGACGCACCGACTCTTTTCCTGCAGGATCTTTAATTTTAATATAATTTAGTTAGGCTCCTGAAATATTACAGATCGAGTAGTACGTACAAATACGCCAATTGGCAAAAGCAATACGAATACTACGTACTATAGATTTCTCATTCAGTATTATCCATATAAATACTTCTCAGACCATGAGTTACCTACCTCACATTAGCTAAGAAATCAATCAGAATTTCATGATGGTCATTATTATATGAGTTAATTACAATTTTAGTCTCTTAAAAATAGGGTTCAAACAATTTTAGTTCCAAAACCTATATGTTTTGTGTTAGGTTTGATTTTCCTATTTTTTTGGTTCCAAATGATACATTTCTACCATTTTTGTCCCAAAACTAATCGGGCACTTAACAACCTTTCAAATCTAGCTTGGGACATAAAACGTCGAAACATTAAACTTATTGGTACCTGAAACATTACAGTTGGCACTAAAAGTGTTTTGACTCTATTAATTAATTATTTGAAATATTTGAACACATGGAAATGTGATACACGAATTCATCCGAGTAATTTGTTTTAGTTTTTTATTCATTTTTCTTCAATTTGTTGTATTTTAGTTTAATTTTACATTTGTTATTTAATGTTTATCCTACCCACTTAGGGTTGTTATAATTTTTTAGCATTTAATTTTTTTTTATTGATTATTTGAAAATTTATTTTAGCCACTCTGACTAAAATACCCTTTGATTTTTATTTTTAAATATTTTATTTGGTATATTTGAAAAAAAAATAAAAAAATTAATTGATTATTATCATATTTAAATACTAAAAAATTATAATAAATCCTAATTGAATATGATGAATTCTAAATAACAAGTTTAAAATTAAAGTAAAACACAAAAAAATTGAAATTGAAAAAAAATGAAGAAAAAATTAAAAAAAATGATTGTGCGATAAGGAATGCAATATACGATTTCATCCAATTAAAATGTTGGGATAGTGGATCCTCTTCGGTAGAAAAATATTATTACTAAGTAGTTGTACCTATAGCCCTAGGGATTTTATACTTTTTAAAGAATCTTATATACGTAGTATATTAGTCACAGACATATTCCAATCAATAATAATTTTATTACTATTATTATTATTATTATTATTATTATTATTATTATTATATTAAACTCGAGTAATTCAATTCAAATTACACTGATTTTATGGAGTTGATCTTGAACAATCATAACATTAGCAAGTTAATAGTTATAAAAAAGTAATATATTAATTAATATGTTTTCAATTATTTTAAATAATTAATTCATATGATCAAAATACTTTTAGTCCTAACTATAAGGATTTTTTCTCCAAAGTTTAATGTTTCCACACTTTTTGTCACAAAATTTAATGGCCGTTAAATATCTAGTTAATTTTGAGGCAAAAAAAAAAAGCATCGAAACATATCATTTGGACCCAAAAAAATTGGGAAAATCAAAATTGGGACTTAAAATGTATGTTTCAGGATTAAAATTATTTGGACTCTATTCTTTTACAACTAAAAGTGCAATTAACTCTTATTACATTTTATATAAATTAAAATGTGCGTGCAAACGTCTTAAAGTCAAAATTCATAAAAGGATCAAGCTCCGGATCCAAACTCATATCTAGTAGTGTATTTGTACTTGTGTTGATGTTTAATTGTATTTAGATTCAAATCTTAACCTGTCTTACAAATTTTGACCGTAAGACTACAATTTCAATTCACTCAAGACTCTGCTTATATATATAATGGGTAATTAATTATGTACGTACACAAACTCTCATTTTTCATTTTATAGTCCCTCATATTAATTTAAATAAAAAAAATTAAAAAATCATATATATTTTACCCTTAAAACCGTAGACTGCATAGTTTTCTTTAATACAGAACGTATAGTCCCCCAACAATTTTTTTAATTAGAGAGGTTACCTTTTGGAAGTAATCTGGATGTCTCTTATTAGTTTTTTTTTTTTTCTTAGTTGGTAGAGGTGATGGTTATCACTAATTAAACTACAAGGGTTGGGGCTTAATTAGTTAATGTTGTGGTTTTTTTTTCTTGTAAAATATTAGACTTCAGTAATCCTTGTACGTGAGTGATTAATTGGGTGTCAGTCCGCATACTGCACATCATCTGTAGTATACTATCACAAACTTTATTTAATTATGATCTGTATTCTCGTATCATCAACAAATGACATTATCATAAATACATATATACTTAGATATAGACATATAGTATAAGAATAGAACATAAATAAAAGAATTCAATACCTAATTTAATTTGTGAGCTTACAAACATATGCCCAAATTTCACTTAATTATGATCAGATAAAGATATTTTTTTTCCTTTCAGAGTTAATCTGGTATTTTTTTTCCAAGTGAATTTAGTGTTGTAGAAATCGGCGCCTAGGCATTAGTCGGCCGATAGACGTGCCGGAACCCTATAATCGGAGTGTAAAATCGGTGGAGCCATCTAGGCGGAGCTATAAATGCCGCTTAGCTAGCCGGCAGGCGCCGATTATTCGGCTCCTTAGTCGGTGCCTAACTCTTTTATTTTTTGAAAAGAATAATAATTTTTTTAGGAAGTTGAGGGTGATGGCTGCATACCGGACAATTCCCAGAAAATAAGTAGAGGGGCAATGGTTCCGCCGGCCTCAACCCCTGCAGCGGCTGCCGGAGGGGGGATAAGAAAGGGGCTGCGGCGGTGCTGTGATCATCGAACTCTCGTCGACTGGAGTGAGATCGAAGAGGGTGATGAGGGAAGAGAAAAGGGGCAGGTGGTCTGGCTTGTGGCGGAACAGTGGCGGTGGTGGCTGTCAGCGGTAAAATAGACGTTGGAAGAAATGAGTTCGCTGTGAATCTTTTCTTTTTTCATTGTTAGACTGGTGACTAACTGTCTAACCGTGACTGAAGACTGAAGAGAGAGAGAGAGAGGGGGGGGGGGGGGGGGGGTATTTCAAGAGAGCGCGCGCGGGGAGGAGTTAATTGTGTCTAATTGTATGATACTGCAAATCAGTGCTTTAGAAAGGAAAAATTCTAGATTGACTTTAATTAATTAATAAATTTTATTCATTCTTTAATTATTTGTTTTTTTAATAAATTTTCATAATTTCTTTAATTTTATATTGACTTTAATTGATATTTCATATGTGTGAATAGTTTGATTAATGTTGTGATTTATGAACTTATAGATTATGATTTTAAAATTTTCTGATTAAAAATATATAAATAAATATAAAATAAGATGAGATATTATGATTGAGATGACAGCACTCAGCATGGATGGGTCTCCCAAATGTTTAATATATAATTATCTGCTAAAAAACATAATAAAAAAATGCGTCTTCTTTGTTCTCTCTCTCCCAAGTTTCTGATAATACCCAATATATAATTCATAATTGAGTCTTCTTGCGTTATCTCTCCCAATATTTTAATATCTAATAATTGTGTCTTCTTGTGTTTCTTTCTATAAATAACGATCTTTTTCTCTATATTCTCACCTCATAAAGAAATATTCAAATTCTAATTATAGCAATGAGATACATTATAGTCTGCATCTTCTCTCTTGCACTGGTATGCACCATTCCTGTACTCTAATTAATTCCATATGATGATAAATAAATTCTATTTTACGTATGAGTATATATGTGCTAGATGTTTTTTATTGACGTTATGTTACTTGACATAATATATATTTAGCAATGGCAAAATAGTTCCTATACTATTGAATTTTGTTTTAATATAGGTTCCTACATTATTTTTTATTTATGTAAGTCCCTGTGTACATTTCATCCCAATAGATTTTTTTATTTAACGGATTTATCCACACCATTTGCATTACCTCTAAAAATGACACCGAGAACCACAAACTAAAAATTGTTACATATCTCTAGATTGATGTTGCTAATTTTCATTTTAGAGGAGCTAATTAAATTTAATTAAAAGTCATTTTCTTCGTATGTGAACTTTGAGCCAAGGTACTGCTATTACATATTTCTTCTCATGTGTAGATGCTCAGAAATTACGTACATTCCAATTACTTTTAAAAAAATAAAATGGATTTCCAACTACCATTTCTTTTCGTCTTCGTTGCATATAAGTTCAGAAACAATTGATGTTTCAATACCAATTTCTTGTAAATTTAGTTTGTGTTTCAATAGGAAAAAAAAATTAAAGGTAATATGAATGGTTTAAGAAAATTAGTTAAAAAATGACCTTTTGATAAGAAATATAAAAATATAAGGAGTAACAGAAATAAAAATATAGTAATAGGATCTATTGAAATAAATATTAATAGCATAGGGACTTGATGTGTTTTACCTTTAGCAATTTGTTTACGTTCGACTCTACTCAATTTATTTATAATTATGGATTTTATGAGAAATGCAGTTAGGTTGCAGTATCACTGCAAGAAAAAATGCAGGGGAATTTTGGCGAGGTGTTGTGAAGGATCCGAAAATGCAAGATGGTGTTGAGGGAAATGATTATCATACATTGGATGAGTCAAGCTTGGATGTCAAACCAAAATACGCGGAATCTTTTGCAAGAGATTTTGAGCAAAGGACTAGCATCGTGGCTCATGCCAAGGATGGTAAATTTAAAGACATTAAAGCTTTTGTAAAAGACTCTGAGTCAAGACTAATTTTTGTATCTTATGTCAATACTAAAGATGAGAAATCTTTTGTGAGAGAATTTAATTCAAGACCTCGTGTTATATCTTATGTTGATGGTCACAAACCTGTAGGTAATAAAGCTTTTGTAACAGGCTTTGAACCCAGACCAAGTGTTACAACCTATGTTGATGCTTTCAAACCTATGGGTGAGCAAGCTTTTGTGAAAAACTTTGAGCCAAGACCAAGTGTTATGTCATATGTTGATGGCAACAAACGTGCAGGTGATAAAGCTTTTGTGACCACTTTTGAGCCAAGGCCAAGTGTTACAGCCTATGTTGATGGTTTAAAGCCTGCAAGTGATAAAGCTTTTGTGAAAGACTTTGAGCCAAGACTAAGCGTTAGTTACTATGTTGATGGTCACAAGTCTACAGGTGATAAAGCTTTTATGATAGACTTTGAGCCAAGACCAAGTGTTACGTCATATGTTGATGGCAACAAATGTGCAGGTGATAAAGCTTTTGTGACAACTTTTGAGCCAAGGCCAAGTGTTACAGCCTATGTTGATGGTTTAAAGCCTGCAAGTGATAAAGCTTTTGTGAAAGACTTTGAGCCAAGACCAAGCGTTACTGCCTATGTTGATGGTCACAAGTCTGTAGGTGATAAAGCTTTTATGACAGACTTTGAATCAAGACCAAGTGTTTCGGCATATGTTGATGGTAAGAAACATGCAGGTGATAAAAATTTTCTGACAAACTTCGGGCCACGACCAACTGTTACAACCTATGTTGATAGTCTAAATCATGCAGGTGGTAAATCTTTTGCAAAAGACTTTGAACCTAGACCAAGTGCTACGGCCTATGTCGACTAGGGCTGGGAAAACATACCGCCATACCGTACTTACCATATCGGAAAAAATACTGGAATGCCGAACTTTAAGGTATACCGGTATTTTCGGTAAAGTATGATACCGTATCGAAATTTTTTGGTAAGGTAACGATATAGAATTTTAAAAATCAAAGCATACCGGCGTATACCGATACCGACGGTATACCAAATTTTTTAGGTATATACCGTTAGTTCAGCATATACTGGGTGCGGTATATACCGTTATAACGGTATACCGATATATACCGCACCAAAGGTATATACCACGCCAACGGTATATACCGGTATATTTGTGCTATTATATAAATATATGTATGTGTGCGTGAATTATAGATACTTGAACTTGATATATAATACTTAGTAAATATGATATACATATGTAAATATCTAGTAAATTTACAATATCTAACACTTATAATTAATCTTATGTTATACTTAATGCATAGTAATCATAATTAAATGTCATCTTAATTAATCTTAGTAAATAATTCTTACGAATTCTAAGTAAACGATTTCAAATTTGTAATATTTAGTAAGTTTATAATATCTTATACAATTTATATTAAGTATAAAATTATGATTGATATATATAATACCAATAAACATGTTATACATTAATAAATATCTAGTAAAATATACAATACCAAACACTTATAATTAATCTTATGTTATACTTAATAATATAATTAATGCATAGTAATGCTAAATGTGTTCTTAGTTAATACTTAGTAAATAATTCTTATGATTTCTAAGTAAAACGATTTAAAATTTGAAATATTTAGTAAGTTTATAATACTTTATACAATTAATATTAATTATAAAAACATGATTGATATATAATACTTTGTAAATATGTTATAAATTTATAAATATCTAGCAAATTTACAATATCTAACACTTCTAATTAATCTTATGTTATACTTAATGCATAGTAATGCTAAATGTGTTCTTAATTAATACTTAGTAAATAAATTCTTATGATTTCTAAGTAAAACGATTTAAAATTTGAAATATTTAGTAAATGTATAATATTTTATACAATTTATATTAATTATAAAAATAATATTGATATACAATACTTAGTAAATATGTTATACATTTATAAATATCTAGTAAATTTACAATATCTAATGCTTCTAATTAATCTTATGTTATACTTACTGCATAGTAATGCTAAATATGTTCTTAATCTAAAATAAAGTGGATTATTAATTTTTAATGATTCTTTTACAGATGCAAATGGTAATCAAAATGTCACTCAAACTTTCTCTACTATTTCCACTTAGTATTTGGTGTAACTTGAAAAGTAAGATTATGTTCTTATATACTTTACTTTTTCATTTTGTATGTTGTAATCTGTAACCAAAGTACTAATATAATTGTTAATTTTGCAGGTATCTTGAGATTCAAATTTGAAGATTGTATTAGTTTTTAAGAAACATTCTAGACTCGATTTATTTTTATTTCTAGTATTTGTTGGGATATCATGTGGTTGTTTTTATTTTAATTGTTGCATTGGAGTATTAGATTTGAATTATTATATATGTTTTATTTTATTGGAGTTTAATTATCGTGGCATGAAGTGATTTATTTTATTTTGTTGAATTTTGATCGTTATTAGGGGTGTTTCACATATTTAGTAAATATATGAGATATATCGTAAGATAGTAGGATAAGGTATACCGATGTCAGTAAGGTATACCAACATATAAGGTATACCGATATTGGTAAGGTATACCGAAATAAAGGTATGGTAAATGTATGCTAATTTTTCATACCGAACGTAAGGTATACCATTGGAAGGTATATCAAATGTTAAGGTAAGGTAACGGTATGGATTTTCTCCATACGGTACAAGTAAGGTAAGGTAAAGATATGGTAAAAAATGTAAGGTATATCTTACCGTCCCACCCCTAATGTCGACAGTCACAAGTCTGCAGATGATAAAGCTTTTGTGAAAGACTTTGAGCAAAAACCAAGTGTTACGGTCTACGTCGATGGTCACAAGCCTGCAGGTGATAAAGCTTTTATGGCAGATTTTGAGCCAAGACCAAGTGTTACAGTCTATGTTGATGCTCTCAAGCCTACAAGTGATGAAGCTTTTGTGAAAAATATTAAGGCAAGACCAAGTGTTACATCTTATGTCAATAATCTTAAATCTAAAAATAAGAAGTCTTATGGGATAGACTTTAAATCTAGGCACGGGACGTGTATTGATGATGCTTAATTAATGTTTGATTATACAACAGTGGTAATACTATCGGAGTGACAAGGAAGTTCTATTATATTTGAAATATTTGGAGCTTCAACCAAATCATGTCTGTGTATATGTATTATAGATGTACTCATCTGCCTCAATAAAGTTTGGTCTGCCACGATAAAGTTTGATATGTTGTTGACTTGTTGTGTATATATGTATACTTTTTAAGTAGATTAATGTAAATTCAGTCTCATAATTATGGGAGATAAAGATTTTAATTTAGTTTCATAACTATAAGGATGGCAATCCGATCAACCCGCTCAATTTCAAGTCAACTCTATCAGGTTGTCAAGTTATCCGATTTAGGATAATTCGGGTTAGATTTTCTTCAGACTAGTAAATTCTTAACCTTAACCTTAAGCTTTCGGTTTAGCTAGTAAATTTATGAAAAATATTTAATATGTATATATTTATCAACCAATGCATGCATAAACTTCTAATTTAAAAAAAAATAACGCTAAATATCACATAACTTACCACTAAATAATTAAATATGCTATTATTTAGGTATCAACACTTATATTTTTAGTGCTTAAATTAAATTACATTGAATATGAAACTTTCAATATTTACCCATAATACAAAGATAAACAATTGCAATTCAGGTTATTCAAGTCAACCACTTATTTTTAGACTATTTAGTTTGGGCTAATTCAAACTACATTTCTATTGGGATAGAATTCTAGTCCTAAACTTGTTTTGTCCTGTTATTTTGGTCAGCCCACCAATTTCGGGCTGAATAAACATCTTTATTCATATATTACTATGTAGTGTCACAAAAATAATTGTAAAATCTATCACCGTAGTCCCCTTTTTGTCATAAAGTCACTGTAAATCTTTAATTTCCGTTTCACGCGGCTTCGACAAAGTTGCGATTGCCGACACTGACGGATCTAGGGGTCCTTCGAGTTTATTTATTTTTTATGTAGTTAGGGTGATACACAGGCTTGGATGTAAATGACAGTGTGTTGTGTTGTTGTGGTGGTGATTGAGAATAAGGGGTTTATTTTGAAGAGAGAGAAGAAGGGTTGGAGACTTGACGGATATATATTATATATATATATATAATATATATCCGTCAAGTCTCCAACCCTTCTTCTCTCTCTTCAATATATATATATATATATATGGAGTGGATGTGGTGAGAACCATTCCCTATATATAAGAACTAGGAACTCATCACATCCACTCAATGCCCTAATCTGAATAGTCCAGATTAAAAGATTGTGGAGGTGGCACAATTGTAAATAATAGGAAAACTTAAATCAGTCATTTTGAGTAAGGGTAAAATCGGAAGAATGTGAAAAAAATACCCTAGCTTTTAAAGAAGTAAATAAATGAGAGAGAACGACAAATGAATTGTGTTGGGAAAACTATCAAGGTAACCCAACTTGTGGGTTTTGATGAAATGTCAAAACATGGGAAAAGTTCTGTGAAAAACTGCAGGTTATACAAGTTGGAAATTGATTTGATGACCAAGTAAGACTCCAAAATTCAGCTCAACTAAAGCGAAAGTCAAACGCCTTGGAGCATGATCAACCAGCTGAAGAGGATGTATCAAACAGACAGAGTCAAACTGGTCAAAGCTGAAGACTGAAAAACATCCAACATATGAGTAACCATCAGCTTAGCTGAAAGCTAAGGAAAGCTAATGAGACAGAGCTAGCTTGAAAGCTCAAGCCTACAGAAAACCAAGACTGAACTGATCAACCATCAGTTAAGATCAGTCAAGCTGAGAGAAGAGCTCACAAGGAGAAGCCAACGAAAGCTTTAATTAAAGCTAAGCTTTCAAGAAGCCAACTGGAGTCCAGAGCTGAAAGCTTTGAAGCTAAGTTTCCAGAATCCAAAACTGAAGATCAAGGCAGCTGAACTGGACCAATCCAGAATTGAAGCTTGAGGCAGCTGAGGAACTGCCAACTGGACGATCTCAGATCTGAAAGCCGAGACAGCTGAAGTCCAGAACTGATAGCTGGAGCAATTGATACCTGCCATGCAGTTATTAAAGATCCTGACAAGAGATCTTGGAGCAGAAGTCATTAAATCCAACGGCTAGTTCAATCAAAGCTTCAATGGCTACAAGCATTACAACTACCATCGATGGATCAACCGAATCAACGATCGGTAGAACCTAACGGTCACAAGAGATCACTCATCTATATAAGAAGAATGAATCTCATTTTGATCAAGACTTTCGCCAATCTAACCCTTGCTATATTTTGCAGATATTGAGCTTTCTTCCTCCCTCCCCACAACTCAAAGCTTAAACATCTCAAGTGCGAAAAGTCCCAACTGAGAAGGCGTGATTCAAGTTCCAAACAAGCAGCTAGCTGTCGAAGAAATCCAGCCAGAGCAAAACTTCTCAGTTCAAGCGATTCAAAGATCAACTACTCAGCTTAGTTCAAGGAGCATTCAAAGTTGATAACAGATTCAAGACTGTATTCTTGAAGATCGAGAGAGATTTAAAATCTTGTAAAGACGGGCAATAGCACCTAAAGTCTCAGCGAGCAGTTGGGACCGGTAAGTGTGAGCTATCGACCAGAACCGGCTGAGAAAAGGCATACTGATGGGTTTGTTCTTCTAGGACAACAACAGTTAAAAAGGGAGTTGTGCTTAGTTTGAAGGGTGCCATTTTTAAGTTCAACAAATTTCTTCACTGTGTAACTGTAATAAAGAAACTTTACACTTGCATAGTGGATTGCCCTTCTGAGGAAGGAAGAGAAGACATAGAAGCAGGAAGCTTCGAATCTCTATAAGTTTTGTGTGTGCTATACTTTCTGCTAAAGCTTCTGCATAGTCATAACTGCACACTATCGCACACAAGCTGCACTCATAAGCTAAGCTTTCTATCTCAACTGTGAAGTGCATGGATAAACTTTCAAAGCGAGTTAGGGCCCTATATATTCCGCACAAAAGTTCAAGTTTTTGAGTCAGTTTATTCATCCCCCATCTAAACTGACATAGACTCGTACCGGGATCAACAAGTGGTATCAGAGCGGTTGATTCTAAGGATCAGCCATTTCTGCAGATTAACTGAATCATATCTATTTATCTGTGCTAACGTATCAAGCTATGGGAAACCATAAGCTACCTCTTTTTTCAGTTGAGAATTATGATAATTGGAGTAGGAGGATGAAAGCTCATCTATGCTCAATTCATGAGAATATATGGGAAGTCATCGAAGACGGTCTAATCAACATAATAATGGACAATGAGGCCCATATTGCTGATGTTAATCAACCAGCAAGGATCCCGAAGCCAACTCATCTTCTCACCAGTGAAGAGAAAGAGTTGAAAAATCTAGAGTTTGTGGCCCAGGCTGCACTATTCCAAACTCTAGATGAGGATCGCATGAAGGATATGAAGAACTGCAGAACCGCTAAGGAGATATGGGACTTGCTTGCAGATCTATGCAAAGAGTCCGAGGCCATCAAAGGCAACAAGCTCCAACTAGCGGTTGACAGATATGAGTCCTTCAAGATACAACCGGAGGAAACCATCTCAAGCCTCGAAATAAGATTTCGAGACATAATCAGTGAGATGAATAATCTGGGGGGAAGCTATCCCAACTATGAGATGAACTCAAAATTGTTGACAATCTCATAGAGGAATGGGATATGAAAGTAATTGCTTTCAAAGCGTCAAGGGACTTGAATAACATTACTGTTAGTCCCGGTGTGAGTCTATGTGAGTTTAGAGGGGGGTGAATAAACTAACTTCAAAAACTTTAAAAGGTTGCGGAATAGATATGGCCCTGACTCGCTTTTGATATTTTATCTGTGCTTATTAATTAGTTGAGAAGGCCTGACTGAAGCTTAGCTGGTGAGCTGATCAGTTTACAACTGATAGCTTTGAAGACTTAGCTAAAGCTTGTCAGTGCAGTCTGTGTGTGAAGGTGTGCAGTTTAAGAACATGCAAAGCTAAAAGCAATAGGAACAACACATACAGAACTTTATAGAGGTTTGACGCTTCCTGCTTCTACGTCCTCTCTTCTTTCCGCAGAAGAGCAATCCACTATGCAAATGTAAAGTTTCTTTATTACAGTTACACAGTGAAGAATTCATGTTGGACCTGAAAACGGCACCCTTCAACCCGAGCGCGGCCTTCTTTCCAACTATTGTTGTCCCGGAAAAATGGACCCGTTGGTACACGCTCCTCCTCAGCCACTTTCTGGGTCGACAGCTCACACTTACCGATCCCAACTACTCGCTGAGATATTAGGTGCTATTGCCCGTCTTTACACAATTTTAGATCTCGCTCGATCTTCAAGAAGGCAGTCTTGAATCTGTTATCAACCTGGAATGCTCCTTTAGCTTGAGCTGAGTGGTTAATATTTGAGGGACTAAACTGAGAAGCTTTGCTCTTGCTAGAATTCTATGTCAGCTTAGCAGTTTGCTTTGGACTTGAAGCACGCCTTCTCAGTTGAGACTTTTCGCACTATAAGAGTATTAAGCTTTGAGCTGTGGGGGGAGAAATAAAAGCTCGTTCTACAAAATAGCAAAGTTAGATTGGTGAAAGTGTTGGCCAAAATTGATTTCACCCTCTTTAAATAGATGAGTGATTTTTGACTGTTATGATTGGTGATTGTTTAGAATTCACCGGCGGCATTTTAATACCTGTGGCCATTTGAAGCTCTTAATGAACTAGCTGTTTGACTTTAATGTTCTTTGCTCTAAGATCATCAGGATTAAGATCCTCATTGACTGCTTGTCAGAAAGAGCAGGTGATTCGACTATCAATTTTTGGACATTCAGCTGATGGGTTTCAGCTATCTCAGTTTTTAGCTCTGAGATTGTCTAGTTGGCAGATCCTCAGCTACCTTGAGCTTCTATCCTGATATAGTCCATTTCAACTGTCTTGGCAGCTTAGCTTAAAAAACTTTCAGTTATGGACTTATCAGTTGGCTACCTGATTGAGCTTTTTCCTTTTCTCCTTGAACTGATCTATGGTCAGTTCAATATTGGCTCAATGCTTTTAGAGCTATTTTCCCGGCTAACTGATCTTTGATCAGTTTAGGGTCAGCCCTATGTAACTGACTGATTTTTTATTAGTTCAGTTTCAGCTTTCAAGCTGGCTCTGTTCATCAGTCCATCTTGGCTTTATGCTAAGACTGATGATTACTCATCTGTGGATGCCTACCAGTCTCCAAAGTTCTCTTCCCCCTTTACAACTTTTCTTAAGCTTTGAAGAGTTGACTTTGACTGGCCTGATCAAGGCAACCTTATAAGTTGGTTAATCATGCTTCTAAATAATTGTCTCTCATTTCAGCTTGAAGTCTTACTTGGTCATTATCCCTGATTTTCAGCTTTTCATAACCTGCAGTTTTTCATTAAATCATCACACATGTTTTGACATTTCATCAAAACCATCATTTGGGATTTTTCCCAATAATTTTTCTAATAATTTCCCCTTTTTTGATGATGTCAAAACTAGTTGATTTGATGATGGAAAAACTGTATGAGCTTATATTTCATGAATGAGCATCTAAGCCTGTACCAGATTTTGGTATCAAGGCTGAAATCAGACCATGTTCATAAGAACAGTCTTAGATGCTTGTAGCTTTCCAAAGCTAATAGTTTAGACATTCATGAGTATCAGAGCTTTGATAAGTTCATTAGAGCTTTGATAATAAGATGAGTATTAGAGTAATGAAGCATACACTAATATGTGAGCTTAACGAGTTTTATATGTAAGGCATCAGAATTTTTTTTTTGCTGATGAGAAATGCAGCTTAAATGGCCTTAAGATATTTGAGTACTCATTTGCACAGCTTGAAAAGCATCAAATGTTTCAGTTCTAAAATAGCTCAATTCTGATTATCATGCAGATTTTTCTTTTATCAGAGCGCATGGAAAGCCTTAAGCTATTCAAAGGGACATATCAGCATGATCAGAATATTTGTATTATAAATAAAAGAGCATGTTTAGAAACTGATTGAGCAGAGAAGATGAAGAAATATAAGGAAGTAAGAGAGAGAGAGAGAGAGAGAATATCAAGAATTGATATTTTGACTTTCTTCTTCAGTTGGAACTGTTCACCACTCAGTTCCTTCTTCTTTTGCTCGATTATCCTTTTTTATACTTGCAGGGAGAGATGCTTGGTATACTATGGATACCCCATTCTTGTTGTTGTTTCAGCTGGGCATTCTCCCAAGTCCAAAAATAATCTTGAGTTGGGCATTGCTCATATTGGACTTCCCTCTCACGAATAGCTTCCCCCTAAAAGGTAGCTTGTCCCTGAAGTTGTACCTCTCGTTGTAATTCTCTTTGGATCTCATCCCAAACAGTTAGATCACCTTGCCAGGGACCATCATATGGAACATATGATTTTCCATCATCAATATATCCTTCCATCTTTTTGGCATCATCCAAAAGGGCGAGCTGATGGAAGTCATAGTTTGGCAGTGACAACTGTGGCAGAGGAGAGAAAGAAGTGGCCAGCAAGTTGTTGGTGATGTAGGGAGCTTGGGGTGCAGGCATAGAAGCGGATAGCCATACATATGACTCCTCTGTCGTCATCAGTTGGTCAAGATCTGAGAGAGAGAATGGATCTTGCCTAAAAGAAGAAACTGATGCGAGTTCGAGAAGTGGCTCATCCGGAATAGTGATGAGGGCATCCTCTTGAAGACGAGTTGTGGATGAGTTGGAGGGCTCATGTTTGGGAAGGGGTGCATCATGAGGCATCGAGGTTTGAAACCTCTTAATCGTGGAAACCATGATTTCTGACGACTGATGGAGGTGTATCGAGCAGATAGTTCATCCAGCTCCTGCTCCATTAACCTTCCTCAATCCAGTATGAGTAGCCTCACTTGTCTGCCATTATTAACATTGTGGCATCATCCATCTGGTATCTCCAAAAGTGATACTGGAGATATCTTCGAAGATGTTCGAAGAGAAAGGGACTGTGATCCCTTATTTGACCAAAACAACTTTCTAGTTGTTGGTCAAGGCTTGTATTGAAGCCTTCTTCCAGAGTTTCTGGGACAGCGATGTAAGGAGGTTCGCTGCTTGCAGGTGCAGTAGACTCATCACTTATATAAGTGAAAGAGTCACTGCCAGTTGAAGACTGATCTGCATCAGCTGAAAGTTTAGCATAAAGGAGCGGCTGCTTTCATTTAGTTGGGCTATGGTCCTTTGTGAGCTAAAGTCTCGACTTCCCAGGGCGGCCAGTTACTTTACGATGTCTGCGGTAAATGTAAACTGAAGGAAGGAAATCTCTTCTGGTGAGAAAATATCCACCAGGAACTGTTTCAAGCTGCTCCGCGATGATATGACTAAGTCGATTGACAAATCCTAACTTAGCTTTGAATGTGCCAGAGGTTAGATCGATCTCAGCACGCCTCACATGACTGCGAAGCTGAGCCAATATAAATGATGCCCAATCACCTTGCATCCGTAATATATGGCGAACATGAGATGAGAGGTGTTGTTATTGAACTGCACGTTGGTGATGCTGCTGAGGAAAATATGCATCACAATGTCCAAGATCTGGACCATGGTTGGAGAGAGACTATCTTTCAAATTATTTGAAAAGTCTCGGTGATCAATGTGTGGAAGCTTCTAGTCGTTCCACAACTCCAACTTTGAAGGGAGCGCTAGTTCATCCACCTTCGGGCCTTTATCGGGGAGTTAAAACAGGTTGGTTAACACATATTTGTTGATGATGATAACCTGATCTTGGACAACAGACATTATATTTTGTCCAGAGATTTCTACATGGTAGTAGAACTCAGCTACAAGCGGGAGATGCTTCCTCTTGGGATGTGTTGTCATGAAAGACAAAAGCCCGCATGTTTTCAACAAGTGAAAGATCATGCTATTCTTCTCAGGACCGATTCGAGCTTGAAGAAACTCTCGATTAATAAACTTATCTGTTATGAGCTTCTTTATTAGAAGCTTCGTATTCATCGAGTGGAATGACGAAGCCATTTTTCGATGATATGATATGAGAAGAAAGGAGCTTTGGATAAGTGAGAAGACAAGCAGAATGAATGAAATTGAGAGAGAATTTTTGTCTCTGTTGAGAGTTCTTGTTTTCATTCAACTTCTCCATTGCTTTTAAAAGCAGTAAGTTTGCATGCATTAAACCAGAGCAATCGAGTGCTTACTGGCTGATCAGCTATCTGATTTGAAAGAAAGCTAGCTGATTAAATGATGCATGCATCTCAACCGTCTACTTGGATTAATGCTTTTTGATCAAGAGGCTGAGATCTGAGGGTTTGAAAATCTGAGTAGTTGCCATAAATAGCACAATATTTTGCCAGAAGATTTGCTATTTATATACCTCAGAAAATTCATCTCTTTATACTTTGATGCTGAGTATAGAGACTTAAATAGCAACTCAGATGAACAATAAGCTTATTTTGAAATGTTAACGATAACTTTTTCAAAAATAAGCTTTGAGGAATAGAGAGTAGAGAAGCTTATCGAAGAGGATTGATCAGGCAGACGATGAGAGGAGGGACTTGGAGCTTGAGGCGTCAGTTTCCTGCTAAACTGATATTGTCGCCTTTAACTAATTTGATCAGTTTTGTTGAGTAGCTGCTGATTGACTTTTTGTCAGTTTCCTCTTCTTAAGTGGTCAGATGGGACTAGCTTCTCTGCTTTCTCTAGAGCTATTTGACCGTTTCCTTTTAGAAGCTGAACTGATGATGTCCTGAAAGGAATCAGTTCCTGCTAGAGTCTCAGCATGCTAAAGTTGCTTAAGAGCAACTGCTAAGGTGGTTAGCTTCAAGGTGGTCAGCTCTTTAATTCCTCTGCAGGATGAGCTGGACTGATTAATCATCAGTTTTGCAGCTCTTGAGCAGGACTTGATAAGAGGAGTAACATAACCTCGGGACAGGAGATCTGCAGATGTGGCAATATCTTCATCATCTTTAGCTCCACTTTGTCCAGGATGTTGACTCCTTGGAGTTACCACTACTTGAGTATGAGAAAGATCTTGGTCTATCTCTTCAGTGGTACCCGCAGCTTGCAGATATGCCTTTTCTGACTGAATTGGATCAAGATTCAGTTGTAGGCAACATTGATCGACTGGATTGTTGGAAAACTACTTTTCAGTTGCAACTCCTTGCGATATGAAGCTGGCTTGAACATCAGCTAGCAGGGCCTTAGCTGGAATGTTGTTATCAAGTCGATGCTTTATAATCTATTGGACTTGCACAATATTTGGAGGAAATAGATTTGAGACTCCAATCTATTTAAGACTCCAAGTCTCTTCACGTTGGCAAAAGCTCATGCCATGAAAGGCAGTTAGCAAGAAATGTGACTGGATTGACATTGGATGTCTCCAGTTATACCAGTAAAAGTGCCGGTGCAGCTGTTTGAATAGCTGATTGTCTTGCTTGGCAACATAAGTGAAGTGAGTGAGAAGGAGATTCATTACATCCTTCTGAGTACTCTTGATTTCATATTCGCCACTGTAGAAAGTGCGAATGTTGTCTTCAGTCAGCTGGAGATGAGGGCAAGCTCTCTTGAAGTACTCAGCTCCATAATTTGGATGAGGGATTCCGATGAGCTCATCTGGATCAGTACAGGGCTTGAAGTAAACTGATGATCCATTTTTGGAGTGAGGAGAGGGAACTTCATTGGCATCTGAACTGCTTGAAGTTGTATTGCCAGACTTGGCTTTAGATCTCCTCTTCTTCTTGAGTGACTGAAGATGTGCTTTCCCTTTCTTGGGAATCCAGTCGGATATGAGGATTGGTAGCGCATCATCATTTGGAAGATTCAACATATCTTCCAGGAGCTTGCTCATTCTTAGAACAAGTCATACTTTGGACTCAAATTTCCCAGTCCTTTTTTAGTCGGCGGCTGTGATGACTTGATGCTTGAATTGGGAGAAGACAAACTCTGCCCAATTAGCTTCCAATCCTTCAACAAGGTGTATCATTACCTTGTATCTTTCTTGTCAACTGACTCAAGCTTCCAATGATGGGATTGATAAAATTATCACATCTAATCACATGTTTGGTTTGATGGATGAAAACCCGGGATTGATGAGAAGTCCATGACTTGAGCTGCCTTTATCCTTCATTTGAATGATAAATCATCCACCCATTTTTGGGTGTATAGAAATAATCCACCATTCAACTAAAAAGAAATTTACTTGAATAACCTTGAACACATTTGATTATTTATGTTTATTTTCTTAGTTACTATTTTCTCTTTTTTTTTTAGAATTTATTTTTTTTTAAAAATATATACTTGTTGACTCATTCAATTCTATTAAAAATAGTAATAAATATTTTAATTAAAAGAGGACTTGTGAAGAAGAAACTATTTTCATTAATTATTTTTGTCATTATTTCTCAATGTTTAGTAAATTATTTTTGTGCATCAATTATTTTCAATTTCATGATTTCAAGCATTTTTAATAGAAAATACAACTTTAATAATTATAAATAAACATATTATATGAAGGGCAATTCAGGTATTTCATAACATTTTAATCCTAATCATTCAATCCAAACAAAATATTGACAATCTATCCTACATCAGTAAAATTGTAATCAAGTAATCCAAACACAAGATATTATTTTTATCCAAACAGTGCAATTCTACTTTATCCTATCAATTTTATCCATCCCATCATCCGAACCAAATGGGGCCTTAGAGTTTATTAAATCAAATTAGATTTATAATTATTTTTTACAATATAATATTTCGCTAACAATATTAGAAGATTAGCATCATGAATTCACGATAATGATTGTTAGCATGATGATAATAATTCATTAGAATGACGATTATGTTATCAAACACTCCATATTTTTTATAAGAATTGATGGATTACATTAATTTTCCCGCCCAAAAAACTTTTCAAATATTACAGAATTGTCACTGACTTTTTTGTCGGGCCTTTGATTTTAATGAATTATATAGCATGAGATGTGGTTCTTATTACTACAAGAAAAAAGATTATAGACAACACTAGATAGACGACGTGCTTTGATACATGCATTGTCTATTGCTAAATAGACAACGTGTCTACACCTTCACATTGTCTATAACTGCATTTTTGTTTCTATTGCATGTGTAAAAATTAATGTTGTCTGTATAGATATAGACAACGTGCTCTATTATGAAGTTGTCTATAACCGCATTTTTAGAATTTATTTTAAAATATTATTTTATTACCTCTATCGTCTATCACAACAACATCGTCTAGAATTCTAAAAACTAAGTCTTTCAGCGGGAGTTAGAAATTTTCAGGACTTGAAAAATTTCACACATTTGAAAACAAATCCCTAAATCCCTAAACCCAGCCTCCATCTCCGCCCTCATGCCGCTGCTTCTCACTGTTGTTTCTCGCTGTTGCTCTCACTCCACCTCCGCCCTCACCCTTACTCTCTCGCTGTTTTAGCCACTCGTTGCTATTGCTTCTCTCTGTTGCTGCCACTTGCCGCCGCTGCCCCTCGCCGTCGCTGGGTAGATCGACAGTGAGTACGTCGAACGAACTCGAAACCAGTGCAAAGCCCTCGCCTTCTCTGGTTTTCGTCTAGTGGTTGCCTGCACCTTTCAGCTTGCCTCGCCACTGCTGCCTCTCGTGAGTTATTTAATTAGCTTGAAAGTAGAATTTGAATAGAATCCTAGTGAATATATAATTTTCCAGAACTTTAAGTAAGTTATGAATTACATCTATCACTTGGGAATGAGTTGTAGGTCGATTGTTGGCTACCACAATTACTTTAATTGAGGGTCAAGTCCTTTAAAAGTTTATTTAAAACAAGTTGATAACTCAAAACCTATGATTATTTGAGATTTGAAGACTTAATTGAATGATTTGTAGCCATGTTTCCTGAAAGAGGTCGAAATGTTGGCCTTGGGGCTATCCACAAATTCAAAAATCAAGAAAAGTAAATATCCATATAAATTTTTTTTTTTGTTTGATTCAATTTGCAAAACTTGTTTAGTTCGATTTTCTTTGAATTGTGAATTTTGCAATACATAATAATGATTGATTATGTCTCTTTATTTTTTTGTTGTAAATTTTAATTCATGCTAATCTAGTAGCTGGAGTTAGTGTGTGAAGTAAACTTTCACATATTGCATGGTTAAGTGGCCTGGTATAGTGGATTAAGTTGATTCAATAAATTTAATTTATCTGGGAACTTGCTGCATAGCAAGAAAAGAGACTATATGAGCTAATCAAACTCGCTGAGCTAAGGAAACCTAAAATTAATAACTACATATATTGTTCACTGCCACTTAGATTAACTATCTAGGGGCTTAAAATTGAGTTTGCAATGGACGTTATTCTTTGTCAGTTTCTTTGAAAACATTGTGCTCGTTTTCACTTATTTGTGGATGGCTACCTGTATGCCAGTGGAGGTATAACAATATCAATTGATATTTGCTCTATCAGTGTTTATCTACTCATCGAACTTCGAACTGATACTATGCATGTATTCTGAAAGCGGAGAAGTCAATAGGTTTTGAGATATGTTCTAATATTCTCATCGAATTAATTTTTTTAGTGATGGGAACTTAATTAGAGGTTCATACATCATATATATTGTCTGTTCTAATCAGTAAGATCACTTTCCATGTGTATTCCTTTCAAATATAAGAATTCAAAAGATGGTGGTGGTGCCCCTGAGAAGGTAATTGAAGTGTTTATGATCAATTCACCTAGTGGACCTGGTCTTCTGTTTCCAAAGGTGAGACTTATGGTCTTGAGCCTTTTCAGATAAATGGAAGTAGATAAATGAAGCATGTTTGACCTGATGTTTCTCCTATATAGTTTAAAATGTTTTGCTCTTACTGGAAACATTAGTTTAAAATGTGCTCCTGTTGCTATCATTCATAAATGAAGCATTTTGGTAAATACCTAGGAAGTATTCTAGCCAAACGAGCACCTCAACAAATTCCTCACTTAGTTTCAATTTTCGGACTCTCCTTTCAGCCATATAATTGGTTTTGATTATCCTTTTATGCTAATATTATATGTGATTCTGCATTGGGATATAGTTAAATTACCCATTAGATGATCTAGTTTTCTTTTTCCTATTTCTTCTGTGCATTGTGGATGAGTTGCGTTGTTTTGTTTTACTCTTCCTCAATTCATATGATCTATTGCTTTTGTAGTTATTGCATACCTGGTATTAAGTGTCACATGTGTTTTTAGGACCTATTTAGAGCACCTTTTGTTCGCTTGACCCATTCTAGACAGACTTGATTCCCTTTAACGCTTTCCATCATAAGATGGTGCTGGAAAAGTTTGTAGGGAAGAAAAAATTACAAGTGAACTGATTTTTTCTTAGTACATGAGAGTGCGAAAGGTTGATTGTATAGATAGAATACGCGGTCAGTTTCAGGCATCTCATGTCATCCACTAGTGCAATCCTGAATCCTGTAGCATAATTGGAGTTAAAAATATTTCTCCCCTGTTTCTTTCATGTATTTTTCTGTATGCTTATATAATTTTCTCAATCTATTGTTACAAGACATCCCTCTTACTCATGTCCGATTCTCTAAGTAGGGTGCAGTGGATGGAAAAATGATGGAACAGCTGAGGAGGCAGCAGAAATGGAAGCCATGGAAGAGGCTGGAGTACAAGGGGATTTAGTGGTAAGAATCAACACTGACCCTTTTTGGTTTAGTCATGGTTTGCTGCTGTTATATTTTTAACTTTGTTTAATATGTCATTTAAGTACCTCATCTTATGGAGGCATTACATTGACGTTGTTCATGATGTAGTATTCTACATGAGAGCAAATTAGATTAGAGGGAGCTAAGATTAATATTAATTATGTACTCTCTTCCTGTTTATTTGCAGCTATTAACATTGAAACACCGAGTTGTAGGCTTTGATCTGGATCTCAAGTAGGTTCTGATGCTTGTCATTTCCATTGGCCTTTGATGCTGCATATTATATTCACTAGAATGATGATGAAGCACAACCGAATTTTGGAAGAAATGTATGTAGTTTGTAGTTTTTAAACTTTATATTTGTTACTTGGACAAATTATTTCGATAGAACATTTGGTTATTATTGTTATTCGGATAAAATGATTTATGTAAACAATGAATTATAATATTTTATTAGAGATTTTGAGTTTTATATTTTAATTGTTATTTGAAATTTAAGTAGGTGTTTATATATAATAGAATAAATAAAAATAAATTTGTAAAAAAAAATTAAAAATCTCTACAAAAAAGACAACACGTATTGCACGTTGTCTATAACATAATAGACAACACGTATTACATGTCTTTGACAAAATACACGTCTTTAACTAACTAGACAATGCATATAATGTGTTGTCTTTAGCTATACGAGCGTTGTTTATTACATGATAGATGCGTTTTACACGTCTTTAGCCATTTGAGTCTATTACACGATAGATGATGCGTTTTACATGTCTTTAGCCATTCGAGCGTTGTCTATTCTAAGATAGACGACGCGTTTTACGCGTTATCTTTAGCCGCCCCTAATAGCCTACACTGATATAGATAACGCTAGGTTTTGTAATAATAGATGACGCGGAATGCGCATCGTTTGTAGCTGTTTTTCTTGTACTAGGAACATTCCTATACTAGAAGTGGTTTTCACACACACTTTCTTATTGTGTTTTGGTGCTAGATGTTTTTAGCACCAAAATACAGTAAGAAAAGCACTAAAAATACACTAAACAAGCACAGTCCGCACGTTTTCACACCAAGATAAATTTTTATTATAATCAACCCCTATATATATATATTCCTGCTCATTTGTAAAGTTGATTTTGTCATTAGTAGTGTATGGATGGAAAAAAGTTGATTCAAGCAATCAATCGATAGTATCAAATCAAAAAATGAGAAATCTGTTGTGAGAGAATTTGAGCCAAGCCAAGTGTTATATATAATGTCAATAACCTCAAGCCTAAAGATGAGAATTATTTTAAGATGAATTTTGAGTCAAGGTCATGTGCCCCATCTTATATTAATAATCTCAATTCCAAAGATGATAAATCTTTAGAATTATATTAAGATTTATTTTGAGCCAAGGCCGAGTGTTACATCTTATGTTAATAATCTCAAGCCTAAGGATGAAATTTTTTTTGTGGGATATTTTTAATGCCACATTTTGAGTCAACAATCTCAAGTCTAAGGATGAGAAATCTTTGGTGAGAGATTTCGAGCCAAGGCCTCATGTATCATTAGGGCTGGAAATGAGCCAAACTACTTGCGAGATACTCGGGTATCGGCTCAAAAAAAGCTCGCTCGAGACTGACTCGTTTATTAAACGAGCCGAATTCGAGCCTATTAAACGAGCTTATCATTTTCTCGAGCCGAACTCGAGCTTGGCTCGTTGAGCTCACGTGCTAACTCGGCTCGTGAGGTTCTCGAGCTTTTTAACGAGCCGTCTCACGAACTGCCTCGCGAGCAGGCTCACGAGTAGTTAAACGAGATGAGCTCGAACCTGGCTCATGAGCTATATCACGAGCCTGGCTCGCGAGTACTTAAACGAGCAGGCTCGCGAGCTATTCGATTTATAACTCAAGACATATTATTTTTGTAATTTTTAAAATATTATTTATTTATATTGTAACTTTTGTCAAATTAATACTTCACATTTAAAATAAAACAAAATTAATGGAATTAACTATTGAACTAATATTATTAAAATTAAGAAATCAATGATCAGGAGTAACAATTATATACACAAATAGACAAACTAATGAACTTTATATATATATATATATATACATATTATATATTTATATATAATATAGTTATCTTATTTACAAGTTTACAAAGTATAATAATAATAATAATAATAATAATAATAATAATATGAAATGCGAAATGATATTATATTAATATTATCAAAATTAAGAAATTGAACTCTCAATAATAAATACTAAGTAATAAGAGAAATTATGAATAATATTAAACTAATATTATTGAAAGTAAAAAAAAAAAAATAATAAAGGAAAATGAAAATTAACAAAAAGTATAGCTAATCAAATGTTCAAAAGTAATAATATTCTTAGTATTAATATTATATAGTTAATCTTAAACTCTTAGTTATATATACTATCTTCTATCGATTAGTATTCTAGTATATAATCATTGACATATAAGAATATATATAACATGTGGAAAAAAATAGATTATAGTCCATCTTAGATTATTAGTTATAACTTATAAGAATATAAGTTATAAGTTATAAATTATAAATTTATAATTTGCGTAAAGTAGTAAAGGAAAAATGAAATTAAAAAATTTAAGATTAATATTGACAACTTGACAAATAATACTCATAATTAAATATTAATACATGAAATTAAATCAATGATAATAAATTAATATTATCAAAAGTAACAAGGTAATAAAGAAAAAATGAAATTAACACAAATTAAAACTAATCAAGTGTTCAATAGTAACAATATTTTTAGCACCAATGTTATATAGTTAATCTTAAACACTTAGTTATATAAACTAACGTCTATTATAGTATATAGTTGATATTAATTAAAATGTACATAGCAATAAGTCTATTATAGTATATAGTTGATATTAGTTAAAATGTACATAGTAATAAAAGGGAAAAAGAACATTAACAAAAATTAAGATTAATATTGACAAAATAATCATTCTCAATTCATTAAATATAAAATATTAAATGAAATAAATTATATTGAAAACATAATAATTTCTCAAAATTTGTTATAAAAATTAAGAAATCAAATATTCAAGATTAAAAATATTCTTATTTCTTAGTAGTTAGTACAAATGTTATATAGTTAATCTTATATTCTTATTTATATATACAATTTGTATTATAGTATATAGTTTATATAACTATAGTTTCTATTAGTTAATAAAAAAATTAACAAAAATTAAGACTAACATTAAATAAGCTAAACTAAGAATAATAATTAAACAAATTAAGAATTAGTAGTCTCTTAAATAATATAGAATGATTAATTTATAAATTATCTTAATATATTGGAATATGATATGACTTATGACTTATAATATAATTGTGCACGTAAACGAGCTCGAGCGTCAAATTTAAATAATCGAGTCGAGCTCGAGTTCGGTTTCGAATTTTAAATAATCGAGTTGAGCTCAAGCCGAGCTCGAGCTCGATTTTTTCCTGTCGAGCCGAGCTCGAGCCCGAGTTCAAAGCTCGAGTCGAACTCAAGCTCAAGCTCATGAATACCTAAACGAGCCGAGCTCGAGCCCGGTGGTACTCGGCTCGGCTCGGCTCGTATACAACCCTATGTATCATCATACAAAGATGATGTTGTCGGAGCACAGGCAGAAAAGGCCCTTGACAAGGATTTGGAGCATCGCCTAAATGTTATGTTTATGTATACGAGTAGAAAGGTGAAATGAATCATAATCAGCATGTTTGCTATGTTGTTATAATGTACAGTGTTCTGGTGTGTAAGTTTACGTTTTTTGAATAAATGTAACTAATGAACATATGCGGCTCTCTTCGTTTTCACAGTTGCAATCAAGGTTTTTAATACATCAACTTCACATGCATGTTTAATTAGTTCAGTAGATATTCACAAAATACAAATATATACAATGATTTTGTGACAACATAAAAACCAAATGAGATGATTAAAAATCAATGTCAAAGGGGAACCATGTTGAACTCATCACTGAAGCACCGTTTTTAACTATATTTCTTTCAATTGCCTGCTTTTATGAAGACAAGGAGACAGTAGATAGAACTTGACAAAGAAATGCTAAATATGAAAGAGTTTTACACAGAAATTGCAACCAATTCACTGAAAAATTCTACCCAACTTCACCAAATCAGAGCAGTACAGTACACATTGAAGGTGACCCGAGCAACCAAGTTCAGCAAATAACAAAACGAATTCGCTCCACAACACAAACACTAGTATACATGCGTGAACTTAGTGCAACACGAAAAACATAAGAATAATGAGTTCTTGGTGCATCCCGGGAATTTTTAATCATATCACTCGCTCAACATTCACATCCAGTCGATCTTTGCTGGGCGCTGCTACCAACATCAATTGTGTCCGGCAAGTATCTTCACCATCAATCATCAAGAGTGTTAGCAAGAAGAAAATATTTATTCAGAACAGAGATCGGTACAAATACATGACATCATATGCAACTTCAAATTTCAACACAACTGTCATTTTTCCAGAGAATTAAGATTTGTTTACCAGTTTTAATCATCAAATCTACGTAAAAAATCATACAAATGCACAAGTATATGATAAAGCCGCAAAATAAAACAGCAGCACAGCTACTTGATAAGATCATATGGGGATTTGTACTCACATTTCTTCCTCTTCCCCAGTCTTCAAGGCATTCTTTGCAATGACCTGAAAAGCTTCTTCAACATTGGTGCCTTCCTTGGCAGAAGTCTCAAAGTAAGGAATGTTTCCTTTTGAGGCACACCAAGCCCGAGCCTTTTTCTCAGATACCTGTGGCGAAGCAGGTAAAACACAATGTTTGTCAATCTCAAATAAATTTTCACAGTTTCAGTAATGAGAAACAGAACAGCACAAAGTATATTTCAGAAGGGCCACCTCAACAAATAAAACACAAAGATCTAACCCCCACCCCCTATAGCAAATAACCGCCTCAATCTGAAGGCTGAAATATTTATCATGAAACAACCACCGAGTAAACTGGGAATACAAATGGACACTGCACCAGACTCGCTTGAACCTATTACAGTTTAAAGAATGACAGTGATGAGGAAACTAGCTACATAAAAAAAAAATGGGAACAAAACCTTTTTGTAACACACAGGTAAAAACAGACAGCTGAAGATTTTTCATGGTCAAGGGAAAAGAGCAAACAAGAAAATAAAAAGAAATGAATAGATTATATTGGGATGTGTTGTGTTAACAACCCAATTGTAGATATCATGAATTCATGATAGGTCCACAGTATTTGACCAAATCGAAGATGTCTATTGCTTTTGGCAAGGGTGATGTTTTTCCCCTACAACTTCAATGACTCGGACACTAGAGTTGTGCCAAAAAAAAATGTCTAATACAGTACAAATTCTACAGACCCCTTTCAAAGTGCCCCTTGCGCATAGGGAAATAAGCTTTACAGGGATCAAACTCTCAACCGAGAGAGAGAGAGAGAGAGAGAGAGAGAGAGAGAGAGAGAGAGAGAGAGAGAGAGAGTTGATTACCACTCTACTATTTCCACCATCCACATCAGTCTTGTTGCCTATCACCACAAATGGGAAATTTTCAGGATCTGATGGGCTAGCCTGCAGAATAACATATGTTTCATTAGTATGCTTCCAGTTTTTCCAATTATACGATAGGTATAAAAAATGACACATAAGGATGAAAAATATTTTCTTTATCAGAAGCATCAAACTTAGGGCAACCAATTCAACTGAACTACTCAATAATTCTA
This sequence comes from Perilla frutescens, assembly GCA_026008535.1. Taxonomy (NCBI): domain Eukaryota; kingdom Viridiplantae; phylum Streptophyta; class Magnoliopsida; order Lamiales; family Lamiaceae; genus Perilla; species Perilla frutescens. The sequence continues at coordinate 31,836,608 of BRKX01000012.1, forward strand.
AGCATTCTCGAGTAACATTTGGCACTATGTCATCAAAAAATTCAAGTTACAGTAACTTAGAAAAACTTCTCACTTAAGCCTACAAAACCCACAAAAAAAAATACATTACAATAATCCTTCCCGGTCATTTCCCTTCCTCCACAAATATAAGCATTCTATTTTCATTCATGCAGAACATAAGGGCATTGTTTCTTTATATCCATCCATCATCATAGAGCAATATGCTTGGGAAATGAGGGTTGAAGCATGATAAGAACTAACTTCATGCCCAAGTACGTAGATTAAACTAAAAATAGTTTATAAGGGAAATCAAGCTTTTATCAATTTGAAGGGAAAAATAAGCAACTGATCTGAAGGTTTGAGAAGAAAATAAGAACTGAACATACCTGAATCAAGAACTCTTCCCTCCAATTGTTAAGATTGTCAAATGATTTCATCACATTGACATCATACACAAGCACACAACAGTCAGCACCACGGTAAAAAGCAACCCCAAGACTTTGAAATCTTTCTTGGCCAGCTGTGTCCCATATCTAATTTACACAAAGACCCAATTATAGGCCACTAGAAGGAATATAACTAGGAAGATCAAATATACTATAAAGAGAAACAAGTTGCAAATAACAGTATTTTGATTTTATATCCAATATCCAAACATAGCTGTATGATGTGATTCTCCGATGGCTTCACGAAGGTATGTATGATTTTTCACAATCCAAATTTAAAGCTAAAGACTTCGGTAAAAAAAAAGGAAAAATACCCAATACCCTCTCTTAACTTATTACCATTACTATCATTATTCGAAGGACACTTCTAATATCAAAATCGAGCAGAATGGTTATAGCATCTAAAACATGAGGCTCATCCTTTTTAGAGAAACTCTTTATCAGACTGAGTTGGAGTGAAGCAATATCTATCTATATATATATATATATATATATTTATATATATATATTTCTGTGTGTAATGGGCACGTATAAGAAACTTGAAATTTAGGTTTACTTGTTCGAGCGAACAATGACAAAGTTATAATCGCAAAAAATAACAACCACATGCCACAATTGTTACAGTGATGAAACAAGCAATTTCCACACTTGCCTGTAAAGTGAAAAGCCGATCCTCAAACTGCACTTCCTTTGTCAAGAAATCTGCCCCAATTGTTGCCTTGTATTGGTTGCTAAACTTCCTATTTACATATCTTTAATGAACAAGTCAAGGACACATCATACAAATAACACGACCCTGTTTTCCACAGCAGAAGCAGTAAATTACATTTTTAGCACTTATTTAAATAACCGAGTAAAATTGAGGATACTGATTCATCAATGAGGTCTTGCCCACCCTGCAAAAAATACAGATAACTACATTAACACCGATTACCGAGCAATCACTTTGTACAGAAGCACACATTCAGACATATACTTATAGGCATGTCATTATAAGCTATGCTTGACCAGGATTTTAGAGCGAGTTACAGCTAAACAAAATTGTCTCACCAAATGCTCGATAATTTCCCAAGTTAATTTGCAAATCTTTTAATCTCTTTTCTTCTTGATGTTGCATCTGTCGTATAGCTCCACTTTTGATATTATTTAACTAGAAACAGCATGCAGTAAATTCCAATTTTCACTAATTTCACTTGTACAGAGTTCGAGATCCGAACTGATGTGATTGAATCCGGATCAGTCGAAATTGAATCAATCAAACATCAAAATTTCATCGAATTGCGCCTAAAGAAGTAAAAAAGCAAAGGAACCAAATCGGAAACAGCGGGAATTCTCTCTCCCCCACCACACACACCGATTCACACAAACAATCGAATTTTACTAATAAGTTAATACAAGAAAAAAACTGACCCGCTATCGCCGAGGATGATGACTTTGAGGAGAGCTCTTCTGCGTGACGGCATGATTACGGGTTCGGGCTGAGAGGTTGACCCGATCTAAAGTTTCTGTGATTGTACAAAGCACAACAAAAGGCGCTTCTCTCTCTCTCTCTCTCTCCCTTCGTGTTGCCAGACAGGACAGTCGATCCAAATTGAATCCGGGTTTTGATTCGATTGTGAAATAGTAAATGCTCTTTTGATTTCAATTGTTTCTCTCACTAGACATTAGACAACATAACATACAGTTGGCAAGGGATGTCTCTAGCTGGCGATCTACGGAATATCCTGTTCCATCACCCCAATGTCTCGCTGGATTTTTCTCTTTTTACGTTATTGTTATTATTATTATTATTAAATAAATACAGATAAAATGGTGAATAGCGATTGAGAAAATATAAGAAAAATATGTTGATAAAATGCATGGTGCAAAGATTTTTGTGTTTCCATAGATTTTGCAAGCATAGCTTAGCCCTTCATTGTCATTAGTTAAATTTAACCTTATTAAATCTTTTTTATTATGTGACTAATCTGTGCCTTAAAATATTTTTTCGTGTCAAATTTTATAAAATTGTGACAACATAAATTGTTATTTGAAATATGATGTGTTTTTCCTACTATCATTTTTCTTTATTGCAATCAATATATTGTTTTATTTTTTGTTCTTTTTTTTTTTAAGAAAAATAATTAATTTATTTGAAGTTTTTTGGTGATTATCTTTTAAATGTACATACGATGAAACTTTTACAATTTCGTATCTGATTGAAAAAAAAAAACTTATACAATATGTAAACCGTTGTACGAGATCGTTTAGGTTAAAATTGTGTCCCAACATAAAAATTATTAGTTTTTTTCATTATTTTACTTTAAGTTTAAATTCTTTTGATTAATTTTTTTTTAAATTTTACATCATTATTATTTATGATTTATTCGACTCAATTAAGGTCATGTTTTAGTTAATATAATTGGTTATTAGGGTGCTTATTTCAAATTTAGGGTATATAATTTATTAAAATTTCAATTCTAAGCAATAAATATTCATTAATTAGGATTGATTATAATTTAATATATTTTATTTTTATCATAAATATTATTAAAATTACATAATTTTTAATGTTGGGACACACTTCAAATTAGATGATATTCAATATGTAAAATCTTATTAAATGGTATTACGTATATGTTGTGACTAGAATTGAAGGGGGAGGGGAAAAGGAAGCAGTTGTGGCCGGAGATGGAGAAGATTGGGAGGAGAAAGGAGAAAAGATGCAACTTTTAGATTTGGGAATCGAGAATGAATTAGGAGAGTCAATTGGGAATTGAAGTTGGATCTTGTATTCTGGAGACTTTCACGGATCAGGGCCAAATATTAATTTTACTATAGGCTAGTGCTTGATTGCAGATTGGACCAATCTGTTGGGCTTATGAAATTATTTCTTTTATTATAAAGTTGTTAACATGTAATTTGGTAGTCCCAATTTTCCTAGGTTAAAAGGGAACACCTTATAACTTTTAGGTTATGAAAAATTGTTGCAAGTTCTCTCTCCTTAATTCTTCTTTCCTCTCATTTCCTCTATTTCTCGATCTGCTTCCCTCATTTCTTTCTGATCATACTTTACCAAGATTGTTACTTTATTTTACAAACTCAACCATCCAACATATATAATTACAGATCTTAAAAATGGGAAGAAAAAGATCACAAACCATACGAAATCTTGCGAGGCCATTACATTTGGTATCCAAAGTCATCTTTTCTCGGCTATGGTAGACGACATTAGGCTTACAGAGCTGCAAGAGGGACAAAAGAAGTTAGATGGGTTGCTAAAGACAGAAACTATGAAAAGAGATGCAACTGAACTCAAACTTAAAGAACAAATATTTGAGCAAATTCTGATGTTCATGCAGATATGACATGTAAGTTTGAACACCATCCAACCTCATAACCTCCCTAGACACCCAAATATTAAAATCTGACAAGGGGTGGTGGTAGAGGAATCCATCTTAGGAGAACCCCCTCAACGCTGGGTAAATGAGAGTGCTCAATGGAGAACTCAATTTCAATCCAGGGGTAGGACTATAGTTGATCCTATGGAAATGGGAATCAAGTGTATACCCCACTACCAAGGGTAAATTTCCCCAAGTTTGATAGGGAAAATCCTAGAGTTTGGATGCTTCGTTGTAATGGTTATTTTAAGATGGTGCCCTACCTTCCAGATGATCAGAAAATAACATTAGCTTCTCCAAATTTTGAGGGAAAAGCTGCTTTGTGGTTTCAGAATTTCAATTCTAAATATGAGGAGGTGAATTGTGATCGGTTTCTGGAAGTAGTGGTTTCTAGGTTTGAAGACATCAAAGAGTCCAAAATAGTCATGGAATTCAACAAACTCAGACATACAGGAGATTATTTAGACAATGTGGACAGATTTGAAGAGTTGAAAGAGTGTTTATTGTTGTGCAGCAAGGGGGATACACAGAAGCTTACTTTGTAGCTAGCTTTCTCAGTGGCTTGAGTGAGGAGTTGAAGGCTGCTATCAGTATGTTCAACCCCAGTAACCTGCAACAAGCAATTGAATTAGGAAAAAATTAGCTTGTCTCCATTGAAGTCATGACAAAGAAGATAAAAAGGGGAAATAAGGTCTATAACAACTGGAACACTACCTTTTAGAAGGGGGGAAACACCAACCTCCCTACCTAAAACCTAACCTCTGCTAGAGCTACCCAACTACAAGGCTTCTTACCTCAGCTCAGATGAGAGACAGAAGGGCCCAAGGTCTTTGTTACAACTGTGATGAAAGATATGCTCCTGGGCATAGGTACACACACAGAATTCAGTAGATGGTGATGTCAGAAGAGGAAGAAATAGCCTACTTGCAGCCCCTTATTTCTTTGGAGACAGACTTTAACACTGGGGAAAATATTGAAGAAGTGCTGGTATCGTTTAATGCTCTTAAAGAAGAAGATACTATAACTACTCTTAGGTTTACAGGGACATGTGGGTACATACTCTACATCTTTTATTTGATACTGGAAGCACTTTGATTTTATTAAAAAAATCTACAACTAAGAGTTAGGGATGCACCATTCAAGCTGCTACTCCTCTATTGATCAAGGTGGCTAATGCCCAATGGCTAATCAGTTCATCTCAAGCAGAGAATTTTAGATGGAAAATGCAAAGTAATAATTTGAGTCATTCTCTAAGACTACTGCAACATGAGGGATGTGATGTCATATTGGATGGTGACTCGTTAAAGGTGTGCACTCCCATTAAGCTAGACTATGAGAATATGACTGTAGATGATGAAAAATTAAATATTATATATAATATTTTATTGATTTTTATTATATATTTATTTAGTTTTGGAATCATATCAAATTCAAAATTAGATAAAATATTTAAATAATAAAGATATTATCTTTAAAGAGATATATATTAAAATCGTAAAATATTTAAATAATACAAGATACAGAAGCTAACTGATCTTTTAGCATTCATAATTGTTCATTCAGTTCATTGCTAGAAATAGAAGTTTCATGAATATGATAGAATGAGGTTAGAGATTCAGCTGTACTAACCTCTTCTTCATTGTCTGCCATGAGACAGAATAATGCCTCATCGTCTGAGCTGTAGCCGTCTGAGTCAATCCCAGATGGATAGTCTGAGTCATCCAATACGGCATTCTCTGAGTTGGCCATCATTATTTTTCTTTTGAAAAAGCTTATCTTTACTCTGACCTTTTTGTCTTTAGGGAGCTCTGGACACTTATATCTGTAGTGTCCTTGTTTATGCCAGTGATATCATTCACTAATGCTTCGGTTGGCTACCCTGGACTATTCAGCTGATCGTTCAGTTGGCTGGTTTCTTTCACCTTTTGGGACTTCATTAGTTTGAGGTGAAATTGACTATTGGTCCCTGATTTTCTTCAGCTTTTCAAGCAACTTTGTAACTGATTGGATCTGGTCATTAATATCTTCAGTCAGGATTTCCTTCTTTTCAGTTGCTTCTCACCTTCGATCAGTTGTTGATCCTCCTTGATTTTCTCTAGCTGGTGAGCTCCTCGGTCAGAAGGTGTTTCTTCCTCGAGCTTATCTAAACCGATTTCTTTCTCCATAGAAAAATGCATCTTGAGCTAATGATATGGATGCTTCTCTTTTTCGATTTAGGCTATACTCATGAGCTGAAATAGCTAAAGAGTTCTTTGGGAGTGATGCTATTAAGGTCTCTTGTCTCCTTGATAGCAATCACATTCATTTCCCATTTTTCTATGAGATTATCTAGAATTTTGGAGTTCATTTTACAGTTGAGATAGTTTCTTCCCAGATTGTTCATCTCACTAATGATGCCTAGAAATCTTATTTCAAGGCTTGAGATGGTTTCTTCTGGTCGCATCTTGAAAGACTCGTATCTGTCAATGGCCAATTGGAGCTTGTTTTCTTTAATTACTTCGGACTCCTTGCACAGATCGGCTAGCAAGTCTCATATCTCTTTGGCGGTTTGAAAATTCTTTGTGTCCTTCATTCGATCCTCATCTAGAGTTTGAAATAATGCAGCTTGTGCAACAAACTCTAGATTCTTCAACTTCTTCTCCTCACTGGTGAGAAGATGAGTTGACTTTGGCATCCTTTCTAGTTGATTGACATCAACTACGTGGGCTTCATTGTCTATCATGATAGTGATTAGACCATCTTCTATCACTTCCCACATGTTTTCATGTATTGAGCAGAGATGAACCTTCATTCTCCTACTCTAATTGTCGTAGTTCTCAACTGAAAAATAGGTAGCTTATGGTTTCCCATAGCTGGCAGATTAGCATAGATAAGTAGATCTAATTCAGTTGATCTGCAGAAATGGCTGATCCTTAGAATCAACCGCTCTGATACCACTTGTTGGTCCCGAGCGAGTCAAAGTTAGTTTAGAGGGGTGGGTGAATAAACTAACTCAAAACTTTTAACTTTAATGCGGAATAGATAGGGCCCTTAACTCGTGAGTAACACTTATCAATGTACAAAGTCAGTTGAGATGATCAGTTGACTCAAGGTGCAACTTGTGTGTGAGGTGTGCAATTTGAGAGATGCAGATAGAAGCAAGTAAATACAGCACACAAGCAGTTTTATAGAGGTTCGAAACTTAAACTTCTACATCCTCTCTTCCTTACTGAGAAGGGCAATCCACTATGCAATAGTAAAGTTCCTTTATTACAACTACACAGTGAAGAAAACTGTTGAACCTGGTTGACGAAAACTTTACGAGTCACGGTCTTCTTTTCAATTGGTGTTGTCTTGGAAACAACAATCCAACGAATACGGTCTCCTTAGCCGGTAGGTCGATAGCTCATACTTGCGATCTCCAACTGTTGGCTGGAGAGATAAGGTGCTATTGCCCGTTCTTTATGAGGTTTTAGATGTCTCTCGATCTTCAAAAATACAGTCTTGGAACTGGTATCAACCGTATTGCTCCTTGGTTTAAGCTGAGTGGTTGATCGTTATCTTTCGAGAACTGAGAAGCTCGCTCTTTATTGGAACTCTTCAACAGCTAGCTGATTGACTCTTTCAGGTCTTCCTCTCAGTTGGGACTTTCACAGCTTGACGATGAACTAACTTGAGCTATGGGGAGGGGAGGAGAGAGAAAGAAAGCTCAGTATATCGTGTGCAAAAAGTCTTAAGATCGTAAGTCTTTCTCACCAATGTCTTGAATCAAATGAGATTCACTCTTCTTATATAGAGGAGTGATCCATGTGACCATTGGGTTCCACCGATAATTGATTCAGCTGGACTACCGATGGTAGTTGATTCTTATAGTCATTGAAGCCTTTTTAAATTAGTCGTTGCTCAGCCATTCGATCTCTGTAGCACATTTACTCTAAGATCTTTTTCATTTAATGTGAAGATTTATAGTTGAGTCTAATTAGCTATTTAGATTCAGACTTTGGTGATTGCAAGATTGACAGAAAAAGCACTAGTGGAATATATCAGTTTCTTAGAAGCAAACTGATATTCTAGTTTAGCAAGAAGCAGCGCTCAGTTGCCACATCAACAACTGAAGCAGAATATGTAGCTGCTGTGCTTAAATACTCTGGATGAAGCAACAGTTGAAGGACTATAAAGTCGAAACTGAAGAAGTGTCTATATACTGCGACAACAATAATGCTATTGCAATATCTCAAAATCCAGTATTGCACTCAAGGATGAAGCACATTAATATAAGGCATCACTTCATCAGAGATCACATTGAAAAAAAAGACATATGCATAAAGTATGTCAATAAGGAGAAGCAGATAGCTGACATCTCCACAAAGCCATTACCCGAAGCTAGATTCATGGAGCTATGCATCTAGCTAAGACTACTCGAACTAGCCTCCAAAGATGAAGATGAATAGTTGGAAGAAGGAATGCAAAGGACCATTCCAGCTGATGAAGAAAACTGACAAGACGTCAAGAACTGAAAGGAGTAAACCAGTTCAGTAAGCCAAGACTGATGATTCAATCAGTCCAGAGAAATTGGCTAATGCAGAAATTACGAACTGAGAGGAGAAAAGTCAAAATTGGTCAACCAGTTGAAACTAATTACTGGAGATATCAGTTTATTCCCAGTTGAAGAGAGCAGCTAAACTTGATGAGGTACTGAACTGACTGAAGAGCAAGCCACATCTGACGAGGAGCAAAAGAAAGAAAACTGAATGAATTTCAGTTGGAACTGATCAGTCCAGCTAGAAATTATCAAGCTCAGCTGGAAGCCCGTCAGTTGATAAACTAACTGATGATGTCAGCAGCTCAAGGCCACACGGAAGCCAAAGAGAGAGAATCAGATAAGTTCAAATTTATTTACGTGGAATGGAAAAATGACTTGTCAAGAAAATATTACCGTTGGACCCACCTCCACTCTTTCTCTCTCCTCATCAATTCTCAACGGATAATTTTAGGAAAAGTCAAAGCAACTTATCAGTCTCATTAATCATACATGTTAGTGCCATTAGTATGCACTAATTGTTCATTTGTGTTGTTGGTGAGATATGTTCGACAATATGTGTTTGGATATGTCCCAAGAAGACTTCATATTCTGCTGTGCAAGAAAAGAAGAACAGTTGGCAAACTGTTCCTTCTGATATCCCAGACATACCCAGAGACACTTTTATATGGCAGTTTCCATATTTACAAGATGTATTGGCGAGATACATAAGACAATATGTTCTATGGTATGTGCCTGAAGATAAAAGTTCCGTTGTGTAAGTTTTGAAGAACAGTTGAAGAACTGTTCGCGCTGATGTTCCTGACATACCCAGGAACAGTTTAATTATGGCAGTTTCCATAATTTGAAGATCTTCGCCGATCAGGTTTGGAAGGTCAAGATGTATTCGTTTGACTGCCTTGTGGTATAGATACTGTGCTGAAATTAACCCAACTACACATGGAAATCATCTACATACGTTTGGAAAGATCACAAGCTAATATTCACTTACCTATACCGGCGGAAAGAGACCAACGATATCATTGAAGTGAAGATTATAAGAAGATAAATTCTTGATGCAATCGGTAGACGACTTTGATTAGATTCTCTTAGTATATTATTTTAGAGTCATTATTGCTTGTGTCCCATGTAATTAACTAGTAGTTGTTCCATAAACAAATCAACGTGATAGACTAGTTTTTGAGTGTTTTGAGTGAAATACGTGAGGGGTTGTTTTAATCCATATTGTACACAATCTCAGAAGAGATTGTAAGTTGAAGTCGTGGGTAGCTAGAAAGAGTCTAGTGTCACGATTGTGAGGGAATCTCATAGCTTTCATTTAGTGAAGGAGCTCTTGAAGAAGAACGGGTGACATAAGGAGGGAGTCCGGTATGTGTAAAATCCTCAATACACTTCATGAAGCAGTAACAAATGAATCTTCAAGTTTGGGCGAAGTTCCCCCAGAGTAGGTTGATTAACCGAATTGGGTTACCAATCTCATGTGTAATTTACTGCTTTTTATTTACTGTTCTTACGTCTGTCCTTCACATATCGTAGAACACTTGTCAAGCAGTTATTATTAAACACCATTGCATGGATTGTTGTTTTTCAATTGGCACCAGAGGGGGTCGCCTGTATTCAGGTGTGATCTTGGGTTACTAATTCGTTTATTTTGTGTTGCTTTACCGAAATGGACATAATGAAAGAAGGAGCCTCGACGGTGCGACCCCCGCTCTTTTATGACAACAATTATGTCTACTGGAAAGCTAGAATAACAACTTTCATTCACTCAAGTGATGAGCGTGCTTGAAAGATGGTGATGGAAGGGTGAAAGCCTCCCACAAAGATAGATGATAAAGGTAAAACTGTGCTAAAGTCGGAAGAAGAGTGAGGGGATGCTGAGTACAAGATCACGGGGCTAAACGCTAAAGCCATGAACGCCATTTTCTTGGAGGTAGACATGAATATCTTCAAACTCATCTCCACTTGTGACAAAGCTAAGGATGCATGGGACATACTGCAGACCACATTTGAAGGAACAAATAGTGTTCGTGCATCTCGTATGCAACTGCTCACCATTAGATTTGAGAAACTCCGGATGAATGAGGCTGAGAAACTTGATGATTTTAATGCTAAAATTTGTGATATTGCAAATGAAAGCTTTGCTCTTGGAGATACCATTTCTGAAGAGAAACTTGTGCGAAAAGTTCTGCGATCTCAGCCTAAAAGATTTGCCCACAAAGTCACGGTTATTGAAAAAGCCAAAGACGTGAGCAAGATGAAGTTACAAGAACTGATGGGGTCCTTGCGAACCTTTGAAATGGGGCTGACTAATGAAGAAACAGTGCAGAAGAAAAGCATAGCTTTTCAGGCAGGTTCCAGTGCTGATGTTCCCAACAATATTCATGACAGAGCTGACCTTGCAGAGTCAATTGCGATGCTGTCAAAGAATTTCTCTAAGTTTGCAAAACGATATGAGAATTCTTCTCAAAATAATGCTGGCAAGAACAGGTTCTCTCAACCTCGAAAAACCAAGGATGATGAGTCAAATAAAGACATATATAAGGAAGTGAAGTGTCGAGAATGTGGTGGTTATGGTCACTATTAAGTCGAGTGTGCTAACACTCTAAAAAAGAAGAACAAGTCATATTATTCTACCTTCAGTGAAAGTGATGATCCTGATGATAGTGGAAGTGATGAAAAAGGTGTAAGCAATCATATTGCTTTTATGACATACTCTGTCAAAGAGTCTGTGCCTGTATCTGTTCCTGACAATGAGGTCGAGAAAATTTCAGAATGTAGCGATGATAAAGAATTTTCTGAGGAATCAACTATGGAGGCATATAAGAAGCTGCATTCCAGTTGGACCATGGTGGTTAAAGTCAATGAAGACTTGTTGAAAGAAAATTCCAATCTCTTGAAAGAAAGAGATAATCTCTCTACTTGCATCAATAAGTTAGAGAATGAACTGTTGCGGTCCAGGAACAATTCTAATGCTGAGACTCGTGAACTTCAATATCTGAAGAAGCTTATCAAAATGATGAACTCTGGATCATCTCAACTTGATGAAATTCTTTCTAAGGGAAAGAGTCCTCGGGATCATACTAGACTTGGATTCAACAAAAGTCAGATGAATGACATATTCTGTCAAGGACAGACATCTAGAACAAAAGACTCAATAGTTCCATAATCGAGAGCTGAACCAAAGAACAAGCAACAGCGAAGGAAGTCTCCTCAAAACACACGTGTTGTGTGTCATTACTATGAGAAACCTGGTCACATTCGACCACATTGCAGAAACTATATCAATGACCTCAGAAGGATGAAAAGAAGGTGTCTTTCACAATCTGATCAGTTTCTCAGGAGAAATGACAGGAACAGATCAAGGAACAACCATAAAAACTATGTGGTTCATACTGCTCTTAACATCTGTGCAAAGAGCAGTTGGTATTTTGATAGCAGATGTTCGCGTCATATGACTGGAGATGCAAGCGTGCTAAACAACATTCAAAGAGATTGTTCTTATCAATCTTTTACCTTTGGATATGGTGTCAAAGGAAGAGTGCCTGGGCGTAGCCAATTGAATGTTTATGGAATGCCAAATTTAGAAGATATGCTGCTTGTAGAGGGACTAAAGGCTAATTTAATTAGCATTAGTCAGTTATGTGACCAAGGTCTCTTGGTACATTTTACTAGAGACAAGTGTTTTGTTAAGAACAAAGAAAGTGTTCTTCTGATGGACGGGGACAGATCATGGGACAACTGTTATCTTCTCAACATGAAGAGGATGTGCTTCAGATCTCAGTTGTGTGAAGCAAATTTGTGGCATGAAAATCTCGGCCATATCAATTATCGAAATCTTTAGAGACTTATAAAGACTGAGCTGTGGAAAGGAAAAAACCCAACGTGAAATACTTTTACATATTTGAAAGTATTTGTTACATGTTGAGAGATCATAAGTATCTTGGCAAATTTGATGCCAAATGAGATGAATGTATTTTACTTGAATATTCAAGAAATAGCTGTACCTACCGTGTTTTCAATAAAAGGATCAAAACTTTCATGAAATTAATCAATATCGTTGTTGATGGTCTGGAAAAAGCTGCTGCCCAGATTGATGATGAGAGCCTTGATGGCACTGTCCATGTTCCTGCATCTATGCCGGACAGTTCTGAAAATAAAGACATGACTGAAGCAAGGCCTCAGAAACAAGATGTGTTTGTTAGACAACCAAAAAGCTTTGAAGACCCCCACCATCTTGATTTTGTTTACAAACTGAAAAATGCACTTTACGATCTCAAACAAGCTCCATGAGCTTGGTATGAACGGCTAACCAAGTTCCTTCTGGAAAAAGGATATGTTCGTGGTGGAGCTGATATAACTCTCTTTGTCAGAAGAGAACAATCTGATGGGATCATCGTTAAGATTTATGTCGATGACATTGTCGTTGGATCTGTGTTAAACATAATGGTGGATGAGTTTGTCAAGAACATGACATCTGAGTTTGAAATGAGATTAGTAGGTGAACTAACCTACTTTCTGGGGCTTCAAGTGAAGCAAAAAGATGATGGAATCTTTGTTTCTCAAACAAATTTTGGAAGAAACTTGATCATCAAGTTTGGAATGAAGAGCTACAGTACGACGAGAACATCCATCGGAATACATCTGAAGTTGTCAAAAGATGAAGTGGGTGTATCTATTGAGCAAACCTTGTATTGAAGTTTGATTGGCAGCCTGCTCTACCTTATTGCAAGCAGGCCTGATATCTGCTACAGTGTTAGAGTGTGTGCTTGGTATCAATCTGATCCCAAAGAAAGCCATCTGAAGTCTGTCAAGAACATAATCAAGCACATAAAAGGTTCTACTGAGTTAGGACTATGGTTCTCCTGTGATTCAAACCCTAGTTTGGTGAGGTTTAGTGATGCAGATTGGGCTGGTTGTTCTGAAGACCGGAAGAATACTTCAGTAGGATGTTTCTTTCTTAGAAACAACATGGTTTCTTGGTTCAGCAAGAAATAGTATTTTATTACGTTGTCTATAGCTGAAGCAGAATATAACCCGGCTGGAAGTTGTTGTACACAACTCTTGTGGATGAAGCAGATGTTGCTTGACTATGTTGTACCACAGTCTGTGCTTACCATCTTCTGTGACAACTTGAGCACTATAAATATTTTAAAGAATTCGGTTCAGCACACTCAGATGAAACACATAGATATTCGTCACCACTTCATTCGTGAACTGGTTAAAGATAGATGGCTCGTGATTGAGTACATTGGAATAGATGCCCAACTTGCGGATTTTTTTGCTAAGGCACTTGATAGTGGAAGAGTTGAAACACTTAGATCTTTATTGGGTCTTTATGTTCTTTGAACTTCTCCTTTGCGAGAAATATCTCCGTACAGTTTTGGTCAGTGATGTATGTACAGAGAAAATGAAGTGACCAAGTGTTTCATGGTCTTGTGTGATGTGTGCCTCCATGTGTGCCTGACAGATGCAAACACAGTTTATAGCAGTTACTATTTAACTGCAACGATTAGTGGGCCCTCGATTTTCTCGCCCAGCTTGCTTCCAATTCCTGAGGAGGTACATAGTAGATTTTACAAGGGAACTGATCCCTAATTATGGAAAATAACCTAAGCTTTCCTTATTCAAATTGTGTGGCTCTTGGAGAACTGTAAAAATCACTTGTGTTCTCCACATCTGTTCCCGCTGCCATCGTTCCCAGCAGTGATGTTGTGTCTATGCTCACAGAAGTCCCTGTATCTGTGCCCTATGATGCTTCTGAGTTGTTTGCGACTCTGTCTGATTCATTTTCTATGACAGTTCCGGAATGTCCTTCTCAATCTCTAGTTTTCGTTGAACCTTCCTCGCCTCCTTTGGTGGAGCCTAAATCTCTTAATTCCACAATTGTTGCTGCCAATGCCTATCTTGATCCCTCTTCAATTGAAGAGTTTTTCGTATCATTTGATGCCATGTCTTTTAAATCTATGCCAGCGTCTGTCACTGACGTAACCGCCTCTATGGATACTCCGGTGGTTATAATTCAAGTTCCGTATGGGAGAAGCATCGCCGAAGGTTACTGATGTTGTTTCTACCGCTCTCACTCAGTCTGAAGAGATGAGTAGTGAAGATGATGATGTTGCTATTGAGGAAAATATTTCCTTACCTGATATTGTATCTGTTCCACTCTCTTTGGAACAAGTTAGGGCGTCTTCCCAGTCCCGTGGAGTGAAGTAGAAGCTTCAATTGGTTGATGAACCAGAGGAGTCCCATGCCGTCTCTAAGCACCGTGTTGATTCTGCTGATGTTAAGCAGAACTCTGATGAAGTTGAGATTCATATATCTCAGTTGCAAACCCGAGCAAAGTCCAAGTCTACTCGACAAAAAGCTAAGGCCAAGAAGGCCTCTGCCCCTTGCTTTCACTTGTCGTGTGAAAAAAAGCGTGTCTGAATATTTTCTAGGCTTGGCCTCGACTTCTCGCCGACCACTGATGAAGAATGCTAGAGTTCCGACCCCTTCTATTGAAGAGGCTGATAATATGCCAGAGAATGTGTCAAACAGTGTAGACTCTGAATGAGTTTAATTACCTCTGATGTTGCTGGAACCGGAATGGTTAAGCTATTGTTTAATTTAAAGCTTCAAAAATCTGTCTATGTTATGCCTTTATTTGTATAGGCTGTGGTGCATGAATTTTATGCCAATTTGTCCAAGTCCACCCGTGATGTGAATTCTGCACATGCCTTTTCTGTTTATGTGCGTGGATATTGGTTTGATTTGCCCTATTGTGGTTACTGAGTATCTGGGCTGAGACCACTCTACTGCTCCTGAGTCTGTCTCAGACATAAATGATGTGGCAGATGAATTGACTGAAGGAAGTTGTTTGGTGTAGCCAAAAGGAAGGTTCTTGTTGGCATCTGACTTGAGCGTGAAGTAGTCAAGACTTCACAAGATTGCAGTGAAGAACTGGCTTCCCAGCCGGTATTGTTCTTCTATTGGTAAGAAGTTAAGTGTCTTGTTATTTTAAGTTGGAACACTTGCGGTGTTCAATCCTGCCTAGCTGATATTTGATCATGTGTATGCCCATGCTGAGTCCAAAAGGATACAACATCCTATTGGTTACCCGGGGATGGTTTTTAGCATCCACTATTCACAACATGATGTTGTGACCTTGGAGAACGTCTATGAGACCAAGAAGCCCCCGCTCGTGATTAGCCATAAGCTATTATCTACACAACATTCTCATGATATTTCTACTGCAGATCCTGATGCCAACTCTGCTGAAGATGTGCCGCCGTCTGTGCCTCACAGACCTGTGCCCATATCCTCTGTCAATGTCGTATTCTTTGAACGACATATTCAGTCCTTGGAATGAGATGTTTAATTCCTGGAGAAGACTATCAAGACTGCCAAGACTTGCAAACAGAAGCTTGAGTCATT
This sequence comes from Perilla frutescens, assembly GCA_026008535.1. Classification (NCBI taxonomy): domain Eukaryota; kingdom Viridiplantae; phylum Streptophyta; class Magnoliopsida; order Lamiales; family Lamiaceae; genus Perilla; species Perilla frutescens. The sequence goes on from BRKX01000012.1 coordinate 31,852,369, forward strand.
GATGATGGACCTAAAGGCTCGTGCCTTTGGTTTTACCTCTCTGCTGGATACACGAGGTCCTTCTGGTGTTGAGTTTGATTTTACGGGTCCAAGTGCTACTGCTGTTGTTGCTGAAGTGCCTCCCGCTTGAAACTTTGGCTTTTATGGCAGCCACTAAAGGGGAAAAGTGATGATTGCTTGGGGGAGAAGATCATGGAGGAGATGATGTGAAATGATGTTTTGGACAATTATGATGATTGGTGAAAACTCCTCAGCCTTAGAAATATCACTTTTTGATGATTGGGGGAGTTCGTGATAAGAAAACTGCGCGTGACAGTTTCTTAGAAATATCACTTTTTGATATTATCTGATCTGCGGAGTTTATTCATGAGATGTGCAGATTAAGAGTTATTGTCTTCCATAAAAGCTAAATGGGGAGATTATTAGTGCCATTGGTATGCACTAATTGTTCATTTATGTTGTTGGTGAGATATGTTCGACAATATGTATTTGGGTATGTCCCAAGAAGACTTCATATTCCGTTATGCAAGAAAAGAAGAACAGTTGGCGAACTGTTCCCTCTAATGTCATAGACATACCAGGGACACTTTTATATGACATTTTCCATATTTACAAGATTGTATTGGCAAGATACAGAAGACAATGTATTTCAGGGTATGTGCCTGAAGACAAAAGTTCCGTTGTGCAAGTTTTGAAGAACAGTTGAAGAACTGTTCGCGCTGATGTTCCTGACATACGTAGGAACAGTTTAATTATGGCAGTTTCCATAATTTGAAGATCTTCACCGATTACGTTTGGAAGGTTAAGATATATTCGTTTGACTGCTTTGTGGTGTAGATACCGTGCTGAAATTAACCCTACTATACATGGAAAGCATCTACATATGTTTGGGAAGATCACAAGCCAATATTCACTTACCTATACCGGCAGAAAGAGACCAACGGTATCATTAAAGTGAAGATTATAAGAAGACCGATTCTTGATGCAATCGGTGGATGACTTTGATTAGATTCTCTTAGCATATTATTTGAGAGTCATTATTGCTTGTGTCCCATGTAATTGACTACTAGTTGTTCCATAAACAGTTCAATGTGATAGACTAGTTTTTTAGTATTTTGAGTGAAACATGTGAGGGGTTGTTTTAATCCATATTGTAAGTAATCTCAGGAGAGATTGTAAGTTGAAGTCGTGGATAGCTAGAGGGAATCTAGTGTCACGGTTGTGAGGGGATCTCACAGCTTTCGTTTAGCAAAGGAGCTCTTGAAGAAGAACGGGTGACATAAGGAGGGAGTCTGGTATGTGTAAAATCCTCAATATACTTCATGAAGTAGTAGCAAATGAATCTTTAAGTTTGGGCGAAGTCCCCCAGAATAGGTTGATCAACCGAACTGAGTTACCAATCTCGTGCATAATTTACTGCTTTTTATTTACTGTTCTTATGTCTATCATTCACATATTGTAGAACACTTGTCTAGTAGTTATCATTAAATACCATTGCACGGATTGTTGTTTTCCAGTACCAGCTTCTGAATCGTTGGATTCAATTAATTTGAATTTTTCCAACCATTGGATATGCCATATCTTACACTATAAATAAGTCGGCTGAACTCTTTAAAGCCCCTTTACATCATCTACCGAGTTATTCTACAGAGCTCCTTCTCTCAAAAGCTTGATTTTTCAAAACTCCTAAAGTCTCTCTACTCAAAAAGCCATTATCAGAATCATGGATCAGAATCTTAGCCGCAAGATTTTCAACTTCTGATTAACCAGAGAAGATTCTACCATCTTTTGCAAAAAGCCACTAGCAGATAAGTTCCTTGACTCAGCCGTCTTCTCTCAAAACTATAGCAACTTTGTGCTCAGTGACGAGATCATTGCTAGGTTGTACCAAGCCAAGCTGAGGACATATCTTGAAATTCCACCTTCTAGGGTTTACCCAGAAGCTATTGCTGAATTGATTTTGAACTCGGATGGTGTATCAAATCCTAAGAAAATCAGAACTCAAGTAAGAGGACATCATTTCATAGTAATAGCTGAATCTCTCAGAGAAATGTTTGATCTACCAATCAAAGGTTTGACACTTGAAGATACAAGCGTCAATATAGAAAGAGCTTACAACACCTGGAAGAAAGAAGGGTTCTCAACACAGTACAAGAACAATCATCTCATCTCTTATTTTAAAGATCAGTATCAAATTCTTGGAGTAATAACCTTAAGGATGATTGTTGGAACAGTTGGGAGTCTCTCTAAGATGTCAGAACCGAAGTATCGAGTATATGCCGCTATAATGAATTAGCTGAACATCAACTGGGTAAAATTTTTCTTCAGTCAACTTAAAAGGTTTGTTGACATCATATGGAAGAATGAGAAGGACACCGAGTTTCCACAATACATGTGCTTTCTCAACCAAGTAAGCATAATCCTAGAGAAGCAGTTTCCATTGATGATGAATGAAGAAACATACTTTACTCTGATAAGTAGAAATGATTTTTCATTCCAAAAGGGTCAAAGTAGCCAATCAAGATCAAGGAACCTGTATCAGTTCAAATCAATAAGTCGGCAAGGAAGGAAGCTGTAACAGAAGGCAAAGGAAAACAAGCGGCAGCCAAGGCTTCCAAAGATATCTCATCTGACTCTGAAGATGAAATGCCCCTTTCTTAGAAATTTGGCTCACCACTCAACATCCAACCACTTAGATCAGTTACTCCTACAGGTGGTGATACAACCAGAGCTGGGACATCAGCCCAAACACCAGCTAGTCTATCAAGAAGAGTCGCAACTGGAACTGGCACTACAGCTCAAGCTAAACCATCATCAAGTTGACAGAGTCCAATCACAGCTGGAGTTGACATTTCAACTCAACCAGAAGCTTCAGAAAGATGACCAGTCACTAGATCTGTCCAGACCAAGAAAATTGACAGATCAAATAAAGAGAAGGGCAACCAAACATTCTCAACACAAATAGAAGAAAGATGATGGTCCAATCTGAGATCCAACGCTGCCTCTGAATCTCACAATCAAAGATCTTGCACCCTGTGCAAATCCAAAAGACATCATACCTGACAGCGAGATTCCCCATGAAGGAGCTGAAGCTGGCTATTGATACGACCAACAATAAGGCGGAAGCAAATAATCGAACAACGCCAACTATGTATGTGATTCAACCCAACAATAAACTGAACAATACTGGATTAAGAACCCTAATAATCTGTACAAAACCAATAAGACCCGAATTTAACAAGAATTAAAACAAAAATGACTCAAATAACCCGAAAACTCCTAAATAAAGACTCGAACAGAAACCTATGCAAATGACCTCGGATTGAGCTCAAATTTTAAGATAAGGCATAATCTGTAGAGATGCAAAACATATCCAAAAATCAGCTCAAATGAACGTGTAGGTTTGGAGATCAAATGGTGGGAATTTCAAGGTCTGATTTAAGATTTCTAGGCCTAAAATGGTTAGATAAGGCTATGAACAGATGTGGGGTGACTTTAGGGATGAAGGTGGTGATATTCGGATGCTATAGACGTGGATGGTGGCTGTGGTGATGGTTGATAAATCGATAGTGAAGAAAAATGAGAAGGATAGGTGAATCTTACCTGAAACGAACCCCGAATCGACGAGAACTCGGAACGCGCCTATGGAGCAATCTTCAATAGCTGTCTAACCCAAATACTACGAGATATCACGAATGAGACGGATTATTTCAAGTCTCGAATCGCCAGAACCAAACTCTACCAAAGAACCGATGTTTGCTTGTGAGATAGGAGAAAAACGTAAAGCTATTTTTCATTCAAATCCAGTCTGAGAAACATCAAGAACGAAAAATCCCATAAATAATTAACCTAGGGAACGAAAATTAAAGTGTCTTGGGCCTAGAATTCGAACTGGGCTAATTAAAACTATTGGGTCCAATATCAGTTAAACATATTGTGATAATTGGGCCTGCTAAATAAATAAAACCACAACTGAAATAATAGACTGAAAATAAAATAAAATAACTAATTAAATCAGCAAGGAATGACTTTTCCATGGCTTTAAAATAGTCACCAACTTGGACTGCTTGAAATCAGCTCCATCATATTCCAACTTCTTTCCAACATAGCACTGGAAGTAACCTTGCAGATTCTTGGCTCTTAATCTCGTCACTGGACCTCTCAGCTGCAACTCTGGATTCAAATCCTCAATGCTTGTCTCGATCTCATCAACTATTTTTTATTCACATGTCCACCGATGGCGTAAACTGAAGGCAACATAAAGCCTTCTCAAAAGATGAAGATGTGAAGAATTGGGCTGAAGACACAACAAATAAATATGTGGCCCAACATTACGCCTCAGTGCTAACTAGCTATAAAGAGCTCTTCAACACTCTAACCAGGTACATTTACTGATGAGACCGGGATGAGCAATGAGGAACTAAACCCGAAGTTGCAGCTGAGAGGTCCAATGATCCGATTACGTGCCAAGAAACTGCAAGGATATTTACAATGCTATGTTGGAAAGAAATTGAAAGATGATGGAGCTGAATCCCGATAGCATAAGTTGGTGAATTTGACGAGCATTGAGGAGTGAAGAAGCCGCGACCATGGATGAACTAATTTATTTAGTTATGGCCGTGTATCTCTTATTATTTGTTAAGTTGTTTTATTTAATTGGATCCAATATTTTTAATTTAGTTAGAAGCCCAAATTATTGTTAGGAAAATTGGGCCTTTAGTTATTTATTTTATTTTCGAAATTATCCAGCCCAACACTTGATAATTTCGCCCCTTAGTTATTTAGGATTATTCCAGACGTTATTTTACGAAGACTTGAATGAATGAAAAGAGCTTTCACGCTATTCTCTTGTCTCACACATCAATTCGATTTTTTGGTAGAGTTTGATTATGGAATGCGTATGGAGGTGTGGTGGTGGCTGGAACAAAGATGGATCAATGGAAAATGAAGATAGAGATGAATCTTACCTGAAACGAATGTCGGATCGATGAGAATCCGAAACATGCCTATGGATCAATCTTTGTGGCTGCCTAACCCATACACTACTAGATGCACGAACGAGACAAAAGATTTCAAGTTTGAATTGAAATCCATCCATACAAGCCATAGATCCATTTATAAGCCTTAAACAGTCCGAAATTTGACCTCCATGCCAAACTAAAAACTACTCGTGTGTTTTTCCTGATTTTAGGATATGTTATTCACCACTTCAGATTGTACCTTGTGTTAAAATTTGAGTTTAATCCGACATCATTTCTAGGTCAATTGATCGAGTCAATTTCTAGGATTCTTAGGCTTAAATTTGGAGTTTTTGCTATTTAATTCTGGTTCGAATTTTATTAGGTGTTTAGGCCAGTTTATTAGGTCATATTTAAGTGTTATTACAGTAGGTTAATTGGGTTAAATCATTATTGTAAGTTGACATTGTTTTAATCTTTGCTTCCGCATTCTGACTGGTCGTATCATAATTTTGGTACCAGAGCCACGTCAACTTTGGTTGGTCGTGGTTCAATCCAAATTTGTGTGACATAGTAGGGGCAAAAGGAGATTTGATCATTGTTTTAAAAAAAAGAGTTCGTATAAAAAAAAAAAGAAATCAATAAAAAAAATTGAATTGATCGAGCCCTATTGTGTTACCATTTAATATTGCATTGTTTCTTGAGAATTCTTGACTTTCTTGATTGGTCTTGTTGAGCATTGTTTATTTTGGATAGTCGTTCTTGTTTCTTCGTATTTGTGTCGCAATTGCCGTTCTTCGTCGAATAGTGATTGAGAACTATATTGCAGCTGGTATTATCTTGTTTGGGAGTCATAATTTTCATTCACATTGTGTTTATTATAAGGGGAGGGTCAAAATTTGTGTCTTAGTTGCATTAGGTTTGGTTTTGGTTAGTTTCCTAGTTGGTATTGGTTTGTTTCATTGTTGGATTTTTGCTCTTGTTTTGGTACAATATTCATCCAAAAATTCATCCACCTTTCATCCCAACTTTCCAGCCATATTATCTGCAACAAATCAATCCACCAAATACACGCCCTAGCCTCTAGCCAATCCCACCATCTAATTTCCTTCCTAGTTCCGGTTTTCTATCTTTTACCCACCAATTTTGTTCTCGAAGTCTGATTTTTCTCCATAATACCATTCCAGAAGCGGAACGACGAGCCAGAAAAAACTCACAGATTTACTAAGACCTAACTGTACTTTTGGCCAAATTCGGTCATCTTCTAGGTGAAACTGCCTGGTAAATATTTTCCGGTTTTTCCGTTTCTTCGAATTTCTTTTCTTTTCCACCCATACAACGAAACTGACCCCATTGCAGCCTACTTCATGGTATTTTAAATACCCTGTGGTACTTTGGAAGTCAAGTTCGAGCTCTTAACTAGAGTTAGATGAGCTAGCATCAGTTCTACCGAGGATTTGAAGCACAGAGTTGAGTGATATACACGAGACTAAAAAAACAAGTGAGGTACTTTTTCTTTTGTTTCCTTTGTTTTATTTATTTTGCAGGTACCAATGAAATCTAGGGATGATTATAATAAGATACATGATAAGGCACCCGCATCGCCTAGTACTCCTACAGACGCGACTTCATCGATGCCACAGCCATGGGATGCCTCACTCATAAAGACAAGGGGTCATTATTTCTCTTAACCAACAAATTTTTGAGTCTCCCTTCCCACTTATAAAAACTCCTTAGCTCTTAGCCTCTCAAAAATACTCATCACCTACATACCCCAAAAGTATTTCATTCTCTCTCTCTTCCGAACTTTGAATTCCTCGTAATTCAGCCAACTTCAAAGATGGCAGAATTATCCAACTCTCTAAATTCTTTCAAAGAGAAAATTTTGAGAGACAAATTCCTAGGAAGGGAGATATTCTAATTGATTCTCAAGGAATCAGATAATCCAACCCTTCTGGTAAACCTTCACAAAATAGGAATTCTTCACTATCTGGAAACCCCACCAAGATTCTTCAGATAAAAGCTTGGTGAGTGAGTTTCTACTCTAGGCAAGAGTAACTGCAGATGGTTAGAGCATAACATCAGTGATTCAAGGACAAACGATCCAGATTATTGAAAGAAAAGTTACAAAGATCTTTCAACTCTCAAGAAAGGGGTCAAATGTTCAAGATCTGAAGGAATCTGCAGAACTGTATTGGAAAGAGTGGAAAGCTCCCACATACAAGAAGCAATTCAGTTTTACAACTGCTAAAACTGATCTGAAGCCCGAGTATGGAGTTCTACTCGATATCTTAAACAAAATGATGTTCGGGGCAATTAGAAGCTTGAGTCAGCTCACTCAAGAAAGATACAAGATAATGATTCACCTTGCTGAAGGACGACATATAAATTGCGCAGAGTTTGTTTTCTCTCAATTCAAGCATCAAGTCATTAAAGCTTCTAACTCAAAGAAGACTGGAAAATTTAAGTCCAAAGTAGGACTTGTTCTAAGAATGAGCAAGCTACTTGAAGATATGCTGAAGCTACCAAATGACGATGCCCTACCAGTCATGATATCTGATTGGATTCCCAAGAAAAGGAAGTGCTTATCTTCAACCACTAAAGAAGAAGAGGAGATCCAAGTTAAAAGCAAGCAACACTACATCGAGCAACTCAATTGCAAATACCGGTCCATCTCCAAACTCCAAGAATGGATCATTAGTTGATTTCAAGGTTTGCTCTGATCCAGATGAGCTCATTCCATTTATTGGAATCCCTCATCCAAACTATGGAGCTGATTACATCAGAGGCACTTGTCATCCACTTCAACTAACTGAAGAGAATATTTGCACTTATTACAGTAGCGAATATGTAGTCAAGAATGCACAAAGGGAAGTGATAAATCTTTTTCTCACTCACTTCACTTTTGTTGCAAAGAAAGACCATCCATTGTTCAAACAACAACATCGGTACTTCTATTGGTTCAACTGGAGACACTCTATGTCCATCCAGTCACATTTCTTACTAACTGCCTTTCATGGCATGAGTTTTTGGCAGCAAGAAGAAACTTGGAGCATCAAATGGATAGGAGCCTCAATCCATTCCCTCCAACCATAATGCAAGTTCAGCACATTATGAACCAACAGCTTGACAACAAAATTCCAGCTAATGCAATGTTAGCTGATGAACAAGCCAACTTGAGATTTCAAGGAGTTGCAGAAGTAAATCAATCAGCTAACTACCCAACTGGTGCTCTCTACCGAAGACTGAACTTTGATAATCAGTCAACAGAACTATTTCGTTAAGCTGAAACTACAACAGAAAGGATGGATCCAGATCTATCACATACTCAAGTTGTAGCAACTCAAAGGAGTCGAGAACAAGCTAATGAAGGAGACAAGGATGATGAAGGCACTGCCACATCACTAAACCTTCTGTCCAAAAGCTATGTTACTCCTCTAATCAAGTCCAGTTCAAAGGCAGCTCAACTGACAATCGACATTGATCAGTTCAAATTACCAAGCAGAGGGACTTCACAGTTTATCAAATTGAGGTTGAAAAGCTCATCAGTTGCACTTCAACAACTCCAGCAAACTGTGAAAATTACCAGTACTGCAAAGTAGAAATGCATAACTGGCTCAACTTCAAAGAGGAAGGTATAAAAATGCTCAAGAGGAAGTAGTGGAGCTAGTCCAGTTCGACCTCTCAAGAAGAGAAAACTGACTTCAACTGATAACTGATACAATTCAGTTCAGTTAACACATCAGTCAGTTCAATGCAGAAACTGGAGAATGATTAAACTGTTCAATAAATGCTGCACCAGCTCGCTCCAATCAATCAGTTGACAGTATCACAACTGATTCAGGATAAGCTTTTTTTCTCTCTCATTGTTCATAAAGCTTATTTTTGAATAATTACCATTGAGATCATTAAATTCTCAATATCACATCTAACGGTCTCAATTTCAAAATAGGTTCACTGTTCATCAAGTTGCTATAAATGTCTCTTAGCCAAGCTATAAATTAGCAACCATGAAAGTAGAAATGAGAGACAAATATCTGAGTGATATATATAGAAAATCTGTAAGAAAATATTTTACTATTTATGACAACTACCCATTTTTTGAAATTCATCAGCTCTCAGTCGCTTGATCATAAAGTAAGAAAACAAGAGGATGGTTGAGATACATGCATCATTTATTCAGCTGATCGCCCATCAAATGAACAAGCTGATCAGCTAGAAACTCGAGTACTCTCGATATATACATGCAAGCTGACTATTTATATGCAAAGGAGATGAAAAACAAAATCACTTCAAATTTTTATCTCCCTCCTTTGCCATATCTCTCATCTTCATCAAAGCTACTATTCTTCTAACATCTTCATCTATCTCTGCAGAAATGAGCATAAACATTCCATATGATGAATATCGATCTTCTAGAAAAGAAGATGAAGAAGGATAAAATCCTTGACCTAGAGATTCTAAATGCTCGATTAGGTCCAGAGAGATTCAATAAAATCATTCAGCCAATAGAGCAAACAGAGCTACTGTCATTCATGCTGAAGGCGCCAGACATGTGCATCTCCACTCATGTTGCTGAGTTCTACTTTAATACAGAGATCCATGGAGCAAACATCCTTTCAGTAGTGTACAATCATGATATCACTATAACAAATGACACACTGATGATGATGTTCTACCTCCCGGGTGAAGGACCCAAAGTGCAAGAGTTGATTCTCCCAAACAGGCTAGAACTGTGCAACAAATGGAAGCTTCCACACATTGGCCATCGAGACTTGTCACACCACCTAAAGGAGAATCACCCTGAGGAGCTTGTCCAGTTGTTGGACATCGTTGGACACATTCTACATGGTAACTTTGAATGTATGCAGTTCAAGACGCTAAAGCCCATCTCATGGCCGCCTTACAGTTTGGCTATAAAGCTAATTGGGTATTCTTCATCCTCTCTCAACTCCGATTTCATGTTTGGAGAGCTGCGATCAACTGCAGCATAGACACCTTCAACACGAAGGTCGGCTTCGTCAATCACCTCAGTTTCATCATTCAGAGATAGATCGAGGTAACTGTTCCAGGTGGATTTCCTCTTGGGAGAAGAGATCTTCTTCCCACCGTCTTTTGAAATCGAAAGAACAGCAACATATCAAGGAGAACAATACCAATACTACAACCACTCATGGAAGTTAATGGCTCTGACAATTAATCGATGAAAGCCCTAATCAGAGAAGGCAGTCCATGACTGACGGTGATCCACTCACCCATGTGAATGATCAGTCGACTTCAAAAGCAAGCTCAGAGCAACCATCTTCTGTCCACAAGGACTTTCTTGAAACCAACTTTTTCAGCACTCTACACCATCAGCTGAAAAGTTGTTTCGGTCTCATTGCAGAGTTCAACTCCTCCCTCTATGAGTAACTATAATGATATCTTCAATATCATCTATGGAGATATCAAGTAGACAATCTCACCATGCTCCACATGGTTGAGACAAAAGGCGAAGCCTTCTAGATGAATGAAAGCTACTAGAGCAAAGCTTGCATGAACCATCCATTCAGTATGCCGCCTATGCTTGAGGAGATCATCGATTCTATGATCAGAAGAATCCAGTGCTTAGTCCCAGCTGATGCACCTTTGCCAACTTATGAGCCAACTCACTCCTTCTCCACTCCAATACCTGAAGATATATTGTTCTTTTCAGAAGAAGAACTTCACACCAATTCGACATCCATTCCCTTTGAGTTTCAAGATCCTTCTTCTCTTTCTGATCTTGTTAACTTGATGCCAACCGAAGAGGCTTATGCATAGTCAACCTCACCAATGCCTGAACCTCTGAACCTCCCCTACTATGATAATACTCTGGTAACAACATTTTCAGTTTTGCCACACTTGTCAATACCATCACACGAACACCAATAGCTAACCTCTTTAGATGATGCCAAAAAGGGAGAAGAGGTATGCGATGATGGAAGTCTAACTCTTTGGGAGTAGCTCCAAAGAGAGACACTACTATAGGGAGAAGCCGTGTGAAAGCTTGTGTTTGTATACTATTAACAATGGTTTTGACGATATAGATTGATTATTATTGCAGTCACTGTTTGTGAATATTATTTGTTGTTATATTTATATATGCATGTTTCCTTATACTTGCATTGTAGATGATATGGTGTAGGTAAACACACGGTAAAGATCATATCATCGGATTCTTTGCAAAATATTAAAGAGATCACGGTTTAGATGATCCTGAACTAATCATTGTACGCCGTAGAATAATCTGATAGTTAGTTTATCTTGACTAACTGATTATTCTGATACACTGACATGTGTATTGAGGAGGATCGCGACAAGATACAATCCTCTAGTCTGACCCTAAAAGAAGAGAATAAAGATCCACAGAGTTCGGGTTCTTAAGCCTTGCACAGTGGTGAACATATGTGTGTTATGTCTACTGATTTGATTTATCACTGGGTGAGATTCTTGATAGAGTCAATAATCTCGATATCTTAGGCAATAACATTTACATACATGATGGGTCATGCACTGTGTATGGTCACCATGTCCTGGTGCGCCAGGTTGATGATCTCCCATTGAGTAAACACAAGTACATGTGAAACCCTATAGGTGGAATTTATTTTGTACATGGTAAAGCTTGTGTGGTACTGCTCTAGGAATGGAAGAATTAATTAATTATAGCTGTCAGAGCTCACATAATTAATTAATGGACATTATATCTTAAACATGGAGAATGGCTGGAGTAAAGAAGAATGCATTGAGTAAAATCTATTAAATTGGTAGGTCAGTGTTATTTCTTTAGTGGAATAAAAATAACACTTAATTTATTTAATTATATCATAGTGTTGGATATTAGATATTAAATAAATTAGTGGGTCAATTTAATATTCTTCTACATCCCTACTGTAGCCCAAATAATACCTTAATGGACTGAGGGAATGGAATAAGTGGAGAGGCCCAAACCCATTAGGTTTGGGAGCCCTAATTTTCATCCCTCATCACTATTAATTAGAGAGGGAGAGGCGGACACACGATTAGCCCCTCTCTTGCTCACTTAATTCCCTAGGTTATCCATACAGTTTAGTAGTTTGTAGCCCACTCTACATCTAAACGGGTATCGAGAATACTGTAGAAGATCAAGAAGTCTGTAGCCTTGGTGGTGGTGAAACACAGTGGGAGGAAGGCCAAGTTCGACTCTTCTTCTACAACAACGAGATTAGACCTGTAATCTCGTAAGCAACCTTACGCACTATGTAAGTTGGTTCTTCAAATTTAATTTTTCCATTGCGTTAAATTAGATGTTCTTGCATGAGATATTCAACGTGTTCTTTAAATATCATCACATATAAAATTATGATTTGCATGCTTATAGAATTATAGATTATCCGATTAGATCCTGTGGGGCGTAATTTGATAAAACGCCAATAACTGGTATCAGAGTCGGTATCGGTATTAATCTAGGATTAATTCTATGTATATGTTTGAATTTTTCATTAAATTTGTAGATGATGAATTCGAGCATGTTGTGATTAAAATTGAATGAATTTTGATGTGTGTTTTGAAATTCATATTTTAATTGCATGTATATTTTCGCCTAGCATGAAATATGGATATGGAATTGTATATGATGTTCTTAATTAATTTTCAGATTTATTTCATGTGTATTTTTTGAAAATTTAGTTCTCTAATTTTCGAAAATTTTATGTTATTTTTCCCTTAATTTGATCATTAATTTTTTATCTTATTAGTGTTGGATATGGAATAGATTTTTGATGTTATCAAAATTTCCATATCCTATACTAGCAGGGGAGAGTCAAAAATTTGGTTGATTAAAATTGGATTTTGGTAATTTTTGGTGTCTACCAAAAGTTACCTAATTTTAATCAAAAGTTGGATCCAAAATAGAATTTTAATTTTGGTAAGTGTTTGAAGGGGATCAAAACTACCTTAACTTTAATTCTAGTAATTTTAGTACCTAACAATATAATTCGGATATTATTTTGACTTGGATCAAAATTTCAAATTAATTATTTAATTAAGGGGAGGGGCAAAAATTTTAGGGTTAAAATTTGGAGGATTAATTTTTGATTTTTTTTTTTTGAAAATTTCCAGATTTTATTCCCTAAGGTATTTCGAAAATTTAAGATATAAATTTGGTGGATAATTGTGATCAATTTTCAAATTTTATCTTATGGTAATTTTCGATTTAATTAAGATATACTTTGGTAGATGATTTTAATTAATTTCCAAAGTTAATCTTAAGATATAAAATTTGAATTTTAAGATATTATTTGGTAGATAATTTTAACTAATTTACAAATAGGAATCTTATGGACATATTCGAATTATATGATTTAATTTGGTAGAAAATTATTTTTTGATTTTCAAATTAATAAAGGTATAATTTTCGAAATCTTTAATTTAATTAAAGATGTATTTTCAAAAATAATGCATGCATGGATATCATGTGATATTTTATGGATAATATTTAATTGTGATAGTTGTTTATGTAGATAGTTTATTTTGCAGGTGACACCAACTATCATGGCCTTTAATTTTATGTTAATGTGATGTTTATTTTACGTTGAATGTATGGTTGGTCGTATGCCGTTTGGCTACGAGATTTTTAATCCATGAGAAAACCTATGGATTAGGTCTAGACAATTTATTTATTACGTTGGTTTAATGTAATAGGAAAATAAATTGTTAGAAATAGAAGTGATTTTCAAAAATCACTATGTTATTGAGTTGCATTTTATTTTCCATTATTATTCTAGATATATTAGAATTTCCTTTTGGAATATATTTTAATATAGAATAAAGTGAGTAGATCAACTCAAAGATGGAAAATGGAGCAGCTTCGAAAAGGAAGGACATCCCGAACACGTCCCGAAACCCTAAAGGAGCTAGGGTTTTGGCGAGGCGCAAGAGACGCGGTGGCCATGGGAGTTCGGGTTTCCAAGAGCTGATTTTCCAAGATTATCTCATTAACAACATGAGATATAAGCCATGATAGTTGGTCCCACTTATTATGCTTATTATGTTGTTTTGCATGCAATGGTTGTTTATCATTTTATGTGATTTAATTGCATGTTTAAATGGGATAAGTTGAAACCTCAAACTCTAAATAACTAAGTGGGAGAGATACATACCAAAGTATGTGGAAATCTCAAAATGGTCTCCAGTAATCTAGTTTAATTGAGAAGTGATGGGCAACCTCCCTACGGAGGGGTCATATTACTAGATTCTCTAGAAATTAAACTTCCTAACGGATAACTGTAGAACATTATTAGAACAAATTAGCCCTGCTACCAGAGAGGTGAAATTCAAAATAATGTCCTTGGGGTGAAGATAATGGTAAACACACTTAGATGTAATTTATTAATAAACGTTCACCCTACGTGGCTTATTAATTAAATGATTACATAACTGGGTTTATATCTGACTATTAATTTACTTGTCATAAGAAAACTTGACTGGAGGTAGATTAAAGGTTGGGTAACCTGTTTAAAATTGAATTTTATAAACGTCCACCCTATGTGGCTTATAAAAAACATTTTTAAAATGTCAGTGGATATGCATATAATTTCTTTTGAGGTTTTCGAATTATATGTGATTTTATCCTAAAGTTTGCAACTATATTGCATGTTTATTTCCAGTTAATTCTGTATTGTCATGGCACTCTCCAATCTGTCCTCAATTCTCAAAGTAAACAAAATAGTTGGTGAAAACTATAAAGATTGGATAAGAAATCTGAACATTGTCCTTACTGCAGAAAACTTTAAGTTTGTACTTGATGAAGAATGTCCGCAAAAGTCGGATGAGAATTCTAATGAAGAGCAAAAGACAGCTTATAGTAAGTGGGTTAGAGCTGATGAGATGGCATGTTGCTACATTCTTTACCTCTATGTCAAGTGTGTTGCAACATCAACATCAGTCTATATAAACCACTTATGATATAATGCTCAACCTTAAGGAGCTCTTCGGATACCAGAATCGCTCGGCTCGACATTTGGCTATGAGAAATCTGATGAGCACTAAGATGTCAGATTCTATACCGGTACGGGATCACATTCTCTAGATGATGGGCTTCCTATCAGAGATCGAGAACCTAGGTGGTGAATTGGACGCCGAGTCCCAAATCGACATTGTGCTTTACCGTCCGTCTCTGAGGTTTGAGCAGTTCAGGTTGAACTTTAATATGATAAATAAGGATGTTACTTTATCAGAACTACTCATAGATCTTCAGGTAGCCGAGCATCTCCAAAAGGAAAGCTCAGAGGCGCACCTAGCTAGGGTGTCTTCTTCTGGTGTTAAAAAGAAGAGATACGCACCTAAGAAAGCTGCAAAGGAGGCTCCTAAAGACCCTAAAGATAAGAAAAGCAAAGCCAAGGTACACTCAGAGGACTTCAAATCGAAGTCGAAGTATTTCAAGTGCGGTCAGCAGGGACATTGGAAATCTATGTGTCCTAACAAAAAGAAGAAGAAGGGTACGACTCACTCTTTAGTTATTGAAACATGTTTAGCTACTTATTCTACCTAGTCTTGGGTAGTGGATACTGGAGCTACTGATCATGTTTGCATGTCCTTACAGGGGTTCCTGATGAAAAGAAAGTTGAGTGATGGCGAGGTTACCGTCTACATGGGCAATGCTACGAAAGTGGTGCCTATTGCAGTGGGAAACGTTACTTTACCCTTTAGTAGTGATAAGATTCTTATTTTAAAGGATTATCTTTATGTGTCTGGTTTTAAGCAGAACTTGATTTATGTTTCCAAGTTATTTATGAATGGATATTCTGTTACTTTTGATAGCAAGATTGTTATCACAAGTAGAAAATGTTTTATCTATTCTGGCACATTGAATGGACATATTTATATACTTAATCTTATGCAAAACACTACACAAACGCAATTATTAAATACATCGATCATTAATCCTAATAAAAGGAAAGAACCTCCGGAACTGAATCAAACTTATCTTTGGCATCTGAGACTTGGTCATGTTAACCTTAAGAGGATACAAAGGCTGATAAATGATGGACAACTGTCTTCATTGGTCTTGGAAACATTTTCTTTGTGTGAATCCTGTTTGGAAGGAAAAATGATTAAGCGACCCTTTTTGTCTAAAGGAAATAGATTCAAAGAGGTACTAGATTATATTTACTCTAACTTATGTGGCCCTATGTCGGTTCAGGCTCGAGGAGGGTACGAGTATTTCATCATGTTCATTGATGATTACTCAAGGTATGGATACATTTACTTATTGCATCGCAAGTCCGAGTGTTTTTAGACATTCAAAACATTTAGGGCGGAAGCGGAGAAACAAACAGGTAAAAGTATCAAGACACTGCGTTCTGATTGTGGTGGTTAGTACCTCTTGACTAAATTTAGGAATTACTTAGCAGAGCATGGGATTACATCCCACTTGACTGTGGCTGGCACTCCACAGCAGGATGGTGTAGTTAAAAGAAGGAATAGAACATTATTAGAGATGGTTAGATCAATGATGAGCTATTCAGAATTACCTGTTTCATTTTGGGGATATGCCCTAGAAATAGCAGCCTATATTCTTAACATGGTCCCTTCTAAATTAGTTTTTCGCACGCCCCTAGAACTATAGACTAGTCGAAAACCCAGTCTAGGTCACGACGGATTTGGGGCAGTCCAGCATACTTGCTGGATAAGGAGGCTGATAAGCTGGCGCCAGATTCAGAGGTAAGGCTATTCGTTGGGTATTTGAAAGGAACGAGAAGTTGTTTATTTTATAGTCCTATGGATCAAAAGGTCATTGTCAGCACCAATGCTTGATTCTTAGAAGAAGACTATGTAATAAATCACAAACCCTGGAGCGTGATCGTTCTTGAGGAGCTTTAAAGTGAAAACGCAAATCCTACACTATCTTTACAAGAAGAGGAACCACTGATAACTGCACAACATGTCACGGAAGTACGGGAAATGCATCGTTGCAGTGGAAGGGTTGTTCGTCAATCTGATAGATTCATTAGTTTGGGAGAATCTTCAGATTTCCCTGAAGGACTAAATGAATTGGATCCCAAGACCTATGACGAGGTAGTACAAGACAAAGATGCAGATTCTTGGAAAATTACAATGGAATCTGAGATTGGATCTATGGATCACAATCAAGTCTGGGAGCTTGTAGAACCACCTGATGGGGTAAAACCCATTGGATACAAGTGGGTCTACAAACAAAAGAGAGGATCTGATGGGAAGGTTGAAACCTTCAAAGCTAGATTGGTGGTGAAAGTCTATACTCAGAAAGAAGGGATTGATTATGAGGAAACCTTTTCACCGATTGCCATGCTTAAGTCGATTCAGATTCTCCTATCTATTGCCACTCATCTAGATTATGAGATATGACAAATGGATGTCAAGACAGCTTTCCTGAATGGAAGTCTTGAAGAAAACATCCATATGAAGCAATCAGAGGGATTCATTACTAAAGGCCAAAAGCACTTAGTTTGCAAGCTTAAGAGATCCATTTATGGACTTAAGCAAGCATCACGGTCTTGGAATATTCAATTTAACAAGGTTATCCAGTCATATGGATTCGTCTAAAGCCAAGATAAGAGTTGTGTGTACAAAAGGAGTGATAAAAATGTGGTGACATTCTTAGTACTGTATGATGATGATATCTTGCTTATTGGAAACAATAAGAAGGTACTATCGAACATAAGAGTGTGGCTATCCAAGTAGTTCGATATGAAAGAGCTGGGAGAAACTGGACACGTCCTTGGCATAAAGATCATTCGAGATTGCCAGAAGAGGCTGTTGCGCTTTTCCAAGGAAACTTATATCGATACAGTGCTAGCTAGGTTTAGCATGCAAGATTCCAAGAAAGGTTTTATACCTTTCAGGTATAGAATTCATCTATCCAAGGATATGTGTCCCAAGACACAAGCTGAGATAGATGAAATGAAAGGGGTTCCATATGCTTCGGCTGTGGGAAGCCTCATGTATGCTATGCTATGCACTAGGCCTGATATATGCTATGCGGTTGGCATGGTGAGCAGATATCAGTCTAACCTTGGAAAAGGACACTGGACTGTAGTAAAGAATATTCTCAAATACCTGAAAAGGACTAGAGATTATATGCTGGTATATTGCGCTGATAGTCTCGTTCATTTGGATTATAAGGACTCAGATTTCCAAGCCGATAAAGATCAGAGTAAATATACCTCGGGCTATGTGTTTACCTTGGGAAGCGGAGCCATTGTGTGGAGGAGTATCAAGCAGAAATGTATCACTGACTCCACCATGGAAGCTGAATATATAGCTGCTTCTGAGGCTACAAAGGAAGCTGTCTAGCTCTAGAGCTTCTTGTTAGACTTGAGCGTGGTTCTTGATTTGCCTATGAGTATCACGATATACTGTGATAACTCTGGCGCAGTGGTAAATTCGAAGGAACCCAGAGCCCATAAGGCAAGTAAACACATAGTGAGAAAGTACCATCTTATACGAGAAAACATTAAGAGAAGAGATGTTGTAGTGGTCAAGATTACATCAGAGGACAACCTGGCTGATCCATTCACGAAGAGTCTGCCGGCTAAGACCTTTGATGGTCACGTGGAGAAAATGGGAGTTAGATGCAGACCCGAATTGCGTTTTGAGATTTAGTTAGAGTTGGAGAGTTTTGCCAATTTTTGTTAATACTTAAAAGACATGTTTTAAGTATAAGTGGGAGATTGTTAGGATTGTATACTGAAATCTTGTCTATGTATACTATTAATAATGGGTTTGACGATATAGATTGATCATTATTGCAGAAACTGTTTGTGCATATTATTTGTTGTTATATTTATATATGCATGTTTCCTTATACTTGCATTGTAGATGATATGGTGTGGATAAACACACGGTAGAGATCATTGTTGGAGTTTTTATGAATTGTACCCCCACAGGATCTAATTGGATGCTCATTAATTCTACAACATGTATATCATGATTTTATGTGTGATATTAATTATTAACAATGTTGAATTAGCATGCAAGCAAATCGATTCTAACACAGACGGAAAGATAGAACCGATTAACCACTTGCATCGCGTAGTAGGGTTGCTCACAGGATTAAAGGTCTAATCCCGTTGTTGGAGACGAACACATAACAACACCTAAAACCACTTGTGGCAAGAGAGAACAACCCACGACCTAAACCAATTCTTTTTCTTTTTTCTCCTGCACGTTGAACTTTAAAAGAAGTGGTTAAAAAGAAGATAACCATAAACCTAAAAAATAGGAGATAGAGTTTTGACTGGTTCAAACTCTATCATAAATAATAATATATCTAATATGTATATATCCGTTTATTTGAAATAATTATTTCGTGGATATATACATAATCTAGGATATATAAAATATAATTTATTAATAAAAATAAATAAATAAATAAATAAAACTAGAAAAGGATAAGATTAATCACGACTTTATCATAGACAATGTCGTCAGGAGTCTGTCTAATATTGCGTTCAACATTGAATCAACAATGTCAAACAGTACTCAACAATAATAATAATAAATATAATTATGTTACACAAAGTGTAGCAAATGATTTCATCGGGAGGATATTATAGTTTTTTAAACATAATATCGTGAACCTCATGTTCACGTATGATGCTACTATCTATTTATGCCATCTCACCCCGTCTCAAATTTCCAAACAATCAAACGCTCCCATGCATTCCAACCAAGCTAAGATAGGCCGCTGCACCGTCACCATTCCACCACCCCAGACTAAATGCAACCGATGCCAACTCCACCACAACTTTGCTAGAAATGAACCATTCAAGCTGCACCTCTAACAACTCCTCCATTTTAGGCTCATCATCATCAACCTCCAACAATTCCAACACCTCGTCAGAGTTTGAACCCGACTAGGGCCTAATCGGGTCTCTATTCTGGGAAAAAGGCCACGTTTATTCCCTCACGGCTGCTGGAAACTTTCTCTACATAGGCTCCCAGAGCAAGAATGTGAGGGTATGGAAAAACTTCAAAGAATTTTCCGGGTTCAAGTCGACAAGTGGGATGGTGAAAACCATCGTCATGTTCAATGAAAAGATTTTCACGGGTCATTAAGATAGGAAAATCCGGGTATGGACATTAAACTAATAATGTTCTTGCCTCAAACAAAAATATATATGACCAAAAGAAAAAATTCTTAATACCAAAAGAAATATGTTGCCTAAAATTTACACAAGGGAAATTTATGATTAAAACTTATAATGTACTCTCTTCATGAAGACCAATTGCTACTTGCAATTCATACGGTAAATCATCTCCTATTCTTAATATTTGGTTGTGGAATAGTTTTTTTCTTAAAGGGATAAAATAATCAATTACCCAACCAATGGGGCCAACAAGAAAACAGTCTACAAAAGGTCACACCTAAACTTAATTAACTAGAGCAAGCCATAGCCTTGTTATGGAGCATTACAGTACTTTTACCTAGGCAGGGCCAAATCTCACAAGACATTCATTATAATGGAATACGCACATGGTCCACTCATCCAATCATTATCCTTTTAAACATTGTGAACCACCAAGATTCAGATATTTTTATGATGGAAGTAGCTTGCTGGAACTATGAAGATGAAGCCATCATCAACCGTATACTTTGATGTGTATTTAAGCAACACCTTAACAGTATGAAAGCAACCGGACAAGATATGTTTACTTACTTAATTTCTAGATCAATATGATCCTGAATACCGAAGCCAAAACAACCAGTTTCACTAAAGTTTCTTCTCAACAGTTCATATTCCTCGACCTTCAGCACACTTCCAAGGAGCTGCATTGCTTTATCACCCCTTACAGTCACAAAGCATGTAATGTTTTCATTATGCTTGATTCCAAAAGAACGAACTGTGTAACTTGTTGTCAAACAAAAGATCAACCCATTAATGGGAAATCAATTTTTCTTGTCATGCTGCAATCAAGCTTAAATATAACGTGATATCTATAGCATCACCAACCCAAATGCCACAAAGGGTAACAAATCAACAGGAAACCATTTTGTCTCGAAATGCTTGAATGTGCTGAGAAACAGTCTAAGGCTCACTTTTTACAATAAAAGGAGCCAATCAAACACAACATGCACTATAATTCTGGCATACTTTCACCAAATGAAGCATCATTTTTAATTTACTGCTAGGAAGTGAAAACTAAAAATAAACTGCAAAGCACATAATTGTCAACATTTTCTAACCATTCATTATAGAAATAACACCAAAATAAGTTCAGATTAGCTTCACTAAAAATTAGCCACAGTTTCACATTTCGGGTACCATTTCACGACATCATTTGAAAATAAAATCATAAGTCATAACAAACTCAAGGCTTTTCCAAAATTAAATAAATACATAAATAAATAACGCATCACACTTTTTTAGTCATTGAAAGAGTGCGCTAGAGTTTCAAGACAAACTGTATCATACACGTAAATGCCCAAAAATAATAAAAAGAAATGAAGAAAAAAATCAATATTTAGAAAAAAAAATAAGGTTTCGCCCATGTAAATTAAAAAGTAAATTAAGAATTTTTTACAACTTATATTTCTTTTAATAATAAAAAAAGTACGAGCGTGAGAATATTACCCTTGGAGAAAATAGGGGTTTGGCCAGTAAGTTGTTCCAACACCTACAAAATATTAAAGAAAACTGAGCAAAGTAATCATATGAATATACGGACACAAACGTAGGTGCACGAGAAATACGGTGTAATCGTCGTACCTTAGAGGCTATGGTGAGACGATCTCTTCTCTCACCGACAAAGATGTTGAGGATGAGCTTATGAGCTTTGATTTCCCTCATTGGGTTTGAGAGTTTCTTCTCCGATGCCTGGTTCCACGCATTTTCACAGACAAAGAATAATTAGATTAACATTATAAATACAAACATCCACAGTGGAATGCGTGCGGCGAACGACTTACCATGGCGGTGAGGTGGTGGGAGACGCGGCCACTACAACTACTGAGAGGGTTTTGGGGTAAAATGAAACGGTAGAGGAATACCCTAACTACATATGGTGTGTAGCGAGTTGAGGCTATTTCATTATTTTAAGAAAGGTGTCTTTGCAAATAAACATGATTTAGAAGCCTACATTGAGTAATATTAGGTTTCCATGTATAAAAAAAAATGGGTTTCCATGAATAAAAAGATTTATGAATTTCCGTATAATTCTGTAATTTGGTCTCAGTTTTTCAAGTTAACTAGTGCATTACCCGTGCGATGCACAACGTTCATAAAATTATAACAAAATATTATACTCATATACTTTAATTTAAATATGTATTTTTTATGTATTTGACAACATTTATCATAATTATTCATGCACACTAACAACAAAATCGCATATAGACCATCTTAAGTAGAAGTCATATTAGTTATAGAAAACGAAATGCTTAAAATATGTTATCAAATTTATAACAAACTATAAAGCAAAAATGTTTGCTGATCAATGATCTAGCACCATGAGTTTTATGTTACAGCTACATTGTAAAAGATAGTTATTATAATATTATAAACATGCATATGTTTCCAATTTATATATATCTAGAAATTAAATATAGTTACCTAATGTGTTTGACCATTCATTGTGATTCAAGTGTTGTTTGTACATCATCATTAAATATTCCATTGTGTTGGTTTAAATGATAACTAGCATTTCTCCCGTGCGATGCACGGATGAAATATGTAGCATACTCAAAACTAAGAATTAATTCTCAAGGTAAATATATTGAAAACAATGTGACATAAAAAATGATGTTTCCTAATATTATTAAATCCCGGCAATCTAGTTATAAATTAATAAAATTATTGTATATAAAAAAAAGTCCCTCCGTTGCCATATAAGTGTCATTTTGATACTTTTTTTTGTTTCAAAAAAATTATCAACATTCTACATAATCAAGGTAAAATTTTCACCATTTTTCTTCAATCTGCTCTTATTTAGTGTAGTCAGCAAATCATTGAGAGAAAATTGTATTTCCAAAGCTCCATATATTCAATATAGATGTATATATATACATGAATTATCATTAAATGATTCAATGCAATTAATTTGATTTAATAAATTAAAATGGAGTATATTAGATAATTTGGTTTTTCTTTCAATTTTTTAATTTTAATTTTTAGATCAATAAATACATAATTCTCTTGTGTACTCCATGAGCCAAAAAATGATTTTGTTCAAATATTTCTTTAACATTGGTTAAAATTAGAATAATATTTATTTACATTTGATAAGGAATTAAATTATATTTTTAGATATATTTTGAAAATAAATAGAATGGTATAAATTAAAAGACATTAAAATCATTATATTACAAATATGAAATAATAAAAATAATAAAATATACATGAAGAAGGTATATAATAATTTTAATATTTTTACTCTCATTTTGTATAAAATACGCAAATATAAATACATAATCATAAATGTATCATGATACAACTGATTTTTTTTTTACCAATAATTTAAATTTTAAGGATTCAAATTGGATAACAGAAAATATAGATGATATATTGATCCAAGGTATACACTGAGCAAATAT
Source organism: Perilla frutescens (assembly GCA_026008535.1). Classification (NCBI taxonomy): domain Eukaryota; kingdom Viridiplantae; phylum Streptophyta; class Magnoliopsida; order Lamiales; family Lamiaceae; genus Perilla; species Perilla frutescens. Next base: position 31,875,898 of record BRKX01000012.1, read on the forward strand.
ATAATAAAATGAGTTATCAAAAACTATAAAATATGATACCATTATGCATGGATACATGTTAGAAAATAAAGGAATGCATGGAGAGATTCCATAATGTGATGCAACATGAATGAACTTTATATATATTACATTTAAGATAGTAATAAAATTGATAAATGAAATATTGATGTCTTATAAGTTATAACAATATAAGCTTCTCTTGTTGTTTATGATAGAAGATCTCGCATGTCTTTATGGATGGAACACGACAACTTTATTTCACCAAATCGTAAAATGGAGTTCATAGATTGTTTTGTTATCTGTAAAATAAAAGAAAGATATATACAGGCATAAATTAAATCAGCAAATAAAAAATCACACGAATACACAAATGATAGTAAAAAATAAAATATAATAATATATTAATATGTAATGAACTCGAGAAAATTGTGTATCATTACAATTTAGATATCATGAGTGACGACAAGATGAGTCTGTAATTTGTAAGGCTAAATAATGTTATGGTAGAATAACATAATTAATGTGTTATAGTCAAAGAAATCTCAACATATATTTTGGGGCAGGATATTCAAGAATTGGTCAAATCAATAATTTATCCTTTAAATTACAAAAATAAAAATAAAAATTATAACTTAAAAAACAGTTTAAATCAAGTGAATTCTTAATCTGGGCCCGTCATAAAAAGTGGCCCAAAATTTCTCAAAAACCACAATAATGAAGCAACCCTACCCATATCAAGGCCGTTTGCAAATTTTTTTGGATAAATCATCATCATCATCTTCTTCTTCTTCTCGTCATGCGTCGAGTTTGAACGTATTTTTGTGTCATCGTTCCAAAACTATTTTGTTAATCTTCATTGTCACCCCTGATGTATGTGTGGTTGCGCTTGTGGGTGTGAAACCAAAACAGTTCTTTTTTTTCATCAACCACCAACACCACTGTTGGAGGTTGCCACTAGCATTACCATCTTCTTCTATGACGGTTTGTATTTTGCAGAGGTAAAAGTTATATATATTTGGGATTCGAATGGTAGGTTTCAATTCATAATAATTTATGCCGTATGAAAATCTGCCATTCATGAATTGTTGGCAGTTTATGAAAATCTTTCGAATTGATTTGTGGCTGGAATTATGGGCGTGATTTTTGTGGTGTTATAATTGTGAAATGGACGAAAATAGATTGCTGCATTGAGCGGGAAAAATATTTATCTTAGAGTGTGTTATAATATATATATAGATATATATTGTTGTGTGCCAATTCAACTTATATCTCTACTGCATGTCTTTTGTGATAATGATCGTTACAAAATATCAATATTAATATAAGATATTTTATATTTATAATATTTGGATATATCAAGGAAATTGCGTGAAATCGCTTTATATAAAATGGAAAGCATCTCAATTAAAGTGAAACAATTGTAATTTAGTTGACAATCATTATGTTACTATTTAAATATTGACAAAAATAAATAAACATACATGAAACTATTCGAAATTCAATCCATATTTCAATTTACTTAAAGTCTGATTAAACTAAATTATATTAATAATAAAAAAATAAACTCACATGAGAATGTCAAAATTCAATGACATTACGGTTTTCTTTTATCTATTTCCATCTCAACATCCAACAATTAATGAACTCAGTATTTGCAATTTGATAAAAATGAAAATTAAGTTAAAAAACTTAAAGTTGTACGAATAAACTTTTATAGTATGTAATATACAATATACAATATAATAATTACAAAATAATAATTTACATCCAAAAAATAAATTAAATAAATATGTCAAAGCTAAAAAAAACGCGAGACTTGCACCTACAGCGGTGCCCAACCCGGTAACTAGGGCGCTCTTAGACAACGTAGAAGTCCATACCATAAATACCGGTTGAAGGATCATATCTACAGAGATTAAAATTATAAGAAAGATACAAACATAATACTCGTGTGTGATAGCTGCTTTAATCAACTTGCAGTTGTCAGTCATGGTTTGATTAACAACGGTAATTTCACATTCAACGTAATCGAAAGTGATACTTCATTAAATCTTAAAGAGAATTAGAAACTCCTAGAGAGCCTACAAACTCCTTTCAAGTATAAGAAGATGGAGATTATAAGCTTTATCTAAACTCCATCTTAACATGATAATGTACTCTTTATCGAGACCAACTGGAGAAATATCAAAAGATTCATGATTAAAACTAATAATGTTGTTGCCTCAAACAAAAATATATATGACCAAAAGGAAAATTTCTTAATACCAAAAGAAATATCTTGCCTAAAATTTAACAAGGGAAATTCATGATTAAAACTGATAATATACTCTCTTCATGAAGACCAACTGCTACTTGCAATTCATACGTTCAATTATCTCATATTCTTAACATTTGGTTGTTGAATAGTTTTTTTCTTAAAGGGGTTTACAAGTTAGATGCTAACAAACTAAAATAATCAATTACCCAACCAATAGGGCCAACAAGAAAACCACCATACGAAAGGTCACACCTCAACTTAATTAACTAGAGCAAGCCATGGCCTTGCCATGAAGCATTGCACTTTTACCTAGGTAGGGCAAATCTCACAAGACATTCATTATAATGGAATACGCACATAGGCCACTCATCCAATCATTGTCCTTTTAAGAATTGTGAGCCACCAAGATTCAGATATTTTTTTGATGGAAGTAGCTTGCTGGAACTATGAAGACGAAGTCCTCATCAACCGTATACTTTGATGTGTATTTAAGCAACACCGTAACAGTATGACAGCAACTGGACAAGATAGGTTTACTTACTTAATTCCGAGATCAATATGCTCATGAATACCGAAGCCAAAATAACTAGTTTCACTAAAGTTTCTTCTCTACAGTTCATACTCCTCAACCTCCAGCCCACTTTCAAGGAGCTTCATTGCTTTATCACCCCTTACTGTCACATAGCATGCAATTTTTTCATTACACCTGATTCCAAAAGAAAGAACTGTGTACCTTGCTGTCAAAGAAAAGATCAACCCATTAATGAGAAATCAATTTTTCTTGTCATGCTGCAATCAAGCTTGAATACAACGTGATATCTGTAGATTCTCCAAACCAAATGCCACAAAGGGGGAAAACTCAACATGAAACTATTTTGTCTCGAAAGGCTTGAATGTGCTGAGAAACAATCTAAGGCTCACTTTTTACAATAAAAAGAGCCAACCAAACACAACATGCACTAAAATTCTGGCATATTTTCACCAAATGAAGAATCGTTTTAATTTACTGCTAGGAAGTGAAAACCAAAAATAAACTGCAAAGCACATAAATATCAGCATTTTCTTACCATTTGTGATAGAAATAACACCAAAACAAGTTCAGATTAGCTTCACTAAAAATTAGCCACAATTTCACATTTCGGGTACCGTTTCATGACATCATTTGAAAACAAAATCATAAGTCATAACAAACTCAAGCCTTTTCCAAAATTAAATAAATACATAAATAAATAAGGCATCACACTTTTTTAGTCATTGAAAGAGTACGCTAGAGTTTCAAGACAAGCCGCATCATACACGTAAATGCCCAAAAATAATAAAAAGAAACGAAGAAAAAAAATCAAAATTTAAAAAAACCAATAAGGTTTTGCCCATGTAATATTAAAAAGTAATTTAAGAAATTTTTTTACAACTTATATTTCATTTAACAATAAAAAAAAGTACGAGCGTGAGAATATTACCCTTGGAGAAAACAGGGGTTGAGCCACTAAGCTGTTCCCACACCTACAAAATATTAAAGAAAACTGAGCAAATTAATTATACGAATATACAGACACAAACGCAAGTGCACGGGAAATATGGTGGAATCACCGTACCTTAGAGGCTATGGTGAGACGATCTCTTCTCTCACCGACAAAGATGTTGAGGATGAGCTTATGAGCTTTGATTTCCCTCATTGGGTTTGAGAGTTTCTTCTCCGATGCCTGGTTCCACGCATTTTCACATACAAAGAACAATTAGATTAACATTATAAATACAAACATCCACGGTGGAATGCGTGCGCCGAATGGCTTACCCTGGCTGTGAGGTGGTGGGAGGCGCGACCACTGCAGCTGCTGAGAGGGTTTTGGGATAAAATGAAACGGTAAAGAAAAACCCTAACTACATATGATGTGTAGCTAGTTGAGGCTATTTCATTATTCTAAGAAAAGTCTCTTTGCAAATAATCATGTTTTGGAAGCCTATAGTGAGTAATATTAGGTTTCCATTGTGTTTCCATGAATAAAAATGTTTGTGAATTTCCATGTAAATCTGTAATTTGGTCTCAATTTTTTAAGTTAACTAGTGCATTACTTGTGTGATGCACGACGTTTAATTTATTAAATTATAATAAAATATATATTCATATACTTTAATTTAAATATATATTTTTTATGTATTTGACAACATTTATCATAATTATTCATGCACACTAACAACAAAATCGCATATAGAACATCATAAGTAGAAGTCTTATTAGTTATACAAAATGAATTGCTTAAAATATGTTATCAAATTTATAAGAAACTACAAAGCAAAAATGTTTGCTGATCAATGATCTAGCACCATGAGTTTTATGTTACAGCTATATTGTAAAAGATAGTTATTATAATATTATAAACATGCATATGTTTCCAATGTATATATATCTAGAATTTAAATATAGTTATCTAATGTGTTTGACCATTCATTGTGATTCAAGTACTGTTGTTTGTACATTATCATTAAGTATTTCATTTTGTTGGTTTAAATGATAATATATATTGTTGTGTGTCAATTCAATTTATATCTCTACCGCATGTCTTTTGTTATAGTGATCGTTACAAAATATCAATATTAATATAAGATATTTTGTATTTATAATATTTGGATATATCAAGGAAATTGGATGAAATCGCTTTATATATTGTTGTTTAGCCACAGTTTCACATTTCGGGTACCATTTCACGACATCATTTGAAAACAAAATCATAAGTCATAATAAACTCGAGCCTTTTCCAAAATTAATAAATACATAAATAAATAAGGCATCACACTTTTTTAGTCATTGAAAGAATACGCTAGAATTTCAAGACAAGCCGCATCATACACGTAAATGCCCAAAAATAATAAAATGAAACAAAGAAAAAAATCAAAATTAAAAAAAAAACAATAAGGTTTCGCCCATGTAAAATTAAAATGTAATTTAAGAATTTTTTTACAACTTATATTTCGTTTAACAATAAAAAAAAGTACGAGCATGAGAATATTACCCTTGGAAAAAACTGGGGTTTGGCCACTAATCTGTTCCCACACCTACAAAATATGAAAGAAAACTGAGCAAAGTAATCATACGAATATATGGACACAAACGCAGATGCACGGGAAATACAGTGGAATCGCCGAACCTTACGCTCTGGTGAGACGATCTCCGCTCTCACTGACAAAGATGTTGAGGACGAGCTTCCAAACTTAGATTGATTTCCCTCATTGGGTTTGAGATTTTGCTTCCACGGAGTTTCACAGACGAATAACAATTAGATTAACATTATAAATACAAACATCCATGGTGGAATGCATGCGGCGAACGACTTACCATGGCGGTGAGGTGGTGGGAGGCACGACCATTGCAGCTGCTGAGAGGGTTTTGGGGTAAAAGAAACGGTAAAGGAAAACCCTAACTATATATGATGTGTAGCTAGTTGAGGCTATTTCATTATTCTAAGAAAGGTCTCTTTGCAAATAATCAGTTTTGGAAACCTATATTGAGTAATATTAGGTTTCCATGTATAAAAAAGTTAGGTTTCCATGAATAAAAATGTTTGTGAATTTTCGTGTAATTCTGTAATTTGGTCTCAGTTTTTTAAGTTAACTGGTGCATAACCCGTACGATGCACGATGTTCATTAAATTATAACAAAATATTATACACATATACTTTAATTTAAATATATATTTTTATGTATTTGACAACATTTATCATAATTATTCATGCACACTAACAACAAAATCGCATATAGACCATCTTAAGTAGAAGTCTTATTAGTTATACAAAATGAAATGCTTAAAATATGTTATCAAATTTATAAGAAACTATAAAGCAAAAATCTTTGCTGATTAATGATCTAGCACCATGATTTTTATATTACAACTGCATTGTAAAAGATAGTTATTATAATATTATAAATATGAATATGTTTCCCATGTATATATATCTAGATTTTAAATATAGTTACCTAATGTGTTTCACCATTCATTGTGATTCAAGTACTGTTATTTGTACATTATCATTAAGTATTTCATTTTGTTGGTTTAAATGATAATATATATTGTTGTGTGCCAATTCAATTTATATCTCTACCGCATGTCTTTTGTTATAATGATCGTTACAAAATATCAATATTAATATAAGATATTTTGTATTTATAATATTTGGATATATCAAGGAAATTGGATGAAATCGCTTTATATATTGTTGTTTAGCCACAGTTTCACATTTCGGGTACCATTTCACGATATCATTTGAAAACAAAATCATAAGTCATAATAAACTCGAGCCTTTTCCAAAATTAAATAGAAACATAAATAAATAAGGCATCGCACTTTTTTAGTCATTGAAAGAATACGCTAGAGTTTCAAGACAAGTCGCATCATACACGTAAATGCCCAAAAATAATAAAATGAAACAAAGAAAAAAAATCAAAATTTAAAAAAAACAATAAGGTTTCGCCCATGTAAAATTAAAATGTAATTTAAGAATTTTTTTACAACTTATATTTCGTTTAATAATAAAAAAGAAAGTACGAGCGTGAGAATATTACCCTTGGAGAAAACTGGGGTTTAGCCACTAATCTGTTCCCACACCTACAAAATATTAAAGAAAACTGAGCAAAGTAATCATACGAATATATGGACACAAACGCAGGTGCACGGGAAATACAGTGGAATCACCGAACCTTAGGCTCTGGTGAGACGATCTCCGCTCTCACTGACAAAGATGTTGAGGACGAGCTTCTAAACTTAGATCCCTCATTGGGTTTGAGATTTTGCTTCCACGCAGTTTCACAGACGAAGAACAATTAGATTAACATTATAAATACAAACATCCATGGTGGAATGCGTGCGGTGAACGGCTTACCATGGCGGTGAGGTGGTGGGAGGCACGACCGCACGACCACTGCAGCTGCTGAGAGGGTTTTGGGGTAAAAGGAAACGGTAAAGGAAAACCCTAACTATATATGATGTGTAGCTAGTTGAGGCTATTTCATTATTCTAAGAAAGGTCTCTTTGCAAATAATCAGTTTTGGAAACCTATATTGAGTAATATTAGGTTTCCATGTATAAAAAAGTTAGGTTTCCATGAATAAAAATGTTTGTGAATTTTCGTGTAATTCTGTAATTTGGTCTCAGTTTTATAAGTTAACAGGTGCATAACCCGTGCGATGCACGATGTTCATTAAATTATAACAAAATATTATACTCATATACTTTAATTTAAATATATATTTTTATGTATTTGACAACATTTATCATAATTATTCATGCACACTAACAATAAAATCGCATATAGACCATCTTAAGTAGAAGTCTTATTAGTTATACAAAATGAAATGCTTAAAATATGTTATCAAATTTAAAAACAAAAATGTTTGTTGATCAATGATCTAGCACCATGAGTTTTATATTACAACTGCATTGTAAAAGATAGTTATTATAATATTATAAACATGAATATGTTTCCAATGTATATATATATCTAGATTTTAAATATAGTTACCTAATGTGTTTGACCATTCATTGTGATTCAAGTACTGTTGTTTGTATATCATCATTAAATATTTCATTTTGTTGGTTTAAATGATAATATATATTGTTGTGTGCTAATTCAACTTATATCTCTACTACATGTCTTTTGTGATAATGATCGTTACAAAATATCAATATTAATATAAGATATTTTGTATTTATAATATTTGGATATGTAAAGGAAATTGCGTGAAATCGCTTTATATAAAATGTAATGCATCTCAATTAAAGTGAAACAATTGTAATTTAGTTGACAATCATTATGCTACTATTTAAATATTGACAAAAATAAATAAACATACATGAAACTATTCGAAATTCAATCCATATTTCAATTTCCTTGAAGTCTGATTAACCTAAATTAAATTAATAATAAAAAACTAAACTCACATGAGAATGTCCAAATTGAATGACATTACGGTTTTCATTTATCTATTTCTATCTCAACATCCAATAATTAATGAACACAGTATTTGCAATTTGATAACAATGAAAATTAAGTGAAAAAAACTTAAATTGTACGAACAAACTTCTACAATATACAATATACAACATAATAATTACAAAATAAGAATTTACATCTAAAAAATAAATTAAATAAATATGTCAAGGCTAAAACAAACACGAGACTTGCACCTACGGCGTTGCCCAACTCGGTAACCAGGGCGCTCCAAGACCATGTAGAAGTCCATACCATAAATACCGGTTGAAGGATCATACCTACAGAGATTAAAATTATAAGAAAGATACAAACATAATACTCGTGTGTGAAAGCTACTTTAATCAACTTGCAGTTGTCAGTCATGGTTTGATTAACAACGATAATTTCACATTCAACGTAATCAAAAGTAATACTTCATTAAATCTTAAAGAGAATTAGAAAATCCTAGAGAGCCTACAAACTCCTTTCAAGTATAAGAAGATGGAGATTATAAGCTTTATCTAAACTCCATCTTAACGTGATAATGTTCTCTTCATCGAGACCAACTGGAGAAATATCAAAAGATTCATGATTAAAACTAATAATGTTGTTGCCTCAAACAAAAATATATATGACCAAAAGAAAATTTTCTTAATACTAAAAGAAATATCTTGCCTATAATTTAAACAAGGAAAATTCATGATTAAAACTGATAATGTACTCTCTTCATGAAGACCAACCGCTACTTACAATTTATACATTCAATTATCTCCTATTCTTAACATTTGGTTGTGGAATAGTTTTTTTCTTAAAGGGATTTACAAGTTAGATGCTAATAAACTAAAATAATCAATTACCCAACCAATGGGGCCAACAAGAAACCAACCTACAAAAGATCACACCTCAACTTAATTAACTAGAGCAAGCTATGGCTTGTTATGCAGCATTGCACTTTTACCTAGGCAGGGCCAAATCTCACAAGATATTCATTATAATGGAATACGCACATGGGCCACTTATCCAATCATTGTTCTTTTAAGCATTGTGAACCACCAAGATTCATATAATTTTATGATGGAAGTAGCTTGCTGGAACTATGAAGATGAAGCCATCATCAACCGTATACTATGATGTGTAATTAAGCAACACCTTAACAGTTTGAGAGCAACTAGGTAAGATAGGTTTTACTTAATTCCGAGATCAATACGCTCTTGAATACCGAAGCCAAAACAGACAGTTTCACTAAAGTTTCTTCTCAACAGTTCATACTCCTTGACCTTCAGCCCACTTTCAAGAAGCCGCATTACTTTATCACCCCTTACTGTCACATAGCATGCAATTTTTTCATTGCCCCTGATTCCAAAAGAACGAACTGTGTACGTTGTTGTCAAATAAAAGATCAACCCATTAATGAGAAATCAGTTTTTCTTGTCATGCTACAATCAAGCTTGAATACAACATGATATCTGTAGCATCCCCAACCCAAATTCCACAAAGGGAGAAAAATCAACATGAAACCATTGTCTCGAAAGGCAATAAAAAGAGCCAACCAAATACAACATGCACTATAATTTTGACATACTTTCACCAAATGAAGAATCATTTTTAATTTACTTCTAGGAAGTGAAAACCAAAAATAAACTACAAAACACATAATTATCAATATTTTCTAACCATTTGTTACAAAAATAAAACCAAAACAAGTTCAGATTAGCTTCACTAAAAATTAGCCACAGTTTCACATTCCGGGTACATTTCACGACATCATTTGAAAACAAAATCATAAGTCATAACAAACTCAAGCCTTTTCCAAAATTAAATAAATACATAAATAAATAAGGCATCGCACTTTTTTAGTCATTGAAAGAGTACGCTAGAGTTTCAAGACAAGCCGCATCATACACGTAAATGCCCAAAAATAATAAAAAGAAACGAAGAAAAAATAAAAATTAAAAAAAAACAATAAGGTTTCGCCCATGTAAAATTAAAATGTAATTTAAGAATTTTTTTACAACTTATATTTCATTTAACAATAAAAAAATACGAGCGTGAGAATATTACCTTTTGAGAAAACAGGGGTTAGGCCACTAAGCTTTTCCCACACCTACAAAATATTAAAGAAAGCTGAGAAAAGTAATCATACGAATATACAGACACAAACGCAGGTGCACGGGAAATACGGTTGAATCGCCGTACCTTAGATGCTCTGGTGAGACGATCTCCGCTCTCATCGACGGAGATGTTAAGGATGAGCTTCTGAACTTTGATTTCCCTCATTGGGTTTGAGAGTTTCTTCTCGGATGCCTGTTTCCACGTATTTTCACAAACAAAGAACAATTAGATTAACATTATAAATAACATCCACGATGGAATGCGGGCGGCGGACGGCTTACCATGGCGGTGAGGTGGTGGGAGGCATGGCCGCTGCAGTTGCTGAGAGGGTTTTGGGGTAAAATGAAACGGTAAAGGAAAACCTTGACTATGATTTGTAGCTAGTTGAGGCTATTTCATTTGTAGCGCCCCGATCCCGAAAGATCGTGGAAATGGACGCCACGGGGGTTGGAATTAAGAAGCGGAAAAGAAAGGGGGTAACCTGATCAATGAGAACTCAACAGAAGACTCAGAACAACCAAACATACTTTATAATATAACATATACTTATCCATACGATATGACTAGAGTTCTTAGCGTTTAACAAAGGAATATTACAAGTGCGGAAGCTCCATTATTAACAGGATACTTAACAAAAAGAGACAGTGAGAAATAGATAAATAACAAAAGCCCATGTCTCAGCATTGTCACGTCCACGCGCCAGCCTACTAACCTGAAAATATTTGGAAATATTTAGGCTAAGTACTAATGCACTCAGTGGGCAAGTTTTCACAATTCAAGTTACGCAAATCATTTTGTTAAAGTAATCTATATGTGTTCATGCAGGTAGTGAAGCTTAGGAGGTTTTAAAAGTTGGAAGCAACCTAAGTTCACCAAAACATTTTCTCGTGAAGCGCTTAAGAGTATAATCCGTCACTGCCCGCAACCCAAACTACATCATCAGCGCATAAAGTTGAGTATGGTCATAGTATACCCAATGAGTATAACCAATAAGTGTTTCATTTTAGTCTCACCGACAAGGAGTAGGGCAGGACAAACAATGCATGCATACTTTAGCTACTCACAGTGACACAGGACAAACAATGAGTATGAGACTCCGACAACATACAGTAGTACGTAAATATTTAACACAGATAGTCACATATGCAATTTTAGCAAAGCAGAGCTTATTAACTCGAAAGATACAATTTGCAAAGATAGTATAGTAGCCCACCTGGATAATAGATAAGGTTTCAAATTTCCGGATTGATTCTACCTGCTACTTCTTCTGAACCTACAACAACCAGTATTGACTTAGTTTAACTAAAATGATCCTATTAAAATTCAATCCCTAAGCTTTCTTTTAATATTTAATTGTTGAATTCTATTATTTATTTACACATTTTAAATAATAATTATTTTACTAATATAAACTTTAATTTACTAATTATTACTATTAGTACATAACTAATCCATTGCCACAACTAAAATAAATATAACATAAGAATACGGCAAATCTTATAATTCTAGAAATTATGACATTAACCTATATATTGCATTCATAATTAATTTAAAGTTCCCTATTTCAATATTTTAGAAATTATAATATTTAATTTGATATTATAAAATATCAAAGTATTTTGAGCATTAATTAGTTCACTGATAATACATGCTTATTACAAGATTTAGTCAACCTAAAACACTTATAATTAACCACGTGTTATAGAAACTAAATTACAAATTTATCACTTTAATAACTAATTAGATTAAGATAAATTCTTACCCTTACATAAAAAGTCTTTCTCTGTATGCATCAATATAAGTTTTAGGATCAAATCTTGGTTGTTAATATGAATATTTAATCGTATGAATATAATTCAATTATATTTTGTTAAATATCAATAATTGAGTCCACAATCAATCTTTATGCTTGAATTAATTTAGAATATTATTATCGAAACTAGATACATAGCTTTAATCAATGAAGGAAATTGATTTACTATGCACTTTAGATTAATTAAATATATGACATATGAAATTAATAGTGTTCGGTGATATTATGTTGATGATAAGATGTGCATATACATATATATAGGAAATATAATACACCAAATTAAATTGAGTTCCTATGCATATAAATTCTTGTGTGGGTGCTTGAAGTGATTTAATTAAAATAAACAACTGAATATAATTTTACCTTGAACTTGGATGAAATTTAATTAATTCTAGTGTGTATAAATTATATCTTCTTTTCATTGCAAGCCGTAGCTAAAAACCCACTTAAACAATTGTAGTCTTGTTATTATACTTAATAATTATACAGAATAATTTGGTTAGAGAATGACTCGTCACTTGGTTGTTTAAGCTCAAGACACATCATCTTAATCATTTCATTTAAAAACACGTGTAAAATATTTTAGATTGCAACAATTCTAATACATATAAATATACTTGTGTACATTTTTTTTCCCATTATATACGTGTATATATATCAACTTTTTGCATGCATTATTATATAAATAATATATATATGTGCATATATAATGTTTAAGGTTCTATTATGAATATACCCAAGAATATATATATATATATATATATATATATATATATAATTTAATATCCGAGGTGATAATAATAAACATTTTTTTAAACCACACTAGAATCTCATAATAAAATATAAGAATATTCTGGGTATCTCTAATCCATTAAGCGACTCTCTTCATCTAGAAAGGGATCTACAACGGTCTATTTTCTTCCCTAACTTGCTCTTAAGGGTAACATAGACCATTCTTTTAATGCATGAAAGTTTTGGATATTTCACTTATTCTAACTATTGAATATATATTCCGAATTAAATTTAAATAATAATGTTTTAGGGTATTACATCATTATTCTAAGAAATGTCTTTTTGCAAATAATCATGTTTTGGAAGCCTATATTGAGTAATATTAGGTTTCCATGTATAAAAAAAAATGGATTTCCATGAATAAAAATGTTTGTGAATTTTCATGTAATTCTGTAATTTGGTCTCAATTTTTTAAGTTAATTAATTTAATTGTATCCTTTGAATTTGCAATTTTTTTTAATTGCATTCTATATTAAAAAAATATGGTTTAACATTCTTTGAACTTTTGTATTGTGTTATTATATCCATGACCATGACTATCAAAATACAATTTACGAAAATCCAATTAAATTAAATGAAAGTTGAATAACCCCATTACAGTAAGCACGATAATGAAAAAAATTAATTTATATATTATCAAAAATTTATGTTTATGTATATAAGAATACCTACGAGTTGAGGATCTAATAAATAATATAGCTTATTTTAATCAAAGGGATATGACAATTATTTTTTAATGTTTTTTATTTTCAATTTTGTAAATAAAGTATTTGTTTTTATTAAATTTATAAAACGAGAAAATGAAAATGGATTCACTCCCAAATTAATTATTAAGGGTGACAATCTTTATACGCCCTAATTATACTCCTATATACGCCCTAATTATTTCTTAGGGTTGAGGGTTACATAGTACATTTTTTACTATTTAGTAAATTTAGCATCCTCGACTTTCTAAAATAACACACATTACCCCTTTTACGGATATAAAGGCTAACACAATTAACAAACATACACTAACACACATTTTTCTCACACACTAAGTTTTATTACGTACTTTTTACACACAATTTTACAATTAATCAAAATTGCAACAAATTAATAAAATAATAATACCCACAAATTTATTAATAAATTAATTGACATATAATAATAATAATAATAATAATAATATGAAAAATTCTATTTATAATATATATATATATATATATATATTGAGATAATTTATAAAATTATTTTAATCTAAAAACTATCATCCACGTATTTCAAATTTACAATTAAGTGTTTGATTCCATTTTTAATGGTAAAATGAACCCACAAATCAATTAATATCACTATATAATGACTTTTGAAGATAAGAATCGAAATAGATATGAAATTCATAAATCATGCTCCATTTCCAAAATATTAAATTATCATAAATGAAGACTCAATCTCTATTATAGAATTCATTATTGAATCATCGAATTTCAAAATTCAAAATAATTTTATAAATAATATATATATATATATATATATATATATGATGTAGTTCAAATGAGTACTAGAGTTTGGTGTGAGAACTATGAACTAATTCTAGTCATAGATCTTTTAAAACTAACGGTTTAGATGGATGGTTTTTATTTATTTTTATCTTTCTAATTTTAAATTTAATTGGATGATGGGGCCCATATTTGACGTTTTGTAAAAAAATCCCTTAAATCGTGCTCATTCTTTATCTGTCAAACTGAATCTCACGATCCTCAATTTACACAACTATGAGGAGAGAGAATTAAAATCCAAAACTCAAAATGGTTAAGCATTCGAAGTTTTTTTTGACATCGTGATATGGTCAATCCTCCACCACGAAGTTCTACAAAATAATCATTGACACTATCAACAAACTTTTATATACAAATGTGATCTTTCCATATTGAACTACAAATCTGGAACCCCTAAAGCAATTGAGAGAGCTCCAAAATATCATAGATTCATATTCATTGATCCCTAAAATATTGGTGACTATTAATGTGGAGAAGAAAATCCCTACCCATCCATAATCAACCGACGCCCAACACATTTTCACCACCGTCTAGTCCTCATTAACCGTCGTACGGTCAAACTCACATCATCGTCTACCACTATATCAGCCAACCTAGTTGAACGCTCTCCAACTGTCGTCAAGCGTCATGAGTGTCAGCCACTCCCTCCTACCCTTGTTTGGATTTTTTTTTTTCAGAGATTATTGCTTAATATTTTTTTAGATTTTGTTGGTTAGAATGTTTGGATTTTAGGTTAGGTTTATTTTATTGTTTGAAATCATATGCATCAGGTTTGTTTCTTAAAATGTTTAGTTTTAGTGCTTTGAATCTCATGTTTCACTTCCACTGCTTAGAATGTTGGATACTATTGATTAGAACATTTGGTTTTAGTGCTAGTATTATTATTTTGTCAAATTTTCCTAGGAAATAATGATTTATACCTTATTTAGCAATGATTTGTTCATCGTTTACCAAATTATGTTTTGTCATATGTCAATGATTTATTGTATTCATTAAAATTTCTTCATCGTGTACAAACTATTTAGTGATGAATCATTCAAAATAAGATGTCCTTTCAAATTTCAACTACCAATCAATGCTTGTGTACTTAGTATATAATATCTTAGTACCTAAAAAGCAGTGAATCATGCTTCAAATAATAATAATAATAATATGGGGAGATGAATGTATAGGTCAATGTGTATGCAGAAAGAATGGGAACATTTCATCCTTGGCCCAATTAAACATAAGATATTTTGAGGCAGAAAAATAAGAAGAGAATCTGTTGTTGAATAGAGAATCAACTTACAAGAACTTTATCACTTCCAAAGTCACAAATCTTGACCTTTGCGTAAGAGGATATGATCAACATACTGACAACACACAATATCACTTGATAATATATTAAACATTGCAACTGATTGAGTAGTGTGCATCAGCACCGGAACTCACTGAGAATGGGAGACTTGGATTACTCACCAAAATATTTTGAGGCTTTATATCTCAATGACATACCCCAACAACTGCATGCATATATGCAAGGCCTCTAAATAACTAAAAGGATGGACAAGTTCATAAGGCATAACAAAATAAATAGCAGAGCTTTCTGATAGCATATAATCGAGATAAATAAATAAAGTTTAACATAGACAAGCGGCATCCGTTGACTTGAATGGGTATACTACTTTAAGACTTTGTACACAGTCTCAGGGAGATAATCACATTACAATGATCCATCAAACGCATTAACTGCAGCTCGCAATTTTTGTAACGTTTATCTTGCAAAACCTTCTTTATTGCTACTGGTTCTCCAATTCCCAAGCATTTTTCCTACAAAATAATGGCTTCAGTGATTTAGCTCTAGATAACTAGGTCAGGAGATTAATAACATCGTCATATTAGGCATACAAACCTGAAAAATAATTCCAAAATGATCCAGTACCCACAATGCACTCCGCCATATAACTAATCGTCTGCAACATCACCATAGATAGGATATTAGACCCAATTCAATCCCTGAAATGATAAACATGATTAAAAACTAAATTATGCACATTCCATGTCCATGACAGTGACAATAATATTTATCAAGTTCCTAGCATTTAAAACCACATCACTTAGACATCCAGCATGAATTTCAAGACCAAACCATTTTTGGCTCACCATTCTTGCCTCCAATTGTAGTGGAGATAATGTGACCAGTAACTGGATCGTTTCCATTAATAACGGGTGTAAAACCTTCCTGTAATAAAAATAAAGCAGGTCACAAATTCTTTAGCAAACTTAATTACAATTTCAAATAACTCAACCAACACCACTAGACTTCATATCATTACCATATACCAAAAAGAGAAAAAGAAAAGACAGAGGTATACAAAATTAAGGGAAGAAAAAAATGAACTAAGAAAATACCTTAAAAATCAAGAAAAGATAACACTTCTTAAAGCCTATAGATTTGAAGAAAGAATCATATGCCATGAAACTTGAGAAGAAAGCGCACACAAACAAGTTTAAGGAGAACCAACCATCAGCTAGACATGGAAAATAAAATCCATTTCAAAAGATTCCATTAAACTTGGAGTAAATACAACATTGAAACTCCAATGTCGAAGCAATTATCGTGATATACATTTACATTGAGATAGAACATAAAGGCTTTCATGAAAATAGAAATTCAACAACATAAACAAAAGGAGTTTAATAATTAAAACATGCTACTTTTCATACTAATTAAATTCAGCTGGCACCCTCAATAGACAATAGTATTACAATAATCGCCAGAATATTCCCCGGATAGATCTATGCGGATCCTATAAAAATCAAATCAAGGTACGAGGCGAAATGAAGATACTGAACACAACTAGGGTTTCTACAATGAATGTTGGAATCGAATCTAAACGGGCAAGAGAGAAAGATCAGAGAGAAGTGATAAATGCAGTTCGCTTCCATATTACAGGAAACGACAGAAGCGAGGTTCACGGCGGCGGGAGGTGTTAGAGGTTGGTCAAGAGTAGCAATACAAGGATGATGATGATGGTGAGATTGATGTTGATGGTCAGATGGTGGATTGTGGTGATGTTACTGAGATCCTAGTGGCAACGAGACCGTGTGACTTTTCCCCTTTGACGATGCTTTCTTTTTTGTGTTACATGAATATTCTATACAATATATTATGTTGCATCTATAAATAAATATATTTTTTCTTTAATATTTATACATAATTGAGTCGAGCTTTGAATTTTTCTTATTGAACTTAAGGCTTGATAAGGCTAATACTCGACTAGACTCATCTCGATTACATCCATTTGCAGAGGATTGTAAATAAGTGCAGAGTCGGAATATACGTATTCTCAAACTTGTTTGAAAGTATATCGAGTTTTAAAATTTATATTTAAGCCTGTTTGATTAGATATCGAGTCGAGGTCAAACGAGCTTTAATCGAGCCAAACACGCGAGCTCAATATTTTTATACATGTTTGTTCAATTTTTACTTATCGAGCTCGAGTTTGAGTTGAATTTTAAATTTTATCAAATAAAAAATTATGTTCAAACTTGTGTTGATATGTTTCTCGAATCGAGCTCAAACGAGCTTTTAACGAACGAACTTGAATCGAATATCGAGCTTGGTTTAATTTTCAGCCCTAGGATTGCATTATATTATACATATTCTTGAAAAATTAAAGGGTTAATTTTAAAATGTTGCACTAATAAATATATCACATTTTAACGTGTAGCAAATTGAACATTCTTAAAAAAATATGGCCATAAAAAAGCCGACATGAATTTTTTTTTCATGTGTTCATATTAGTATGAAAAGTAAATTTATTTTATCCACTTTATTTTGCACGTACAATAAATATATAATATTCTAAAATATAATTAATAACCACGTGATTTTTCACTGAGCTAAGTGATTAATTGATAATATTTTCAACTATTTATCTATATATACATATATGGACATATATATATTCGGGGGCCCTCAATTTTTGGGGCCATGTACAGTCGCTCACCCTGCACAACCTTAAAACCGCCCCTGACCATGGATGATGGTGAAGAATAAGACATGGATGTTGTGGATAAGAAGAAGCAAAAGGAGACTGATGAGATCACACAAGAAACTAAGGCGGTTTTAGAGAAGATAGTGAATGTTAGGTTGAGTTGTGCACAACCAAAAATGTTCCTCAACGTTCTTCGTCACATTCTAAGTTCATCAAGTATAAGCCGTCTGGCGCTAAACAGAGGATAATTCGTATGGTGGAGATGGGAGTAGATCCTTTAGAGCCGCCAAAGTTTAAGCACAAGAGGGTACCTAAACCTTCGGGTTCTCAACCGGCCCCTGTTATGCAATCTCCGCCTCGGGCTGTGACTGTGAAGGACCAGCAGGACTAGAAAATCCCACCTTGCATTTCTAATTGGAAGAACCCTAAAGGGTACACAATTCCTCCGGACAAGCAGTCAACATACATATCATTTCTCTCTCTCTCTCTCTCTCTCTCTCTCTCTATATATATATATATACATATATCCATTTGTTATAAAAATAAGGTCGGAGATTTTTCCCGGCCCTTGATCTTATACCGCATGCTCCGCTTGCTAATCAATTTCTACCAAGTTTATTGATAACATGTATACAATTCACATGCTCGATAAACTCATCAAACATCAGTTTGATCACGTGAAATATTAATCTCAATTATCAATGTGAAACTAAGACATTTGATGCTATATCTTAATTCATCAATATATATAATATAATGTGCATGATCAAAAGTGATGCTTGAGGCTTGATCAATTTGCATATCATAATTAATTGATCAAATTAAAGCAAAAACTCTTTGATATACCATCTAGTTCGATCACCTCGTGGGAGGAATTGGAAGAGCAGTTCTTGCGCAAATTCTTCCCAAAATCCCGAGCTGCAAATCTGAGGATGGCCATTAGCAGTATCAAACAGAAATAAAATGAAAACTTAGCCGAATACTGGGCGAGATTCCAACAACTGTGTCGCAAATGCCCAGACCACGGATTCTCTGATTATCAATTGTTCACCAATTACTTTTACCGTGGCATGTCTTCCTTTGACAGGAAATGTGTAGACGCGGCCAGTGGAGGATCTCTCATCAATAAAACTTTGGATGAGGCAAAACAGCTCATCATCGACATGGTTTCTGGAGGCCAGCAATATGAAGACGAGGAAGATGATCGCTACAGACCAGTGAAAGGGATTGATCGAGGTGAGAACTCTGGGGTGAATGACAAGATTGATGCACTGACTTCTCTAGTTCGAGGCTTGGCAGTGGCACATACTCAGAATGTTCATTGCGGAGTCTATTCAGAGAATGAGCATTTCACAGGTACCTGTCCTACCTTGCACGAGCCTCCATCTGAGCAAGCATGTTATGGATCGGGCGATGCACAATAAGATGCCCTCAGAGGAATACACTATGATGCTCCATAAGGAGATGCTTTCAGGAGAAAGCAGAATTATGATCCTTATTCCAACACGTACAATCCAGGTTGGAGGAACCATCTGAATTTCCGTTGGAAGCAGCCGGGAGATCAGAGACCACCTGGAGATTTACCTCCGAGGCCACCGCAAGACAACCCGTATGCCCATACGGATAAACCAGTACCGAGCATGAGTGAGCTTATGAAGTGTTTGGAACAAAGCAATGTTCTGGTGAACAGTTTAGCTCAGAATCAGAAAGCATTCCAGCAAGAGACGCAAGCAGCCCTAGGCAGTATGGGCACACAGATAACTCAGCTTGCCACCCAGATGAACAAGATGCATGGGCATACAGGGAAGCTGCCCTCCCAAGCTGAGCAAAATCCCAGGGGGAATGTTAGTGTCATAACCCTTCGAAGTGGAAAGGAACTGGTTGAAGTGGAGGCTAAGAAAGAGAAATATTCTTTAACGAACCGAACTTGAGCATCAGAGTATTTGGCTCGATTCGATTCATTTACAGCCCTACTTGCAAACCACATATTTTCATCAAATTATAACATAAAGGTTTTTATACAATTCCTTTATTTAGGAGGCTAATTAATTGGTTTGATAATTTGATTTTGATTTCTTACGAATTTTTCATTTTCACTAATCAAGTTTAACTTCAATATTAGGGACAAATTAAAAAAAAAACTATGCTCAAATTTGTTTTTTATGCTTAACAAAGAAGAAAAGAAGTTATTGACTGTGACCTTTTTTTTTAAAATTAGTCAGGGGAAAGCACGATGGGTCCTGAATCCAAGACATATCCCTTCATACACGGGTCTTCACCGTTTGGATATTTTCGTATCATGCATGAAGCGTGATCAACATTTTGGTATTATTTTAGTTTTTCCTTTCTTTTTTAAAATATGGGTGAGAAATATTATCATAATTATAACTTTCGATTCAATGGGAAATGCACACTAATCTCATTTATGAACATGTACGTATGACTAAAGCAACATTTGGTACCGTACTAAAATGTAGTATTTGATTGTATTTAAATTTCGATAGAACTAAGTCTCCCTTTTACACCGAATATATTCTCATCCCTAGACATAAGAAATGAAGAAGAAATTAAGAATACGGCAATATTTATTGTCTTTTAATAAAATTATTTCTTATTACTTTCAGATAACTCATGCCAATTAAAAGTCTATTATACAAATACTAGTGTACGAGATCCTTAGTTTATTGCTATATTTTAGTTATGTATTTTATTTATGAAAAGACATGTCCACTAACGATTGAAATACTTAGATGACAAATTATCCGGATCAAGTAACAAAAAACCTAAAAATAGAAAATGAAAGTTAATTTCCATTATTCTAGGAGACTTATGGAAGAGGGTCACAGTTTACTAGTTTTCTTCGTTGAAATCAGCATCTTAGAGAATCATCCTAGCTAGGTACTCCGTATTCGCTTCTCTTCTCTCTCTGCAGGCTCTCTCTCTCTCTCTCTCTCTCTCTCTCTCTCTCTCTCTCTCTCTCTCTCTCTCTCTCTCTCTCTCTCTCTCCCTACTTCTACAAATCTTACTTGTTTGAGTTCGAAGGTTGCTTTTTTCACTCTTGTCCGAATTTCTCAATTATAATTTGATAATTTTAATTTACGAATGTTGGAAATATTTGATGCTTGTTCAATAATATTATTGACATATATAAGATTGATGACTCTTGATAATTAGGGCGATTGCACGCACCGGCGATCGGTGGTGTCTTCTTATGCGTATACTGCTGGAAATGTCGTCGGCGCCAGCGCCGGCATCAGATCCTCCTCCTCCGCCGCCGTCATCATCATCGCCACCGCCTCAAGCCAATAAAAGTTCGCCGCCATCGCCGTCAAGAAAAAGTCCTCCACCTCCCAAGTCTCGGCATCCGCCACCGCCGCTTCGGCCCAGAGAATCAGATGAAAACGCACAATCACAATCAGAATCGATCTCAATCCCGTTGGAAACATCGAAGAACGGCAATCGTGAGAAAGCCATTATAGGGGCAGCTGTAGGGCTAGGATTGTTCTTCATCATTTTCATCATCATCTGTGTGTGTTGTTGTAGAAGGAAGAAGAAACGCGCCGATCGCGACGATCGTAAACACTACTATCAAGATCACAAGTCTCAAAATTCTGGTACGTTACCTACCTGCAAAATTTTTATTTATCACTAATATTGTAACATTATACTCCGCATACAAATAACGTAACAGTAATAATTAATGTAGCATTAATTAATGTCATCAAAATGATTACTCAATTTTCAGTAAATACAAGTAGGGTTTGTATAAAACCAAATGAAAGAATCCAAACATAATTAAACCTAGATTATAGAAAGGCAAATTTAAATATGATCCAAGAATTGCACTAGAAAGTTAGCTGTACGTATTAATTTTATACAGGCGCAAACTACTACAATAATATGGGTGGCCAAAGAAACTGGCAACACAACACCGGCTACGGACCCTCCATGGACGGCAAGATGAAATACCATCCACCGCCGCCACCACCGAGCTCCTCCATGAGCTCCGAACATTGGATGGCGGCGCCGCCTCCACCTCCACCGATGAGCAGTCACATGAGCTCGGGAGGGTTCTCGGGGCCTGCACCACCGCCTCCACACCCTGTGGTGGCGTGGGGCGGGTACAACCAGAGCACCTTCACGTACAATGACTTGGCCGCTGCGACGGGCGGGTTCGCGCAGGCGAACCTCCTCGGGCAGGGGGGATTCGGGTACGTGCACAAGGGGGTGCTGCCCAACGGGAAGGAAATTGCTGTGAAGAGCTTGAAATTGAACAGCGGGCAGGGGGAGCGGGAGTTCCAAGCGGAGGTTGATATAATAAGCAGAGTTCATCATCGTCATTTGGTGTCGTTGGTAGGCTATTGCATCTCCGGATCCCAACGGATGTTGGTTTATGAGTATGTCTCCAATTCAACTCTCGAGTATCACCTGCACGGTATGTACGTACATACTGTATATACGTCTCCAATTTGTCTTATTACTATACATATAGACGTGTTTAATGCATGCATGCAGGACCTGACCGCCCAACTATGGATTGGACAATAAGGCTAAGAATTGCTTTGGGAGCAGCCAAAGGGTTTGCTTACCTTCATGAAGATTGTACGTTCATCTCTCTTATTCCTAAAACTTTTTTTTATGCTTATATATTATTATATATATGTCGTCTTAATTGTATACTATATATAATACTTGTATAAACATGATATGAATCTTATTTTGCTATATATTCCTAAATGTGTGACAAATTTAAATAGCATTCTCTTCGGTGATCATCGTATAAAACATGCAGGTCATCCTCGCATTATCCATAGGGATATTAAAGCTGCAAATATTTTGCTGGATAACAATTTTGAAGCAAAGGTATGCTACTGGTTATATATATATCGTTAATTATAACAAATAATAATTAGCAGGCATCTTTTTTTAAATGTGAAAATAAATAGTAATGTTTCAATTAAAATGAAGTAATGCATATTTCTTCTATTTTCTTACAAATTAAATAAAGTTCTCGATCGGTTAATTCCTTGATTAAAAAAAAATACACATTTGACACAGGTGGCTGATTTTGGATTAGCAAAGCTTTCGTCAGACAACAATACTCATGTTTCAACTCGTATAATGGGAACGTTTGGGTAAACAATAATTTTCCCAATCATATTCTCTCGTTCTATATTAATTAAATTAAATAAAAAAAATTGTAACTAATTATTTATATGAATTAATTGACACGTACGTACTGCAGGTACTTGGCGCCTGAGTATGCATCGAGCGGGAAGCTCACTGAAAAATCCGACGTCTACTCGTTCGGGATCGTGCTTTTGGAGCTTATAACCGGACGACGCCCCGTCGACATCACCAGCGACGACGATGATACTTTAGTTGATACGGTAATTCAATGTTTATTTCTTTTTTAGGAATTAGGATAGGTAAACCTTTTGTTTTTTTAATAATAATCTCTCAACATAGGAATGGTATTATCAATTATATATGTGAGATTGTTTAACGCACCAGTGTGATTTTTTTTTTTTTGGGTGTGATTATGATGATATCATAGTAAATGATTATTTAATTTCAACCAAAAGAGGAAAAAAAATGTTAGTTAAATATGTAATGTGATTCTATGAGTATCACTGTTTTTAATATAAAATAATTTTGTTAAACAAAAAAAAATTAAGGAAGTATTAATTAATTTATAATTATATGATGCAGGCAAGGCCAGTATTTATGAAAGTGGCAGAAGGGGGAAGCTACGAAGAGCTGGTGGATCGACGGCTACAAAATAAGTATGATCATGGCGAGATGCTACGTATGGTATCCTCTGCTGCTGCGTGTATTAGACAATCTGCAAGAAAACGTCCTAAAATGAGCCAGGTATATACGTTATACAGTGAGTGCTAATTGAATCTTAATTAGAAACATGATATACAAAATTAATTATCAATATTATTTTATTAATATTAGGAACTCCAGTTGGTTTGCTAATCCTTTTATTTATAAATTCACTCATTTTTGGGAAAACGCATATATTACTCCCTCTACTTTTCTGATTCTTTTTCATATTTAATAAAGGGTAAATTACAATTTAATTTGTTTTAACAAAAATAATTCAACATTGAATGTTTAAACATAAATAACCCAATATTTTAATA
This sequence comes from Perilla frutescens, assembly GCA_026008535.1. Classification (NCBI taxonomy): domain Eukaryota; kingdom Viridiplantae; phylum Streptophyta; class Magnoliopsida; order Lamiales; family Lamiaceae; genus Perilla; species Perilla frutescens. The sequence continues at coordinate 31,900,506 of BRKX01000012.1, forward strand.
TTACAATTTAATTTACAATGTTTGAACAATCTAACATAAATGATCCAATATTTTTCGTAAAAATGACTTTACGATCAATTTCAGACAATTGTACTCTCAAGTAAGTTAGACAACATATATAATGAAATGATATTATTGCCAAAAAAAAAACAATCAAAATAACATTGTTTTGTTGAAAATGTTGGGGTCATTAATGCCAAAACATTCAAATGTTGAAATTAAATTGTAATATTAAAATGTTATGTTTTTATTAAAAACATCCACATGTTAGGAATTAAATATTAATTATTAAAAGTTCGGTTTTTAATTCATTAGGTAAAACTCATCATATAATTATGTCCGAATAGCATAGGAAATCATGACAATAGCAAAAAAAGTAAAAGGTAGAGAAATGATATATATAGATATAGATATGGTGAATTTGATGATATGTTATATAAATATATATAGGTTGTGCGGGTTCTAGAAGGGGATGTGTCGTTAGATGATCTGCAGGAAGGAATGAAAGCGGGGCAAGGTTCGTTGTCAGCCAGTAGCTCTGACTACGACTTGCAGAGACATCAAACCGGCACCGACCTCACCGACTATTCTCACTCTAGCGGTTCAAGTTCCAACGAAATCAACCGAACCAGCCCCGGATCTCGATTTCTCGGCCCCTGATCATCATTAATCACATTTCACACCATTAATTATTACCTACATTTGTAATTAAATGGACAATTCAAACCATTCATTCTTCCCATTTTTACATGTTTCAATTCCATGGTTATAATAAAGTGTGGTCGATCATATCACTTTTTATTTCTACTTTCTAAGCTTTACATTTTTTTTTACAGGAATTACATTACTGTTTCTTTCCTTTAATTACCAATTCCATCAAAAACACGTATATATTGTTTCGGGATAGATAGTTATATTATCAACATTTTATTTGTCATCCAAGTCTACGTCTTTTTTTTTTTTGAAGAGTAACCCGCGATCACTACCGAGGTGCGCACTGCTAAGTCTACGTTTTCTGAGATACTAGTATATCTCCCGTGCAGTGCACGGAAAAATCTTATGTTCAATATAGGTGATTCCAAAATATAAGCATAGTGAAAAGAATACAAAAATTTGTATGAGACTGTCATGTGGTTCAAAATTAATAAGACGGGTTAAAATTTGAATCCAAACACAACATCTAAAGTTTATAAATTAACAACCAAGAAGCAATGAAACTCATATGTAGACCTCATCGACTACAGTTCTAATATAAATAATATATAATAAGTTACAACCTATAGAAGAAATTCTAAAAAATGAATAAGACATGGATCACACACACACACATATATATATTAATTAGACTCTTATCACATGACTGATGTTATGAAATGGAGCAACTTTCATTGAAGTAGAAGAATGAATTCACAATATAATTAAGTACATCTCTCTCTAGCTCATCATATCTCTTCACCGACAAATTAAAACTAAAATTATCTCCTATATATACGCACAATTAGCCCAATAAAGAAGCACATTTATGCCACCAATCCTAATTTAAAATTTGATACGTACTTTTATTCTTGCATCGCACGGGAGAAGTGCTAAATTTTTTATGTATTACACAATCAAAATTTGATCATATATAGAAAATCTGAAATTTAAAATAAAATTAACACTTAGTCTATAATTACACCACCAAAAAGTGGAATAGGTCCCACAAATACTACAAAAAAAAGATCTTTAGAGATAAGATTATTAGCGATGATAAACGTCATTACTAATACTTGAATTTTAGCAATGACATGTCATTCTAATTATTACATGTCATATCTAATAATTTTTTTGTGATGACATTGTTGTCACTTAAAAATATTTTTGCGACATCATGTCGTCGTCACAAATAATGCATCCCTAAAAGTTCGTCCCAAATAAATTAAAAATTATTTTAAGTGACAACATTATCGTCACAAAAAATGTCATTAGAAATAACATGTAATTATTAGAAACGACATGTTGTTACTTAAGTCTATTATTTGTGACGACAGCTAATAATATTATCACTAAAGACCGTTTTTTTAGTCGTGATATACAACACCGGAATCCAGTGGCGGAGCCAGGAATATTGACCAGGGGGGCCCAAATTCATAATGTAAAAAATTCATAAATAAAACGATACAAAATAAAACTGGTACAAGTCTAATATTCTTAAAATAACACATCACAACGTCTGAAAATAAAAAGTTAAGCATAGCAACCTCATAACATTTCTCTTCTATTCTTCATATTCTGAAATCGCTGCATGATAGTTTCATTAGTAACATTCACAAATGCATATTTTTCGATGTAAGGTACCAAACAATCACAAATACAAGTGACATGCCACATTATAACTAATTAGTAGCAATTCAATTTCAAATTTCCCATAAATTCGCAAGCTGAATTTAGATAAGTTGAATTTAAATGATGTTGAAGATTTCTAGGAAAAGAATAAACTATGAAATCGTCAAATCAAGGAGAAACTAAGTTAAACTACAACAACCAAATCTTCTAGAATTGCAGCTGCTTAATAATTATTTAGCTGATTAAATTGTTTTTGCTATATAAAATTCGACTGATTTCAATTTGTTCAAATAGGCCATAGTAGAGCCCGATGTCATTGCTCTATTAAATCAATTCAACAAAAAATGCATAATAGATTTTACAATTAAATTAATTCAAGAAAAAATAAATTATAAATGCCAATATAAAGAATATTACCTTAAAAGCTTCACTGAAGTTTGATTTTTATAACCTCCACTACAAATCTTCAATGAACCCTAAAGTTTAAATATCAACACTAGAATGAAAGAATTGAAGAAGAAAATGGGAGGGGAGATCGGAATCGGGATTTATGTATTTTGAATTGCGGAATTCATCGCTGGAACTAGAAAGAATTGGTATTTTGGGAAATTGAGGATGAATTGAGAGCTGACCGTGAGTTCTCTTGGAGGGGAGTAAGTTTTTTTTTTCAATTTTTTAATAATTAAATACTATTACTATATTAGTTTTTTTTAAAATTCCAGGGGGCCCAGTGCCCCCCTGGCCCCCCTCCCCCTCCGCCAATGCCGGAATCTATAGTCATAGGATCCTAACGGCATTTTCCAGCTTGGCAACTTAGGAAGTCAGTATTGAGCAATTTATGTTGCGATCGAATCCTCACATGAGGAAATTGATGTCCGGAAAAGCTAAGGAGGTATATGAAGCAGAACCATGTGTTCTCGCTCAGTTCCACCGGTGGAGGCGAAGAAGAGAGTGAAGATGGTGCAAGGAAAAAGTAAATATAATTTGATTTCCAATTTTTTAGTTTTTTGCATTCTGGTATTTATGTTGTGATGAACTACTCATTCCCACCACACCGCTTCTTTGTTTTCAAAAGAAGAAAAAGAGTTACAAAAATATAAATGCAATAATTGATGTGCTCATTTCAAAACACATTAATGCTCACATTTATGAATTTGAAATGAGAAAATTGATTTTTTGCGGGAATTATTATAAGGCTCACGACTCCGTTATAATATATTAGTGTAGATGTGTACATTGGGAGGAGGTTTTTCAAGACAGATTTCTTGATTTTAAATATTTGATCTTTTGTTAATTGGCAGAATATATATATATATACACACACACACAGACATATATAATAGAAATTCGGAAATTGGAATTACTTTCATAATGAATGATGCAAGTGTCGGTTTTTTTTTTTACTGAGATATTTTCTATGGATCACGAATTTGTCATTTCGCCATTGTGACTTCATGGGATGCAAGTGTTGATTATTTAAATGTGAATATGGGGCTGGCATATCTGAGCATCAGAAATAATGGTTTTAAATAACTCTGTTTTGTTCTTCTTTTTTTTTTTTGTAGTTGGGAGTTTGTGCTTTTAAAAGGGAAAAAAAAAAACGAATTTGTGCTTCTTTGCTTCACAATATAATATATATGGAGTAATCCGTCTCAAATATTTTTCATTCTTGTGATTATTTGCATTGTTTGTGTTGGTTGGAACAAAATCAATATAATATGTATGTAGCTGATAACTTGATATCACTTGATTCAATATTTATCCCTCGATAAACAAACTATATATAAATCCAAACTTAATAAAATTAAAGATTTTGATCGTGATTTAAAGCTACAAATTAATACATCTAATATATAGTATAAGTATCAATTTTCTAATCAAAACTAACTGAAGTAGTACTTTATTGGAAAATTGTCAATTTAAGACTTGAAAGATGATTAATTTATCAATTCAGGACCTGAAAAATGAAATTTATTAATCGGAGATCTGAAAAATGAAATTTGTCAATCTAAAACCTAACAAATTGTGTATTTTGATTTTTTTTAAACTATTTTTATATTCATTTTCCACTAAAATTCATTCTATTAATTATCTATTAAATTAATTTTTAAAAATAATTAAAAGTTTAAAACAAATTGAAATACATGATTTTTGAGTTATTATATTGATAATTTTTATCTTTCGAACCCTAGATTAATCTTTCATTTATAGATTACCCATCTTTCAGGTTCTGAATTAACAATTACCCTACTTTAATTTATAAGCAAGAGGAAAATCGAGAATGGAATTAATGATTAAATATATAAAATGATATAATGCATAATTAAAACTTTCTTATGTTTTAATATTCAATATAATCTATAAAAATCAAATTTAAAATAACGAGAATAACATGAAATGAGAAATTGGTTAAAGAAAAGATTTATAAGGCCATCTCTACTAAAATAGATAAATTTGTGGATGATGAGAAATTGCATGAAATGAATGATAGTGTTAAGGCCACTATTTTGTTGAATCTGTGCAGTACTGTGGTTAGAAAAGTGTCTCATCATCAATGTGCCAAAGATCTGTGGGATAATCTGATATCTTTATATACTGCTGCTTCTGAAGAATCTATATGGTCTTTGCAAAATCAATTTATGTCTTTTCAAATGGATGCTTCTAAGGATACTGATGCCAATATGGATGAGTTTTATAAATTGTTACAAGATCTAAAACTTACTAGTGATGATTCCCTTGAAAAGTATGCTCCTCAAGTGTTGCTTAGATCTATTCCTGAATCTTTTGCTGAAGTTAAATCTGCTCTTAAATATGGTGGTTCTAAGGTGAATTGTGATATGATTGTCACTGGTTTAAAAGCAAAAGAAAGTAAAATGAGGAAATGAAATCCCAGCCTTTGCATAATGAAATCATGTATGTGAACAAGAAAAATAATAGAAATCCTCCTCATGGCTTTAATAAACCTTTGAATCTTGAGAATCCTAGTGTGCTTGTTGTTGAAAGACATATGAGGTATATGTAATTAGGATAAAACCAACATCAGAATCAGAATTATGCTCAAAATCATAATCATGCTCATAATTATATTTTTGACCAGAAGCTTAGGAAAACATGTTGGAATTGTGGTAAACCTGGTCACTTTTCTAATAGATGTAAGCAACCTAAAAGAAATAAAGGTTATGTGAATTATGAGCCGAAACAACATGCTAATAATGTGTATGATGATGATGGTATTTATATGGTACATGATGCATATGATTTTCAATTCATCAATTACACTAATGTTGTGTCAAAATCTGTTTCAAATAATGAATGACTTATTCATTCTGGTTGCACTTTTCACGTCATTCCATTTAAGCATTTATTTCATAACCTGCATTATATGAATTCTGGACATGTAGCTCTTACGGATGTTCAAAATCGTGATATTCAAGGAAAATGTGATATCTGCTTGAGAATTGAAAATGGGAGCATGCTTACGTTAAATGATGTCAAATATGTGCCTTAATTGAAATTCAATTTGTTATCTGTGTCCAAAATTGCTGATAAGATGCTTGATGGTTCTGTGAATTCTTTGAGATTCAAATTTGAGAAAGATTCAATGCTTTATTTTATTGCTTCCCGAAAGGGTGATTTGTATGTTTTCCAAGCTGAGTCTGTGCATCTGCCTGTTGTTAATGTGATTCAAGAAGATAAGACTGCTTTATGGCATGCTAGACTAGGACATATGAGCAGTAAGGGTCTTGCAATTTTGCATAAAAATGGTGTATTTGGCAAAGATAAAGTGTCTGCTATACCTTTATGTGAACCGTGCGTTATGGGCAAGCATCATAAAGTTCATTTACCTGTCACTATGCCTTATCCTAGGAAGCATGTTAGTTCTGAAATTCTTGAATATTTGCATGGGATGTTTGGGGCCCAGCCAAAGAGCCCACCCATGGTGGAAATAGTTTTTTTCTGTCTATTATTGATGATTTTTCGAGAAAAATCTGGGTGTTTTTAATGAAGAACAAATCTGGTGTGTTTATGCATTTTTCTAAATGGGCTGCTGAAATTCAAAATCAAACAAAAAGGAAAATTAAATACATTAGAACTGACAATGGGCTTGAATTCTGTAATAATGCTATGGATAATTGGTGTTTTGATCAAGGTAGTAAAAGGCATAAAATTGTGTCTTATACTCCATAGCAAAATAGAGTGGCAGAGAGAATGAATAGAACTCTCCTTGAGAGAGTTAGAGCTTACGTGTTGCCTCTGGTCTGTCTAAACGTTTTTAGGGTGAAGCTCTCATGATTGTGACTTACTTGATTAATAGATCTCCATCTGTGCCCCTGCTTGGTAAAATGCCTGAAGCTGTCTTCTTGAATAAGCATGTTTGTTTGTCTAATTTGAGAGTCTTTGGGTGTGCTGCATATGTTCATCAAAAAGTAAGCAAACTTGATCCTAGAGCTAGGAAATGTGTGTTTCTAGGATATCCTGAAAGTGTGAAAGGGTATAGATTATGGGATAGAAGCGTGCCTGGATTTAAAACATGTGTTAGTCATGATGTAATATTCAATGAGCATGATTTTCCCTGTCTACCTAAATCCTCACCTTATGTTGCTCCAAGTGAGGTGGAGAATTTGAAACACTTGGATAATAACTTGTTTGATTTTATGTCTGCTCCTCATGTTGCTCCAAGTGAGGTGGAGGATAAGATGGAGAATGTGACTCCTATGCCGTTTGAATCTGAAAATATGTCTCATGATTTATCTGTCACTGAGCATGAGTCTGATAATCATAATGTGGATGATATCGTGTCTGGGCATAAGGCTAATGATGAGCCTATTAATAATATGCATGTGTCTGATTTTGAATCTAGTTCTAGCTCTGAAAATGAACCTAAGACTATTCCTGAATCTGAGAATTTGAACAATTATCAACTTGCTAGAGATAGGGTAAGAAGGAATGTAAGATTACCTGCTAAATATGATGGTTATAATATGTCTTTATATGCATTTAATGTATTTAGCAATGTTGACCAATTTGAGTCTAGAACTTATAATGAAGCTGTGAAATCTGATGAATCTGATAAATGGCTTTCTGCAATGAATTATGAGATGAAATCTTTGCATGACAACAATACTTAGATACTTGTTGAAAAGCATGATGATTGTTCTATTGTTGAATGCAAATAGTTATTTAAAATCAAGCATGAAATTGATAATATGAGGTATAAAGCAAGATTGGTAGCAAAATGTTTTACACAAAAGAAAGGAATTGATTATAATGAGATATTTGCTCCTATTGTTAAGTTTACTACTGTGCAAATAATACTTGCTCTCGTTGCTCACTTTAACTGAGAACTTAAGCAAATGGACGTAACTACTGCATTCTTGCATGGTGAACTTGAAAACAACATTTACATGAAACAACCCGAGGGCTTTGTTGATAAAAACAAACTTGAGCATGTGTCTACTAAAGAAGTCTCTATATGGTTTGAAACAATCCCCTAGGCAGTGGAATATTAAGTTTGATCAATGCATGAAAAACATGAACTTCACTCGTAGCAAATTTGATCATTGCTTATATTTTATGGAGACTGATACTCCCATGTTTTTGCTATTATATGTGGATGATATGTTGCTCATTAGTCCTTGCATTAAAACTGTGATATATATTCAAAAATGCCTTTGTGATAATTTTGATATGAAAGACCTAAGTGATGCTAGGAAAATTCTTGGCATGAACATTGATAGAAATAGAGAAAAATCCACTCTTGTGTTGCATCAATCTGCTTATGTGGAACAAGTTCTCAAGAAATTTAATATGGAAGATTGTAAGCCTGTTAACGTGCATATTACTTCTCATTTTGTGTTAAGTAAGGATCAGTCTCCAAAGACTGACTCTAAAATGTTTGAAATGCAAAATGTGCCTTATGCCAATGCTATTGGCTCTGTGATGTACTTGATGATTAGCACGAGGCTTGATATTGCATATGCCGTGTCTTGTTTGAGTAGATACATGGCCAATCCTGGATTACCTCACTGGGAAGCACTTAAGTGACTTCTCCGGTATTTAAAAGCCACTATGAAGTGTGGTCTGACTTTTGGCAAGTCAGCAAATGGTGTGAAATGTGTGGGTTACGTGGATTCAAACTATGCGAATGATAGAGATAATAGGAAATCCACAACATCTTATGTGTTTACTTTATGTGATTCTTGCATTAGTTGGAAGTCTCAGCTTCAATCAATCGTTACTTTATCTACAACTGAATCTGAATATATTGTTGCAACTCAAGCTATGAAAGAGAATATATGGCTAAATGGTGTGTTGTCTAAGATTAAATTTATTGATGATAAGTCTATGGTCTATTCTGATAGTCAATCTGCTATTCAACTGTGCAAAAATCCCGTGTTTCATGATCAAACTAAGCATATTGATGTGATGTTCCATTTTATTCGGGATGTTGTTGAAAAAGGAAAAGTTTTGCTTGATAAGATCCCTTCTGAATTTAACCCTGCGGATAAGGGCACTAAGTGCTTTTCAGTTGCAAAGCTGACATCCTGCAAAAAATCACTGAACTTTGATCTTGGTTGAATTCTTTTATGTGAGCTTTATGTGATGGTATTCTAGTCTTGGGGCTGGATACCTTATTTGTTTTCTGTGTTTTGTTACTTGTTATTTATGTGTTGGTTAGCCTTTCCCGTTAGTACTGTGCTAGGTTACATCTCAGTCAAGGATAGTCATCAAGTGACTTGAGATGATTTGCAAAAGGGTTGATCTCTAGTGTTGAGACTGAGTTCAAATACGCATAGTATTGTTCTCTCCCTCTCTTATCTTGTCTTCATGATAGACGGGAGTAAAAATAGGCGATGATGATATCCATGTTAAGGTGTGCGGTGTTTTCTTCCTTAGCGACTTAATGATCAGTGGGCCAAAGGTAGAAATGTGGAGATTTTGGCCCAATGATCATTAATGGGCTCATTTAATTATTTGATAGCCCAATTTCTCCTAATTAGCCCAAAACCCCTAATTATGCCCTAAACTCTTTCTTCTTCACGATAAAATGATTGGAGCCGCACTATTTCATTAAGCTTGTGAGATCAACACACTGTGAGAGGGCTCTGCTATTCCTAATCGAGACTCATCGTCGGATTCCATACCTTGGTCTCCTGTTAGGCATTGAGAGTGTGTGCAAGCTTCATGAGAGAGACATAGATCGATTTCTGCCTCTTACCCTCTTAAATCTGTTCAGATTATGGCCTGCTCTAAATCATCCGTCTGATCATTCTTATTGCCGGAAGTTGACACCGCCATTCTTGGATCCCTGAGCCAAATCCTTCTTCATTTCTCCTATTTTTCTTTCTTATATATATATATATATATATATATATATATATATTTCTGTTCATCTTGTTTGTTAATTTACAGTCATATATATATATATATATTGCCTTGGGATTGATACATATACATCAACATATTATATTATTTTTGATCGATTTCTGAAGTTGATTCTTTATGTTTTGCAGCAGTCCTACATCCATATTTATCTCATGAGAACCTCTCGACATCTGCAATCGACTCCCATATAGTTGCTGCATTTTCTGTCAAATGAGAAGACAACTAAATTCCCAGCAACTCTCTGCAAGTCTCAACGATGACTGCTGCATCACTAATCGACGGAGAAGACGACCAGAGAGAGACATCCCTTGCTCTGCCATTGTCATTTACCGGAGAAGACGTCGGCATATTGGCACTGTGATTGTGAATCGGCTTCGCTGCTCCATACAACACCTCGCCGGAGCCTCGAGTCACCTGCAACTAAGTCGACAATGCTGCTGTATCTCAAGAAGATGACCAGAATTTGCAGACGAGCTTCAACCCGTTAGTCTTGATCTTGAAGCAGGCGAACTACGTTGGTGCTGCTGCAGACTAATTGCTGTGTTGCAGACAGAGAGAGGAACTCATCAATTGCACTATGTCGAAGCCCAGGCGACCGTGTGGCTGACCCATTGAGTTGGGAACCATGTAGGTGAACCTTGGCAAGGCATGGATACCCCACAGACAGGAAGGCGGCAGAGGCCAATTTTTGGAGAAGAAAAGTAGCGCCATCTTCCATCGTATGGTGAAGTAGAACCTAGTATTTTATTTTTTTGTATTTGTTGAATAAATAGTTTGTATATATTTAGTTTGTTATTTCTTGATAGATTTTGATAACTTGATGTGTGGATAAAGTTTATGCATCTAGTTCAAAGGGAATGCTTGATCCCTGATCATTTTGAGATTAGTATAATAATGGTTCTTGATTTTAGTCATTGTCTATATTGTTCGAATGTTTGATTTAGATTGATTACCCAAATTGAGTATTTATATATCTATTGCTATGATATAATTCATAAGCCGTAATTGTTGTGAATTTATATCCACAAGTAGCAACTTAAGATGACACAAATTTAGAATAATCGAATTGAGCATGTATATTCAATTTCTTGTTTGTCTATTGTCTTGGTTAACGCATTTGATAGATTAATCTATCAAATGCTTGTTCTAGATTATCTAATTGAATAGAGTTAATTAAAAAACTTATTTTAATTAACTAATCTTATGAGGCAATCCGGTTAACAATACTTATTGTTTACTGATAGATAAAAATTCCGGGGTAAAAGAAAAGAGAGGTTGCATTGATCTCGAGAAAATTAGGGAAAGATGATAACTAAACTTAGAACTATCTTTATTATAAATCATCATTTGTATGTCTATTTTCTGGACTTTATTCTCATCATAAGAATATTTAATTTTGGGCAAATCTTGTGTGCACTAGGTGCACTTCAGACAATCAACGCGCATTGACCCGATCAATGTATTGACCAAAAAACCTATCAAAATCAGTATTATTCGCAACACTAAAAAGTATCATTCGAAAATCCAAAAGTATCACTTGTATAAGTAAAAAGTATCGGCCAGAAAAAATAAATAAAGAAAAAGGCTGCCAAGATCAGTATCAATCATAACACTAAAAAGTATCACTCAAAATTTAAAAAAATATCACTTATATCCCTAAAAAGTATCACATATTTTGACGATTTTTTTGGTCAAGACGTTGACCATGCACATCTTATGCACATGAGAATTTGCGTTTAATTTTTAGGTCAATCAAATCAAATTTCCCATACTTGTGTTTTATTTTAGTTCTGAAAAAAACACTTAAAATTTATTTGTTCCCTATGAGATCAACCCATACTTGATGCTACTATTAATTAGTAGAAAAGAGGTGATGTATTTTAATTTTATGTGTCTTGACAACATGACAAATTTTTAAGAAACTTGAAAAACTATTATTCATAACCAATAAGTCCAACTGAATATCTTATTATATGTAACCCACTATGGCACTATCCAAGCACGCTATTTCTCTAATTTTTTTTAACTTGCAGTCCATTTTTCATAATGGCAAAATTAAAATAAAATAGTGATATTGTATCACATAAGTTAAACAATGTACATATATCATATACTAATTAACGAATTGGTACACATGTAATCGAGTCTAGTAGATTAATTGGCTTAAATATTATACGATTTTTTATTTTTAATATGAATTTAAACCATTACCCCTAAAACCTTTGAAATACTATGCTACCCCTAGGATAATGCCCTACGTGGTACAATAGACCTATTATGAGTGAGGTGTCCACGATTACGGTTTGCACTGGTCACAGTTACAAACCGTCGGTTAGGCAGTTCCATCCGGTGTAAATCGTAATCGGACCGTCTAGAAGCTGGTTATGGTTTATAACCGGTTCCGGTTCCGGTTTGGGTGGTTTGGGCTGTTTATCAGTTTTTTTTTGTTTTTTTACTTTTTTCCATTTTTATAAAATAGAATAAAATAATTAAAAATATTAACAACTCTATCATATTGAAAGTTGAAACTACAGTCTACAACATACAAACAAGGGTAAATTGCCTTAAAATACATCAACTTTGATGTGTTTTTAGTTTTTCACACATTTTAAAAAACATAGTTTTAATAACATGAACTCAACACTTGTTTGATTTTTCACATGATTTTGAAATTTCAGTTAATGGAAATGACTTGATTGTCGAAAATTTCCACATATACATCTATGTGGGCACCAAATTATCTTAAAATACATGAATTTTGATCGATTCTGATCGGATTTGAGTGTCCGAATTTGAAAATTATGTGAAAAACCAAACAAATGTTAAGTTCATGTTATTAAAACAACGTTTTTTAAAACGTGTGCAAAACCAAAAACACCCCAAAGTTTGTGTATTTTAAGGCAATTAACCCTACAAACAAAGTTACACCTACACCTTACAATTAAATAATTATAATTGTTACAACTTACAATTTACAACCTATAAAAAAATAGAGGGGGAAAAGGAAAAAATGTACAACTTAGAAAAATAAAAGAGGACAAGAAAAAATATTATAAATTTACAACTTAAAATCAAATTACAATAGTTACAAATTTACAATTTAGTTAATAAGGGTGGAAAGAAAAAAAAAAGATTGGGCTTGCACCTCAAAATGAAGTCCAAGTAATTTTTTCTTTATTTTTTCCCCTCTCAATTGTAAGTTATAAAATTGTTTAATTTTAAAAATTATAAAATTTAAATTACAAACTTATAACTAGCTACAATTGACATTGAAATTTAATTATAAATTTGTAATTTTAATTTTATAAATTTTTGAATTAAACAAGGTTATAACTTACAATTGAAAGGGAAAATGAAAAAAAAAGTTAGGCTTGAACTTTAAATGAAGCTGCCTACGTAACTCTTACCTTGGAATCAAAGCTCTCATAGTTTATTGTACCTTTTTTGCTGTCTAGAAGTCGAGGTCGTCATCCCACTCTTCGGCGTCAGTTTGAGAGCTTTCCCCTCCACCTTGACTTTCAGCTTCACTTTTTCCGCCTACTAGGATCAATGGTCTATCTAATAATCCATCCCAACAGTTCGCTTGCTCTCTTCGTTCGATCTTTGATTCGTCCTTCAATATCATTTGTGCTTTAAGGTGATCCATAGTTAACTTATATATTTTTTCGTCCAACATGTAATCATATTCGCTGAAGGCTTGTATAACTGCAACTGTTGATGTCGGGATTGCTAATATCTCTTTTACCATAATGGCAAGTAAAAGATATCATAATTATTACCTGCACATTTAATATCTTCCAAAACTGGATCTTGCAAATATAATTCTAATTCATCATGGTGTATTATCAGTGTAAAAGTGTAGTGTGGAGTGTCTCTTCTCGTGTATCAAAATGGGAGCTTTATATCTAAGTTAAGAACCCTAAATTGGAGATAAAAAATCACATTCCCGTGGACCCCGTGATGTGATCTCAGCAGATGATCGACACCGGGTAAAAATGTGCAGAAGACTCTAGAATCGAAGACGTCAGCTGAGGAAGGATTCAATCCAATACTAATGACTTATTAAACAAATATACTGAAATAAATGACAAAAGACTCGATTTGACCTATAAGTGCTAATCTAGGCCTAACTAAGCTATATAGACTATGACACATTAAATAAGACACAATACCAAATCAAAAGGGGCTGGTTTGGGGCGATGGTTTATGAGGGGTGTTTAGGATGATATGAATGAAATGAATAGGTTTAGAATGACTTGGTGTAGATAGGATATGTTAGAGACACGAATAACTTACAGATTATGGACGTAGAACTTGATAGCTTGAACACAACAGCTGGAACCGATGGATTGAACTTGAACTTTGATGGATGTTTCACGAACAACTTGTGGAAGGTTGATGGCGGACGTAGGATGATAAGTGGATGATGGTGAAGATGATCATCGTTGATGAAGGTAGAAGGAGTCGATACACGATGCAAACCCCGTGGACACAAGTTCCGCGAAACGTACACCACTAGTAATCTTCTCGTTAGCAATCATACCCTAGAACCATTAGAGAACTAGAACGAGACTTGAATAAAACTTAAAAGTTTGCTAGATATTTTAAGAGTGTATGGATCGAAACCAACAAAAGGTTTGGATAGACAAAATTGAATTGCACAAAGCTTAATTATCAAATAATGTCTAAATAATAATGTCACATGGATGTCCTATTTATAGGACATAAAATTCGAATCCTATGACTAATCAAACTAGGAAAAGAATACTACCTAAACTAGAATTCTAACTAGGAAAGAAGTTCTCATAATTAAAACTCTAATTACCTAACTAATAAAAGCTTCTAGAAAATCCCTTAAATAAAAAACAAAAATAAATAAAATAAAAATCTAAATAAAACATCTAACTAAATAAAATAACTAATGGATATAATTCAAAATCCATTAATTAAATTAAGGGATCCGAATTCTCCAAGTCTTCAACTCGGTGCCATGCAAACTTCTCGATCTCAACTCTTCATGCTTGGTATAGCTTCATCACCCTGCACGCATGGGTCGACAGAGTTGGCTGGGTCGAACCAGAGGCCTGATTTTGCACAGGATTGACCTAGGTGAGGTTGGGTCGGGTTGACCCAGGCCTTTACAATTTGTACTGGGCTGGGTCGATCGAGCCTTTCTGAGTCGACCCAAGTGTATTTCACATTAGGCTTCGAATTTCTTCAGTTTTTGATCATTTAATCCAGTCTATTAGTCTTTATTTCAGTATTTAATTAAGCCCAAGAGCCTAATTAAATACCTCTTCAACTCCTCTCATTCGTATTTAACTGTTTTGCTTCAAATATATAACGAAATCACAATTATTACTGCAAAACTAGCAAACACATAAAAAACTCCAAATGATAACAATATAAGCACAAAAGCTATATAAAATACACAACTTCACCTAATGAACATCATCATTCGTATTTAATTAAGCCCAAGAGCCTAATTAAATACCTCTTCAACTCCTCTCATTCGTATTTAACTATTTTGCTTCAAATATGCAACGAAATCACAACTATTACTGCAAAACTAGCAAACACATAAAAAACTCCAAATGATAATAATATAAGCACAAAAGCTATATAAAATACACAACTTCACCTAATGAACATCATCAATTCATATCCAAAAGTTGTGTAAGATACATAGTTGTCACTACTACATGATCAAATTTAAATAGTTGAGAAGAAAATGGCATACCTCCACCTTGGGATTGGATGCTAGATCCGGTTACCATTTCAAAATTAAGTTGTGATTGCGAACAAACACGCCCCAACTCCACTTGATGATGATTGTTTATGTGCACCTGGTACGTGCCATAGCCACCTCCAATGTGGTATGTGTATTGCTTATCACAATGGTTGCAATACACATCGAATAATCTGGGCTTGTCCTTCCTTGCAACCTTTCTGTGGTGAATGGTGAACAAACTGGATTTAAGAGCCTTTGGTGGTCCCTTAGCCACTTCAGGACTCTTGTCACCAGTTGTGGCAACGGCCTCGGCGGCTTCTTCTTCTTGAATCCATCATGCCAATTCAACATCAAAGTTCATTTGAGTCTCCCTTAGATCCACAGTCTTCTTCTGGTTCCGGTCTCTAAGAATATGTCATTTGAGGACTATTTTCTCGATCTTGAATTTGAACTCCACTGTGAAGACGACTATGATGGGGAGTGCATATAGAACCTTCTGCTACGGCCTTTCTCTTTCCCTTGTCTGCTCAGCTAGACATGATGTATGATTAAATGCTAAAAAATAAAACTTGATATAGGGATTGAGATTAAGAGACTAAGAGAGTAACTTGGGAACTTGAGGGAGATTGAGAGTTGAGAGAGTAAGAGACTAAGAGTGTAAGACTAAAAGATTGTAAGAGATTGAGAGTGTATGTGTGTTGTGTGTAACTTGAGACTTGAGAGTTGAGACAATGCTTAAGAGTTGAGAGAATAATTGTAAGAAGTAGAGAACAACTTAAAAAATTATGGAGATTAAGAGATTGATAGAGAATTTGGTGTGGTGAAAATAGTTGATGTAGGGGGGTATTTATAGGTGAAAATGGGGAAGTGGGAGGGAGAATTTGAAATTTAAAAATTAGGAATGAGAGGGAGAATTTGAAATTTTGAAAATCCGCCAAACCGATGGTTTGGACACAAACCGGCAGTTAAGAAGCACAAACCACTGGTTTGTACGCCTCAATCCGCCATCTTTGGTCATCCACCGTTGATTAAGATCACCTGGGTCACGATCTCGACCGTTGAAAAAAAAAAAAAAAATAACCGTGCAAACTGCTGGTTAAACCGGCAATTACACACTTAACCTTATCACAAACTGTAATCGGACCTTCGGCTTAGCGGTTAAGGTTACGATTACACGGTAACCTTGGTCAATGGTTAGGAAATAATTGACCAAATCGGAATTGGCGGTTTGTAACCACCGGTCCGATTATTTTTGGGCACCGCTTGACACTCAATTTCCCCTAAAACCTACACAAATGATTTTTTATGTGAAATTAAGCTGAATAAATACACGTGCAATGTCATCGGGCAATACTGAATGATGTCGTTTCATGTCAATGAGCTCTATACTTATTAATGTCGAATCGAAAGGTGAAAACTTAATAGCATTCAACCAAAAAATGATTGTAATGTTTATCTGAAAAAATGATTGTGATGCAGATTCAATTACATGACTTATTTTTATTGTTGACTCAATGACGATGTATGCTTAGTTTCGTAGTAGTTTGGTTATATTATGAGTCTATCATAGTGTGCAATGTAATGTATTGACTTAGTTATAAGATCAAAGTAATTTAATGCCTATTTAAGACGTCTTGCTTTCCTCGCAGACGGCAGTACATGTGTGTTAGTTTGGGGTTTAATTATACTCGAATTTGAGTTGATGTTATAATTGAAAAAAAAACAAGTTTAATTGTGTTTGAGGAGTAATATTTTAAAGTTATTGTTTAAATTAAAAACTAGTGTATAGTTTGTAATATTTGAACCAATTAACTAACTAGACTTGATTACGTCCGACATCCATGTGCGTTGTTGGTCTCAGTGTGAGTTTGTGTCAATTTAGAGGGTGAATAAACTGACTTCAAAAACTTAAACTGATTGCGGAATATATAGGGCCCTGACTCGCTTTCGATATTTTATATGTGCACTTAATCATTGAGCTTGACGACAGCTTAGCTGGTGAGCTGATCAGTTAGGATTGATAGCTTGAAGACTTAGCTTAGCTCGTCAGTGCAGCTTGTGTGCTAGAGTGTGCAGTTAAAAATGAGTACAACACACACAAGACTTACTACGTCCTCTCTTCCTTCCGCAGAAGGGCAATCCACTATGCAAGTGTAAAGTTTCTTTATTACAATTACACAGTGAAGAAATCCTGTTGGACCTGAAAATGACACCCTTCAAACCAAGTGTGGCCTCATTTTCAATTGTTGCTGTCCTGGAAGAATGGATCCGTCGGTACACACCCCTCCTCAGCCGGTGTCTGGGTCGACAGCTCATACTTACTGATCTCAACTGCTCGCTGAGACTTTAGGTGTTATTACCTGTCTTTACACGATTTTAGATCTCGCTCGATCTTCAAGAAGTCAGTCTTGAATCTGCTATCAACCAGAAGTGCTCCTTCAATCTTGAGCTGAGTGGTTGATCTTTGAAGAACTGAACTGAGAAGCTTTGCTCTGGCTGGAATTAAACGTCAGCTAGCTGCTTGCTTTGAGAATTGAAGCACGCATTCTTAGTTGGGACTTTTTGCTTAGGAGATTTAAGCTTTGAGTTGTGTGGCGGAGAGAAAGAAAAGCTCACTGTCTGCAAAATAGCAAAGTTAGTTTTGCGAAAAAGTCTTAGCGAAAGTCTAGGCCAAAATTGTGTTCAGTCTCTTTAAATAGATGAGTGATCTTTTGACCGTTGTGATTAGTGAATATGTTGAATTCACCGGAGGCATTTTAATGTCTGTAGCCGTTTGAAGCTTTAAATGAACTAGCAGTTTGACTTTAATGACTTCTGCTCTAAGATCATCAGGATCTTTCAAAGATTTCCTGTCAAGAACTGCTTGTCAGAGAGAGCAGATATTTCGGCTATCAGTTTTGGACATTCAGCTGATGGGCTCTCAGCTGTCTCGACTTTCAGCTCTGAGATTGTCCAGTTGGCAGTTTCTCAACTGCCTTGAGCTTCAATTCTGGGATGGTCCAGTATAGCTGACTTGACAGCTTAGCTTCAAAAGCTTTCAGTTCTGGACTACCAGTCGGCTGCTTGTTTGAGCTTTTCTCTCCTTAAATTAATCTTAGGTCAGTTCAGTATTGGCTCAAAGCTTTTAGAGCTTTTCTTCTAGCTAACTGATCTTTGATCATTTTAGGGTTGGCTCTTTATAACTGATTGATCTTTGATCAGTTCAGTTTCAGCTTTTCAAGTTAGCTCTGCTCTCATCAATCTTTCTTAGCTTTCAGCTAGATTGATGGTTACTCATCTGTGAATGCCTACCAGTCTCCAAAGTTCTCTTCCCCTATAACTTTGCTTAAGTTTGAAGAGTTGACTCTGACTGGTCTGATCGAGGCATCCTTTTAAGCTGGCTGACCATGCTTCAAAGTAGCTGACTATCGTTTCAACTAGACTGGTGTCTGAAGTCTTACTTGGTCATTACCCATGATTTCCATCTTTACATAACCTGCATTTTTTCAATAAATCATCACACATGTTTTGACATTTCATCAAAGCCATCAGTTGGACTATAATGATAGTTTTTCCCAACAATTTTCCCAACATGTGTTAGTCCGAGTGCTACGTCAGTTTTAATTGTCTAAAATTTGAATTGATGTTATAATTGCAAAAAATAAATAAAAAAAATGCAAGTTTGTGTTTGTAATCCGTATAGCAGTAGAAGTAACATTTTTAAGTATATGTTGAAAATCAAAATTCATGTATAATTTGTGATATACTGATATTTAAATCAATTAACCATATATGAATATATGTTTTTTAGGAAAATATACGAATATATGTTGATAAATAATTAATAGGGAGAATGTACAAAAAAAACAAAGGTATTAAGAATTACAATTTAATCCAATGCGCATTTTAACAAAAAAAATATAACATTTAAATAATTTACAACCTTTCTCTGTTTTAACAAAAACACTTCCATATATTTTTTGGGCCATTGACGTAGTTATTGGCATGAAAATTATCGGCATGCCAATTATCAGAAAAATCGATGTTGTATAGACTATCAAACATCCATCAAATTATTGACATGTTTATTATTGGAAAAATCAACCGAAGACATTATTATCAAAATACAAAAGATTAAGAATTATTTTGTAATTATTTAAATTTTTAAATATTTTTATAAAATATCAAATCGCAGTGAATTAAATTGTAATTTGATCTTTTCTCAAAAAAAAATGTAATTTGATCTATTTTTTATTAGGTTAATTAATTTGAATAACGCTACGCTAGTGCACTATTTCAAAACTGAAAGTACCCAATTTACCCCTCCGCACCATTGACCCCCCACTCACCTTATTAGCATCACTTGAGTAAATCTTCGGTTGTTCGTCAAGTTGCATCTGGGAACCCGAAGAGAGAGAGAGAGAGATCTACACTCCAATTCTACACAAATAAATAGAAACTGCGTTAGGAGATTTGCTAATTCTCCTCTTTTACACTTATATTCGGACAGGCAGCAATTAACCTTATAAGTTTGTTTTCAGTTGAAACCCCGCAGATCTCTGCACAATGGCACAGCCGCTTGTGAAGAAAGACGATGATCGCGATGAAGAAGGTGCATTCCTCGAACTCGATCGTTTGATTACTGAGTTTTCTTCTGACTCGATTTCAATCAAACCTCTCGATTAATTATTTCATACTTTCTATTTACATTTCTTTTTTTAGGGAATTTACAATTCGCTGTTACCTAGTTTTAATTCGATTCAGATCTGAGATCCATTCGAATTCGGAATTACAGGAATGCATGATTTATGATGAATTTGAACGCTAGAGAATCTTATGCACTTGATCCATCACTCAATGAGACCTGATTCCTTCTTGAAATTTGTAAATTATGTTAGCTAATTGGATTCGCCTCTGTTAAGAGTTGTCAAATATGTTTGTACTTTGGATTTAATGGCATTAAGTTTAACAGCTGATCCAATTGCAATTCTGATTTACATAAGTTGTGCAGAACTTAATTAAGCTTTAGATCTGCAGTTTCTCCTGCATTTTCGGAATTATACAGTTAGATAAGCGTATTAGAGTCTCTTATAGTGTGAATCAATTAGAGTATGATGTTTTCATTCATATGATTTCCCATGCACCTATTTCGATTCTCATTAGGTATCTTCTAACACTGTCAGGTTGAGAGTATATATATTTTTATATATATATAATTTGCAACATCTTAGTGTATTGAATAGTGATTGATAGGCTTCTGTATTACATGTGGATGTTAGATTGGGATGATCTTGTTTCATGTGTATGATCTTTTGGAGTTCAAGTATACTGAGATGGTGCTTGGTAGTTTAAAGAGAATGGGAATGGGAATCGGAATAGATATGGGTATGGGTTTGATATTATTGGGGAATGGATATGAGTATGACTTTGATTCCCTCCCCTTTTTTGGGGTATGGTGGATTACCTACCTTCTGGGAATGAAAATTGGTGTAAGGGGATGGTTCATGAATCAATCATCATTCAAATTGATCTGCATCTGCAAGGATAGTCCGTGATGAATTTATCGTGGTGCATTTATCAGAGGGATATATCATTCTTTGGGTTTGGACCAACTAACACAACAATGTTCATTGCAGCTGATTACTCACCATTTTTGGGAATTGAGAAGGGTGCGGTGTTACAGGAAGCTAGGGTTTTTAATGACCCTCAGTTAGATGCAAGGCGATGCTCCCAGGTAGTCATTTCATGTTTTATCAAGTAAATAAGTTTTCCCTTTTTTTTTTCTTTTCCATGTCTCTTATCTGGAGTTTTGATTGTCTCTCTTGTAGGTTATCACGAAGCTTTTGTATCTTCTCAATCAGGGCGAAACATTCACAAAGGTCATACTCTACAGCTGTTATGGACCCTCGATCTTTCTCTCATGCACTTACACATTACACATACATACATCTGTGTGCTCACTGACACACTTCTAACTTAACAGTACATAGTAATATATTAGAGGAGGATTAATGAATGTAGGTTTGCAAAGATGTCTGTTCTTCAGTATGAAGAGTGATCACCCTAATTGGTTTCTCATTTCCAATTTTCTCAAGTGTATTTTTTCCATATTAAAATGTTACTTGGCTTCTCTTATCTAATTCCTAGGTCGAAGCTACAGAGGTATTTTTTGCTGTCACAAAGCTGTTTCAGTCTAGAGATATTGGTTTGAGAAGGATGGTTTATCTAATGATAAAGGAGCTTTCTCCCTCTGCTGATGAGGTACCGTGAGGATATGGTTCCTTTAGAGATTACATTTTTTGCACTGATAGTTCTGTACTTTGAAGTTGTAAAGACTGAACTATTTTTTATTTTTTTTCGCGGGATTAAAGGTTATTATTGTCACAAGCTCCTTAATGAAAGACATGAATAGCCGCACTGATATGTACCGAGCAAATGCAATCCGTGTCCTTTGTCGAATCACTGATGGGACACTTTTGACGCAAATTGAGAGATACTTAAAGCAGGCCATTGTGGACAAAAATCCTGTTGTTGCCAGTGCCGCCCTTGTGAGTGGTATTCATCTGCTGCAGGTATTAGTTGATCTGTGAGAATTGTTCCAGTTTTACTTATTTTCCATGGTTAGTGTTCTTACGAATATGGTCACAGACAACTCCGGAGATAGTCAAGAGATGGAGTAATGAAGTACAAGAAGCTGTTCAATCACGGGCTGCACTTGTACAATTTCATGCCCTGGCTCTACTGCACCAGGTAAGAAGTTTAATGTCTGATAGTATACAATAACCAAAAAAAAAAAAAAAAACACCTACAGCCATTTGGTGTTTATGAAGTTCCTTCACTCCCAACTTGGATGGTATCTTTGTATATCTAAATTTATGGAAATGCATGACCATTATTGATTATCCTGTATTTTGCAAGTTAGATTTCTAATCATTGGGAGTTCAAGTAAGAACTTTCAGTTATTTAAGGGATTGTCTTCTGGACCCCTAACCTTTTAAATTAAATTGTGCTTTGAACCCTTCAGTTCTGATCATTTTAGATCTGGCATAACTTACTGTCTGTACATATCTTTGAAACATAAGAGTTTTCTTTTTATTGAATTAACAGACCTTGAAAGAAGTCTAGACAAGCTGATACTTTCTCATCAGATGGAAGAACTATGCTCTTCTGGTTGTGTCATTAAAGTTGTTTTTTCTAAGCCATGATTTTTATTTCTGTTCCCTAATGAAGCCTGTTTGAGGAGTGTACTACTTCTAAAAAGTTATTGACTTGCCTAATGTTTTCTGCACACTGTTCTGTTTGGAAACTTTTGAACTTTGAAGTGTTCCATTGTCTGCATACAACTTGGCTTACATTGATGTTTTCAGTGAATTGCTTCACCTAAAAGGACTTGGCCATTTGATTTGATTGACTCATCATGTTTTATAAATTTGCAGATACGACAAAATGATCGGTTGGCTGTTAGCAAGTTGGTTACAAGCTTGACAAAAGGAACTGTTCGTTCTCCTTTGGCTCAGTGCCTTTTGATTCGCTACACTAGTCAGGTGTTGTTCTTACTGATGTAGAGTTGCAAAGAACCCCTTAATTTTGATTTCCTTCAAGTACTGAGTGAGCATTTGTTCATTGAGCTACATAGGTTATCAGAGAGACTGGTGTGAATTCCCAGACTGGAGACCGCCCATTTTATGACTATCTTGAGAGCTGTCTCCGTCATAAAGCTGAGATGGTGATCTTTGAAGCAGCCAAAGCAATCACTGAGTTGAGCAATGTCACTACCAGGGAGTTGACTCCTGCCATAACTGTTTTACAGCTTTTCTTAAGTTCTTCTAAGCCCGTGCTAAGGTTTGCAGCTGTTCGGACATTGAATAAGGTTGGTGCTTTGTGATGTTAGTTAGAGAAGCACTTGTTGCTTGTAGGATGATAGTATTTAACTTACACAGTTCCTTTTTTTTTTGGTTCCATTAAGCATGCCCTTTTTAATAATATTACAAACCTCATGAATTTATAATGCATGCAGGTGGCTATGACACATCCCATGGCTGTCACAAACTGTAACATAGACATGGAAAGCTTGATTTCAGACCAGAATAGAAGTATAGCTACTCTCGCCATTACCACATTGCTGAAAACTGGCAATGAATCTAGTGTCGATCGTTTGATGAAACAGATCACAAACTTCATGTCTGATATTGCTGATGAATTCAAGATTGTTGTGGTCGAAGCTATAAGATCACTGTGTCTGAAGTTCCCTCTCAAGTATAGATCTCTGTGAGTGGAGTTTGCCCAGAAACTAAATATTTAGAACCTTTTGTGTTCCATTAATTCGAGTTGCTGTACTCTTCATATTTAAATATGAATTTCTAATAATGTGGCTTCTTGTAGGATGAATTTCTTAAGCAATATACTGAGAGAAGAGGGTGGGTTCGAGTACAAGAAGGCAATTGTTGATTCAATTGTGATCTTAATTAGAGATATTCCGGATGCAAAAGAAAGTGGACTACTGCACTTATGTGAATTTATTGAAGATTGTGAATTTACATATCTTTCTACCCAGGTTGACTTCTATCTTTCTAGCAGTATTCTTTTCTTCTAGAGCACTCTTCTTTGGTGCTAGCTAGATTTGTTTATTCCCCCTTATATATGTGTGTGTGTGTATATATATATATATATATATATATATTCTGTATTCCCCTTAATTTTGTTACTCCGCTGCCTTTCCCAGATACTCCACTTTCTTGGAAATGAGGGACCCAAGACCTCAGACCCCAGCAAATATATTCGCTATATTTACAATCGAGTAATACTTGAGAATGCTACTGTCCGAGCCAGTGCCGTAAGCACACTGGCAAAATTTGGTGCCCTGGTAGATTCACTGAAGGTACAACTACAGTGTCTATAGAAAATAGAAATTATGTTTAACATTGGTCATTTACTAACTAAACAAAATAAATATGATCTTTGCTGCAGCCTCGCATATTTATTCTATTGAGGCGTTGCCTTTTCGACAACGATGATGAGGTCAGTGTCATGATCCAGTTAAATTTGCACTGGCTGTTAATTGATTGTTATGAACTATTCAATAAGTTTCCTCATTAACACTCGATATAAATAAAGTTTGAACACCTATAGAAATGATGATATTGAGGATTTCTTTGTCCTTGTAATCTTAAAACCCTGCCATTAATGGACAAGGCAGCAAGCAGAATAGTGATTTCATTCAAACCATCAAGTAGATCTCCAATGCTAAAACTCTGAATTGCTGTTGACCAAGTAGATGAGATGTGTCCCCCCCCCCCCAAATACTTGTTCCACTAACTTTGTTGTTGTCATACTTATATTGTTTTTCCCCGGAATGACTACCATTTTCACGTTATGCGAAGATTGTAAGCACTGGTTTTTTTTTTCCGGTCAGCTGGGAAATGACAGAAACATATGGTTGAAAGCCAGACCTAGTGATTATCCTTCCATATCATACTTGTATACTCAGATGCTTATTGCTAGGATGTCTTTTTAAGTATACTATGGCTTCTTATCTTGCAAGTGATATGTATACCATTCTGTTTGTAGGTTCGAGATAGAGCTACTCTGTATTTGAACTGTCTTGATGATGGTTCAGTCACTGAAACTGACAAAGATGTGAAGGAATTTTTGTTTGGGTCTCTTGATATACCTCTAACAAATATAGAGACGAGTTTGAAAAATTATGTAAGTATTATACTTATCAGTACTTACTTGAGGGTTGTGTTTTATTAGACTTTGCATTTGAATACAAGCTAGATTTGCAATAATTATTTGTCACTTATCTTTCAAGAGTTCATAGTCTTATTTGTTATTTTTGGAACAGGCACAGGATCCTACAGAAGAGCCTTTTGATATCAATTCTGTAACCAAAGAGGTTAAGTCTCAGCCTCTTGTTGAGAAGAAAGCTCCAGGCAAAAAGCCAACTGGTTTGGGTGCTCCACCTCCGGCACCCACATCTGCATCTGATGCTTATGAAAGACTTCTCTCTTCTATTCCTGAATTTGCAAATTTTGGAAAGCTTTTCAAGGTTTGTGGATGACTATCAAACCTGTCTTGATTCATTCCAATAATTTGTTGATTGTGTATAGTATCCAATGAGTCTTCATGTCCATTGTTTGTGATCAGTCATCTGCGCCAGTGGAGCTAACAGAAGCAGAAACAGAGTATGCAGTTAATGTTGTCAAGCACATATTTGACCGCCATGTGGTGTTTCAGTACAATTGCACAAATACAATACCAGAACAGCTACTTGAAAATGTACAGGCCATATTGATGGAATTTTTTGTCCCATTGACCATTTTTGGTTTTCTATTACTTAGTCATTATTTTCCTGGGGCCAGGTGACTGTTATTGTGGATGCTTCTGAAGCTGAGGAGTTCTCTGAAGTAGGAGTCAAACCTTTAAAATCTCTTCCTTATGATACACCAGCCCAAACATTTGTGGCATTTGAGAAACCTGAAGGTGTCCCTGCGGCTGGGAAGTTTTCTAACACATTGAGGTTCAGTGTTAAAGAGGTATGTGCTCCTTGATTGGTTTGATAATGGTATTTGAAGATACCACATGCACGATCATGCAACTTAAACTGAGCAAAGTATCAGGAGACAAATGTATATCTAGTTGTAGGTGTATCCTATCATTTATGTCCTAATATTTTTCCTTGGATCCATAAGCTGCAGTACTACTCTAGTTTATGTGTTTATTCCTTCATAAACTTGTTTAGGTTGATACCTCTACTGGCGAGGCTGAAGATGATGGCGTGGAAGATGAATACCAGCTCGAAGATTTCGAGGTTGTTGCTGCTGATTACATTCTAAAAGTGGGTGTCTCTAACTTTAGAAATGCATGGGAAAGCATGGACCCTGATACGGAGCGCATAGATGAATATGGCCTTGGGCCCAGGGAAAGCCTTGTGGAGGCTGTTAATGCAGTCATCAGTCTTCTTGGCATGCAGCCTTGTGAGGTGGGTGCTTTACGCCTTATATTTCCATCACATAATAGTAACCTTTTTTTTCATCCTTGAGCTGGCTTATGTCTGTAGAAGTGCACAATTTCTTGAAGATAAACAAATTGAGTTCATTTCGGCCATATCTTTGTAGCTGTAGGGGAAAGATTTTCTGTCCATTGACTTGTTAATGCGGCATATTTGGGGGCAGGACGATTTCTGTCCCGTAGTTCACTTTGCCCTGATTAATTTATATAATGCTGCATTATTAAGCACAATCTTTGATGGAACACTTTTTTGTTTTGCAAGAAAGCTGACAGGAGTTCATTTTATTTCAGGGCACAGAGGCGGTCCCAACCAACTCAAGATCACATACATGTTTATTATCTGGTGTGTATATAGGCAATGTGAAGGTGCTTGTCCGGTTGTCATTTGGAATCGACGGGTCTAAAGAGGTGGCGATGAAGTTAGCTGTGAGATCCGACGATGTGAATGTCAGTGAAGCGGTTCATGAAATAGTTGCTAGTGGGTAGTCCCGTGTGGTCCTTTATTTTGTATTTGGAATCTGGTGGTGGAGGAAACTATTTTTGGTAGAGATTTTGTTGTGCGGGTGAGATTATAGTTTAAGGGGGAGGGAGGCAAATTGTGTACGTACTACTCTTACTTTGTGCTACCCTGGCTGAGAAAAACATGGCTTTCTTGGGAATTTATTTGTTAATTTCTTATCAAATTCTATTGGAATATTCATATAAGATTCTCATACTTCTGAGAACATTTCTTCTTCTCCAGTACTAAATTTGCCCATTGAGGATTTCTTCTTCCGGTGGGTGATTGTATTTCTGTCTAATGCCCCATATTACTTCACATGTCATTTCATATTTATCGTCCACTAGTGTGTGAGGTATTTACGACTTAACTTCTAGCGCCATTGTGTTATGGCCAAATTGTGATCGAGTCAGGTTAGGCTTACGGATTTCTAACAAGAACATAAAACTAATCCGAATTGAATAGCTTAATAGTTTGATATGGTTGATCCGATATCGCATGGGTTGACCTGATTGACATTCGTAATACAGTGTAATAGCTTCGGCTACTACTGTTAACTAAAGTATATCATGTGCTAACTAAAGTATATCATGGTGCATGAATGAGAGATATGTATAATATAATTTTATTTGTTGGAAGTTATAATTATAAAAAAAATAATAAAATTATCATAACAAAATAAAATTAATTTATAAGTATTGTGAATTATAGAAATTTTAACATTTGTTATCATGGTCATTGATATTAAGTCCAACCCCAAAAATGGGGAAAATGATTATTAAACTTAATTTTGAAATTTAATTGAGGCTGGAATTACGAAAAAAAAATATATGAATTGCTACACTATAAAAGATTATTTTTTATTTCCAAAATATATATGTAAACTTGAAAAGCTTTTACTAAAGTGATTCATGATTAATAATAAAATATTATTTAGTAGATTGATATTAATAATAAAAAAAATTAATTTCCAAAATTAGCAATGACTTTTGGAAATTATTTTTAACGACTTTGTTATTAGTGCGGAGATTTGTTGGCCCAATGATCTATTAAATGGGCTTTATAATTTAATTATAGGCCCAATCTCTCTAATTAGCCCATCTACCCTAATTCTGCCCTAAACTCTTCTCTTTCACGTTAAAATGCTTGCTGCGCCGCTCTAATTTAAAGAAGCTGGAGAGAAACACACTGATATCGGGCTCTGCTATTCCCGATTAAATCTCCTCGCCGGATTCCCTATTCACCGGAGTCCTGATTGGCGTCGAATGTGTGTGAGCTTCGTGAAACACACTGATATCGGGTTCTGCTATTCCCGATTAAATCTCCTGGCCGGATTCCCTGTTCACCGGTGTCCTGATTGGCGTCGAGTGTGTGTGAGCTTCGTGAGGGAGAGGGTCGTGTAGCCTTGGATGTTTTCTTCATTTCCTGATCTGTTCTTGAGTTGTTCGTAATTGGGGCTTGGCTGATCGATTCTTGTTGCCGGAAGAGTGCACCGCCACCTATTGGATCCTGAGCCAAAATCTCTTCTTCACTTCTACTATTTTATCTATATATTTATATATATATGTTCATTAGTCTTTTCTTTCCTTACAGATAGATATAGATATACAGACATATATATATGCATACAAATATAAGGTTCAGTTTGCATATTGTATCTCTCTGTTAATCTCTCGGCCCCGTTAATTTGTTGATTGATTGCAGTTAAGGCAGAGGAGTGGCCTGCCGTGATTTATAGTAGCCGGAGAAGACGACCTGCAGCCACAACAAACCTCTGCAACGCTGATTGCATCTGAAGCCATTGGAGATTAATTAAAGCTGCTGCAGACGATCGCTTTGTTACTGTCAACCGGAGAAGTCCTCTTGCTGTTCGTTGCTGCTGTTCTGCTCGCTGGAGAATACGATCTCCAGCTAGTTAGAGGGATTAATCTAAGTCGCTGCTGAGACTTCTAATTCACGGATTCAATCCAAACTTCATCCCTTCTTCTCTCTTTTATTGTTCCTTTTTTGATAGCTTGATATTATATATATATATATAGATATTCATATATTTGTATCTCTGTCTTTCATTTTCTAATTAATTGTTATATGCACAGAATATTGAAGGAGATAATTCACAAAGTTGCTGCCACTTCATTTGTTAAAGCATAGGCGTTCGTGTAGCTGACCCAGACGAGTCGGGAACCAAGTTGGTGAACCCCGACAGGGCAAAGATACCACAACAGTGGTATCAGAGCCATGGGGACCTTGCCGGGGCACCCTCCGACTCGCACCAGCGCACCCCGCCGCCATTGGCTGCGCCGTTTTGCTCCCGACGAGCAAGGAACACGGTAGGTAAGATTTCTCCTCTTCCCGGGAGGATCTGCTCTAGTAAAGTGGCGAAATTCTAAGTTCCTAGATCTTAGGCTTGGGTTATTTGCTATTTACGCTAAATTTTGGAATTTGTGTTGATTTGGGAGAATCCGTTATGTTTTGGTTGAATTTGTTGGAAAATTTTGAGATATTTTGTTTGAAACTTATCGTTGCTATATCTCTTCTATTTGTTCGGTATCTAGCGATCATATACCTTGCTTCTGCGTTCATTTGTTTTTTCTGTGATATCTCTATGAGTATTTTGGTTGTGTTTGGTGGTGAAAACCTGGTGAAACTCCAAGTTTTGTGAGTTTCTGAGTAACTGACTTCGGTATTTAAGTCAGTTGTTGTTGAAACAAGTTTTGGGGTTGTCCTGAGTGAATCCTTGCTCCACAGATAAATCTGTGCTGAGAACTGGGCTAGCCTCAGCACTTTATCCCCCGTGTGTACTTGTTTCTGTGTGTTGAAGGGGTTCCCTCCCTGTTCTATGATCTTTCTGCTGTGTTCTCTGATTTTCTGGTCATTATTTGCCTTCCTGTCGCTATGCCTTATCCTAGAAAGTATGATTTCCCCTGTCTATCTGAATCCTCACCTTATGCTGCTCCAAGTGAGGTGGAAAATTTGGATATTGCTTGATAAGATCCCCTTTGAATTTAACCCTGCGGATATGGGCACTAAGTGCCTTCCAGTTGCAAAGCTGACATCCTGCAAGAGATCACTGAATTTTGATCTTGGTTAAATTCTTTTATGTGAAACTTTATGTGATGGTTTTCTAGTCTTGAGACTGGATACCTTATTTGTTTTTTGTGTTGTTTCTTTGTTTTTTATGTGTTGGTTAGTTTTTCCCGTTGGTACTGTGCTAGGTTGCATGTCAGTCAAGGATAGTCATCAATTGACTTGAGATGATTTGCAAAAAGGTTGGTCTCTAGTGTTGAGATTGAGTTCAATACGCATAGTATTATTCTTTCCCTCTCTTGTCTTGTCTTCGTGATAGACGAGAGTAAAAATAGGCGATGATGTTATTCATGTTAAGGTGTGCGGTGTCTTCTTCCTTGGCGATTTAATGATCAGTGGGCCAAAGGTGGAAATGTGGAGATTTGTTGGCCCAATGATCTATTAAATGGGCTTTGTAATTTAATTATAGGCCCAATCTCTCTAATTACCCCATCTACCCTAATTCTGCCCTAAACTCTTCTCTTTCATGTTAAAATGCTTGCTGCGCCGCTCTAATTTAAAGAAGCTGGAGAGAAACACACTGATATCGGGCTCTGCTATTCCCGATTAAATCTCCTCGCCGGATTCCCTGTTCACCGGAGTCCTGATTGGCGTCGAGTGTGTGTGAGCTTCGTGAAACACACTGATATCGGGTTCTGCTATTCCCGATTAAATCTCCTCGCCGGATTCCCTGTTCACTGGTGTCCTGATTGGCATCGAGTGTGTGTGAGCTTCGTGAGGGAGAGGGTCGTGTAGCCTTGGACGTTT
The DNA here is from genome assembly GCA_026008535.1 of Perilla frutescens. Classification (NCBI taxonomy): domain Eukaryota; kingdom Viridiplantae; phylum Streptophyta; class Magnoliopsida; order Lamiales; family Lamiaceae; genus Perilla; species Perilla frutescens. Next base: position 31,931,270 of record BRKX01000012.1, read on the forward strand.
TCTCCATTTCCTGATCTGTTCTTGAGTTGTTCGTAATTGGGGCTTGACTGATCGATTCTTGTTGCCGGAAGAGTGCACCGCCGCCTATTGGATCCTGAGCCAAAATCTCTTCTTCACTTCTCCTATTTTATCTATATATTTATATATATATGTTCATTAGTCTTTTCTTTCCCTACAGATAGATATAGATATACAGACATATATATATGCATACAAATATAAGGTTCAGTTTGCATATTGTATCTCTCTGTTAATCTCTCGGCCCCGTTAATTTGTTGATTGATTGCAGTTAAGGCAGAGGAGTTGCCTGCCGTGATTTACAGTAGCCGGAGAAGACGATCTGCAGCCACAGCAAACCTCTGCAACGCTGATTGCATCTGAAACCATTGGAGATTAATTAAAGCTGCTGCAGACGATCGCTTTGTTGCTGTCAACCGGAGAAGTCCTCTTGCTGTTCGTTGCTACTGTTCTGCTCGCTGGAGAATACGATCTCTAGCTAGTTAGAGGGATTAATCTAAGTCGCTGCTGAGACTTCTAATTCACGGATTCAATCCAAACTTCATCCCTTCTTCTCTTTTTTATTGTTCCTTTTTTGATAGCTTGATATTATATATATATATAGATATTCATATATTTGTATCTCTGTCTTTTATTTTCTAATTAATTGTTATATGCACAGAATATTGAAGGAGATAATTCACAAAGTTGCTGCCACTTCATTTGTTAAAGTATAGGCGTTCGTGTAGCTGACCCAGACGAGTCGGGAACCAAGTTGGTGAACCCCGGCAGGGCAAAGATACCACAACAATTAGATTGATAAAAATTTCATCAAGTGGATTTGTCTCGCTATTGAAAATGAAATTGGGAGAAATGGGACTAATAATTGGTGCTTTTCGATCCCATTATGAAGTTACACAAAAGGATTCTGAGAAAATAGGAAAACCACTCCAACTAACTCGATTATTTTTTTTTCTTTTTTTTTTTATTATTCTGCTGTAATTTCTGAAGAGTGTAGTAAAGATGTGTAAAAATAGGATTATATTCGCACAATCGTATCACACGATAACGATATGATAAGCTCTAATGTGAATATGACATGATAAATATATGTCCTTATATGAATACGAAATTTTCATGCCTTGTTAACATGACACGATAACGATATGAACAATAATAGTAATAATAAAATTTTAAATTTTAAATAATAATAAAATTATTAAATATTTTTACATATTATGCATATCGTGTTATCATGTGTACTCATGTTATTGTGTTTGGATTGAATTTCTTTTTTTTTTTTTTTTTTCCTTTTGAGAATAAAAGGCAGATATTATTATTATTACTAAAATAGCGAAAATTAAAAAAGTTCCGTTGCCGGGAATCGAACCCGGGTCTCCTGGGTGAAAGCCAGATATCCTAACCGCTGGACGACAACGGATATGTTGATGACATATTAATATCTTTTCTATATAATTTATATTCCTCTATTTAGATTTACAAATTTGATTTATCATAATATGGAGTATTTCTTTGGACTCGCTCCAAAAACTAGAATCGTGTTTGTATCCATCATTGTCCAACCTCCCAAATTCCCAATAAAATATGTAATGAATATGAAAATTCAACATGCATAAGGAATTAATTGAGCATTAATGGCTCCAAGAAACCTTGAAATGACTTAAAAAAGAAGTCACAGAGATTTAACTCTCAAAAAATAAATTCACAAGTCAACAATTAATAATAATAAAAAAAGAACCGAGATGCCTAACAACAAATTAAACGAAGAAGATGAAAAACAAAATGTCCAAAAAAAAAATGGAGAAGTTAAAACAGCATCAAGATGTGATGAAAATTTATATAGATTAGTGAATGGATTTAATTAGCCTCCAGAGTGTGACATGGGAGTTGTAACAATTTGGCCATCCTTGTATACATGAATATATTGTTGTGGCAAAGGGTGCTCTCCCTGCATCAACAATTGCACTAAATTTAAATACCTTCAAACAATACTGCATGAAATCAAAATTATTTTGCAATCCTCTAATTAATGTTTGTTAAGGTGAATTCAAGCAGTTATCAAAATTGAAATGTTACATACCCAATCACCCTCTGCTTCAGATGCAGGTACTAATACATTGACCTCACTCGATTTCGCCATAGTTATAGAAGCTTCTAGAGAGTCTTTGCTCAAGTACAGTTGACATCCTGCAGTGTTGTCTACTGAAATTGTAGGAGCCAAGCCCTATAAAGGCGCGGATAAAACATCAATGATAAATTGGTCTGAGCTGAATACCCCGACTGACAGCCTAATAAGAAAGAGCACGGAATATTAATGGTTACCTGACATTGCACCTCCATGGAACTACAGTTGACAAGCTCACAAGCTGCCACAACATCCTAGCCCCCATGCATGTTTCAAGAGATTAAAAAAGAAGAAGTTAGTTATGGGCTTATGGATGTCTGAATTCTAACAAGAAGTTAGTATACACCTTAATTAACTCACCTTGAATACTAGCCCCATTTTAGTACACTTGTCCAATGTAATGTTGTTCACTTTCCCTGCATATTTGAGTTTTCACAACTTGAAGTTATTATTTTTGTTTTGTTTTGTCAAAAGCCTAATGGAAACATAGTTTAGTGATTAACTATTACATACCTTGGATTTGAAGGACAGAATCCTTGCACCCAAAAATGTATACTGTCTGCTTTGCATCACAGTCATCAATCACTAAATTCTTTTGTCCAATTTGATTCTCCACCACCCATCTGAGAAAAAAACAAAGGTAATTATAACTGAAGTAGCATCCTATGAATAAGTCTTAATTATCTGCACTTACTTACGACCAAGTTGAAGCTCGAATTTAGGAGGTCCTGTCTTGGATGACAAAGAAGACGCGGTAGCAGTAGCACGGGTTTCTTTCTCAGCAACAGAAACGACACCAGTTCTGTCTGCGCGGTTCTTGCTCTTCATATCAGCAGTGACCTTTTTCAAACCTTGTTAGGAAAGAAAGAAAGTAGAAATTAAACAAGTGAAGAAGTAAGTCCAGTAAACGTGAAGAGTTGGGAGTAGTGATAGATTAAAACCAGAAGTAACTGGCTTTCCAGAACTAATCTCTGCAAAAACAGCAGACATTCCTGCTTTAGGAGCGGATGATGAAGGTTGTGGCGTTCCTGAGGCAGTGGGAGGCGGAGGGCCACCTCGACTAGTAGCTATAGTCTTGCCCGTGGTGCTCCAAACGGGGCCTAATGGATAGTGAGCCTTCACATAATCTCTTAAGCCAGGTACGTACACCTCCTTCAACACCTTCACCCACTCCACATGATTTGCATCTTTATTCTTGTACTCAACAAGAATCTACCCAATCAATCAATAATCAATAATCAATAATCTAAAAGACTAGCTAGTGTATATTAATGAGAACTAACTTCCTTTTTAAGTTTTAATACATACCTTGTTACTGTAAAATTCAGCCATGTGCCAATTTTCTTCAACATGAGCGATAGGCATGCTCATTCCTACAATTAATTAACATATAACAGGATCAACAAATTGATGAGAGAGAGAGAGAGAGTTTGTTTTTTGTTACCACAATTTTTTCCAGAAAATGTAATCCACATGAGAGCTGTGAGACTGTCAGCGGCCGTCTTAAGGTGGTTGAAGAAGTCAGATTGCTTTCCCTCCGTCAATGCTGAAGCTTTTGCAATCACATCATTCATCGGCCTCATAAATTCAACCAGCCCCGCCATGTCCGGCTTCTACGTACGCACCAAATCATAATCACATTAATTCACATACTTCTCCTTATTTAATTTATCAGAAAATCAATTAATCTCATTTAATTTGCAAAAACAGCGAAAATGAAATCAGAAACGTGAATAATAAAAAGTTTAAACCTGAGTTTGACTAATGTCAATGAGAATCTGTTTCTGGACGTGAAACGCTTCCTCAATAATCTTGGAGATATCAAAAACTTCACCTCCAATCTTCTCCGCAACGCTCGTAACTCTGTTAACGTACTCAGAAATGAGATCATCATACGCCGCGATCGACGGCCCCGCCGCGCTGGCGTCTCTGGTCACCTCTCCTTCACGCCGGGACAATGCCTCCAGCCGCGTCACCGCAGATTCTAGCCTGCTTATCAAATTGTCATCCATCTCTCTCTTTGTTCAACAGTTTCTATCTCTAAAAAATTCTGTTAGAAGAGATCTTCTTCCATATATATGGAATGTGGTTAATTGGTTATGTTTTCAGACATTATAGAATTTTTGTTTTCCCCCCTCGAATTATGTTACACGTGTCAGATGGATAGCCTTTTTAGCATTCGCCAACACTTTTCAGATATCAACTGCTGCCTCCTTGGAAAAATTCAGAGCTAAATTATCAGATTTCTTATTCTTTTTATTGCTTTTTTTTTTTTTACTCACACACCCGACCTGACATGTGGTATTGAGGAGGTTCGAATCCTTGACATTTGGCCTCCGAGCAACCCCACCCCACCACTAGGCCATCCCTACCGGGACTTTTTGTTGCTTTTCTTATAAGGAAAATTTAGTGTTTTAAGTTTAACTACCTTTACACACGCGCAAAGCAAAGTGACCAAATATTACATAATGTTATTTAATTTAAATTGATGTCTCACATGTTTTATAAATGTTTCGAATAATTTTCTAATAATTATTTATTTTTCAAATATGATTTGTTTACCAAATATTACATAATGTTATTTAATTTAAATTGATGTCTCACATGTTTTATAAATGTTTCGAATAATTTTCTAATAATTATTTATTTTTCAAATATGATTTGTTTACCAAATATTACATAATGTTATTTAATTTAAATTGATGTCTCACATGTTTTATAAATGTTTCGAATAATTTTCTAATAATTATTTATTTTTTAAATACGATTTGTTTATGTTGTACTACAAAAATTTTCAATATTCGACATAGACGCATAGTGGAATACCAAAATTGTAAAAAAAAAAAGAGCTTGGAAAAATATAAATTTGTTGTAAACATATCTAATAGATATATATGAAATGAGTGATGGTCAAGTTACTAACTCTAAAATCCTATCCCTTGTACTATTATATATAGAGGCATTTGGTCCTCATATTAAATACATACAATTGATATTCTCTCTCTTCTCTCTCTAGTTTACAACATGTTATCAGCACGATTGTTCTACCCTCCTTCAATTCTAGAAATCCATCGATCCTAGAAGGTACATGTTTTCTACATCATGGTTATTGGCTTCAATATATTATGTATGTTTTTCTTATTGTTATAATAATCGGTATTTTCCGATTTAATCTTGAAAAATTAAATGTTGATGTTATTTGAGTAGCACAAGTAATATTCATGAAGAATATTACATTCAAGATCATAAATTGATGCTATTAAAGTAGCACAAGTAATATTCCTGAAGAATATTACATGCTCTAAAGAGCAAATAAATTAAACATGTGGATAATATATCATTAATTCTTTGTGTAGAATTGCACGAATAACAAACATCATTGAAGGCTCCGGAAGAGCTTGTATCATTTTATCAAATGATACTAAATTAGATATTGAAAATGCCTTGTATTCTAGTAAGTCCAAAAGAAACTTACTAAGTTTCAAAGATATCCGCTATAATGGATACCATATTGAGACTATATTAGAAGGTGGAAAAGAATATCTCTGCATAAATTCTTTTGTATCCGGCTATAAGCGAACAAAAGAAAAATTATTAACACTACCTTCTGGGATGTATTATACATTCATAAAGGCAATTAAGACAAACCATGTCATGAACCCGAAGTTCAATGACACAAAAAGCTTTATGTTTTGGCATGATAGGCTTGGACATCCTGGAGCAACTATGATGCGCCGAATAATCAATAATTCATATGGGCACAACATGAAGAATCAAAAGATTCTTATGACAAATGAATTCCCATGTGATGCTTGTGCGCAAGGCAAGTTAGTCATTAGACCTTCATATACGAAGGTTAATATTGAATCGAATCTCCATCTTTCTTAGAGAGAATTCAAGGAGATCTTTGTGGACCTATACATCCACCATGTGACCCTTTTCGATACTTTATGGTATTGATTGATGCTTCTTCTAGATGGTCACATGTATGCTTGTTTTCTACTAGAAATGCAGCATTTGCTAAACTACTTGCTTAAATTATAAAATTACGAGCTCAATTCCCAGACAATTCAATTAAAAGAATTCGTCTTGATAATGCTAGTGAGTTTACGTCTCAAGCATTTGAAAATTATTGTATGGCTATTGGAATTGAGATTGAACATTCAGTCGCTCATGTCCATACTCAAAATGGTTTAGCAGAATCATTTATTAAACGTCTTCAACTTATTGCTAGACCGTTACTTATGACGTCAAAACTCCCAACTACTGCTTGGGGTCATGCCATATTACATGCAGCAACATTAGTTCGTATTAGACCATTGGCCAATCATGAATACTCCCCAATGCAAATTATTTTTGGTCGGGAACCAGATGTTTCCCACTTACGAACTTTTGGTTGTGCGGTTCAAGTCCCAATTGCACCCCCATAACGAACAAAAATGGATCCCCAACGAAGGCTTGGGATACATGTTGGATTTGATTCACCTTCGATTATAAGGTATATTGAACCTTTAACGGGTGATTTATTTACTGCACGTTTTGCAGATTGTCATTTTGATGAAATGACATTTCCAACATTAGGTGGAACGAATCTACATCCAGAAAAGCACAATGAAATATCTGGGAATGAGAAAAGCTTGTCACATTTTGATTCTCGAACTAATCAATGTGAACAAGAAGTTGAAAAGATTATTCATTTACAAATGATTGCAAACCAACTTCCCGATGCTTTTGTAGATACAAAGAAAAGTGACACAATCTCACATACATGCTGCAAATACTCCAGCCAAAATTGATGTTCATTCTGAAGGACAAATAGCTTTGGCAGCAAATGAGTCTAAAATTCGTCAAAAACGTGATCGACCAGTTGGTTCTAAAGATTCTGTGCCTAGGAAAAGAAAGGGGTATGATGGAAACCAAACAATGACGAAAATAATTAATCAATCAAATGAAAGTGATGTAATTCCTGAAGAATTACAAGTATCTGAAAATCATGAGATCTTAATAAATTATTTATCTTCCAATCAGATACTGGAGAGAGAACATATCATTGTAGATGATATATTCGCTTTTCATATAGCTCATCAAATTTTAAATGAGGACCCTGAACCAAAATCTGTTACAGAATGTAAACAGAGAAATGATTGGCCAATGTGGAAAAGAGCTATAGAAAGGGAATTAAATTCCTGTGACAACCGAAAAGTATTTGGACCTATAGTCCTAACTCCGGAATCTGAAACCCCCTGTTGAATACAGATGGATATTCGTTAGAAAGAGAAACGAGAAAAATGAAGTTACGAGATATAGAGCAAGACTCGTAGCGAAAGGTTTCTCTCAAAGACCAGGAATTGATTATGAGGAAACATACTCTCTAGTAATGGATGCGATTACTTTCAGATTCCTGATTAGTCTGGCTGTGTCACAAAGGCTTGCTATGCCTCTTATGGATGTAGTAACTGCCTATCTATATGGGTCATTAGATAATGACATATATATGAAAATCCCTGAAGGATTTAAAATGCCTGAAGCATTAAAGTCAAAATCCAAAAGCATGTTTTTGATTAAACTGAAAAAATCGTTGTACGGACTGAAACAGTCTGCACGTATGTGGTATAATAGAGTGAGCGAGTATCTGTTGAAAGAAGGATACAAGAATGATGATATCTGCCCTTGTGTTTTCATAAAGAAAACCGAAAGTGGATTTGCAATTATAGCAGTTTATGTTGATGATTTGAATTTAATTGGGACTCCTGAAGAGCTCAATAAAACTGCTGAATATTTAAAGAAATAATTTGAGATGAAAGATTTGGGAAAGACAAAATTTTGTCTTGATTTTCAAATTGAACGTGTCCGATGAGTAACGTTTATTCACCAATCCACATATATAGAAAAAGTGTTAAAGCATTTTTACATGGATAATGCGCATCCATTAGCATCACCAATGGTCGTTAGATCTCTTGATATGAAGAAAGATCCATTCCGACCTATTGAAGATGGTGAAACGATACTTGGTCCTGAAGTACCATATCTAAGTGCAATTGGACCATTAACTTATCTGGCTAATTATACTAGACCATATATAGCTTTTTCTGTAAATCTTCTCGCAAGATATAGCGCTACACCCACTTTGAGACATTGGAATGGTGTTAAGCACATTCTACGTTATCTGAAGGGTACCATAGACCTTGGATTATATTATTCAGAAAATTCCGATTCTTCTCTGGTAGAGTATTCGGATGCAGGATTTTTATCCAATCCACATCAAGCCAAGTCACAAACTGGCTATGTTTTCACATGTGGTGGAACTGCTATATCATGGAAGTCTGTGAAGCAAACCTTGACTGCAACATCCTCAAATCATTCTGAAATCATTGCAATCCATGAAACAAGTCGAGAGTGTGTATGGTTGAGAAATATGACAAGTCACATCCAAGAGTCGTTCGGATTAGCTTCATCAAAGATCAATCCAACTGTTTTGTATGAAGACAATGCTGCATGCATCGCGCAACTCAAGGAAGGATACATCAAAGGTGATAAGACGAAGCACATTTCTCCCAAGTTATTCTACACACACGATCTCCAAAAGAGTGGCGATATCAACGTTCAACAAATTCGCTCAAGTGACAATTTGGCGGACTTATTCACAAAGGCATTACCAACATCAACATTCAGAAAGTTGGTACAGAAGATCGGCATATGTCGACTCAAAGATCTACAGTGATCTCAAGATCAGGGGGAGCAGTTGTATTTTTTTTCCTTCGACTAGATTTTTTCCCACTGGGTTTTTCTAGCAAGGTTTTAATGAGGCAACATTTGTTTTAGAGATTGGTCACTCAATGGGGAGTGTTGTAAATATATCTAATAGATATATATGATATGAGTGATGGCCAAGTTATTAACTCTAAAATCCTATCCCTTGTACTATTATATATAGAGGCATTTGGTCCTCATATTAAATACATACAATTGATATTCTCTCTCGTCTCTCTCTAGTTTACAACAAAATTTAGAAAATATAGGCATAACAAAAATAAATTACAATTAAAATCCATTATTTGTTAAAGATGAACAAAAATACTAAATATTAATAATTTTTTACATGTGTGTGTGTAGGATGCAAATAAGAAAATAGTAGTTGTAATCAACATACGAAATAAATAGAGTATGTAGACGACAAACCAATATATTTATAGGATACAAACCATAAAATAAACTTAAAAATAATTTTTTGAATTTTGAATTTGAACTTTAAAAGCTGATTAATTTCAATTTTTTGGGGTTTAATACTTTTTTAGTGCGAAATTCATAATTTTAGAATAAATAAAACAAACTAATTTTTCACACTATTCATGATATACACCAGATCGCTCGTGACATTTTCTATAAATATATTGTGCTAAAGCTTCATTTTTTTAATTCATTATGATTTGATTTGATTTAATTTATTTTTTTCATTTATGGTTCATCCTTTCCCAAATAGGTTATATTAAAAAAAAGCTAATTATGCATATAAAATATAACACGGTTGGACACAAGGAATCTGATCTGTTCATGATAAGATATTTTTGGGAGGGAAATGAATAGTGGTAACTACATTTTAATTAGTATATATAGTAATAGATTTAACTGTTGATTTAAATAATTGCAACTTTATATATACGAATAAAGTTATACGGGATAAATTTATTTATAATATGTGTTCAATATCAACAACACCATAACACTCAAATTTGGAGCTGAAAGCTTAAAAAATTGTAGTGAGAGTGAATAGACTTGAATGCAAATTAAGTTCGGTGATAATATTGGGAATGACCAAATACAGAGGTTTAATAAATTTTGGAAGGATTGTGCATTCATAAATTATAATGTACAGTTGAATGTTACATTTGAAATAGTCGGAAGAAATTGATTATTATGATAATAAGCTACATGTGCTACAAACCAACGCATTTAAGCGTATGAGTCACTAATTTTGATAATTGTAGAAGGGAAACTACAAAAAAGATAATTTGAGTATATGTATTTATTTTTTAAGAAAAATATTTTAAAAGAGATGAGTAGTGGTTAGAAAAAAAGATTATAATAAAGATCAAACCAATTCCGTAGCGTAAATCAGTAACGATGAGCTACTTTAATTGAACGTTGGCTTAATTGGAATTTGGAAAATAAATGGAGACTCAACTCACCGACAGGCAACATCATCAACATTAATTATTAATTATACTCATAATAATGCAGATGCATGAGTTATTGATGACAAAATCAATCTATACAATAATGGCTAAATTAATTTAATTTGCTTTGATAATCGCATTGAATTTTGCTAACATAATTAATCATTCTTACTAACATGAAATCTCCATAGCTCATCTTATGTCGCTTTCCCATGGAATTTCGTTGTGCTACACAGATTTCTGAGGAATGTACATTTACTAATTACAATTTTATTGCTTCTAAAAGTTTATCGTAAAGATTCACGTGAGATGGTGTTTGGATCTTGACCCCCTAGATTTTTCCAAAGTGAAACTATAAATCCACGAAACCAAAGAGTAATATTATCGAGCAAAAAATATATTAAGCCTATATATATATATATACAACCTCATTTAAGTACGGGTGAAGAGAGAAAATAAAATGTTGTTCTACAATGAAGCTCAGTCATCCTCTGCCATTTAATATATGTATGTATACACAATAGCAAACTAGTATAGTGTATCCTTCCATTCCATGCACGAATCATCCCAAAATAATCACCTCTACCTAACTCTTCCTTCTTCATCATTCACCACTTCCTTTTTTGCAAATTGAGCTTTATTGCTCCCAGATGCTCGAGGATGCAGAGGTGCTGCTGCATCACGAACCGAACGAGGTTCCTGCATGAAGAGGAAAGCATCTAAGAATGGGGGAGAAACACACACACACAAACCATCATAACTTGATTATTCTAAATTGTTATAGATGTAGCTGCACTTGATTTGTTGTTTGAAGTGGGTACTGATTGCTTATTGATTACCACGCGGAAAGGAAATTCATCTGCCTCGAGCATGTGAACGATTTGACCCATCTTGGGACGTTTGTTGGCATCCAAGTCTATACATCGGAGGCAGAGCAGTAGCATTCTCTTTAGAGATCTTGGGGGAGGAGGAATCCCTATCAGGGGGTCTACAACCTCTTCACTACGACGATTTGCTACCATCCCTTTGAACCAATCTACCAAGTTCATCTGAAATTTGGGGAAGAGAGATAGTTACAACTTGTTACTAGTGTTTTCATTTAGTTAAAAGAATTGGAGGCGTTCACCTCTCCAGGTGGTCTGGAATAGTCCACAGGGCTCCTTCCAGTTATTATTTCCATGAGTAGAACTCCAAAGCTGTATACATCGTTCCCCTCATTAAGCATTCCAGTACTTGCATAGTCAGGGGAGACATATCTGAAATAAGCAAACAAACATTAGAACGAGGAACCCTTTCCAATTCTCTGCGTAGAGGAGAAAAGAACAAACCCGAATGTTCCCATCACTCGTGTAGTCACAAAGCTTTTCTCAGGTCCCAATAGCTTGGCAAGTCCAAAGTCTGATACTTTCGGGTTCCATTTCTTGTCTAATAGAATGTTGCTGGATTTCACATCACGATGAACAACTTTGGGTTCCAATCCTTCATGTAAGTATGCTAGTCTGCAACAACAATCAGAAACTCAAAAGTAAGAGCAAACATTATGGATGAAAAAGGACTGAGCATCTGCATCGCATTAGTGAGCTAGTCACGGACAATTTCAAAGCATCTCCATCACATAAATGGAAAGATCACTGAGAGAAAACAGAACAACATTCTAATGTAAAATAGGATGATGCAGTTTCATCATGATGATAAACAGAACAACATTCTAAAGTAAAATTGGGATAATGCCTCACCCTCTGGCAGTTCCAATGGCAATTTTCATCCTGATCTCCCAAGTCAATGGACTAACTGGCCCTACATCACCGTGCAACCACTGCTCCAAATTGCCATTATCAATGTACTCATAGACAAGCAACCTGATTGCAGTACAATGATCAGCAATAAGTGAAGAAAAAACTAATTCTATAGAGAGAAACCAAATGAGAGGGAGACACGGTACCTTTGAGCTCCTTCAGCACAATAACCTAAGAGACTCACAAGGTTCTTGTGTTTTACTTTCCCAATAGCTTCAACCTCCACTTTAAACTCCTTCTCCGCCTGACCCCTGTTGAGAAAAAGACCAAATAGACTGTATGATCAGAAGTTCGAGCCCTGCTTTAAAAATACTAATGAAAGAACATCTATGTAGCATTGATTATTAAAATGAAGAGTGAGGTAGCAGTCCCATCCTTGGATCCAACATCATATTCTGCATCCCTTACTTAAGATCAATCATCTATTAAAAAGATTATCACAATATCCATTCTTAGCTCAAACCGATAGGGAAAAGGGATTGACATCCTAATAATATGCCACATATTTGTGTCATGACCTCGTGTTAAACCCAAAATAAAAATAGCATACTTTGGATGTGATGCGCATATCATGCTTCTCATTAGTTCGAAAAAACAGTTTCGAAGTAACTTGTCCCAGTAAATTTTGGCATATCTGCAATTATATATCATTCAATTTTATTTTGAAATGGAATTACATGTCTCAAGACCTCTGAGATTTCCCAGACGAATATAGACTCTGGGACTAAAGGTGATTGAAGATGCTAATAAACATACTCATCCTGATCTGCATTAACCCAAATATACAACAATCAAGTAGCACAGCAAAGATAACAAAAGAAAAGGGGACCAAAAATGGTATCTAAACTGAGAAAGCAAAAAAGAAAAAGTTAATCAAGATAAGATAAAGCAGCATAATGATATTAAAGAGCTAAAACGAAATTAATTAAAGAAAAAAAAGGATAAGTCTATAAAGCTTTCCCTATAGAAGAAGCCGAAGATAAAGAAGAAGAAAAGAAATAAAAGCTACCGTTTTCTTTGCTATCTTTTCTTTTAATCCCTAGTAAAAAAAAGACAGTCATTCACCCTCAAATAAATCCAGATCGAACCTTTGATTCCATCAAAGAAATCTCCACTGAAACACATACAACATCACACTCCACAAACAAGATCAGCAATTCAAACACAATTTGTAACAAGCAATCTTAAACAATAACCCAAATCAAAGTTAAGTATGGAAAATGAACACATCTACATAAAAAAACATGCACGATGAATCCTTACTCTAAACCTCTATGCAAAATTGCAAACGTTTCCAAGCTTAAAATTCCTTCACTTCATCAGTGTGTGTGTGTGTTTAAGGATGTTGCATTATGAGTTGTAATGACGATACTAAATTCACTATCACGAATACAAAATCAATCCTCACTTGTTGTTTAGAAGGTTTTTGACTGCAACCACAGAAGAATCCTGCAAAACCGCACGATAAACAACTCCATAACCTCCTTCTCCGATCACATTCTGATTCGAGAACTGATTCGTCGCAATTTGCAGCTCTCTCAAGCTATACCAGCGTCCCCAACCAAAGCTCCCGAAACTGTCGGTTGACGCCGACATTGCCGACGACGACTCGCTCTGCGTCGTGCTCGACTCTTTGCTCTCCGACTCCACATCCAACCCCTTCGAAATCGAAACCTCCTCGATCAGAAACACCTTCTTCTTCTTCTCACTCTTAACCTGCCTCTGATCCGGGTCCTTGCCATCGCCGATCTCTCCGCAAACCAGCGGCAGAAATCCGGAACTCTGTTTCGAGGAAATGCGGCGGCGCTTCGAGCTCCGGTTGCGGATGAAGACGAAAATCAGGATGAAAGCAGCGAGAACGAACACGACGGTGGCGATGATGACGATGAAGAGTCTCTGACCGAGAATCGGGGTTTTCTGGGTGAAAATAGTGCCGGCGGAGGAGCTACCGGAATCCGCCATGTTTGGCGGCGAGAGGGAGCGATGGGTGTGGGAAGGGTGGGGTGAAAGGCATGTATGATTTGAAGTAGAATTTAAGACGAAAAGGGAATAAATGTGGTTGAAGAAAATGAGTGGGAAATGGAAAAAGTAGCCATTGTTGGAGGTGTTAGCTACCTGCGGAGTGGGCATTCAACGGATACCATACCAATTACCAACTATAAGTGTCACTTACGAGAAAGATAGGGGTATTTTCGGGAACACCTTTATTATTTCCTAAATCACGTGCCATAAAATCCTGCTACCTAGTGATAAAAAATAAATCATCTTATAATCAAATGAAATATGAAATATCATTTGCAATAATAAAAGAATGTGACTAATTCTATTTCGGTTACAAAATGTAGATTCCCTTCTTCTACATTAATGTGCGAATTAATTAATAGAATAAAATCCATACTATGATATTACATAATTCTACCAACATAAATTATAAGTTTTGAACGACTCTATTATGAGCAACTCAATCCTTTCAAGAATTTAAAGCTTATACAATGAGGTTTAGTCATTTTTGTCGGAACAAAACTTCGTAAAATCTCAACTTTTCTTGTTAGGGGTTTTTCAATCCTTTTGAGAGGATAAAACCTCACTTCAATAAAATTGACATTAACAATTTTTTATTATTTTTATTCATGATCTTACTTGGTTAAAAAATATCAAACAAAATAAGCAGGGGCATATTAGTCTAATTGAGAGCTTTTGCCGTTATTATTTCAAAACTCAACGGACTGATTTAGGTCCAATTTTAAGAGTATATAGATTTTCTGAAATTATGACGCTACAAAGGGAATTGCAAATACATTGATGATTTCTTAATAATATTTCTTCTGTAAACATATGATTGGACTGTCAAAAATTGGCATCTGACATTTTTGATAGATTGAACAAATTATTCATAATACAAACAAAAACACGTCATTTCTAGTTTCTTTTTTTCTTTTCGTTTTTCTTTTGGAGCCAGAAGAAATATTATTTCTCAATAATTTGAATTTTGTCATCTTGTTACGTAAGGTAAGGTAACACATCAGTATGTTTGGTTAAAAGGAAAAGAAAGAAAATATTTTGTCCCCTTGGGATTGGCCTAGTGATGGAGTGGTGTTTCTTGAGGCCAAAGGTCTTAAGTTTGACCCACCACCAACACCACTAGGTGTGAGCTAGGTTTGCTCACACCTGATTTGTGATTTACCTCCCTTGCGTAGTGTGTAGGTTTGCTCACACCTGACATGTGGTTTACCTCTCCTGTGTAGGTTTGCAGGCTATTACACAGGGGCGGGCTGTGTAGGTTTGCTCACACCTGACATGTGATTTACCTTCCCTGTGTAGGTTTGCATGCTATTACACAGGGGCGGGCTGTGTAGATTTGCAGGCTATTACACAGGGGAGGGTTGTCTAGGTTTGCAGGGTTTACCTTCCCTGTGTAGGTTTGCTCACACCTGACATGTAGTTTACCTCCCCTGTATATGTTTGCAGGCTATTACACAGGGGCAGACTATGTAGGTTTGCAGGCTATTACACAGGGACGGGATTTACGGGTTTACCCAATGCGCACCACGGTAGCGGCGGCAGATTACCAAAAAAAAAGAATAATAATGTATAACATATTATTCTTTTATAAATCAAGTGTTATGAGGGAGAAAAATTAACTACATCCATAAAAGTTTCGCATAGACAAAATTGGCCTTATAATTTGCACTTGCGACTTGTGAGGGAGCACTTGTAAATATCTATGGAAAATAAATAATAATAATGATGATGATGATGATGGTGATGATGTGTGTCTGACACATGTTAGAACATAAACGATGCTAGGATTGTTCCTCATTGCGTACCATATATAAAACTTTCAAAATAATATGCATCCTATTTATTTATATCCTAGCTAGTGTGTGTAAATTTAAAATTCTCAATTATTTATCAATCAAAACATTAATTATGCTACATCACGCCTATGATTTACTATTAATTTAAAGGTTATCACATTTGTTTAAACATAATTAAATGCATGGTAATTCGTATGTGTGATCGTTCTAAATTTTCAATAAACATGTAAACTTACTATATATTCCACAAAACTTTAGGAGCAGAACAGAACAGTAGAGATTGATGATGAAATTCATCCTTTTGTTTTGTTAAGAATCAATGCATTCTCTAATTGCAATGATGATGTTACTTTGTGTGTGTGTGTGACGGCAATGCCATGTTTTAAAGTTTTTTTTTTCGTCTATCATTTACAATTACAATTACAAAGAATAATTCAAGGATTGGTTTCCCATACATGGTGCGGCATTCCCATCCATCAGACGGGGCGCGTGCCTCCCACACATGGCGCAAGAAGTCCACGTGCTCGTTCCTTTTTTTTTTTTGTTTTTTTCCTGATTTCTTCTTTTTAGTTTTTCTCCAAAACGATATATCATAAAATTAAAATGATCTAATGTAACTATTTTTATTCGACTCGCAATGCATTCACCCGATTCAAACACATGAGCTCGTGCACTACGCTCAACAATTATTTAGAAATAAATACCCAAAATAGAATTATTGAACTCTAAGGGGGGTGTATTGGATTGGGATTTTGATGGATTTTGTTGGATTTTAAAATGTCCATGGATTTCTATGGATTTTATAAATCCATAGACTCCACGTGGAGTCTCCCAAAACTCCACATGGAGTCTCCCAACTCCACGCAGAGTCTGGCGGATTTCGTATAGATTTCGGACCGATTTTGAACGATTTCAATGGATTTCAAATCCATCTCGCCAGCGCTCGTTGGAACACAACGATCGGTGTATCTGGTAAGAAAAATTAAACCCAGCGGCCGCTGGAATCGAGCGGCCTTGATCCCAGCGGCCGCTGGCACCCAGCGGCCGCTGGAGTGCCATCATCGGCAAGGCCAGCGGCCGCTGGGGTCGGGTGACGGCTGGGGTGCCCGATTTTAACTCCTCAACGGCCGCTGGGACACCGCGCTCGCTGGGTTTTTCAAATCCATCGAAATCTCGTGTCTGGAGGTCGGAATTCATCCTTTGTAATTTTCACGTGAAATCCAACGAAATCAATGACATTTTAAAGTCCGTGGATTGTTAAATACCGCAGAATTTTAAAGGACTTTTAAAAGTCTGGATTGAATACACCAAGATTTCGTTGGACTTTTAAAAGTCTGGATTGAATACACCAAGATTTCATTGGACTTTTAAAAGTCTGGATTGAATACACCAGAATTTCGTTGGACTTTTAAAAGTCTGGATTGAATACACCCGGATTTTAAAAGTCCAACGAAATCCAACGAAATCTCAATCCAATACACCCCCCTAAAATTAAAGTGAATTAATTAATTTTTTTATCCAGTGACTTGCGCAGTGCACTCGCACTTGTATACCGCGCTCAACAATTAAAATTTTCAAAGTAAACATAAGCCCTACTTGGGATTAATAAACCCTAAAAACTCCCCAAAAAAAGAAACTAAAAAAAACAATAAAAAATTACAAACCCATAAAGTCTAAATATTAATTGAAATGAAATAAATTATAATTTGTATTACATATAAGTCAAATAACAGTTTTGATACTTTTAAGATCATGGGTAATACTTTTTAATATTATGAGCAGTACTTTTTAGTGTTACGAATAATACTTTTATGGTGATTTTTTCTGGGCAAGGTGAAGCGACCTGCCTGCATGAGAGTCTGATCCCAATTTGTAAAGTTTGATGGTCATACTTTGCCTTTAACTTGTCACCAATTGTTTACACAAACGACCAATATTTATTATTTCCCCTGTATATGGCTTTGGATGTTTTGATATTTTAACATATTTGTTTCAGAATTTTCTAAGTTGTTATACACTTGTACTCAAATGGGTTTCAAAAAGATGCAGGATAAATAAACGCTAATAAATCAATTTTATATCAAATACTCAAATTTTAACGTAAATAAATTAATCCTAGGAGAATAAATTAAATTACTCCCCCCCCCCCCCCCAAATCGAAATGTTGTCAAAGTAAAGCCTAAAATTCATAAATAAGCCATGTTCTCTCATTTATAATATGTCAGAAGCAGGAGCACGACCTTCCACAATAGTCACAATTATTATATACGTTTAGTTATAAATGATAATTAAGTGATGATGACAAAGCCAGGGTGCAGCCTCGATCTTCTACGTACGTACTACTCTTTATGTTTTAATTTGTATTTTGTTTTATTTTGTTCATGTATGCTTGCAGCACTATTATTAATTATATTTGATTACAGCACACAAAACATTCTAATGAAATAAAATATAAATTTTTGGTATAAAATGTATTGAAGCCGTGTACACCCCATTTTATTAATTACTACTATATACAAGACATCAGACATGTGCCATCAACTGTAGGAAATTGAAAGGAAACAAATCACCCCATCATAGAATTGATATTGGAATCCAATTAATAACTACCTTAACTCCTTATCCTATATTTGGATACCATTAAATATTTCAAAGAAAAATTATAAAATTAAATTAAATTAAACCTCATTCCTTTCTTCCCCGATCTAAATTTCCAAGTCGTCCCAATTGAAAAGAGTTTGTTGATATGGACTGTAGTGAATTAATTGCTTAAGAAGAAAGGCACGCCTGCAGATAATGAAGTGTGTGAATTTTGAAAACAACTGATTCATTTATTACATTGAAACAAACAAAAGATCATAAAAAATTATAGGCAACGAAGTAACGCGCAAGTTATTAGACCGAGGCACCGGCCCTGCTTATATTTTTGGGTTATATAATATCTTATTTGGATAAGACTTTTTTTTATGACGAGCAAAACATGACGTCGCTATTCGATGGTACATGTACTTTCGTAATTTTTTTTTTTTTTATAATAGTTTAGATATAAATTAAAAATTCGATGTGATAGACTCAACATATGCTCTAACCAACTTGGACAGACTAGTTGTCCGTAGCATGCAAAATGGTATTAAAAAGATGAAGCAGATGCTCGTCCCAGTGGAGATGGTCTAGTGATGGAGTGAGATTGTTTAGAGACAAAAGATCACGGATTCGAATTTCCTCAATACCACATGTTGGGTGTATAAATAAAAGAAAAAAAAAAAAGATGAAGCAGACGCTCTCGATCGTATCTATGCACACGTCCGTTTCATGACCCCCATTTATTTCTGTCGTGGATATTGTGATTTTTTATGAAATATATGAATGCTGTTTTTACAATAAATAATGAATGTGACCGAATTATTATCTAGATCGTAAAAAAGGTTTTGGCTATTACTACTTCTTATCATATGTTACCATGTTTGTTAGTAAACTGTCTTGATATTAAGGGCGGCATGGTATATGATTAATGAAGTATATATATATATATATATAAATATATATATATATATATATTGGACGTCAAAATTAATTATATATGTAAAATTCATAGAAAGCAGGACTTTCGCACAAAATATATATAATATTTATGTGATTGTATGAGATATAATCACTGGCGGAACCAGTCCGCCAGAAATATTTGTTAGGGGGGGCTACATTGTTATGTCATGAGACAACGACTGATTCATATCCATGTTTAATTACTTGCATTGTATAGAGTATATGACTAACTTTTTCGTTATTATTTTTTAATTTTTTGTAAGTGAATTAATGCAGCCATTTCATTTGCATCTTTGTTTTTTATTTACTTTATTGAAACGATGTCATTTTATACTATTCTGCATCATTTTTTAAATGATAAATGAATTAGTGAGAAATAAATTTTAAAATAAGATATTAATTTAGGTAAAGCAAACAGTGAACATGCATGAAATAATTTTTAGTTAAAATATTATTAATCCAAGAAGTTTCATAATAACTCCAATTCAAATTATAAAAATTATAAAGTATATGAAGAATATACGTTGGAATTTATAAAATATAAATTGAACTAAAATAAACAAAATTGATTTAATATATAATGTATAAGTTTGATTATATATTTAACTAAAATTGAATCATAAAATGTTAAAAGTAATCACAAATAAATTGAATGAGGCAAACAACACGGACACAAGCATTAGAAATTCAAATTGAAAAGAAATGAAAGAATGGTGAAGAAAAAAATAAGAAAAAAAAAGAAAACCAAAGAATAGGTATTTAATTAGGGCCCACTGTGTTGTCTTAAATTGATTAGAAAGACAAGGGGACAAGTCGCATTTGTAAATATAACAACTTCAAATATGTTTTCAATGTTTAAAAATAATATAATAAATAAAATGATTTATTCGTCCTGGTGGGGATGACCTAGTGGTGGAGTGAGGTTGCTCGGAAATCAAAGATCACGGGTTCGAATCTTCTCAATATCATCAGGTCGGGAGGGTGGGTAAAAAATAAATAAAATAAAATAAAATAATTTATTCCCTCAAAAGTAATTATTTCCTTTTCCAAGTCATCTTCTCCATTAAACGCCCCTCATTTTCATTCTTCTCCAATTCTGATGCAGAGCAGAACCGTACCACCCCAAGTCCCAACGCCTCTAGTAAAATTTTACTGTTTTTCAGGTTTATGTGCAGAGGGGAGACCTACATACGGATCAGATCACACGTGCCTTCCCGTATTACATTCTGTATGTCATAATTATTTTTTAATATACCCTAATTGGGGATGGATGAACCATAAATAAAGAATTTTAATTAAAATAAATCATAATAAATTAAAATTTTAAAAAATTAAAATTTGGCATAGGACATATGATAGAGAATGGGTACAGGTGATCTGATGTGCCTACATTAGCGTATGAGATTTCCTGTTATACTCTTTGTGTTACATTCCATGTTGCACTTTTAAATTATGAGTTTTTCTTTTATTTATTTTTTTCAATTTTATTTTTTTGTGATTTAGTTTAATTTTATGATTATTTTTTTAGGATTCACCCCACCCAATTAGGGTTTATAATTATTTTTTAGCATTTTATTTTTGATTTTCAATTAATAATTCATTATTATGGTTGATTATTTCAGAATTAAATTTTATAATTTTTTCATTCATTTTTTTGTTCATAAATGTTGACTATGATTATTTATGTTATAATTAATTTTTATTTTATAATAAATATATTTAAAATTATAAATTTGATAGTGTAACACCGAGTGAAACATGAAAAAGTGCAACAAGGAATTTGAACCCATACATTCGGCCAAGGGGGAATTTGGCCCTCCGGAATTTATTTTTTTAGTATTATTTTAGTGATTTTTGCTTTTTTTTTTTAAAAAAAAAACCTAGATTTATTTCCTTTTCTTACCACATCTCAGTTATGATATACCCATTCTAAATTTAAATTTTTATTTATTTACTCATTTTAGATTTTACTGTTGTAGATTTCTTTTTTTGCATACTTAATTTATTGTATAATTATGTCAAGAAAGAAAAAATTATAAGTATTAGCACAGTTATTACATAATTATTACAATATAATTGATAATTTATCTTTCAAGTCCTAAATTTATAAAATTTATTGTATTTAAAAATTATCTTTTTTGATCTTTATATGTAATTGAGTTCACTTGATAATTTTATCAAAATTATTATTTCTTAAGATTGTACCCATATTTGGACCTAAACTAATATCAAGTGACAAATTTATAATTCATTTGTGTTTGCATCCCTATATGAGTAGCGTCTTATGGATCTTGAATCGTGAGATGCCATACATAATTCATCATTTATATTTTTATACTACATTTTAGTTGAACTCTATCAATAAAATTTTTGGGTCCACCACTAATCGTAGGTGTAATTATTAGGCCAAAGAATGACGCACATGCAATCTCATATGACCTTGGAAGAATATTTTATTTAGAATATGACTTTGTTGTATTAATATATAGTTATTTTGCATGCTTATTAATTAGTTATTACTTTATAATTTCCGTAGTTGTTTCTTAGTACGTATTTGGGCTTTGTTGGAACTTGGAAGCGTGTGCGTGTGTCGGTGTGTGTATGTATAACCTTTTTCAGATAATTACGGTTACTCTATATATATATATATATGTATATATAGAGGATGGATCAAATGAGAACCATGACCCTATGTGGGAACTAGGAACTCATCCCATTTATTCATTATTTTGATTTAGATGGCTAAGATTTGGTCAACTTTTGGTCAAAGGCGGAGTGGCAAACTTGTAATATTTGAGCATAATTTTCGGAAATCATATAGACAACACTTTAAAACCGTTGTCTATTCTTATAAATTTCGTATGCTAAAATGAGAGTACTATCATGTTATTATGAACATATATACATGCTAATATAAATATATATATATATATGCATGCTAGTATGAACATATAATGTCTTACTATTAACGACACTACTACTGTTATTATGAGTAAAATTTATGTGTTTTATGAATATTTTTTCATGCTGTTATGAATATTTTTTCATGCTATTATGTATATACTTCTATGTTATCGTGAATATTTTGTCATGCTATTATGAGTTTAACATCACGCTATTATGGACGAAAAATATATTCTCGAATAAACATATGAACAATGGATCTTAAATGAAAGAGCACGAAAAGAGCTTTAATTTGATATATAATTTGCGTTAATCTAATGAAAAATGAGCAAGTTATGGATGTTTAAAATTTAAATAAAAATAAAATATTGTGTGGTTGAGATTAGTTCCTAGTTCTCACATGGGGATTGGTTCTCATGTGAACCATACCCTGTGTATATATATATATATATATATATATATATATATATATAGGGATGGAATCTGGTGAGAACTAGTCACCAGGTGGGAACTAGGAACTAATCCCATCCCTCAATTCCACAATCTGAACGGTCCAAATCAATCCAGATTTTTCGGTGGCAATTGTGTAATTAAAATGAAAGTCTTTAATTCGCGCGTCTCATTAAGGGCAAAATCGGAACTGAACTCAGAAATTGCCCAAATTCAATTTTAGCCTCCGACTTCGCTCATTTTAGCCTCATGCATTTCTCATTCTAGCATGTGTTGATAAATAAAAATGGAACGATGATTTCATTGGAATAAAATGCAATACACCCTATTTAGGGACAGTGAACCCTAATGGGAATCTCATAATTACTAGTTGGGATCAGAGTCCTAATCAGAACGTAATAAACCCTAATTGGGAACGGTGAACCCTAGTGGAAAATGTCACGTCAATTTTAGCCTCCTACTTCGATCATTTTAGCATCATGCGATTCTCATTTTAGCCTCATGCGATTCTCATTTTAGCCTCAGAACAAAAGGAAAGAATTATTAAATTACTATATTACCCCTCCGTCCACAAAGTTTCCAAAAATTACAGGAATGCCACCGCCTATCCACTTAAATCTGATTTAATCTGGACCGTCCAGATTGAGTCAAACAAGGGCTATGATTGGTTCCTAGTTCCCATCTGGGGGAAGGGTTCTCATTTGATCCTTTCCATATATATATATATATATATATATATATATATATATATATATATATATATATATAGGGGATGGTTCTTGTGTAAACTATCCATAGTGTGTAAACTGTAAACCAATCTCACACCACACATCCTTCAAAATCCAATGGTCCAGATCTGGTCAAAGGGGCGGTGGCATTATTGTAAATAAAAGGAACTTAAAAAATGTGGTGGCATTTTGGTAATTTTCGCATCAATGTCAATTTTTTTTTTAAAAAAAAGCGGACTTCCAGGACGCATGCTAATGGAGACACAAGCATATGCTGACGAACATATAAACATATGCTAACAAAGCAGTTGCACTGCATGCACAACACGTAACTTCAAATGCAAACTTGATTTTGTTATGAAGTAATTAAATGACGGGTTTTATATGGTTAGAAAGCTAGTTAAGCCTACTTTTCAACAAAAAAACAGTTTCAAAAAAATATTAATCGTGGATAAAATTGTGGTTTTTTTTATTGAAGGTTGTTATTTGCATTATTTGACTTCAATCCACTACATTATTGTTTCATTAGCATTATGTAATACATTCCTTGAGAATTACATAATGCTTTAGTTAGCATACGATATTGCTAATAGAAGTAAATGATTAAATACAATAATGATTAAGGAGTGTATTACATAATGCTAACAATATGATTTAACAATCCTAACGTTATAAGGCTATTGTCATATGCGTTATATAATTCTACTGTTAGCATTAGCATATGCTAACAGTAGCATATAACAATGCTAACAATAGCATTAATATTCATTTTATGTTAGCAAATATTTTAGTATTCAATATTATTAACTTTCATTTATATTATCATCACTTGTGAAATAATTAAATGACGAGTTTAATATGGTTAGAAAGCTACTCAAATCTACTTTTCAACAAAAAAAAATTCAAAAACATATTTATCATGGATAAACTTATGGTTGTTTTATTGAAAGTTGTAAGTTGCATTATTTGGCTTAAATCCAATACATTATTGTTTCATTAGCATTGGATAATACATTCATTCAACATTACATAATCCTTCCATTAGCATACGACAATGCTAATATAAGTAAATGATGAAACGCAATAAAATTAAATTATTGAATCCTAAAATTGATGTAATAAACCCTTATATCAATATATAATGTTTTCGTTAGCATATAACAATGTTAACAATATCATTTAACAATGCTAATGTTATAATAATATTGTCATAAGCGTTACATAATTCTACTGTTAGCATTATCATGTGCTAACAATAACATCCGACAATGCTAACAATAGTATTAACATTCATTTATACTAACAAATCTTTTAATATTTCCTATTATTAATATTTATTTATATTATCATCATATGTAGTATGAAAGACACACGATTCTATTAGCATTATTGTAATATTTTCATTAGCATATGACAATGCTAATGTTAGCTATATATTTGCATTCTCATATAAAAAATATCTTAGTGCATTAATGTATTGTTTGTTATCAGTATATTGTCTTTCGTTGGCAATATGTTATTACTTCATTAGCATTATAGTAATAAGATATTAGCATTGAATAACCAATGCTAAAATGGCTTAATGTATTAATGTAAATTGTTCTCTGTCAATATACTGTTCTTCGTTAGCGATATGCTATTACTTCATTAGCATTATAAGAAAATAATATTAGCATTGAATAATATTGTCAGATAAATACAACATATAATAGATTTCTAACGTAATTCAAACAATATGCTAATGAAAATTAGTATTTGCTCATGCTACATTAAAGATACAAAAGTACCAGAAACACCAAAAATAAAAAGGACTATGACAAAAACTAAATATACAAGGGAATTTAGCCGATTTAAAGCGTGGATTCTTTTATCTGAAGAAAAAACAATGGATGCCTCATAAATCTTTCAATGACTTCATAGAAGATTTCACATCTTGGTATATCTATTTTAATCTCCAAACCATGAGACTTTGAGTTGACACCGGTCATCAAAATATTACATCAGCATTTAAAAGTATCTTACTTAGCATACATGATTATATTCATTAGCACTAATATTAACATATACAATAAAATACAATGCTAACAGAAAAATATAATGATGCTAATAGATAAAATGTGTCATGCTAACATCATACTACGTGAACAAAAATACCAAAAACATGTATACTAATTCTTCAACAAGCAATTAATTCACTTTAAATCTGAACACATAAACCATCAATAAAAACAACTTCTCTAAATAAAGAACACAGACACGACAAAAAAAGCTCAAAAAAAATTTCAGATGATTTCCAAATCTCATAAAAAATACATGTTGAATTCATCAAATCTACAGAAAGTGAAATACTAAAACAACGATGGTATATGCGGATATAGATCAGAAAAAAATTAATCATGATTGCCTGAGACGATCTAAAAATAAAAAACACAGCTCCAGACAAATTTCAATCACCGGCGTTTTTCTAAACCATGAGACCTTGAGTTGGTACCTTCAAAATATTACAAGATGAATATTTAAAAGCATGTTACTTAGCATACATGATTATATTCGTTAGCACGAATATTAACATATATAACAAAAACACAATGCTAACAGAAAAATATAATGATGCTAACAGATAAACTGTATCATGCTAACAATATACTATGTGAACAAAAATACCAAAAACAAATATATTAATTCTTCAACCAACAATAAATTAACTTTAAATCTGAAAACATAAACCATCATCAAAAACATCTTCTCTGAATAAAGAACACAGACATGACAAAAAAGCTCAAAAAAAATTTCAGATGATTTCCAAATCTCATAAAAAACACATGTTTAATTCATCAAATCTACAAAAAATGAAATACTAAAACAACGATGGTATATGCAGAAATGGATCAGAAAAAAATTGATCGTGAGTGCCTGAGATGATCTAACAATAAAAAACAGAGCTCCAGACAAATTTCAATCACCGGCGTTTTTCCAAACCATGAGACCTTGAATTGGTACCTTCAAAATATTACAACGTGAATATTTAAAAGCATCTTACTTAGCATATATGATTATATTCGTTAGCACGAATACTAACATATATAACAAAAATACAATGCTAACAGAAAAATATAATGATGCTAACAGATAAACTGTATCAGGCTAACGTCATACTACGCGAACAAAAATACCAAATATATATATATATATATATATATTAATTATTCAACCAGCAATTAATTAACTTTAAATCTGAAAATATAAATCATCATAAAAAAATCTTCTCTAAATAAAGAACACATACACGACAAAAAAAGCTCAAAAATATTTTCAGATGACTTCCAAATCTCATTAAAAAATACATGTCGGATTCATCAAATCCTACAAAAAATGAAATTCTAAAACAACGATTGTATATGCAGATATGGATTAGAAAAAAAATGATCTTGAATTCTTGATTGCCCGAGATGATCTAAAAATAAAAAACACAGCTCCAGATGAATTTCAATAACCGACGTTTTTCATCTTTTTCAGATCTTCATCGCCGTTAATTACTATTGCTGAATTTTCTTATGTAGGTGGAAGGCGTAGCGATATCGACAGTTGAGAGAGAGATAATACATAGCAATTCATACTTCTATTAGATTGAAGAGATGACGATAGTGGTGGCGGCAACGACGACGATGGTGGCGGTAGAGAGAGAAAAAATCGTGAAAGAGACAGCAATAGTGGTGGTGGAGGCGACAACAATGGAGAGAGAGAGAGAGAGAGAGAGAGAGAGTATGCCTCCATAGAATTACGTAAGGGAATGGATATGAAGAAGAGAAATCAAACCCTAATCATATTTACCAAATTACATAAATAACCTTGCCACCATAAAATAAGTTAAATATTACAAAAATGTCATCTTGAATTGGATTTAATCTAGACCATTAATTTTTAATGGATGCATGGTGGGAGATGAGTTTACAGTTTACACACCAGGAAATGGTTTACATTTGATCCATTCCATATATATATATAAATATATATATATATATATGATATAGATCAAATAGGGACTACCACTTGGTGTGAAAAGTAGGGACGAACTTCATCCATTGGATCTGATGAGATGGACGGTTAGATTTAGGTATATTTTCATTTTTTTCCCCTTTTTTAATTTAAAATTAGTGGTAAGGCTAATGATGTAATTTATTAAATAACCTGTAGAGCCTCATATCTTTGAAAATCATAACCGTCCTTAGAAAACGGTTTTAAATATGGACAGTTAATATATCTTTTGATTTCGAAGATTCAGACAATTTTTTTTCATAGACGCGTAGATTAAGTTTTGTTTTAACAGTTTCTTGGTTGGGGAGATAAAAAAGACGCTCATTCTACTGGTGAATAGGCCTTTGACGGGTTTTTTTTCTTAATTTTAGTTGATGTAGAGACAATGGAAGATTCAGGTTTATGCTCATTTTTCTTTTTTTTTGTTCGATTTTGTCTGCAATCTGGATGAATTGTTTATTTTATATGCTGCAAATTGATGGATAGAATGTTCATTATTATTTTCTTTTACTTATAGAGTGTATGTAGTTGTTATTGTTGTTATTTAGTATATATATGTTCTTTATGAAGCATCACAATTTTTGTCTTTACAATATTGTATATTGAAGGTTTCTATGTTATTGTTAGTGTAGCATGTATTTTTGTTATAGGATGCATTGAAAATACGAGTACATAGCACTGAATAAGTGGCAGCTTTTTTTTTCGTTCAGGTCTGATTCACTCCAGTCAAGGTGTTATTAAAGTGTCACCTGGTGGAATGACAAAGGTATATATTCCCCAGTGTGATCCTTCCATGAAGCCATTTGTCAAGCAGAATTTCCGCACTCTTGATGATGGAGTAGAGTTTTACAAAAAGTATGCTCTTGCATGTGGTTTTGACATACGTCACGGTACAAAAAGGAAGTCATATGACGGGTCGTGTATAACGTTGAAATATATATTTTGCAATAAGGAAGGTGTCAAGCATGCAGCAGATATGGACATTCCCGGAGACATCAAAAAATAACATACTGTGTCATTTCGTGTGGATTGCAAGGCTCGGATCATTTTCAAGTTTGTTGGATTAGACGGTTATATGGTTACGAAATTTGTAGAGGCACATTCGCACACTTTAGTGCCGGAAGCTTATAGGTATTTTATGAAGATGAACTCTAAGTTAGATGTAGGTCATCAGAAGTTTGTTATGGATTGTGCAAAGGCTAATATTGGTGCAATGGGGTCGTATAAGATGATGAAGATATTCGCTGGTTCATACTCTAGCATTGGTTGCTCAAGTGTTCAAGTTAAAAACTTTTCGCGTGACCTTAAAGCTTATGTTATTGGTGCTGATGCACAAATGGTCATTGACTAGTTGTATAGGAAGCGGGAGTTGTGTTCTACTTTCTATTTTGAGTTTGAAGTTGATGAGAGTGATCATTTGAAATCATTGTTTTGGGCTGACCCAATAGCTAGGATAAATTTTTGCGCGTTTGGTGATGTGGTTTCTTTTGACGCCACATACAGTACAAATAAGTTAGTATACTTTAATGCTTTGTACTTTAATGTTTAATGCATTTTATGTTATTTTTTTGTTTAATAGTTTGGTCCATGTGAGATCGATGCTTTATTACTTGTTAATGTATGCTTTATAGTGAATTTTTTCGAACGACTAATTTTTTATTTTTGGCAAACATGGTAGGTACAACATGATTTTTGCACCATTTACAACTAAAGACAATCATGGAAAATGTGTTACATTAGTTGCTGCTTTGATGACTGGGGAGTCTATAGAATCGTATGCATGGGTATTTGAGCAATTTAAAAAGTGTATGATTCATGAACCTGCTGTACTAATTACTGATCAAGACCCAACTATCAAGGTCGCATTTAAACAGGTTTTCCAGCATACAAGGCATCGTTTATGCATGTTGCACATCATGTCCAAAATTACAGAGAAGGTATCTGTTATATTGAAGAAAGATCCTGACTTTATGAAACAATTATGTAGTCTCGTTTGGTTAGTTAATTTGAGCCAGATGTGTTTGAGGTAAAGTGGAGTGATATAATGAATACATTTGCTTTGGTGGATGAGTCATGGTTCATATCTATGTATAATACGTGAAATGTGGATTCCAACATATTTTAGAGATTTAAAGATGGAAGGCTTGTTTATGACAACATCACCATCTGAGAGTGAGAATAGTTTTTTCCATATGCACATGTCTCAACACTCAAACCTTCTCCAGTTTTTTATGTATTTTGAGAGTGCATTAGACTCACAGAGACACAATCAAGCAAAGCTGAATAATCAGGACTTGTCATGTTGTAGTGATTTTAGAACTTTGCTTCAGTTTGAGAAGCATGCATTAATGGTGTATACAAGGAGCATTTTCAATCAGTTGCAAGATGATATCGAGCGTGCTTGCTACATTTTTCATCTTACTCACATCACTGAAGATGAATTGAGTTGCTTGTACCAGGTTGATGATTGTACCAATGGGATTTTCAATGTTAAGTATGACAAGGTGGCTAAGGATATTGTTTATAGCTGCAAAAGATTTGTGATGATTGGTCTACTGTGTTGCCATGTGTTTTTTGCATTCAAAGATCTCAAATTCGAGTCCATACCTCAGAAATACATAGTTAGCCGTTGGACAAAACAAACATTGTTCAGTACGGGGCATGTTGTTGCTGACGATGTCTTGTTATCTTGTGCTACTATTTACGAGAATCGGTTTACTTTGTATGATATTGTTTCTGAATTTTACAGTTGCTTGAACATGGATGATGGGGACTTGGATAGATCTAATTCATTGTTGCAACCTATAAGAGATGTTAAAGACTCATTCAAATCTGGTGGAGACAGTGATTATAATGGGCATGGTAAGAAGAGGTTATTTGAAGAGTATAATGAATCGTCTATGCCGGAGCAAGTAAATATTAAATCACTAGTCCCTGTGAAGACAAAAGGGAGCGACAATCGTATAAAGTCTGACAAAGAGAAGAATGTGGAAAAGATGAAGAAGCCATTGAGGAAATGTAGTGCTTGTGGTGAGAAATGCCACCATGATGCTAGAAATTGTCCAGGGAAAAAATGATTTAGGATTATTTTTTTCCCCTTGTTTCATTTTTTACTTAGATATGATTTATTTTAGGTATATTTTTGCGTGATGTTTTTGTAACGCCCCGATCCCGGGAGAAGGGCAGGGGACCGGTGCGCTACTTGGGGGAAGGGGGAAGAGCTTGTGGAACAGAAGCAATCAAAGAAATAGGGTTAGTGCCCCAAAAATTTGGGTAGCATAACCTCTATAAATGGATCAATCCACGCTTTTAAAGTGTATGAAATGACTCAAACCAGATACCATGACTCTTCGAATGAACCCAAGAAAGAATAACGAAAGCAAACTTCAATGTGAATAATAACAGTTCAAAGGTTAACTGTTAATAGGTTAGGCATGAAAAAGGCCAGACTGATGTCTGTCCAAATACATGAAGTAAAGAGATGCCAGACTTTCGTCTGTCGTGAAAGCAATATAAAGCCAGACTTTTGCCTTGACATGGAAAACAGTGTAAAGCCAGGCTTCTGCCTATCTGAATAATGAAGTAAATAAATGCCAGATTTTTGTCTGTCAAGAACGGAAAGTAAACGGGATTCGGAGAACCGAACACTCGGCACCAGTAAAGAAAATGAGATTCGGAGAACTGAACACTCCATAACAATAAACAAAATGGGATTCGAAGAACCGAACACTCCATAACAGTAAAAAAATGGGATTCGGAGAACCGAACACTCCATAACAGTAAAGAAAATAGGATTCGGAGAATCGAACACTCCGTAGCAGTAAAAAAATGGGATTCGGAGAACCGAACACTCCATAAAAAAATGGGATTCGGAGAACCGAACATTCCGTAACAGTAATCAGAGTAAGTGGAAAAGAACGTAGTGCATTTATTCAGACTCAAAAGGAAGCACGTTCTCAGTTAGACTCCATAGCGGAAAATGAAACATATACATCAAACGATAACCCTCCAGCCTTAGCACAACTGTCCACCATCCCGCAACTCATCCTGAAAATATTTGAAAAGATTTTGGGCGTGAGTACTAATGCACTCAGTGGGTACCTTTGATAAAAACCTTCATAATCATTTTATAAAACAGAATATCCAATCATATTTTAAGCATATCATGAAAAGCTTTCAAAACAGAAAATTTGTGAATTCCATGTATACAAAATCATTTTAGTTCCATCATTGCGCGACACTCTCCCCTAGAATGCTTACGGTGAGTCAGTTCATGTACACAACATGGCTACTTAAGGTTGGACACTGCCCTGTTTGCTTGGGGCTCGATATCGTGAACCATTGTAGTTTCGTCACCAAAAACAGTAGTAAGACTTACATGAGTCAGGAGAGAACATCAAATACATTCATGAGTTGGATATTCATTCACATTCATTTTATAAATATCAGGGCTTAATAACCCGAAATACATTTTTATATAATAAAAACCCACCTGAAAATCAGATCTGGAATAGCTAGATCTAGATTCTGATTCTGATCTCAACTAGAAGTCTCCTTCTTCTGAGCCTACAAGATTTTCCGGCAACTTAATTTCGATAAACGACTACCATTAGGTCAAAATCTAACCTTTCTTAGTTATGAAGTAAATCTTATAATATCTATTATTTTAATACGCAGCATCCGGGTCATCAAAATATTTTGACTCTTAAGGAAACTTTACTCAGGGTATTTTTATAAAGAAAAACCATTTTGGAAGTTTTGGCATACGGGGTAATCAAACCCGTATCCTAAAATTAATTCGGTACAAATAAATTCATACCGCAAGATCCGCTCATTGGAAAAATATGAAACTTTAAATAAAAATACTATATATTAAGACGGAACAACTTTTGAGACTAAAAATACGATAGGGCTATCCATGAAGGATAGATCTGAAAAAAGACTATAATTTAATAATCGGATACCCAAAATATACCCGAAATTAAAAAGTGACAACATGGAAAATGTATATAGATATACATAGAACATGAAACCCTAAAGACAGTTTTTGATCAGGCGACCCGAAAGAGTCACCGATTTGAGAGGGTGGTGGCGACTTTTGGCGGCAGTCACGACGATTTTCCATCGTGATCGTTAGTCGTGTCATCATTTCAATCATGTATTCCTGATCTACGTGTTGACACCTTCAAAATGACTATTTCAGAATTGAAATAGGAAACTAGAGATGTACCTTCTCTAGAAGCTGCTCGGCGTTTTGATTTTGAAAATGAATGAAAAATGAAACCTTAATCTCCTATTTATAGAGGAAAAATAAATAGGATAATAACGAATAAAAGAAAGAGGATAATGATGGAAAAAGAATAGGATAATTACGAATAGGATAATATTTTGAAAAAGAAATTGGATAATGACGAATGTGCCCTTTTTATTCAAAGTTGTGCCAAGAGTTCATTTGAACTCGAAATTGAAAAATTCAAAGTTTGGCACGATCCTTGGAACATTTTCTATCGATCCGAGAAAAATATCAGAACATATTTTTAAACTATTTTTTTGACCAAAATAAATTTTAACAAATTTCCCTGACTGCGATTTTCCTTTATTTGAATCATTTAAGGACCCAACTTATTTTCTAACTTACCAGAGGGTGACATAAGTTGCATAAAACTTTTCTAAAATATTTCAGGGTATTGCAGTTTTGTATGGTATTTTAGTTATTTTTGCTTACATTTTCTGTGCTATATTACAATTTGTTTATTAGCTAGGGTTGTTATTTTGAAGCATTTAATTTCTGAATACATAGCATTAACACGTAATACAATGCAAATTAAAACGATTAATTTTGTTTATGAAGCATTAATAGTGTACGAAGCATTGTCTTCATTTCATTATCATTCTACATATACATCACTAATTATTAGCATTAAGTGAAACCAAAAAGGCAGCCTTTAGAGAAAAAAAATATGGCGTTGATTGCTTAGTTTCGAAATATATAACTGGTCAATTGGTTGGTCATTATAAAATTTGATTTCTCATATAGTTGTTAGTTATGAGACTTACATTAAACCATATGAAGTACTAATCGGTAACATAAAAAGCACTATATAAAAGTACATTTTAATTGAAAATAAACGAGATTAATATGAAGTGTTATCATTAAACGTATGAAGCATTAAAAATAAGAACAATATGTAGTTAAATATATGGATTCGAGGCAATAAGTAACATAAACCATTTCAAGCATTAACAGTCAATTCACTACAATTTCATAGTCTCAAACCCTTCACAAGTCAAAAAATTAATACCCCAACTCATTGTATCAGCCAAGCTGGCAGCATTAATCATACCAACTAAATATGAGTAAATTCAAAAGATGATAGTATCACAGCTAAATATCTACCAACATTCATAAAAAATAATGTAACAGTTAGTTGGAAAGCAACAGTCACACATCTCCACTCAAAATATCATTGACAGTTGGTTGTTTCTTCTTAGAGTTGGCTGCAAAAACAGACTCTGCGTTTCTTTTAATTGAGGCAGCATGGTCATTCAAATCTGATGAGAGAATAGACGCAGAGTACTTGATGCGCAGCACGTTCATTTGTGAGATATTTCCTTTCTCTAGATTGCAATGCCAAGCTTTGCTAGATTGGCCCATGTATGTCTCCATATGGCGCATAGTGTACACGCCGCAGTCATTGTTGTTCTCCACATCCCGCCAATACATGTCAAGCCTTGTCATGCATGCTTGTCTAACTATTCCTGACTTCGCCTTCAATCCCTCCATGTACAAGAAGTCAGCGAACACATTTTGCTGAAATATACGACAATGGTTTCATTTAAACAAGACTTGCATTTATATGTTCTTTAACAATTCAGAAGACATTTCTATCGCAAACAAGCATCAAATTTGTGAAGACATAGCATTGGATTGAGGTTTATACAGCACTAACAGTACTTTTATACTAGATTATGAACGTCATACAGAAAAGTCAAAGATAGGATTCAGCAAATACCAGTGTAAATGGCGTTGCTCCATACTTGGCTCTCAGATCTATTCCCTCGGACTCGTTTGAATTGTCTATCACCAACGCATTATTCTTTCTTAAGTCAAAGCATACTACGTAGTAGTGGTCTCGATCAAGTACAGGAAAGAAGAACCGTAGTATAAGTTATCATTGTTATTTTTTATTCGACTTATGCATAAATAAGTAATTTATAGAGCAATTATAGAATACCATGTCAATGTTGCGTAGTGCGTGCTTCTCGCTACGCCATAGTTGAAGTTTAAGCGAGTCACTGAACTCTGTTTCCACTCTTGTCTTATCCCATCCCGGAGCTCCAAGTGCGTATCGCTACAAATTGATTAATTACCAAAAATCAAAGATTAAGTGTTAGTATATAATTTGCTATAGCACCACAGATATGCATAAGTAGCATGGATGATATGCATAACTAGCATAACTAATATGCACAAGTAGCATCACATATATGCAGGCGTAGCATCACAGATAAGTAATAGCCAAAGGACCACAGCCATGCACAAGTAGCATCAACAATAATATTAAAAAACACCAAGTCACAGAAGTAACACAATATTCAAAAGCAGCATCAAAGATATTCATAACTAGCATCACAAATGGGCATAACTAGCATTCCAAATATAATTTACTCAACACCAAACAGATATGCATAAGTAGCATCAACATTAACAATGCAGAGCACCAAGTCACACACATAATTAAGATTACCAACTTATAACTTTGGAATAAAGTACACATTCTTACACATGCATCTGTTGTTGCAAAGAACCAACAAGGAGAGGTTGTTGCCCTGATTTCTTCATTGTGATTTAGGATAGTGCTCCACACATCAATGTCATGTGTGCTTATCCATACACTTTTACGCAATGTCCACAATTCCTCTCTTCTTAGACTTATGTTCTTGTATGTGAAGGCCACCTCCTCTCTGAAATATAAGTGTCATGTAAAATTATGATGACGTAAAATATAAGAATATAATTCATTGCTGGCATTAACACTCTTACGGGTCTTGGTCTGCATTATGGACCAACTAGTAATAGAGCTCCTTATCCTGCTTATCTAGTTTCCCTGACCCATCAACCGTTCTCTCATGGTAAGGCGACGTGAAAGCTTCGGTTTTCTTTAAACTTGCAGCCTTGCGTTTCACCATTGGATGCACGGGTGCATCCGATGTAACCTTTGTACATAATGAACAGTTAAATGTAATTTAAATTATTTTGTAAAGAACAGGTGTATAATTTATATATTGTACCTTCTCTTTCCGGCTCCTCAACTTCCTTCCAACATTTTCTTCAGGTTGTGCAGGTTGCTTGCCTTTTTCCGCTTTGTCGGTGATCTGATTTACAACAACACTAGTCAATTACCATGGTTGAAAAAACAAAGCTTATATTGTGTGTTAAGTATATGTGATCTTACAGTTATGTTATCTGTATGATCATGTGCATCCTTGCTACCATTTAGCTCTGTGATTTTTTCATTCTGCATGTGTTTCTAATCAGTAAGCAAAATAAAATTTAAAAACTCTGAATTTAATTTTTTTAAGTAATGCTTTATAATGTACCTCTTGATGTGGGTCAACATGAGATTCTGCCTCCGGTCCCTCATGTGGTATGTCTTCAACTTCTCTGCTTATGTTGACAACGTCATCCCAATCTTATGTTAGTCCAAGGCTGAAGCTAGGCCCTTCGAAGATATGCTTCTTCCATTCGTCTCTTTTCATTATGGCGTTTTCAATCTCTTCTAAGGTAGCAATACAACTAGGATTACTCCAAAATTCATCATCATCTTCATCTTGTTCATAGAATTGTGTAAGTCTGGTATTGTCTTGCGTGCTTGGCATTCCTACCTTGCATCCAACCGAATGTTGTTCAGCCTCGACAATCTTCTTAAAGCGAGGGTTTTCCCAAAGATGTTTTGGATCTCTCTCTATTAGCAGTATTAGCTACATCATCGTGTCAGCCATGAGGTTTGATTTTGCTAGGAACTCATTTGCAAATTTCTGCATCTCGTCCTCTTGAACGTCATTGTCTCCATCCCGTTTTCTTCTTTCATCATCACCAATCAATGGTGCAAGTTCTTCATCAATTTTTTTTGTATTGAGGACACAGCCGTCCACCTCCAAAACCCCTAGCCATCATCTCTTGTTTTTCCCGCTTTCGGATTAAATGGAATGTCCAACCTTTGACAGTTGGGAAGGACCTGTCAACAAGCCATTTCCCATGCGAGATAACTCGATTGATATACATTGCATGCACCAACTGTAAGCATAATAAGCATCAAAAGCAATCAAACTTATCATCAAAAACCCTTAATTTCAGTTCAATGTTACATACATCCAAGCACCAAAATAAATGATACATAGCACTATTACAATGAATATTATGCACCCAATATGATTGTTATGGAGCACCAAGTCCAATAAATATTATCAAAGCTCAGATCACATAATTAGACAACTCATTCATTTAATTTGATTATAATTATTAATTTGTAGCATCAACATTAAATATATTTAGCCCTGACATTAACAATCATGTTGTCCAAACGTTGTCACAATGAACATGAGTCACAACCTGAGATCTTAATGTACATGTGTACAAATTCCACAAAAATAAATAACACTATTAAAGCATTCTTGTTAATATCATCACGTTGCATGTTACGAAATAGAAGATTGGTTACTTACAGTCAGAAACAGGATTGGGCCGCCAAAATTATTTGTACCGTAACATTGCTGCTGCTGCGTACCCGTTTATATTGCTCTCAATCAAGCATGCAGTAAGCAATACCAAGAAATCCATCCTAAACACTTCACCCCCTGCAACGTCTTCCATCATTTTGACATAAACCAGCTTCAGCTTTATCCTGTCCTTTTTCATCTCTCCAAATTGATTGTAAAATTTTATTTCGGAGTCAAGGACATCAGATTTCTTCCTTCTTTGTATTTTTCTCCCTCCTTTTGGGAATCCAAAGACTAGATGTACATCATCTGCATCAACTGGTATCGAGCGTCCATTTGTCAAACGCAGCTCTGAGCTATTAGCATTAAATTATCGAGCACCCAGCATGCTAGCTGTGTTGGGACCTTATTCACTTTCATATGGAGTATATGCCTGAATCCCATCTCTATCACTGCTTCTCATTGTCCCGATGAGAAGTTTTCGATTGCTTGAAATAGCAATGTAGGACACGCTCGGCTTTTTAGTTTCGGATAATTGGTAACGCCTGATTCCTCGTCATCCTCGTCTATTATGTCATCTTCGTCAGGATTTGATTGGACGGTCTCTTTTGACACTGTAACAATACATACAGTAATATCAAAGAATGAAAAGCATTAGAACTTAGTCTAAGAAGCATTAGTTGCACAAGAAGGGATGATATAAGACATAACACTCACAGAAAAAACAAACCTTTTTTACCCTTCTTAGATGGAACCGTGGTCTCATCTTCCAAATTTGGTTCAGCTGCATTAAATTATAACAAACATTACATATTTAGAATTGTTGCTCATTATATAGGCAAATTCTATATATAATTAGTCCTCATATGCGAGATAACCTAAATACCTCTTCTTTTGTCGTGTTTACTTTTGGGTCTTAATTCGTTGTCTTTGTCAGTTGTGTCATCACTCTTATCATGCAAAGTCTTTTCAGGCTTAAAATCAGAGTCGTCTGCAGGAATCTTAGAACCACCTGAAACGCAACATAGAATGCATGGAATTAGTTCTTATTTAGCATTCAAATTTCAGATGATCCTACTACAAACAAAACCACTTTTAATTAGTATTTAAATTCACTATCATTAGCATTGTTGCTCGATGCAATAATTGTACACAATATAAATCACATACAAAATTCAACATACACGGTCAATTTTCAATTCTTGTAAAGATAAGCAACAACAGAACCATTTAAACTCATGTAAAGCATGTATTTTAATTATTCATAGCATTAACATTGAACCAATGCGAAAGATTTCACAAACATATAATTATATAGCACTCTAACACATTTAACTTAGCACTGATATAATCTGTACGGAAATTTAAGCATCATACACAATGCTTTAACACTTCAATGTAAACAAATAAGACATTATCACAATATAGTCGAAAATTCAAAAATAACAAAATTCGTAAACCTATAATTCTCCATTTTCAAAATTGACAAAATAACAAAATTTGTAAACCCACAATTCTCGATTACCAAATTTTGTTCAATTTTGTAAACCCACACTACATACTTACTCGATTAATAATCAGAAGCCACAACTTATATATTCTTATGCGATTCGCCCAAAAAAAATCAATTTTCTAAATATATTTATGTAATCAATTGCAAGCATTCATCAGATTTTAATTAGGACAATTTTTTTTCAAAATTATTGTTAAATTCGATTCAAAGCACTGAAACTTACCCAATTTCTTCCAACCCATGTTTATTTTTGGCTTCTCGTTCGAACGCGTCGTTACTGGAGGCGGAAAATCCGATGTCTTGTTTATTGTTCAAGCCACCGCGCACGACAAAGCCGTCGAGTTATGCCGGAATCCTCGTCGGTCCTCAAGGATGTCGCCGTCAGTTCTTGTGGTGGACTAGGTTTTCTGATTTCAGAGGATGAAATTTTGATTTCTAGACGCAACCGCTCTTTCTCTGTGGAATTCGTGTTTGCATATTTTCAGGGATTTAGTTTTCACGTAGATAGCATATATCATGTTCCGAATCTAGTGCCAAGTTTAATGCATGATACCATATGAAATTAAGATGCAATTTGACATTAATACCCCTTCATGTTTTAATATTAATTAAAAAATCATAAATTAACATTTAAAATCCTTTTAATCTGATCCATCCATCCTATATATGTGTAGGGATCAGATTTGTCCATAATTTTCACACCAAGACTTGTCCTCATTATAACCGCACCTTATATATATATATATATATATATAGGGGTTGGATATTCTAAGGATAAGTGGTGGTGTGAAAATTAGGGACAAATCTAGTCCCTACAATTTTAATAGATTAAAGGTTGAGATGTGGGGGATTTTAAATGATATTAAGGATTTTTTTTAATTATTAACTATACATGAAGGGTATTTATGTAAAATGAACCTACAATTTAATATGCTATCATGCATTAAAATTGCAATATGATATCTACATGATCTCCAGGATCCCATAAAATTGGGAACAAATTAACTGCTAGAGAGTTTTTCTAAATTGAAACCCTATTTTATGAAAACCGTAGCAAGAGAGTATAACCAGAGAAGCGACGGTGAAAACCCTCAATAGAGTCGACGATTCCAGCGACATTTCTGGCGAAAATCGCAGGCTCCCGATAAGGGGCGGAGGTCCGAGCATCCTGAATACGGTCGACGGGAATTGCAGGCTCCAGTTTGAAACCCAGAGAAGGCGAAAATCTCGAATACGGTCGAGGCATCCGGTGACGATTCCGGCTGAAATTGGGGCGAAAATCCTGAATACGCTCGGATGACCGATTAGGCGGAAGCAAAATAGGGCGAAAGAAATCGGGTATGTATTATTTGGGTTAAATTAAATTTTGAAATGAATTTGCTGGAAGATTTAAAAAATGACACAAATTATGTATGATATTGTGGTTTGAATGGGTCGATTGATTATGCTGATTAATTATCCAATATTTGGGTTAAATCGATTTCTAGGATGAATTTGGTGGAAAATCTTGAAAATTTTGAATGCTACATAAGAAGTGTTTTCGATGTATAGGCACTTCAAAGGTTGTTCGGGAGGACTCCAATTTCGAGGAGGAGACGCATGTGCATAATCAAAATGAGGAGGAGACGCAGGAGTATAGATTGAAATTTAAACACGACAAAAGAAGAGGTATATCATAATTTAAGTAGCATTGCAGTAAGTTATAAGAATCATTTAAGTTAGTTATAAGTAGCATATTATCATAAGTAGCATATAAGATGTTGAAGCAACTTGTCTTAATATAAGTATCATTGCATTAAGTTTTAAGCAGCATTATAGTAATGTATAAGAAGCATTTCAGTAAACGCTAATCACTAAAAATTCCATCACTACAAAATATATAGTTACGAATGCTATTTATCATAGATAAGTAGCCTTTCAGTAAGTTATAAGAAGCATTGAAGTGAGTCATAAGTAGCATATTATTATTAGGAAGTTCATGATGCTTTTAATTCTTTCCTAACACTGTTAAGGATATTGCTGTTGCATCAAGAGAGCCCATCCTCGAAATTTCAGATGATGATATCTCAATACCCGAGGAGAGAGATGGCTCAGGTGTACCCACGTATCCAAAGATAAGCAACTGAACGTGTCCAAAACTGATTTTCCAAGCAAACGAGAAGTACATAATAGGCCAATGCAAAGCCGTTAAGGACATGGGATTCCAGCATATCTTGCATATAAAAGTGGAGAAAGTCCCTACACATCTAGCGGATGGGTTGAAAGTGAAGTCCACAATAGTAAAATCATACTTGACAAGACTAGACATGACTTGGAGGGATACCGAAAATAACAATGACTGTGGTGTGTATGTTGCGCGGCAGATTGACGTACATGGGTCAATCCAAGTGCATTTCATTATGTGTTTATGATGTGCAAGAACGTGAATTCCTCAGATTCACGGATTTGAGTA
Organism: Perilla frutescens; assembly: GCA_026008535.1. Lineage (NCBI taxonomy): Eukaryota > Viridiplantae > Streptophyta > Magnoliopsida > Lamiales > Lamiaceae > Perilla > Perilla frutescens. The sequence goes on from BRKX01000012.1 coordinate 31,972,546, forward strand.
TGAGTTTGATAATGATTCACATCGCACTTGTTAATGCTTTGTATTTATATTGATAATGCTTTATATAATGTATGCTAATAATACATACTTTTGGTATCATTTTGCATTTTAGAAACTAATCCTTAGTTGATGCTTGTTATTGACCAGTTAAATGCTTCATATGAGAAACTGTATTGCTTCGAAACTAACATGAGTCTCTCATCTAATAACATTCTAAATTTCGATGAATAGTATATTTAAATGCTTTCTATAATGTGAATTAATACTAGACACTTGACAAAACAATCAAATGCAACATTAATACTAAGCATTCGATAAATCAATCAAAATGAAATGTGAGTTTACAAGTACACAAACAACCGAAACTTATGAATATCTGTGCTACTAAGTGTTTAAGTTGGTAAAAATAACGTGTGAGTTATTGCTTTGAATGTTATTTAAGTATATCTATTATGCTATATATGTATATCATTGATGCTACTTATGATTGTCTGCAATGCTGTAAATGATTAGTTCATGTTACAGTGAGAGAGATGTAAATACAGTGCTTCGTTCACTTCAGAATAATGCTTCGTAAGTAACATATTATTTATATTCATATTCCGTGGTTGGTGCTTCGTAAACATATTCATTTGCATAGGATTATGTGAATGCTACAGTTAGTGCTATGTATTCATCGAATAAATGCTTCGTAATATCAACCAACCTAAATCAAAGAATTGTAATGTACCACAAATAATGTACCCAAACAAAAAAATGGAATATCCTAACTCTACCATACAAAACATCACAAGAAAAACTATGTAAAATAGAAACAAAACTAAACACAAAATGAAACATTGATAAAAAAACTAAACATAAATCATTTTTTGCATGGACAATTCCTAGCATCATGGTGGCATTTTTTACCGCAAGCATTGAAATAATGTAACGAAAAAAATTGCAATACCACAATTGTACCATACAAAACAGCACGGAAAAATATAAGTAAACTAAGCAAAAAATGGAACAAGAAAAAAAAAATCTTGACTAGAGTAAATCAGCCCTGGAAAAAAACCCGCAAAATAATCAATGCTATATAAACGTACTGTTAATGCTTCATACAATAGACAAACATGCTACACTAATACAAAACACTGCCCAGAATCGCCATAGTCGAGACGCTGCCCAGAATCGTCATGTGAGTGTCGCGCAACAACCTCCTTCGCCGCTAGAATCGCTGTGTGAGTGACTCATCATCGCCATCATCGATCTATGAGTTGGAAGAAGAAGAAGAAGAAGAAGGAGGAGGAGGAGGAGGAGGAGGAGAAGAAGAAGGAGAAGGAGAAGGAGAAAAAACCGTCTGTACAAATCGTGTGAGTGCCGCGTCGTCGCCATCTTGATCTATGAGTTGGAAGAAGAAGAAGAAGAAGAAGAAGAAGAAGAAGAAGAAGAAGAAGAAGAAGAAGAAGAAGAAGAAGAAGAAACCGTAAACTAAACAATTTTTTCAGATTCATAAAAAAAACTGTACAAATCAATGGAGATATTAACTTGCCACAATTAAAACCGTTTAATTAGGGAAGTTAAGATTTGCACAGATATAGGACTCTACATGATTTTTATTAATTTACATTATTAACCTTATCACTTAATTTAAATAAAAAAATCGAAAAAAAACTACTTAAAATAAATAATCTTATCCATCCATTTGATCAGATCCAATGGATGAAAATCGTCCCTACTTTTCACACCAAGTGGTTGTCCCTATTTGATCCATATCCTATATATATATATATATATATATATATATATATTATATCAGACAAAATGGATTTAATTGAATATATTTGTGTTGAAAATTTTAGAAAAGTTGCTTGTAGCATAGTGGTTAACCGTCTCTTGAAATCTAAGTTTGGGCATCATGCCCGCCTGAGTTTTTTCTTTTATTTATTTTTTTCACACATACTTGATTTCTCTCCCTCTCTTTTCTCATTCCATCCCTTTTTTTTTCTCATTTCATTTCTCTCTCTCTCCTTTTTTTTTTTCTCATTTCTTTGTAAAAACATATAACAAATATTTATAAAATATTGACTACAAAATTGTATTTGTCCATGCAATTGGTGCACTTTCTAATATCGCACCTTAGAACTATTATGAATGTCATTTTTTTATTCAATTTTTTTTTGTAGATCAATTCTCATTATTCTGTCCCATTTATTACAACTCAACTCCAATATTTTTTTTCTATTTTTCATTAAAAAAAATCCTAATGTTCTACAATACCGTTACAGTTGTCTTTTTAGTTTTATATATTATTTTGCTTAATTATTGTGATTAATAGAAACTAGATCAATCACATTAAAGTTTAAATTACGAAATTACAATTTTAATCACGAGTCATGACTAGTCAGCTAATCACCTTTTTTTAAAATAGACATTCTAAAAGGAAATCAAACAATCAACGATTTCTTAAAAAAAGTATAGTGATTAGTGAGTATATTCCATCATCTTTTCAATTCGAACATACTTCTCTCTCTTCCAAACTGAAGGACTCAAGCCAAAAGATGGTACGGAGGACGACGACAACGTCATTTCAGAGTTTTTTGATGATATTTGTAAATGACATAAAAATCTATTTCTTCCACTATTTTTTCATGATATAATATTAATGCTTGTGTGGGTTTGAAATTTAATTAGTGTTGGCCCAAATATAATTAAATCATGTTTAATGATATATTAATGTTTATTTGCCCCAATTTTGCTTTCATTTTTTTAATGGTCTTTCATATTGTTTGTTTTACCATTAGACCTGCATCTCCCTTTCATATTGTTTGTAGAATAATTATTTGTTCAAAAGTGCTATCATGCTATTAGGTAGTTTAAATAATGTTGTTAGTTATTGGTTATAATTTTGAAAAGCTATATGTTATTTAAGGAATATTAACAAACTACACACCTTTGTATAGATATTACAAAATAAATTATACTGATATGTATGATTATTATTATTATTTATATTTTTCAAATAAATACATATTTTTATTTTATTTGACATGTTTGACATACTAAAATAGTGGTTTTGGAGTTATATGATATAATAATTACTTTACTATCTATGCAAAAATTGATTTTAAAAATTGAAATTAGGAACAATTTATTTTATATTTAATTGATCATATATTTTTATTGTGTATAAATATATATTTGAGCTTACTCTTATTTTAAGTATTTAACAGTACACTAATATTAAGGCATTCTTTTATTATTGGGGTACAGTATTTGCTTTTGTAATTCTTTACAATAAGTAGTTTGTATTTTTAAATATAAGCGAAGTAATTGTAAATTTATATTATTTAAATGGTTAATAAACAATCTCATGATAACCAAGAAAAATTGGAGATTTTTAATACATTAACTATTGCATTTTTTGTTATGTAATCTAATATAACAAACTTCATCAATTATCAGACAAGTAAATTCTTATAAAAAATTATATTTTTTTTAAAAGATATATTAAAGGTTGTCTCATGTACATTAGATGTACGTAGGACCTTATATCAAATGAAAAAAAAAATATCACTTATAATATTGAAAAGTATCACATTTTATTTGAGTGAAAAGTAATGCTAAAAAAGACTGGTATTTTTATAATTATCACTACATCTTTTAAATTAAAAAATGTATCACTTCTAACACTAAAATGTATTTTAAATTTATGTCTAGCCTAAACAGTTCGGTACAACGGGTGTACCCAAATTTTTACCATTTTCATATGTTGAAAAAATGGTCTAGAACCAACTATATGATATCATTATGTAGTCACATAGAAATATTTTGAGTATATTTGAGGTCCTGAAAATTTTATCAATCAAAATCACAAAATGATCACATACAAAAAAAATAAATATTATTTTATAAATATTAAAATTTGTACAATGTACTACGGAAGTAATACTAATCTAAATTAAGATGGTTGGTTGCATGTATTTTATTCATTCAATCAATAATATATTAATTAAAAATAACCCTAAAGTTAATTGTCCTACCTGATTGTAAAGATTGTGAGTTTTCTCATACTAGAATGAGAAATCACGCTTCACGTGATGGGAAGATATTGAAAGTTTTCACGTCTTCGATAGCATGATTTTTATTCGTTAATGTTCCACCATCTCCATTCTCCCTAATAAATTATTCGGTTGAAGTTTGGACATATAAACAACTTAATCAAGAAAATTATAATAATGGAGTGAGGTTAGTGGATTTGTCACTGATTTTTCTGAGGTTGGCATTTTACATTGCTAAACCTTTGTAATAAATTTATTTTTCTTAAAAACCGTGTTACGTAATTTAATATTACCTCTATTTCTGAATAAGTGTCATTCTGACATTTTAATTTTATTTCAAAAAAATATCACTCTACAAATTCAAGATAAAAAATTCGTATTTTTCTCACATTTACCTTCATTTAAATGTATTCACATAAGAGTGTATTAAGTAATTTAATTACTTTATTAATTTATGTGCATTCATCCAAAATGACATTTAAATGAAAACAGAGGAAGTAATAAATTTTAAACATTATAATCGATCGAATGGTGGGTGTGGGTTTCGTTGCACGAACCATGATCGTTAACATCATAATTAATCGTGCTTATAGTTCTCGACCAACAAATTTATTTATTTGAATTAGAATATTAATATTGGAAAATTAAGTCCCTATCTATAATCAGAGTTGAATCTCCAAAAATCTCATGACTCACGACACAATTGCATGCGCCCCCAAAAAAAACAAATAAGTTAGCCTTATAAAAAAAAATCATTCATTTTCATAATTCACACTGTTCAAATAATAATTAGAGTGAATTTATATACAAGAAAGTGATTGAAAGAAAGATCCATCAATCAAAACCAAGAACAAAAATGTAACATTACTACTATTAAGCCCACAGAGTTCCAAATACATATAAGTTAGGAAAAGGAATGGAAAAACAACATATATGGTGACACTAAAGTATTACCAACTTGATAATATTCACTTAACAACACCAATAACTCAACCACCCTAAAAATTACGTAATTAAACACTTTTATAACAAGCAAGTATAGGGTTAAATTTGGACAACTCAAAGAGTTAATTTAAAGTTAACCATATATAAATTCTCATTTGCATGACCAATTTGAGATTAATCCATGTCAACACCTAGACTAACATAAAGTTTATAGTTGAGACTTATGGTACACATATATAGACTATAGTTAGCTAAATAATAAAATTATGAGAAACAATATGACATTAAACTTAAGGCCCGCCATCTATTTCTTGATAAAAAATTAGAGAAAGCAAGAGTTCCCTCGGACATAGCTTAATGATGGAGTGGTGTAAGTTTGAGGCCAAAAGTCTCAAGTTCAAATATCATCAACACCGCTAGGTGTGAGTCTATCACATCTGGTTTGATATGTGGTTTGTAGACTATTACACATGAGTTAGTCTTCACATTTGGTTTCCTATGTGGTTGTCTATCACATTTGGTTTGTTGTGTGTATGGTTTGCAGGCAATTACACAGAAGTAAGTCTTCACATTTGGTTTCATGTGTGGTTGTCTATCACATTTGGTTTGGAGTGAGTCTTCACATTTGGTTTCCTGTGTGGTTATCTATAAAATCTAGTTAATTGAATGGTTTGCAGACTATTACACAGGAATGAGTCTTCACATTTGGTTTCCTATGTGGTTGTCTATCACATCCAGTTTGTTATTTGTGTGGTTTGCAAGCTATTATACATGAGTGAGTCTTTGCATTTGGTTTCCTGTGTGGTTGTCTATCACATCTGGCTTGTTGTGTGATTTGCAGGCTATTATAAAGTAGAGGTGATGACGGTTATGGAATCCGCCTGTTACGGTTCCAAAAATCGAGAACCGGAACCGCATCGTGTAATAATTATTACTGGACGGTTCCGGAACTAAGAACCGGTGACTCCGAACCAACAAAACCGCAATTATACGGCCATGAAAAATAGCACGGTCCGTGCTGTGTGTGTGTGTGTTTTTTTATTAATGTAACTTTTTTTTAATTTTTTCCTTGCATAACTTTTATATTATTGCATTATTAGTATTATAGTATATAATACCTTATCACCTGTATTTGTAAAGCTAAAGAAGAAAAATACATTAATAATTATTGATTGATCATGAATGATGAATTTACATTACAATTTAAATAAACTCACAACTTGAATTTATAAAAATATAAGTTTACAAAATTACAATTGAAAAATTACTATCTAAATTCTAAAAAGTCAAAATTTTCCAAAATATGGAGGGGAAATGGGGAAATGACTTGGGCTTAATTTAAGATTATAAGTTCAAAACTCAAAGGCTCAAACTTATAATAATAAAATCAAGTTGCCTACCGTATCCTCATTGAGGAATCAAAGTTCATTTAGTTCTTTTACTTTGTTATATTTACTATTCAGCATTGTCATCGGATTCAATGTTGTCAAAATCATCATCTTCGTTCATCAATGCACTCCAATCATTCTCTTGTTGTCTTCGTTTATTAAAATTCCAATCTTTAAGCAACAATGTGCTTCAAGACTTTCCGGTGTCATCATCGATCTACGCTCGTTCAACATGTAGTCGAATTGACTAAATGCTTGTTCGACCGCCACCGTTGATGCCGGAACCACAAATATTTCCTTAACCATGATAGACAATATAAGAAATTATTCTTGTTTTCTCGACCACAACCGAAGAACATCAATGTTGTTTGAATCTCCATCACGCATCTCAATCAAATTGTCATCTTGCAAATATATATCAAGTTCGAAAATTTCCTCTACCCTATTAGATCCTTTAGCTTTTTTAAATGCTTTTTCTTTATATATGTATTGTAATTCTAGTGTTAATTGCCTAATTCACTATCTATTCCTAAATCAAAAGATGAACTAAAGTTACTAGGTTGTGAATCATTATTATTCCCATATGTCTGGACACAGTTCTCAAAAAGAATTTCTAAAGAAATCTTAAGAATAATTTTAATATCATTAACATTTTGAAGTTCAAGAGGCACTAGAGGTAGTGAAAATTGCATAGTTCTAAAATCTTTATAACAGACATCTAATAAATTACATAGTCCTATTACATGGAATTCATTTAGCGGCGGAATTATAAGCTTGTTACATAGCAATTTCAAAATTTAGACTATCGACAAATTGAAAAGGAGGTGAGTTTATAGCAGATAATCTAGTCATTTCCTCTCTAGCACATTCATCACTCTATCTAAATAAAGGAGTTTTGTTAGACATACTCGAATTGTTGGAAGACGTAAATCCTTGCATTTGTGTTTGTCCCCGAGCCACCCCCATCTCCATCGGATGAGCTTTCAAATGCTTTTTGAACGTCCCATATCCTCCGCTGCTTCAAAAAGGATATTCTTTGCCGCAATAGTTACACTTGGTAATATACATTTTCTCATTGTGCTCATTTTTTTCGGCACAGTGATTCTCTTGAAGTGGTTCAAGAAAATATCCGATGTTACTTTTCTCTTTGATACCTCTTCGGATATGTGAGGCATTTCTCTATCCATATAGAAAGGTTGATAAGTAAATTATTGAGCTTGACCCGAAAGAGGTGGCATTGGTATTTCAACTTGGGGAGTTTCACTCTCTTGAGTCTCCAGATCATTGACATTAAATTATTGAGATTGAGAGCTTTGGATCTCCCCTTGTTGCATTTGAGCGGCCAAAAATCACTCATTTTCTTCCATTTGCTCTCATTGTCGTTGACTTGGTAGTCTTCAAAGAGTAACATTGGGATTTGGATTAGCAATATTTTCTTCACCCTCATAATATTGATATTCTATTTATTCATTGATCGTGTCGTCGATCCACAATGGAGAACCTCATCCTCATCCTCAACGTGATGCACGAGCTCGTTCTCTTGGTGAGGGACCATCGAAATAGGCAATTTCCTTGCCCTTATCGGCTCCAGAACCACGACCACCACGGGAGCTAGACATTTTTTTAGTAGTGAAGATAAAAAATAAGAAATGTGTAGAAGTTGAAGACTAGAAGTGATGAAAATATGAAATGAACTAAATGGAGTGTAAAAGACTAGAAGTTGACATATGAGATTTTTGCTATCATTTTAATATGTTTCTATTGCTTAATTAGGTAGGTTTTATCTTGGTTTAGTTGTTTTGGATCGTAGTTTGCTTAATGAAGTAATAAACGTCTCCTAATTTAGGATTGCGCTTTGCAGGTCGAAAATAGAGCAAAATAGACGACAAAAACCAATCAGGATTGTGTGCACAATGGAAGGTGTGACCTGAGTTCAAGCACGAGCCACGCTTCGACTCAATGAGATGAAAACACATTGAATAGGCGTGAGCAAGGAGACGCGAGTGGCCGGCGCGAGTGACTCTCTGACTCAGTAGAAAAAAACACGTTAGAGGGCGCGAGCGAGGAAGGCGCAATTGATGGGCGCGAGCAAGGGCGTGATCGACCCCGACTCGCGCCCAGTCACTTTTTTGTGGATTTTTATATTTTCGGGCATTTTAGAATTATTTTTAATGGTACATTTTTGCCCAGTATTTAAGATTTGCAAAATTCAAAATTTGGGAAGAAGCCTCCTTTTGTCATCCAAAGTTAGAGAGATAGAGTATTGAAAGTTGAATAATTTTTGGAAGGCTTGGATTGAAGAAGAATTTGAAGTTTTGTATATCTTTTTGGGTTTAATCTTAACTTTATCCACGATTTCATCTTTTGATTTTATTTTGTTTACGTTGAGCATGGTGACTAAATTCTCATGTTCTAGGGTGTTTGTTCTTTAAATGATGGGTGTTTCATTTAATTGCTTGATTAATGTATTTCCTCTCCCTTTTCCTCATAAATCATTGTGCTAATCGTTTAATTCTATGGATTGCCCTCCATTAAGGTTTATGTTTGTGTTGAATGTGTTTTGAGAAAAACCATGTTTCATGGGTGTTTAATTTTTGAGCTCAATTATTTGTGATTTCGAGAGAATAGTGAGTAATTGAGAAGATAGATATGATTTGGAGCATGAGTAAGCTAGTTTGTTAATTTTCCACTAGAGATAGGGATATTAGCTCTAGCCCAAATATTTAAGTAGCTTGAGAAAGTGCTTAGCTTAACTTTGTCTAAATCTTGCTTAGAGAGGGAGAGTATGTGATTTGATTGATTTTTGTGAGCATCTTCATTTAGGAATAAACACCCTAGGACCCTTTTTATCTTGTGAACCTTTATTTGAATTTCTTGGCCTTTTTGTTTATTTCAATTTTAGTTTTATTATTTTTAAAAGTGGATTATAAATTAAACTTGGATTTTTAATTGTTTAAATAGTGAAAAGATTTTGATTGACAATACTTGTATTCTCATTAATCACTTTAATTCCCTGTGGTTCGAGTCATTTCACTACTTGCTACATTGTGTTCATTTGCACGTGATTCGAATTAAATTTGATATAAAAGAAAATCTGCATCAGAAGTGTAGTAGAATTGAGTATTGAAAATTGAAATGAGACTTGAGAGAATAAAATTGAATTGAGAATTGAGAATTGAGAATTGAGATTGAGAGAGTTTGATCACTTGAGAATTGACAGAATTGAGAGAATTGAGATAGTGTGGTAATGAAATTGGAGTTAGATCCCTATGTATTTATAGAGAACAGAAGTAAAAAAATAAAATAGCCGTTGGAACCGACGGTTCCTAATGGCTATTTGAGCTCAGTCGTCGATCTTCAATGGCTATTTTATCTCGGTCGTTGATCGGCAACGGCTCTATTTAAAAAAATAAATTCGGAACCGCTGGTTCTGCGGTTCCATTTTTTTGGGAACCAGAACTATACCATGAGGAGGCGGTTCCGGTTCCTGTTCCTAACCACGGGACACGATTCCAGTTCCAGAATCGCCAATTCCGGAACCTTTTACCACCTCTATTACAAAGGAGTGAGTCTTCACATTTGGTTTCCTATGTGGTTGTCTATCACTTTTGGTTTGTTGTGTGGTTTGCAGGCCATTACACAGAGAATGAGTCCTCACATTTGGTTTCCTATATGGTTATGCTAGAGTAAGTCTGTCAGATCTGGTTTTTTGTGTGGTTAGGTTGTTATACATGAATGAGTTTGTCACATTTGGTTTCATGTGTGGTTAGCTATTATAGGCTCCTGTGTGGTTAGACTATTATAGGAGTGAGTCTGTCATATTTGGTCTTGTGTGGTTAGGCTATTACACATGAATGAGTCTATTACATTTGGTTTCCTATGTGGTTAGGCTATTACACAATAGTGAGTCTGCCATATTTGGTTTCATGTGTGGTTGGACTATTACATAGGAGTGAGTTTGTGATTTCCTCTTCTACGTGCAGGCTATTACACAACTATTACATATGGGTGAGTCTATCACATATTCACATCTGATTTCCTCTTCTGCGCACATGTTATTACACAGAAGCGGGGTTTACCCATTGTGCACCTTAGGTTGTGTAAGTGTGCACCTTAGGTTATTACACATGAATGAGTCTGTCACATCTGGTTTCCTGTGTGGTTAGGCTACTATATAGGAGTGAGTCTGTCACATCTAGTTTTATTTTCTGTGTGCAAGCTATTACATAGAACTCTTATGTATGCAGACTATTACATAGGAGTGAGATGTACCTAGTGTGCACCTCAGTAGCTTGCATGTGTGGTTTGCAAACAGACTATTACTCATGAGTGAGTCTGTCACATCTGGTTTCATCTTCTATGTGGTTTACAGGGTATTATATATAAGTGAGATTTACCCAGTACGTACCTTGGTAGTAGCAGATGGTTATCCTCGACATTAAAAAAAAACATGACATTATATTTAGTTATATATATTTTATATTGTAATCTCATATTGGTGTTGTAAAAACGTACTGACACGGGCATGATTCCGATCAAATAAACATACACTCCATCTCTTTCTATATAAATGTCATTTTGGATGAATGCTCATAAATTAATAAATTAATTAAATTACCTAATATACTTTTTTGTGATCACATTAAATGAGTTAAATATAAATGTTTGAATACATTAAACGAGCGAAAATGCATGAAAAATGTAAATTTTTTGTCTCGAATTTGTAGAATGATACTTTTTTTTAAACAAAATTAAAATGCTAGAATGACACATTCAGAGAAGGAGGGGTATTTATTGTTGTTATTATTATTATTATTATTATTATTATTATTATTATTATTATTATTATTATTATTATTATTGCAAAAAGGTGTTATGTGTACTAAACGAATGTGTTTTATTGTTTTATGGCCTTTTTCCCACTAAATTAGTTGAGGTCATAGTAAGTACTTTAATTTATATGCACGAAACCAAAACGGCAATTTTAATTTAGTTTTTGAGTGGCAAAATGGCATTTATTTAGTTCTTATTATCTAGTTATATCCTAAAGTGTCTCTCTTCACCCAACAAAAATATGATTTTTTCAAAAATAATTTTAATATTATTGTAAGTCATAAGAAATTAAGTATGAAAAGGAGTGAAAAATACATGGGAGCCAATCTTGTGGAAGTCACGACCTCATGTGATCTCATAAATACGTACCATTCGCAAATTGAAAACTGCAACCTCCTATGTCTAATTTAATTACTTGAAATAACTAAATCATATATGTGACAACTAAGAAATAGCCGTCTATTCTTTAGGGGAGGCCTTTGATTTTGTTTCCACTTTCCATATAGGAATTAACAATAATTGTGTTTACACTACATAGGGGATGATTCTGGTGTAAACCATCCCTAGTGTATAAACTGTAAACTAATCTCACACCATACATCCTTCGAAGTCCAGATTTGGTCAAAGGAGCGGTGGCATTATTGTAAATAAAAGGAACTTAAAACAACGCGGTGACATTTTGGTAATTTTCTCATCAATGTCAATTTTTTTTTAAAAAAGCGGACTTCCAGGACGCATGCTAACGGAGACACAAGCATATGCTGATGAACATATAAACATATGCTAACAAAGCAGTATCATTGCATGCACAACACGTAACTTCAAATGCAAACTTGATTTTGTTATGAAGTAATTAAATGACGGGTTTTATATGGTTAGAAAGCTAGTCAAGCCTACTTTTCAACAAAAAAATAGTTTCAAAAAAATATTAATTGTGGACAAAGTTGTGGTTTTTTGATTGAAGGTTGTTATTTGTATTATTATTTGGCTTCAATCCACTACATTATTGTTTCATTAGCATTATGTAATACATTCCTTGAGCATTAATGCATTATAATGCTTCAGTTAGCATACGATATTGCTAATAGAAATAAATGATTAAATACAATAATGTTGAAGGAATGTATTACATAATGCTAACAATATGATTTAATAATCCTAACGTTATAAGGCTATTGTCATATGCGTTATATAATTCTACTATTAGCATTATTATATGTTAACAGTAGCATATAACAATGCTAACAATAGCATTAACATTCATTTTATGTTAGCAAATATCTTAGTATTCAATATTATTAACATTCATTTATATTATCTCCACTTGTGAAATAATTAAATGACGAGTTTAATATGATTAGAAAGCTACTCAAGCCTACTTTTCAACAAAAAAAAAATCAAAAACATATTTATCGTGGACAAACTTATGGTTGTTTTATTGAAAGTTGTAAGTTAAATTATTTGGCTTCAATCCACTACATTATTGTTTCATTAGCATTGGATCATACATTTATTCAACATTACATAATCCTTCCATTAGCATACGACAATGCTAATATAAGTAAATGATGAAATGCAATAAAATTAAATTATTAAATCGTAAAATTGATGTAATAAACCCTTATAGCAATATTTAATGTTTTCGTTAGCATATAACAATGCTAACAATATCATTTAACAATGCTAATGTTATAATAATATTGTCATAAGCGTTACATAATTCTACTGTTAGCATTATCATATGCTAATAATAACATCTGACAATGCTAACAATAGTATTAACATTCATGTATACTAACAAATTTTTTAATATTTTCTATTATTAATATTTATTTATATTATCATCATATGTAGTATGAAAGACACACGATTCTATTAGCATTATTGTAATATTTTCATTAGCATATGACAATGCTAATGTTAGCAATATATTTGCATTCTCATATAAAAATATCTTAATGCATTAATGTATTGTTTGTTATCAATATATTATCTTTCGTTGGCAATATGCTATTATTTCGTTAGCATTATAGTAATAAGATATTAGCATTGGATAACCAATGCTAAAATGACTTAATGCATTAATGTATATTGTTCTCTATCAATATACTATTCTTCGTTAGCGATATGCTATTACTTCATTAGCATTATAATAAAATAATATTAGCATTGAATAATATTGTCAGACAAATACAACATATAATAGATTTCTAACGTAATTCAAACAATATGCTAATGAAATTAATATTTGCTCATGCTACATTAAAGATACAAAAGTACCAGAAACACCAAAAATAAAAAGGACTATAACAAAAACTAAATATACAAGGAAATTTAGCCGATTTAAAGCGTAGATTCTTTCATCTGAAGAAAAAATAATGGATGCTTCATAAATCTTTCAATGGCTTCAAAGAAGATTTCACATCTTGGTCTATCTATTTTAGTCTCCAAACCATAAGACCTTGAGTTAGCAACTGTCATCAAAATATTACAACATCAACATTTAAAAGTATCTTACTTAGCATACATGATTATATTCATTAGCACGAATATTAACATATACAAAAAAACACAATGCTAACAGAAAAATTTAATGATGCTAACAGATAAAATGTGTCATGCTAACATCATACTACGTAAGCAAAAATATAAAAAAAATGTATACTAATTCTTCAACCATCAATTAATTCACTTTAAATCTGAAAACATAAACCATCAACAAAAACATCTTTTCTAAATAAAGAACACATACACGATAAAAAAAAAAGCTCAAAAAAAATTTCAGATGATTTTTAAATCTCATAAAAAATACATGTTGAATTCATCAAATCTACAAAAAGTGAAATACTAAAACAACGATGCTAAATGCAAATAAGGATCAGAAAAAAAATTGATTGTGATTGCTTGAGATGATTTAAAAATAAAAAACACAGCTCTAGATGAATTTCAATCACTGGCGTTTTTCCAAATCATGAGATCTTGAGTTGGTACCTTTAAAATATTACAACGTGAATATTTAAAAGCATCTTACTTAGCATACATGATTATATTCGTTAGCACGAATATTAACATATACAACAAAAACACAATGCTAATGGAAAAATATAATGATGCTAACAGATAAACTGTGTCAGGCTAGCATCATACTATGCAAACAAAAATACCAAAAACATATATTAATTCTTCAACCAGCAATTAATTAACTTTTAAATATGAAAACATAAACCATCATCAAAAATATCTTCTCTGAATAAAGAACACAGACACGACAAAAAGGCTCAAAAAAAATTTCCGATGATTTCCAAATCTCATAAAAAATACATGTTTAATTTATCAAATCTACAAAAAAATGAAATACTAAAACAACGATGGTATATGCAGATATGGATCAGAAAAAAATTGATCGTGATTATCTGAGATGATCTAAAAATAAAAAACACAACTCCAGTCAAAATTCAATCACCGATGTTTTTCCAAACCATGAGACCTTGAGTTGGTACCTTCAAAATATTGCAACGTGAATATTTAAAAGCATCTTACTTAGCATGCATGATTATATTCGTTAGCATGAATATTAACATATACAACAAAAACACAATGCTAACAGAAAAATATAATGATGCTAACAGATAAACTGTATCATGCTAACAACATACTACGCGAACAAAAATACCAAAAATATATATATTAATTCTTCAACCAATAATTAATTAACTTTAAATCTGAAAACATAAACCATCATCAAAAACATATTCTCTTAATAAAGAACACAGACACGACAAAAAAGCTCAAAAAAATTTTCAGTTGATTTCCAAATCTCATAAAAAATACATGTTTAATTCATCAAATCTACAAAAAATGAAATACTAAAACAACAATGGTATATGCAGATGTAGATCAGAAAAAAAATTGATCGTGAGTGTCTGAGATGATCTAAAAATAAAATACACAGCTCCAGATGAATTTCAATCACCGGTGTTTTTCCAAACCATGAGACCTTGAGTTGGTACCTTCAAAATATTAAAACGTGAATATATAAAAGCATCTTACTTAGCATACATGATTATATTCGTTGGCACGAATATTAACATATACAATAAAAATACAATACTAACGGAAAAATATAATGATGCTAACAGATAAACTGTGTCAGGTTAGCATCATACTATGCAAACAAAAATACCAAAAATATATATATTAATTCTTCAACCAACAATTAATTAACTTTAAATCTGAAAACATAAACCATCGTCAAAAACATCTTCTCTAAATAAAGAACACATACACGTCAAAAAAAGCTCAAAAAAATCTTCAGATGACTTCAAATCTCATAAAAAAATACATGTTGAATTCATCAAATCTACAAAAAAATGAAATTCTAAAACAACGATGGTTTATGCAGATATGGATTAGAAAAAAATTGATCTTGAATTCTTGATTGCCTAAGATGATCTAAAAATAAGAAACACAGCTCAAGACGAATTTCAATCACTGACGTTTTTCTTCTTTTTCAGATCTTCATCGTCGTTACTATTGATGAATTTTCTCATGTAGGTGGAAGGTGTAGCGATGTCGACAGTGGAGAGAGAAAAAGGTGATACATAGCAATTCGTACTTCTATTAGATTGAAGAGATGATGATAGTGGTGGCGGCGATGGTGGCGGTAGAGAGAGAGAGAATCATAAAAGAGACAGCAATAGTGGCAGTGGAGACGACGACGATGATGGAGAGAGAGAGAGAGAGAGAGAGAGAATATGCCTCCATAGAATTACGTAAGGGAATGGAAATGAAGAAGAGAAAGAAAACCCTAATCATATTTACCAAATTACATAAATAACCTTGCCACCATAAAATAAGTTAAATATTACAAAAATGCCACCTTGAATTGGATTTAATCTAGACTATTGATTTTTCATGGATGGATGGTGCGAGATGAGTTTACAGTTTACACACCCGGGAATGGTTTACATTTGATCCATTCCCTATATATATATATATATATATATATATATATATATATAGGGAATGGATCATATATATATATATAGGGAATGTATCAAATATAAACTAATTTCTAGTGTAAAAACTGTAAACCAATCTCGGACCATCCAAAAAATACACGGTCAAGATTTGGAGAAAAATTCGGTGGTAGTTTTGTAATTTTTGTAACTTTTTTCAATCTATAGGGGTATTTTCGTCAGTTTGTTGAAAAAAAGCTGATGTCATGCTGACTCAACATCTAAAAAACTTCAAACGATCATAACTTGCTCGTTTTTCATCAGATTAATGCAAATAATATATCAAATTAAAGGTCTTTTAATCCTCTTTCATTTAAGATCTGTGAAGCATATGTTTATCTAGAAAAATATGGATGAAAAATACAAAAGTTTCATTTTTCATGCGTATTCAAGCTCAGAATACTTCGTTAGCATATGACATATGTTTCGTTAGCATATGACAAATGTTTCGTCAGCATCAGCTATATCGTGATAAAGATTTATTCAATGTAATTAGGTATGCTTCGTTAGCATATAAAAATAATTCATAAGCATATGACATATGCTTCGTTAGCATATGTCAAATATTTCATTAGCATTGATTATATTACAGTAAATATTTATTACATCTCAATTAATATATGCTTCATTAACATCAATTATATTGTTATAAATGTTTATTTAATCTCAATTAGGATACGTTTCATTAGCATATGACAAATATTTCATTAGTATAAATTATATTCACAATGAATAATACATTAATGCATTAATATATTTTTTATATGAGAATGTTAATGCATTGCTAATGTTAGCATTGATATATGCTAACTAAAATATTATAATAATGCCAATGTAGCAAAATTATATCTGGTAATAGAATCATGTGTTTAATATTGCATGTGTATAATCAATGTATAACATTCATCTCAATTAAGCATGATTCGTTAGCATATAATAGATGATTCACTAACATAATGATTAGTTACATTGCTATCACATCAATTTTAAAGTTCAACAATTTAATTTTATTAAATTTTATCATTTGATGTTGTTAGCACCGTCGTACGCTAACAAAAGTATTATGTAATGCTAGAGAAAAGTAATACACGATGCTAACAAAAGCAATAATGTTGTGCATTGAAGCCAAATAATGCAATTAACAACCTTCAATCAAACAACTATAACTTTGTCCACAATTCATTTTTTTTTTGAAATTGTTTTTTTATTGAAAATTATGATTGACTAGCTTTCCAACCATATAAAAATCGTCATTTAATAATTTCTTAACAAAATCAGTTTTGTGTTTAAAGTTAGGTGTTGTGAATAAAGTGATATTACTTCGTTAGCATATGATTGTGTATTTGTCAGCATATGAATGTGTCTTCGTTAGCCCGCCTCCTGGAAGTCCACTATTTTGCTTTATTTTTAAAATTTTGACCTAGATACGGAAATTATCAAAATGCCATCGTGTTTTTTGAAGTTCCTCTTATTTACAATAATGTCATCGCCCTTTGACAAAATCTAGACCATTGGATTTTAAAGGATATGTGGTGGGAGATTGGTTTACAGTTTACACACTAGGGGTGGTTTACACCAGAACCACCCCCTATATATATATATATGGGGTGGATCAAAAATACATCTTCTCCTGATGTAGGAACCCATCTCATCCAACTGGGTGATCTAATGGCTGAGATTTAATGTCAAAGTCAAGGCAAAAAAAAGAGGCGGGGGTATAGTTGTCCAATCCTTATAAAAAAGCTGATGTCATCACTTTTAAAAAAATCTTAAAATTTTTAAACGATCATATCTCACTCGTCTCTAATCGGATCAACGCAAATAATATATCAAATTAAAGCTCTTTTCATGCTATTTAATTCAAGAACAATCATGGATATGTTTGTTGATCGGGCCAATTCTACCTAGTTATTGTGGGCCAATTTGGTGTGATTTAATTGTGTTGATTGCCGTGTTATGATGTCGTTTTGGGAGAATGTTATGCTTTGAGGGTTTTGCAGGTAATCTACACAAAGTTAGGGAAAATGGCATGCTTTTGGTGAGAAAACAAGCTGTGAAAAGGAAGCTGAAGCTGGAAGTTCGGAAAGCCATGCCGTATGGGCATACGACAGGATAATATGGGCAGATAACTCAGAGATTGGGCCTGAGCGTGCGTTTTCGGGCTGATATGCGGGATTTACTAAAAGCCCATGGTTGATACGCGGAAATCACTTTCTCCACCGCCTCAAGAGTCCATATTTTGCTAATTACCTAGTTGGGATTAGATTAGGATGTTAATTTCCATGTTGGATATTATTTTAATTAAGGATATTATATATAGATTAGGACATATCTCTATTATTATTCATTCAACACGCACGCAAGAACAGAGCAGAGAGGGGACGATTATTCCAGCAACTTTTATTTCATCTTCTTCGCTGAATTCATGTACTGCTCGACAATATTTTGGAGGCGTGATTTATGATTATGCAATCAAGCTAAGTTCTTCTTATTCCGGTAACAACTAACGAAGCCCTGGCCTAGCTAAACTGTGAGATCTAATTGTTCGTTTATCATTCAATTTAATCGCATGCATTTGTTATTCTTTGTATTTCGAGTCATTAATTATTTCGATATTGCTAGGTAGTCGTGAATATTTAGTAAATCGGAATTAATTAGTAGCCAATTAAACCGGCAATCCGTAATTGTGGTTTAAGTTTAATTAGTGGTAAAAAGGTTCTTCAGAACTAGGGAGAATAGCAATCTTAATTTAACGGTCTTGCATCAGAGTCTGTTAATTATGAATCGGGTTTCTCTAGAATTTAAGGTTGTCGGCTCATTAAACATATAGAGCGTCTCTTACAGTTTTTAGTCGATTAGGGAAATAATTGGTGAAGCGTCTTCCTGATTATCGAGAAACTACGGAGGAATTAGGCTGCGTCAGTAAGCGTCTTCGGTAGCTATAACTGATTTGTATGTGTTAATTGAATTTATCTTTGCGTCAAGGATCAGTTTAGGTAAGCTAGGGTGGAGTTAATTGGAATCCGGAATATTTCTTCTCGTATTTTAAATTCGTTCGTTTTGTTAAATCGTGCATCTTTTTATTTATTTATTAATTTCATGTAGTTTGTTAAAATCACAAAACCCCCTTGAAAGTTTGGTTCTACAGATTGGAAGTATAGAGTAATTCTCGCCGGTCCTTTGGGAGACGATCTCGCTCATCGCCGTACACGTGCAGTAAGGGCATACCGACTGCTGTCGGGAAATTTATTTTTGGTGTAAAATGACGCACCATTTGTGCAAATAATATAGACGAAAAATACAAAATATATATTTTTACTCGTGTTCAGTGCGAAAATGTCTTCGTTAGCTTTTAATAATGGTTCATCGGCATTATATAACATATGCTAACGAAGCATTTGTTATATGCTAACATACTATATTAATTGTGCTAATGAATGATTATCATAATGTTAACGTAGTACACATACTTATTGTTACTATGATTATTACATTTCAATTAGGACTTATAATTATTTTTTATGATTTAATTTTTATGTTATAGTTACTAATTGATAATTATATATTGTTTATTTCATCAAATTAGAATATATTAATTATGATTTTCTTCATCCATTTATGATTTATACTTTATGCTAAGGATGAATTGTCATATACTAACATAGTTTATCAGCGGTGCTGATAAAACAATATCATTATGCTTGCATTGTATATTTATATTGCTATTATGGTTTATTTATCCAATTAAGGTTTATAATTAATTTTTAGAGTGTAATTCTATTTTTTAGATCATTGTACTTTATTATATCTGAATTATGGTTTATTCCATCCCATTAGAATTTATAATTACTCTTTAGAATTTAAACAATATGAGAAAACTTTATTAACATAATGATAACGCTTCGTTAGCATGATGATAATACTTCGTTAGCATTATGATATTGTTATTAACTAGCCAGTGCCTTTTTTATAAATATTACTGAATTACGTTAATACCCCCGCTTAGAAAACTTTTTAAATATTATATAATTACCACTACCTCTTTTAAGCAAATCTAGGCCATAGATCTTTATAGATTGTATGGTGTGAGATGGGTTTCTAGTTCTTACACTAGAGTTGATTTGCACTATAAACACACTATATATATATATATATATAGAGAGAGAGAGAGAGAATGGATCAAATGAGAACCAAAGCCCCATGTGAGAACAAGGAACTAATCTCCACCACCCATCTATAAAAAATATGTGGTCTAGATCAAAAGCAACACAAGGTGGCATTTTTGTAATTTAAGGGTTATTTTAATGAGGTTAGGGTAGTTTTGTAATTTGGTAAATGTGATTAAAATACTAAGTTCTCTCTCTCTCTCTCTCTCTCTCCATCATTTCTTCAGTTACTTCTTTGATTTCAACGCGCAGTAGACAAATTTGCTTCTTTCATTTCTCATATCTATATGTTTTTTCATGTAATCGGATTTCAATTCTCCGCAATCGTTGATCACGCGATTGTTATAAATTTTTCTGGAGTTTTTTTTGTTCGTTGTTCTTGGATGAAGACATCGGGTAAAAATCTGATTGTTATATATTTTTCTGAGATTTTTTCTTCGATGTGTTTTAGATTCGTTCGATATTGTTGATGATTTGATATACTTTTTTCCATATTAAAATGATTAGATGTGTTCGTTCATGTAATGTAATATATTTTTGGAAGTTGATAAAGTTGAACTTTTCAATTTTCACGATCAACAAATATTTCCAGTTCTTTTATATTTGTTTGATGGCGTATTATTCTATTGATTTCTACAGATTGTGTTTTTTATTACAATGTACGTGTGTTTATTTTATCAGAATTGTTAGCATTACAACATGCCTTATTAGCACTATAGACGTTATTGTTAGCACAACGAAACTAGTTATTAGCATTGTAAAAACAAATGAGTATAATAAAAATAGCTTGTTAACAAAGTATTGGCACGATGGACACAGTATTAGCACTACTATTATAGGTTTTAGCATTTCTGTAATTAGTTTTAGCATTACTGTGACTAGTTTTGGCATGATCGAAGAAGATATTAGTTTTAACATTAACGTGATTAGTTGTATCTTATTTAATCTTTGATTACGAAATTAACAAGAATGATCAGTTGAAATGTCTGTTTTAAGTTGATCCTATATCAAGAAAAAAAAATTTCACCATTTGGGGATGTTGTGTCATTTGATGCAACTTATAGAACTAACATGTTAGTCTATTTATTATTTAGGTGTGGCATTCTGTGTTTTTAGCAACTTCATACTAAAGTTTTAACACTATTAGTTGAAGTTTTAGCACTGCCATTTACTTTTATAGCATTGATTTTTGAATATTTAGTAGGTGACAATGTTAACATTCGTTATCTATTTAGTTGTGCTAAATATTATTTTTAGCATTAGTTACATTCATATTTAGCATTGTAGTTGTGTTTTATTATAATTACTATCTTGCTCAGTTATGATAAAAAAATATTTTAATAACAGAGATGTGTACTTTTCTTATATTGATAGGTATTCAATGATTTTTGCACCTTTTATTGAAAATGAA
The DNA here is from genome assembly GCA_026008535.1 of Perilla frutescens. Lineage (NCBI taxonomy): Eukaryota > Viridiplantae > Streptophyta > Magnoliopsida > Lamiales > Lamiaceae > Perilla > Perilla frutescens. The sequence continues at coordinate 31,994,350 of BRKX01000012.1, forward strand.
AATTATGTGAAGTTGAGATGCTTCCACCTGATGTTGTGAAGATTAAAGGTAGTGGAAGTCGTCTAAAATAAAAAAGAGAGACGGTCGCTAAACATAAGAAGAATCCTTTAAGGACCTGCAGAAAGTGCAACTAGAAATGTAGTCACGATTCTAGAAACTGTGGGAAAAAGTAGATTTTAGACTAATCATAATATAGTTTTTTGTACTGCTAATAGTGACATACATACCACAGTAAAAAAATGCTAACATGAGTGAACGATGATGATAATTCAACGAACTTTCTGACAATGTTGGTCATGGTTGATTTATAATGTTCATAGTAACTTTTTCATGTTAATGCTAAAAAAAGTTATGATAATGATAAAATGAGCAATGACAATGCTAAAACTTGTGAACGATAATGCTAATACACCAAAATGTATAGCTAAATCATATAGTGTCAACAGTGTTAGGTTTTACATATTTCTACAAGTTTTTTTATGCTAACAAAACAAAATCAAACTATTAAATCATCATGAAACAATGTTAACATGAGTGAATGATGTTGCTAATTCAACAAAATTCTAACAACGTTGTTGATTATTGATTTATAATGTTCATGATAAGTTTTCATGATAATGCTAACAAGAGTTATGATAATGCTAAAATAAGTTATGACAATGCTAAAATAAGTTATGACAATGCTAAAATAAGTTATAACGGTACTAAAACTTGTGAACGATATGCTAATACTACAAAAGTCTGACTGTTTGAAATTTTTCAAAATTTTTCGATTTGCCCTTACTAAGACCCGCGAGTAGTAGACTTTCATGTCATTATGAAAATCTCACCGCATGGTGATTTTAATATGGTCCGTGTAGATCTTGATTGGATTAGATGATGATGATGATGATGATGATTGGTTCTTAGTTCTCACTAGAACCACTCCCTATATGTGTGTGTGTGTGTGTAAATAGATAAAAATAGGCAAAAGTAAATAGAGATTGGAAGAAAAAAAAAAACAAGTTTTAAAAATAGGAAGTTTTGTGGGCAATTTGAGTGTAAATGTCTCAAATACCCATACGACACACTTGGTCCTCACACCTAATCATTGGGTAAGTATACTTTAATATTTAATACTAACTACACAACAACTTTATATACATATATATATATATATATATATAATGTATGTGAATCAAATTATTTTCTATTTAGATTGGGTACGATTATTTTCTAAAATGGTATGATTAGGTATAAATAGTCACAATTAATTTTTAAAGTTAATCACATGCTACGACTATTTATGAAAAATGCTACGACGAGGCAGTTCCTATACTTCTGTGACACGTTGTGCAGTAATTTGTGGTTCCTCTTCTTGTACTGTTGGTGTCAGATTTGAATTTTCCCCTCGAAGTTCCTCGAGTACTATCTCACTTCTTGGCCTGTGATTTATCACATAGTCTTCCTCTAAGAATCGAGCATTGGTACTCACAATGATCTTCTGATCCTTAGGACTATAAAATAAACCACATTTCGTTCCTTTGGGATATCCAACAAACAGTCTAACATCTGTACGTAGTGACAGCTTATCAGTTTCCTTATCCAGCACATGTGCTGGACTACCCCAAATCCAAAAATGTCCAAGACTGGGCTTTCGTCCAGTCCAAAGTTCTGTGGGCGTAGATGGAACTGATTTTGATGGAACCACGTTAAGAATATAGGCTGCCGTTTCCAAGGCATATTCCCAGAACAAAATGGGCAGATCTGAATAGCTTATCATCGATCTAACCATCTCTAACAATGTTCTGTTCCTTCTCTCCGCCACGCCGTTCTGCTGTGGTGTTCCCGGCGCAGTCAACTGGGATGTAATCCCATTCTCTGCTAAGTAGTCCCTAAATTCATTCGAGAGGTACTCACCACCATGATCAGACCATAGTGATTTGATACTTTTATCTGTACATTTTTCCACTTCCGCTCTGAATTCTTTGAAAGTCTCAAAGGATTCTGACTTGCGGCGTAACAGGTATATGTATCCATACCTTGAGTAATTATCAATGAACGTGATGAAATACTCATACCCTCCTCGAGCCTGAACTGACATAGGGCCACATAAGTCAGAGTGAATCAAATCTAGTACCTCTTCAGATCTATTCTCTTTATCCTTAAAGGGTCACTTGGTCATTTTACCTTCTAAACAGGATTCACACAAAGGAAACAATTCTAGGACCAATGAAGACAAGGGCCCATCGTTTACTAGTCTTTGTATCCGTTTAAGGTTAATATAGTCGAGCCTAAGATGCCAAAGATAGGTTTGATTCATTTCCGAAGGTTCTTTTTGTTTGTTAGGGTTTATGACCGATGTATTCAGTAAATGCATTTGCGTAGTGTTTTGCATAGGATTAAGTAAATAAAGATGCCCATCCAATGTGCCAGAACAGATAAAACGTTTATCACTAAAGATAACAACCTTGTTATCAAAAGAAACAGAATATCCATCTATAAAAAGTTTAGAAACTGAAATCAAGTTTCGCCTAAAACCAGGCACATAAAGACAATCCTTTAAAACTAAAATCCTATCACTACTAAAAGATAAGATTATGTCTCCTACTGCAACTGCCGCCATTTTCGTAGCATTTCCCATGTAGACTGAAATCTCTCCATCACTCAGCTGTCTTTTTACCAGGAACCCCTGTAAAGACATGCAAACATGATCAGTAGCTCCAGTATCTACTACCCATGACTGAGTAGAACAAGTAGCTAAACATATTTCAACGACAAGAGATTGAGATGTACCCTTTTTCTTCTTTTTGTTAGGACAATCCGCCTTCCAGTGACCTGGCTGGCCGCACTTGAAACACTTTATCTTTGACTTAAATTCCTCGGGAGGAATCTTAGTCTTGGACTTCTTCACCTTAGGCGCCCCTGTACAGCTTTCTTGGGTGCGTTCCTCTTCTTCCTTTTAGTACCGGAAGAAGATGCCCTATTTTCAGCTAGGTGTGCCTTTGGATTTCTCTTTTGAAGTAACTCAGCCGCCTGAAGATCCATGAGCAGTTCATTCAGGCCAACATCCCTTTTAATCATGTTAAAGTTCAGCCTGAACTGCTCAAACCTCGAGGACAAGCTAGGAAGAACAATGTCGATTTGAGAATAGCCATCCAGCTCTCCACCCAAGGTCTCGATCTCAGATAAATACCCTATCATCATGAAAATGTGATCCCTAACAGGTGTGGAGTCAGACATCCTCGCATGCATTAGCTTCTTCATTGCCAAATGGCGTGCCGAGTGGTTCTGATGACCGAAGAGCTGCCTAAGGTTGTACATGATATCATAAGCGGTTTTCATAGGTTCATGCTGATGTTGCAACACATTCGACATGGATGCCAGAATGTAACAGCGTGCTATCCCATTAGACCTAACCCACTTATCATATGCAACCTTTTGGGCTTCGTCAGAACCCTCGTCTGGCTTCTGAGGACATACCTCTTCAAGTACGAATTTGTGTCCTTCCGTAGTGAGAACAAGATTAAGGTTTCGAATCCAGTCATTATAATTTTCACCGATTAACTTGTTTTCTTTAAGAATAGAGGACAGGTTGGAGAGTGCCATGATGATATAGAATAACTGAAAAATAAACATGCAGTACAGTCACAAACTTTAGGATACTCACATATAATCGTATACCTCAAAAAATTATATGTAATCCACCGAAATTTTAAAAATGTTTCTTATAAGCCACGTTAGTGTGGACGTTTATAAGATTCATCCTTAAACAGGTAAAACCACCTTTAATTTACCTCCAGTCAAATTTCCTTATGACAAGTAAATTAATAGTCGGAAATAACCACGATCATGTAACTTTCCAATTAATAAGCCACGTTAGTGTGGACGTTTATTAATAAATTACACCTAAGTGTGAACACCATCATCTTAGCACCAAGTCCACTATTTCAAACTCCCTGCTCCAGTTGGAGGAGTCAGTTTGTTCTAGTAGTGTTCTACAGCTATCTTGATAAAGAAGTTTAATTTCTAGAGATAACAGTGATATGACACATCCGTTATGGAGGAAGACCTATTGCCAACTCGCATGTCAATCACATGTCAATTAAACCAGATTAATGGAGACCGTTTGAGATTTCTACATACTTTGGTATGAATCTCTCCCACTTAGTTATTTCAGATTGAGGTTTCATTTTATCCCATTGTAAAACATGCAAACATCACATAAAAGGATAAAACACCATTGCATACTTCAAACAACTTAATAAGCAACAATAATAAAAACCAATTATCATGGCTTATATCTCATGTTGCTGAATGAGATAAAACTGGAAAGTCAGCTCCGGAAACTCGGGCATGGCCGTCGCCCCCATCACTGCAGCTCGCCGAAAATCCTAGCTCCAATTAGGATTTCGGGACGTGAATCAGTGACACTTCCTTTCTTGAGTTGTACTACTCTCCTTCTTTGAGTTGATCTTCAAACTTTATTCAATATAGAATTTCTATTCCTTAGAGGAAAAAACTAATATATCTAGAATAAAATTACAACTCGATAACTTGGTCTAACAGTTTTATTTCTATTACATTAAAACAACATAAAATAAAACCTAGACCTAATCCATGGATTTTCTCATGGATTAAAATCACATAGCCAAACCGGCATACGGCCCATCATACATCCAACATAAATTAAAACATACATCACATAATTAAGGAGTCATGATAGTCGGTAACCCTACAAACAAGTCAGTCTACAATTCCAACAATCACAATTACATGATTAGCATAAAATAACATATGATATCCACACATGACATTATTTTCGAAAATTACAATATATTAAATTAATTAATTTTGAAAATAGCTTCAAGATTTAATTTGGAAATTAAAATAATTATCCACCAAATTTAATCTTGATAAATCTCGAAAATCCCTTAAGAATAAATCTGGAAATTTTTATAATTATCCACCAAATTTATTTCTTAATTTTCGGATAACACCCTAATTAATTAATATTTGGAAATCTTGATATAAATCAAAAATCTATCCCAAATATTTGGATAGGCTAGGATCGAAAATTACAAAGATAAAATCTGAAAATTTGATCCACTTCAAATTCCATCCAAATTTAAATCTTATCTTCAATCCTATCTAGATTAGAATTAAGTAATTTATGATATACATCAAAAATTACTTTTTCAATTCTTATCTACAAGAATTTCGAAAATTTCAAGATAATAAATCTGAAAATTTGATCCACTTCAAATTCTTCCAAATTTAAAATCTATTTTCAAATCTTTTAGGATTAGAATTAGATAACTATTGATATATATCAAAAATTATCTTATCCAATTCAAATCTTTGTAAATTTCGAAAATCACAAGAAGATTAAATTTGGAAATTTGATCCACTTCAAATTCTATCCAAATCTAATATTCTATTTTCAAATCTATCTAGATTAGAATTAGGTAATTTTAAGATAAACATCAAAAATACCAAATCTAATTTTTATACACATAATTTCCGAACCACCACATTAAATAAATTTTGAAATTTGATTTCAAATCAAAAACCTCTCCAAATTAATTCAATGTGATCGAAAAATACATAGAACAAATTAGGGAAATTAAACATCAAATTTTTGAAAAATTTGACATTCAAATTTTCGAAACCTACACTTAATAAATCTGAAAATTTTGAGTTATCAAAATTGCATTCCAAATCCTACTAGGTGTAGATCGAAAATTACAATTCATCCAAAACTAGAATTTTCGAAACACCATCAAAAATTCATCTAAATTTTGAACACAACAAATTCGAAAATATGAACACATAAATCTGAAAATTTAAGCAACATAAATATTTCATCAAATTTATACATATTTTTTGAATTAATCCTAGGATTAAATCTAGAACAGTGCCAAAACCCGCTCTGATACCAGTTGTTGGGGTTTTTTCGAATTGAACCACCGCAGTATCTAATTGGATGTTCATTAATCCTAATATCATGTAGATCATAATTTTATGCAGCTCATATGTTTTAATTAACCGAGTTTAATTAACATGCAAATCCGGTTTTCGATTCTACTAAAGCGGAAACATAGAATACCGAAAAAACGACTTACAAATTAAATGACGGGTTGAGGACAAGATTAAAGGTCTAATCTTATTGTTGTATGAATGATAATAGGCGCCCCTTGATGTTATTCCACTCCTTGATCTTCTGTTGTATTCCCGGACTGAATCTAGTTTCAGGGTGGGTTGAAATCTACTAGATCGGTATGGAATCTGTGGAGATCAAGAGAACACGAGAGGGTTGATATATTATGATATTAATTTCGTGCCCTCCACCCTCTTATTTATAAGGGGATAGACGAAATTAGTGTCCCAGTTGGACTGGAATTCTATCTCTATCTCTATCTCTTGTTCTATCTCCAATCCAATTCAGTCTCTTTTTGAGCTACAACAGGGATCTAGAAGAATATTAAATTGGCCCATTAATTTATTTAATATCCAATATCCAATAAACTTAGGATATAATTAAATAAATTAAGTATTATTTTTATTCCACTAAAGAAATAATACTGACCTACCAATTTAATATATATTTCTGAATATACTTTCTCCTTTAGTCCAGTCATTCCCCATGTTTAAGATATAATGCCCATTAATTAATTATGTAAGCTTCTGACAACTATAATTAATTAATATCTTTTCCTTGAGTAGTACCACACAAGCTTTACTCATGCACGGAATAAATTCCACCTGCAGGGTTTCAGCATGAACTTGCATTTCCTCAAGGGGACACCATCAACCTGGCGCACCAAGACACGGTGCCCCTACATATTGCACGACCCATCATAAGTGTAAATGTCACAATTCAAGATATCGAGATTATTGATCCTATGAAAGAATCTCACCCTTTGATAAATCAAAGATGCAAACACTACACGTATATGTCCACCAACATATAAGGGTTAAGAACCCGAACTCTGTGGATTCTTATTCTCTCATTTAAGGTCAGAATAGAGAATAGAATCCTAAGTAGATCCTCCTCAATACACTCGTCCGTGTATTAGAATAATCAGTTAGTCAAGACAAACTAACTATCGAATTATTCTACGGTGTATCGATAGCGGGTTCAGTGTCATCTAGACCGTGAGCCTTTTAATACATTACAAAGAACCGATGATATGATCTAACCGTGTGTTTACCCACACCATGTCATCTACAATGTAAGTATAGTGAACATGCATGTAAATATAAAAATTTAAATGCAAACAGTGACTGCAATTGTATTCATTCTATATCATCATAAAACCATCATCAATAATGTATACAAAAGACAGGTCTTCTAGTATACAAAACCAACAGCATATAGGTGATGAAATCCGGACCAAAAGTCTTTGCCGTCCTGGCTCACTTACTACGTCTCGGTTCTTCATCCACAGGATTAGAACTAGTAGCAGCTTCAGAAGTTCGTCGATCAGAACTCCCTTCTATTCTATCCTTATCTTTACAAGGATAAACATTCTCGAAGAATATAGCATTCCTCGACTCCATCATTGTTCCTTCAGTCAACTCAGGAATTTCCGATTTATGAATAAGAAATCGATATGTGTTACTATTAAGTCCATACCCAACAAAGATACAATCCACCATTTTAGGGCTGATTTTAACTTGTTTAGGAAGTGGCACTTCAACCTTAGCCAAACACCCCCACACTTTGAGGTATTTGTAAAACGGTTTGCGTCCTTTCTACAGCTCGTAAGGTGTTACATCCTTACCCTTAAGTGGAATCTTGTTCAGGATATAGTTAGCCGTCAACATAGCTTCCCCTACAAGTTTTGTGGTAGTCCAGAACTTATCAACAAAGCGTTCATCATCTCTTTTAGAGTTCGATTTTTGCTTTCAGCAACACCATTAGACTGTGGTGAATAGGGAGCCGTAGTTTGATGAATTATACCTGCTTCTGCGCATAATTCTTCAAACGGAGCAACATATTCTCCACCTCTATCACTTCGAATTGCTTTAATTCGACCGCTTAGTTGATTTTCGGCTTCATTTTTTAAGTTCTTAAAAGCTTCAACTGCTTCATCTTTACTTCTTAGAAGATAAAGATAACAATATTTTGTGCAATCGTCAATAAAAGTAATAAAGTACTTTTTACCGCCTCTAGTTTGGACAAAATTCAAATCACACACATCTGTGTGAATTAAGTCTAGAGGGTTAGTGCTCCGTTCAACCGAATGAAATGGTAACTTGGCCAATTTTACTTCGACACAAACTTCACATTTATTTTGTGTATTAAATTGGTTTACTTTTAGCAAATCTAAATTTACTAAACATTTTATCGCATTTAGATTAACATGTTCTAATCTGCAATGCCACAAATCCGAGCACTCAACAAGCAAGTAAGTAGAAGAATTCACTTTATTATCATTTTCTTTTGCAACATGACGCATAGCCATTACATTCAATTTGAAAAGCCCATTGGCGAGATAACCCCGACCAAGGAATCTTCTATACTTGCTTAAAATAAACTTTTCCGACTCAAACACTAGTCTAAAACCATGATTGACTAACAATGAGCCCGAAACCAAATTTTTACGGATGTCCAGGACATGCAGCACATCCTTCAGAGTTAGCTCCTGGCTTGAAGTCAACTTCAGAATCATGTTGCCCACACCAGCCACTTCAGACGAAGCTTGGTTTCCCATGTGTAATTTTCTACCTTCAACAGCTTTGTAGGTAGCAAATAAGCTCTTGTCGAAGCAAACATGACAAGTGACCCCAGTGTCGACGAACCACTCTCTCGAGTTGTCCACGTGGTTGGCCTCAAACACAACCGCAGCTAAGTCATCGTCATCCCAATAGACTTGACGTGCTTTGCCTTTGGTCTTGTGTTCCGCCATATGCGCACCATAATTGGTATGCTTCTTCTTCGAAGCTGTGCAATGTTTGGACATGTTCCCCGACTTGTCACAATTGAAGCAGTTGCTGTTGAACTTCGTCATTGGCTTCTTCTCTTTGTCAACTTGACCCGTGCGCTTCATTTTGTTGCTATTTGATGGTCCACCACGTTCCATCAAGTTAGCCTTGGCCTCGATCGGGACTCTTGGTCTCAGATCCGCCTTTCGGTTATCGACTTCAATTCAAAGCTTAACCACAAGGTCTTCAAGAGTCATCTCCTTTCGTTTGTGCTTGAGATAGCTCTTGAAGTCCTTCCAACACGGAGGTAACTTCTCAATCACTGTAGTAACAGTGAAAGAGTCGGGAAGGACCATCCCTTCAGCATGAACGTCGTGCATAATGAGCTGAAGCTCTTGCACTTGATCCATCACTGACCGGGTGTCCATCATCTTGTAATCGAGGAACTTTGCCACCATGAACTTTTTAGTTCCGTCATCTTCCATTTTGTACTTTTTTTCTAATGCCTCTCATAGTTCCTTAGCACTAGTTACATTTCCGTATACAGAATATAAACTATCTACCAAACCATTTAGTACATAGTTTTTACATAAAAATCTCCATTGATCCAATAACCGAACGCGTTCTGGAACAGCTAAGCCTCGAAAGCCCACGTACGCCCAAAGTCCACCCAAAGTTCAATTGCCAAGATCGAAGATCCAAGTCCGAGGATGAGACGAGCACGAGCACGGGCTCGAGCTCGGGCACGGACAGGGACGGGCGCGCGCGTGTGTGCACGTGTGAACTCATGGCACATATCCTTGTGCACTTAGTTATTATACTTAAGTGTTAATACACTTAAATACACATCTTAACTAAGTTAAGAAATCAATGTGGGATCATTAAATGTGCTTTAAACACATTATCCCACACACCATAAATGTCCAATCGTGTGACTAACTTCAACCACTTATTTCTCACTCACCGAAAATCGGATTTGAGAAAATACTAAGATTATCTACTACAAACATAGATCAATTGTACGCTATTTAATTCCTTCAAAATTAAATAATTCGGTCATCAAAAATCATATAAAATGAGTCACGGCTCACTTTATTAATCCAATTTTCCAACATGTTTTAATTAATCTTGGAAATTGTTTAATTAATCGTAGCTAGTTTTAAAATTAATCGTGACCTTTAAAATATAATCGTAGAAATTCAGAAATGTAATCGTAGCTTTGAAATTGAATGGTAGCAAAGTCACGATTAATTTATAAATTTAATCGTAGCTTTGAAATTTAATCGTAGCATTTATTTAATTAATTATCAATTTTTTTAAAATTAATTGTATCATTATTTTAATTAATCTTGGCAATTGTTTAATTAATCGTAGCTAGTTTTAAAATTAGTCGTTGCATTTCTTGAATCAACCGTAGCTAGTTTTAAAATTAATCATAGCATTTTTTAATTAGTTGTAGCTTTTTTTAAAATTAATCATGGCAATTTTAAAATTTAATCTTAGAAAAAAAATGCAGATGGTTAGACGTTGCATTATTGTATGACATAATGGCCGATGGGTAAGATTAGAATACGTAGATGGTGACGAGAAACTTGTGGGGATGTCAATCGAAAAACTGCGTTTTTGTTCACTGGTGAGGGAGGTGTACAAATTGTTACAAACTGATCCGAGCATGTTGGAGTACCAGTTATTTTACCTGACGAGCACCAACACTAGCAGACTGATTAGAGATTCTTTGTAAGATGATGCAGATTTGCTCGATCTGCTTCACGAACAGACCACCAAGTTTGTTGTGTATGTGGTTGCAAGACATTTGAGCAGTGCTGGAGTCGGGCTATCTAACACAGAAGTCAGAAATCTGAGTAGAGATAATCATGTCCCCAACTTCCCACAATACTATCAGGCTTCAGGTAACACTGAATATGGCGATGACTTCCTGCACAAAGAAGAAGAAGAAGAAGAAGAAGAAGAAGAAGAAGAACGACCTTGATTGAATCCTTATTAACGGAGTTCTGTGGATGGATTCGTTCTACTGGACGCACGGACAAATTGTTAGGCTTGATAGGAGTCGTATCATCATCTACTACTGGTATTCGGGATATAGCCAAGGGAGCTTCGAGTAATTGGGTGGTTCTACATACTGATTTAGACATTGCGGGCCCACTGTTCTGGGATGAGGGACCAGCAACACAGACAGATGCACTGCATAAAGGATCCATTTTCCATTCGAATGATGACTTGACTCTGGACGTGGGAATCTATCATAAGCAGAATCGAGTTAAGTATGTCATGTATCGATCAAACAAGACACGTCTCAACTACATATGCAAGCAATGGAGGTTTCTACCCGTTCAAATTGTGTGTCATTGTTGCTGGACATATTTGGAGAATCTACAAGTTCAATGGCACTCACACATCTCTGTGAACCTATCCTCCATCTCACAGACGGTCATGCGCTTCCCTTGAAATAATCGATGGTAGATAGCTCTCGGCAGAACAACGTGCGTGCCATTTGGATCGAATATCGAGGTGCCGAATCGTAACCCTGGCACCAGGTTATACTCACTCGGACCGAAGCGCAGCTGAGAGCGATGAATCTAAAACCATGCTTCTCGTCCTTCCAATGCATGATCTGACATGCCCACCTCATTACTCATCAAAGAATAAATCACCTTCTTCTGGACGTAACCAACCCTGTAGTCCAGAAAATATCTGAAGCATCCGGATCTAAATGATTGCACGACATCATCACCACCTATCGCATGTAATGTGGCTCTGATCTTCTCAAGTACCTCCAATCTGGCATACACTATGACCAAAGGCCTCAAGTGTTGTAGTGGTTGTCTAAGCCAATCAATCTAACAACATTTGCAAAATTATAATTAAAATAAATACTTTAATATTTTATATAAATTGCAAATTTGCAAAATTTAAATCACAAAATTTAATAATTGTGACACAAATGCCCTACAATTAATATTAAATATTAATGAGAGGTCATAAATCGTAGTCTAGTCATTTTAATTAAATCGTAGGAATGTTTTACATTAATCGTAGAAATGTTTAAATTAATCATAGAAAATTAATCTTAAATTAATTGTAGCAATGTTTTACATTAATCGTAGAAATATTTAAATTAATCGTGGTAATGTTTTAAATTAATTGAAGCACATTTAAATTAATCGTAGAAAAATTAAATTAATCGTAATAATATTTTAAATTAATCGTGGCTCATTTAAATTAATTGTAGAAATGTTTAAATTAATCGTAGAAATATTTTAAATTAATCGTAGCTTATTTAAATTAATCGTGACAATGTTTTAAATTAATCGTGGCTCATTTAAATTAATCATAGCAATATTTCTCAATGCTAAGATTAATTTAATGAGCCACGATTAATTTTATGAGGGTCTATTAGAGCCACGATTAACAAAATGAGTCTCGATTGGTGCCACGATTAATTTAATGAGTCACGATTAGAGCCACGATTAATATTATATGGTCTACCATTAGAAATTATTAAGCCACAATTAATATTCAGTTGTCTACGATTAATAATTCTTGAGCTACGATTAATATTCTCTTCGCTAAGATTAATTTCTAAAGCTAATCCTAATTCTACGATTATTTTTCTTATGGTCTACGATTATTTCTAAAGCTAACACTGTAATACCCCGTAAATTAATTACTGCTTAACTGCAGTAAATTGTTGCAATTACTATTTAGTATAGTAATTTTCAGTCAGATTAGGGTCGGAAGTATCCGTTAAGTTCCATGAATTCAAGGTTAATTAAAATCCCGTAGGTGGATTAAATATTTCTGTTAGGGTTTAATTTCATTTTCTGTATGGAAAGCCGGAATCGTAATTTCAGATAAATTCAATTCCTATTTTATTTACGGTGCGTGATTATCGTGAATCAGAAATTCCGATAAATATTTCAGGACTGGGAGAATCAGATATTCTCCAGTCATGCAATTGTTTAAATTCAGATAATTTAAACGAGATGCTCAAGTCAAGAGAATCAGATATTCTCTAGGTTTCGGATGTTTTAAATTATCGAGAAATTAAAATCAGTGTTTTAAAATAGTATTTTAAAATCCAATAATTTTTGTTAAATTATTGTTTTAAAGTAAGTAAATTATTTAACAATATCGGTTTAGTTTGGAATTTTTCCGGAGACGGAAAATATCACGATAACCGAACAACCGAGTATATTTTTTTTTAATCAACCAAGATTGTGTAACCATGCCCCACGTTTTTTTTTTCCCTTTCATATATCCAATTTGGCAAGTGGATAACATAATAAATCTATGCATGGTTTTATATATATATATTTGTTGTAAAAAAAAAATTAAGCTAAAGTCAACTAACTATAGGGAAGCCATGTCTCCCACGTGAGCTTTTGTCCCCTTTTCAATTATCCAAATTTAGAAAGTGGATAAACATGTTTGATTTGCTCTTAATTATCCATATTAGGAATAGTAAAAATAGATATTTGTTTGGTATATATCTATTGCCGAGAGAGAGCTGCCACCTTTCTTCACCTTCATTTCTTTCTTCTTCTTCTTCTTCTTCTTCTTCTTCTTTTTCGTTCCTTTCTTCTTCAAAATTTACGAGAGAGTGAGAGGGAGGAACACCAGCTGCGACTTCATCTTCTTCATCTCCATTTTCGACTTTTGAAAGGTATTTCGAAAACTTGGAGTTATATTGTTGCATGATTTATGTTCCAGTTTTTTTTCATGCGAGATATATATATATTTGTGTTGCAAAGATTTTGAGATAACATGTTGATTAATGTTTAAACATGTTGGATTGAGGTTTGGTGTTTCAAAGCATGTTAAATGATTTAGAAATGAGTTTTTAGATATGTTTTGTTTGAGTTCGTACATTTCGCGCGCGGTTCGGCAGATTTGCCACCCTCTGGTTAAACGAGCATAACTCCCTCTTTTTACGTCCGATTGAGACACCGTAAATTTTGCCAAAAACTAGACTTAATTGGCTTTCCAATGGTATAGGTCCCATTCCCTAATTCGTTCTGAGGAATTTATGAAAAATCTGCGAAGTTAGGTCATATATTCTGTTTCGGAAATTCGGGACAGTTTCGCTACCTTTTGGTAAAACGGGTATATCCGTTTCATTTGTCATCATTTTAAGCCACTGTAAATTTGTAAAAATTCTAGACTTCCGTGGATTTATAATAGTATATAGCCCAGTCCGTAAATCTTCCCGAATTGATCGTGAAAAATCTTCAAAGTCGGGTCACGAGTTTATTTTCGGAAATTCGGGCAATTCTGCCACCTTTTAGTAAAATGATCATAACTTTTTCGTTATTTATCATCTTGAGTCACCGTAAATTTAGCCGTAAACTAGACTCCCGTGGCTTTCCGTTGGTATATGGTACAAACCCTACACCTTAGTGATTCAAATCAGAGAAATTTTCAAAGATAGACGTTGTGCGGAACATTGTTTAGTCAACGAACTTCGTGATGACTTTGTTCCTAGAGTCTATTTGTGATTATGTTAAGGTATTGTTGATACCTTAAATGATGATGATGTATGCCTTAATATGTCTAATAGCTAGGGTTGAGAATAACCCTTAAGCTAAGAGAATTTTAGAACGGATACTAGACTCTAATAGGCCTTCGTTTCGTGTTGAGTCCTATCGGATTTGGATCAACATGCTAAGTGTATTTTTATCTACTGAAGGCTAGCAGATCCGCAAGGGATAAGATCAGTGAGGAACTAGCTGCTGCAGTAATTAAAAACGTCGGTGAAAGGTGGGCTTTCTTTTCAATGGACTCTTAGTCCAAATATTGATTTGAGTTTTTACTCACCCGCAGTTAATTATTCTGATGCAAATAAATGATTGTCATGCATAAAATATTTGTTTTGTATGATATCCTTATCCGTATTTAGTTAGCTCGCAAGGGGTTTCTAACTGTTAAATCGATCGGGCCTCGTGCTAACTTAGCATGTTAACCGAGGTTAGTGTACACTTGGGTCGGTGATATTAGGAAGAGAGAAAGACTGAGCGGAGCTATTCTTGACTAAGACATCGACGGTGCTAAACGTTCTTGGAAAAGGCTGAGCGGAGCTATTCCTCGGAGTTTAGTTCAGATATGTATTCGTGGAAAAGGCTGAGCGGAGCTATTCCTCGACATGTGCGGAAAAGGCTGAGCGGAGCTATTCCTTGGCACACAGTTGAGATATGGATGATCATACAACAGAAAAGCGCGTGCAAAGACAGCAAAATGATTTAGTAAAACATAGGGCCTTTTCAGATAAAAACCCCTGTGTTTACTCAGATGATGCATGATAATAAAGTAGTTTTGATGAACGTTCATAATATCAGATATGTATTATGATATTTTTGGCAATGTGTTCACTGAGTATACTTGTACTCAGCCCTGCATGTTTGTTTTTTTTTTTTTTTTGAATGTGCAGGTTGAGGGTTGATGGTGCAGGGTGAAGTGCTGGGAAAGAAAGTTGTTTTGTACAGGACTCAGAATATTTCCTGTATTTCGTTATGTTATTTTGCTTCCGCTACTTTAGTATAACCGAGTCAAGTCTTCAGTATGTCTTGAACTTGATGATACCTTTTTGCTACTCTGAGGTATTATTTATTCAGTTATATTTTGTGAATTGAAACTCAGTTATGAATTAGAGTTCACAGTAAATTATCGTTCCTGGAATACGGTAGTTTATTCCTTTATTTAATTATTTCTGGTTCGCACGTTGATCCATCCTTCATTGGGATCGAGTCGTGCCAGTCACACTTCATATTAATCAGATATTAATGTGGGGTCGTGACAGAGTGGTATCAGAGCGATCTTTGCTCTGAGCTCTAAGTTCTTTTCAAGTGAAGTCTAAGATTGTTCCTTAGACTGTTCAGTGATCAGTTAACAACTTTCAGCACTCCCTCACATCAAGCTCAACCAAAGAAAGGTACGGAATTGTCAAATTTCAGTATTCGGATCAGGCCATCCAGATGTTGGAAAAAAAAAATTTATAAAATCATTCAGATCAGGCCATCCAGATGTTGGCGATTTTATAAAATTTTTCAGTAAGACCATTTAGATAATGGTATGGTAAGACCAATCAGGGATTGGCAAAAGTTTTGTAAGACCAATCAGGGATTGGCAAAAGTTGTGCATCAGAAAAATGTTTATTAAAGCCCATTTATGTTTAAAAAGAGTTTCAATGATTTTTATTTCGTTGAGGCAAGCTCACGAAGCAGCAGCTAAGAAGGCACAAAGGTTGCCAGATTCCAGTTGTGCAATTTTTATAATTGCAAAAGTTCAGTTATGTTAGACTTTTGATAAGTCCGACTTCAAGTACAGTCGAATTTCAGATAAATTAGACTGTAAGAATTTTATGCTATTATTGTTGCAATGAGTATGCAGTTTAGATCAGAGTGATCTAATTATTATCAGGTTGTTTCTATGAATTTAAGCCTCAGAGAACATAGAGGAATTTAGAGGAATCTAGATTGCCTTAGTTCCCTTTAAGTTAGCTTTCATTTAAGAAAAAAAAAACTCAGCAAGTGGAACCTGATGAAGAAATTCAGCAAGTTCAAGAACTTGAAGGAAAAAGACAAGTTTCAGAATCAGATCTAGCTTCAGGAGGCATGATGATCAGAGATTCCAGTTCCAGTAGCTGATGCATCAAGTCCTCGTTTCAGTAAGGTTTACGAATTAGCGTTTCGAAACCTCGAACCGAGATTATTTTGAGTTAGCGTCTCGAAAATAGACTTAGGAAACGTTCTAAGTCAGAGAGTTCGTCAGTAAGAACTCATTTTAGTGTGATTTTGAGTATGGAAATTATTTTCCTTTAGTTTTGAGAGAGGTTTGAATTTTTAGTCAGTATAGTGATCTTGTAGTTCAGTCAGGAGTTCAGTACAGTATATTAGATCAGAGAGTCATATTGCTGTGGTATGCATGTTTTATCAGGCGTGCTTATATAAATGAGTTTCTCATGAGAAATCTCCTTTATATTTTAGATGGCGAGACAGATATGTACGCCCAGGAAGAGTGTGCCCATATCAGTTGCACAGTATGTCATATGGTTTAGGGCTTGTGAGCCGGGGCACGGGAACTAGACTCCCGTGGCTTTCCGTTGGTATATGGTACAAACCCTACATCTTAGTGATTCAAATCAGAGAAATTTTCAAAGATAGACGTTGTGCGGAACATTGTTTAGTCAACGAACTTCGTGATGACTTTGTTCCTAGAGTCTATTTGTGATTATGTTAAGGTATTGTTGATACCTTAAATGATGATGATGTATGTCTTAATATGTCTAATAGCTAGGGTTGAGAATAACCCTTAAGCTAAGAGAATTTTAGAACGGATACTAGACCCTAATAGGCCTTCGTTTCGTGTTGAGTCCTATCGGATTTGGATCAACATGCTAAGTGTATTTTTATCTACTGAAGGCTAGCAGATCCGCAAGGGATAAGATCAGTGAGGAACTAGCTGCTGCAGTAATTAAAAACGTCGGTGAAAGGTGGGCTTTCTTTTCAATGGACTCTTAGTCCAAATATTGATTTGAGTTTTTACTCACCCGCAGTTAATTATTCTGATGCAAATAAATGATTTTCATGCATAAAATATTTGTTTTGTATGATATCCTTATCCGTATTTAGTTAGCTCGCAAGGGGTTTCTAACTGTTAAATCGATCGGGCCTCGTGCTAACTTAGCATGTTAACCGAGGTTAGTGTACACTTGGGTCGGTGATATTAGGAAGAGAGAAAGGCTGAGCGGAGCTATTCTTGACTAAGACATCGACGGTGCTAAACGTCCTTGGAAAAGGCTGAGCGGAGCTATTCCTCGGAGTTTAGTTCAGATATGTATTCGTGGAAAAGGCTGAGCGGAGCTATTCCTCGACATGTGCGGAAAAGGCTGAGTGGAGCTATTCCTTGGCACACAGTTGGGATATGGATGATCATACAACAGAAAAGCGCGCGCAAAGACAGCAAAATGATTTAGTAAAACATAGGGCCTTTTCAGATAAAAACCCCTGTGTGTTTACTCAGATGATGCATGATAATAAAGTAGTTTTGATGAACGTTCATAATATCAGATATGTATTATGATATTTTTGGCAATGTGTTCAATGAGTATACTTGTACTCAACCCTGCATGTTTTTTTTTTTTTTTTGAATGTGCAGGTTGAGGGTTGATGGTGCAGGGTGAAGTGCTGGGAAAGAAAATTGTTTTGTACAGGACTCAGAATATTTCCTGTATTTCGTTATGTTATTTTGCTTCTGCTACTTTAGTATAACCGAGTCAAGTCTTCAGTATGTCTTGAACTTGATGATACCTTTTTGCTACTCTGAGGTATTATTTATTCAGTTATATTTTGTGAATTGAAACTCAGTTATGAATTAGAGTTCACAGTAAATTATCGTTCCTAGAATACGGTAGTTTATTCCTTTATTTAATTATTTCTGGTTCGCACCTTGATCCATCCTTCATTGGGATCGAGTCGTGCCAGTCACACTTCATATTAATCAGATATTAATGTGGGGTCGTGACAAACACAACCAACCATTGCAAACATAAACAAAAACTAACAATTTCAATACATAAACAAAATCAACCATTTCAAAAATTAACCAAACAATTTAACATTCTAAAGTTAATCGTAGCAGATATACATGAATTTAAACAGAGAAGGGCCGGAAACCTACTTGAGAACATGACATTTTCGGTGCCGTTCCTTGCTCCATCATCGCGGAGAGAGAGAGAGATGCAGCGCCGTGAACATTTTATTTTTTTTAATTGGTCGACGAAAGAGAGAGGGGAAAATAGAGGAAGAAGACATGGTGGTTGTGCATTAATTTCAAACCCTAAAATCAATTAATAGTCCTTTGGCAGTTATAAGCATCCTTTTGCAGATATAAGTATCGATTCGTGACAAAATTCTGATTTTGTGGACCCCATCAATGAGGATTGTGTAAAATAAGTACAAATTACCTACATAAATACTATGTTTTAAATCTTGCTTGCCTACACTAATTTTACTATATTTTTGCCCAAATAAATTTTTAACCCTATGT
Organism: Perilla frutescens; assembly: GCA_026008535.1. Lineage (NCBI taxonomy): Eukaryota > Viridiplantae > Streptophyta > Magnoliopsida > Lamiales > Lamiaceae > Perilla > Perilla frutescens. The sequence continues at coordinate 32,013,322 of BRKX01000012.1, forward strand.
ATATTGTGGAAGATAGATGATTTTGGTGAAATTTGATTTCAAAATAAATAAATGTTTTTTTAAGGCAAAATAAATAAATATAATGTTGTTAATTGCTATTAATGAAACAAGGTGGTCCCCTTCCTTTTTTTCCTTTTTTTCTTTTTTATTTTTTTTTAGTTGCCAACTTGCCATCCTTCCCTCTTTCCTTTTCTTTTCATTTTCTTTTCCAATTTTTAATTTTTTCTTTTTTATTTTTTTAAATATATATATTTAATTTTTTAGATTATTTTTTGTTTATCCAGCGTCTCACGTAATGCGTTCGCCCAATGCTAATGTATGCACTCATGCACTGACTCGATAATTCATTTTTTCAAATAAATATACACCCTAAATGGAATTAGTGAACCTTAAAATTAAATTGAATTTAATTTAATTTTTAATTAAATTAATTTTTTATCCGGTGGATCGCATAGTGCACTCGTCAAATGCTAACTCGTGAGTTAGTATACTATACTTGATAATTAATTGGGGTGAAATAGATAGTTTTTGAAAAAAAATTGAAAAAATGATTAAAACCTAAAAATGGCAAAAATCTGGGATAAAAATAAATTTGGTGGGTTCAGTGGGCTTGATTGGGTGCAAGCTTTGATGGGCTGATAGGGAAGTGGGCCTAGGCTAGTATTGATCTATTCCCCAGTTCTAGAAATATAGCCCACTTTCCCTTTTTACACATATTAAGAAAAATCATTTAATATACTTGGAAAAGTAAAATTAAATAAATTTTTCCTATTATATTCTTATTCATTGATTCAAAAGATAACAAATTTTAATTTTAAGAACATTAAATAGGGGTATGTTAAGAAAAATGAAAATTTAATGCACATATATAAAGAAAGTACACTATAATTTTGGGACGGACGAAAAAGAATAATGGACCATAATTATGAGAGAGAGTATTTTGGATGGATTTTGACCTGATTTAACCAGTCTAACGGATTGTGACCCGTTAGACAATCTCATACAAAATTTTATCTTAATTAATTTATTAATGTGTGTGGCAAAATCATACAAACATGATTTTTCCGAGATGATTTCAAATGATATCGTATAATAATTAACCAATTTTACGTAGGGGGTTTTGCCACGCCATTACCACATGCCAAAATGCAATTAAAAGAACTAAAAAGTTGTTTTTATTTTATGTTTGATTGAATAATACATTGATAATGAATAATATATATATATATATATATCATTCTAGCTAATTAATTTTGCCAGTCGGCATACTTGGTAAACAACGCGGGATTATTATTGACTTTGGACAAATAAAAACCATCATCTCTTGCTTCCCAATAATAGAAACCTGTATCACATCTAGCATTCCTAAAACTTGATTTTTTGGGACCTCACGAAGCAGCACGGTAGAACAAAGTATTCGGATGTCCTAGTGGTGGAGTGAGGTTGCTTGGAGACCAAAGATCACAGGTTCGAATCTCCTCAAGACCACAGGTCGGGTGTGTGAGTAAAAAAAAAAGTATTCGGAAAGGAATCCTAACAAAATTTGAAATGAATCTCTTGATTAAGATAAGTGTATGGTTTCCTAAATTGGTTTTTTTGGATATACAATGCAATCCTAATGGAGCTGAATTTGATGAGAGCTTATTAGTTATATGAACCACACTTTTGTTCTGCTAGTACTAATTGTAGGTGGTTAGTCCATATTAAAACAAATATAAAAAGGAGCAAGGTTAAAATATTGTACCCACTACTCATTGCTTAATTGCTATTTGGAGCTAGCCTGTTGATAACTATGAAAATTGCATTTTTATAGGCAGGGAGATAAGAAATAATTAGTTTTGGTCTTTTATTAAGTAACGTATGCATTAATGCGAAGATATATAATCCCAAGTAATAATCGATTCTATCCAAATCATTAATATAATTGCAATTGGCATAAAAAACATAAAGTCCAAAAATATACGAAGACAATTTCATTCAAACTTTACACATTGATTATTAAGGTTAGTCTCCTGTACACAAGATTGATGGGTTTGGCCCATCAGATGGGTCGGTCCATTAGGCCCATCAGGAGCCAGCCCAAACCCAACAACCCACCTAATAAAAAAGGAAAAAAAAAGAAAAAACTAGAAATAAAGAGAAGAAAGAACCGCAATAGAACTTCCGATTCCCGCAGCTCGCGATTTCATCGCCATTCGTCACTGTCGAAGGTGAAGTCGCCGCGACCGTCGCCAGCGAAATACAATTAAACCATCACCACTACCGTCGACATCGTGGCGAAGAAGAACATGAGCTCAAAATCAACAAATCTAGCATTGATTAGAATTTTCACTCACAATAATGAAAATAATAATAGTTAATATAAAACTATGGTCCACCATATAGAAAAATAAGTATCCGCCAAATTTACATATACACCAACAAATTAAAGGCCACAAAATTTTGAAATTAATTTTTTTCATCGTAACAACAAAAATAAATTTGGATGAAAAATAATATTTTAACAAAAAAAAATAACTTATAATATTGAAATTCGAGTATTGAATCACTATATAATTAATTAAATATGTAATATAAATATTAATTAATTAATTAAAATATTGTATTATATTTATAGAAAGTGTATTTAGACGGAAAAATTTAGTATTTTTATTTATGATGGCTATCTTACTGACTTAATTTTAGATAGATTATAGATTATAGGTTATAGATTATAGATATTATAAATGCGCCCGTGTCAAGCGAGTTTCATTCCTCGTGGTTCACGCCCGGCCCGTTTCATAAGCTTGGATTTTTTTTAATTTATCCCTTTTATTATTTTGGCAGGAAATTGATCATTTATTTATGGCACTTGAAAAAATTATTTCAGCCAGAAATAGTTTGTTGTTTATGAACATGACTTGGGACTGTTTTATTCATTACAACTATTATTAATTTTTAAAGAAATTGATCTTGGAATTTTGTCAAAAAGTCAACTGGATAGTAGTCAACTTGTCAGAAAACGAGTGGAGTTTGTACTTGTTTACTTTCCAAAAAAAAAAAAATTAAGCACAAACTCCCACAATGATAAACTATGTGCAAATAAGGTCCAAATTTGGGAAATTCTCCCCCAATCGGTTGGATAGACCAAACTACTAATTCATTATTTAAAAATTAATAAAATTTATTTAATATATAATTAAAAATTATTAAAATATATTAGTGATTGTGTTACTACCTAATGGTAGAATTTTCTCTAAATTTATCACTTGAAGTTAGGTTCTCAACATTGGTTCCCATTTATATGTCTGATGTTAAATTTAATTTATTCTATAAACTTTATTTCAAACGATAAGTTTATTTTATACGATGAAGCTATTTAATTCTTTTATTTTTATTTTAAGAAGAGAAACAACGCTATTTTTAACCTTATAACCTCAAATATTTGTATTTATAAGCACGTGATTAGTTTTTCAAAAAATAAAAATTAGAACTTGGAATTTTCTCTAAAGTAGACTATGTAGCAGTCAACTTGCCGGAAAAAATATTTAAATCTCATCAGTATATTATAGGTTGAGATATCTCGTACATATTTATACATGCAGGTGGGTCCTGACATTTGAAGTGACATGTTCGAACATTAAAAAGGATGTCCCTATTTATTGAATGTAAAATTATTGCATAATAAAAGTTGCACAATCATATTGGCTAAATTTCTAATACATATATTTATTAAAAACATGTACCTCAAAACTATCTTTATCCTTAATGTTTAAAATAATGAAATATGTTTGATATGTTCAAATTGTTGAAGACTTCAAAATCATCAAACTCATGAGTTCATTATCATTTTTGAACAACCTTGAAACAAAAGAAACAAATTTATTTTAAACAATATCATTTAAAGACACTTCTTCTAGCATTTTTTTTAAACAAACTCACTTATAAATTTTTCATAGTCAATATTTTCTAGCAAATATTAATCGTGTTCAATTGATATCAAAGCAAGTCTATTCAATCTTGACATGGACAACCACAAATAAGATTTCAATATTTTCAATTTGAAAAAAAAAATCCGCAGCGGAATATTATGCATTAGGACAACTATATAGCCTCGATATCACAATGTGTTTAGCTATTGAAACAACTTTTAATCATCAAAATCACTAAATTCTCCATGCTTTATAGAATATTTCCAGGATTTTCACAATTTCTTTTAAAGTATCGTTATCCAGTGAATTCAATTTATCAGAAGAAAGTAAAAATTCAAAGTTCTTTTCATATGAAAATTAATTGATCAATTCTTTTTTAGTGATCCAATTGTTTGATCTACTATATAGATGAAATAATTGATTCTGAAAGAGTACGAATTCAATTAGACGTTCTTAAAAAATAGTATACTCTTAATTCAATTAGAAGTCTTAAAACATACACGCTCTTAATTAATATCCTAAAAAGTCCAAAATTGTAGGACTTTTCAATTAATGGGCTAAACCTGTTTTATTTCTTTTATAAACATAATAGCTAAACTTAATTGGACTAAATTTTTTTTTTTTGAAAAAAAGTAACGCGTTAAACTTTTAAAAATTATACTAGACTTAATATGCATAATTTTTTAATTAAAAAATGAAATTAAATTAATAATATTACATGTGTATATAATTTTTGGTGTTCCTATAATTCGGAGATTGTACTTGTTCAGCGCACCTCAAGCACTCTTTTAAAGCTGCCCATGATACATGCTACTGCTTAGGGATGGCAATTCATGCGTGTCGGATCATTAACGGGTCGACACGATAACGACAGGATACGATAAGATCAAACACGAACACGGTCCGTTAAGAATCTGCTCGCACGAATATGAACACGACCCGTTATGTGCAAACACGGACACAGTATGAACACGAAACATGCGATTTGTTATCATGCTGACACGATACAATAGAGCCACGATAAGAGCATGAACACGACAACGACACAGTATAAAATAACTAATTGTACATATCAAATTAAAATTATAATTTAAATAAAGTAAATTTTAATTTAAATAAATAAATTTTAAATTAAATAATTGAGTTTTAACTAAAATTGTAGATTAAATAAATATGTTAAATTATTATATATAATTAATATATTTATTTATATATTTATATAATACTAGCATAGGATACGTGTGTAGTAAGTGATTTGTCCTTTTTTTGTTTAGATAAATTAATATAAGTTTTATAATTTTTAAATGTTAAATATTCTATATAGTTCTAACCATAATAAGATTAATTGATGAAGAATGAAAATATTAAATATAACATCGAAAATAGACAAATGATGTTATAGAGATAACAACTACAACTTATAATAATTCATAAATAAATATTATTAATGAAAAGAGTACAATTTGAAATAAATAATCACAGTGTTAATATTTTTGAATTATTTTAAGCGAAAGTCTATATTGATATTATTATTTTTCTTGTTTTATTTTGATGAGTGGAGAAGTTTTGTTTTTCTTATTTTTGGTTCCAGAGATAAATTTGTATAGCGTTTGATCGTTGTCACTTGTTATATCAATGCATTCTTGAACCTTTTTTTGTAAGTTTTCTTTTTTTCTTTTTCCTTGCACTTCAGTAGGCTGCAATTCTATTATCGATTCTTTTTTTCCTCCATTTGCTGCTTGGTCTTTATGACTACTTTTATTTTTTTTCACCTTGATTTGGCTTAGGCTCTCCAACTGATACAATTTATTTCTTTTGGATTGCACCGAATACGATGTTGATCCGATTTTGACATCCTTAAATTTGGTCATAAATCATATTTTGGTTGATGTTTTTAAGCTTAGGCCTTTTATAGTATGGATAATCATTTCCCCCCTGTGGAAATAAAATTGTAATTGCAATTTATAAATGTTAAAATTTACATTGTGATTCTTAATGTAGTAATTGGTTTAAAAATAAATTTGTATAACAATAATTACCTCATTGATTGAGTGAAGATAATCATGTATGCTCTGACTTGAAAATTATTAACATGTGAACATGTGGCAAACCTCTTTTTTGAAATTCAATTTATGTGAACATGTGCAATTACATTTCCAAATATCTTCTTAAATAATTGATCTTTCAAGTCTTGTAAAACTTTGCTCAAAATACTCTTGATCTTAAATTTGGATGATCTTGAGTTGTTTGCTCGACATGTAATTTTTCTTGTGTTTTCTTCCACTCTAGATTGCAAGTCATTATAATAAATAAATATCGGCTACCAAATTTTGTACTAATGTCAATGTATCAAGATATCTACGTGTTATATCTCTTGGACCTCCAATAAATATTACACGAAGAACAATTCTTTCACCAACTTCTTTTCCTTTCAATTCTCCTTTAAAGACATTATCCATAATTCCTTGATACAATTCAACTCTCATATTTGATTGGTTTTGACGGAAGAATCTAGTCTTGTCATTTTCAATTTTATATACATATCAACTACGGAAAAAATCTTCACACGATTATGTACTTTTTAGGACTCTTTTCGCATTTAACCAAAAGTGACCCGCTCTGGTACCAATTGAAGTTACATAAATTTCATGGAGATACTCATGTTCACAATCATGTACATGTACATTATTGTTAACATGCAAGGTCAGAAAGATAAAACTTTAAGCAATAAATGGTACGAGGTTGGTAATCCTGTTCAATCAACTGATCTACATTGAGGAGACTTCTCAAGTCTGTGAAAATTAATCCACTACTCTGTTGCAAGGTTATAAAGGTTGTTACATGATGATCTCTCGTCACTTGACCATTTTCCTACCCACTATAACCTCTTTTGATGGATTGAATTGTGAGATCCCCTTACAACCTATACTCCCTCTAGTTCCCATAAAAAATTTCTCTCAAGACTCTTTTAAGTGTGTATGAAAGAATTTTAAATAGGACTAGACACATAATGATCACAATTATCAAATCTAATCTACACTGTATGCTAAATGCTTCAAACTTGAAGTCTTTTTAGACTTCTCTAAATCTTGTGCATACAAAAATTCTCAACATCTAACTAGTATGATTCCCAGGCTATTTAGAAGAACAATGTATGGCCTAATCAAGGTAATCAGAAAGTCCTAAACTGAATCAAACTCTAAAAAGAAACAATCCTAGTTTGATTCGGACTATCCTAGTTTAGAAGTCTTCCATGAATAGAACTCACCTCCCTCTATGTTGATCTTTATCTTGAACAAGACATCTTCTATTATGAAGTGTCCATCTTCAATAGGAAGCTTCAACTCCTTGAAATTAGCCTGGCACGTCTCTTGAAAACTCTCTAGATAATCATATACATGATCATGTTCATAAACATTATCAAGTACATTCTTCGATCTTCAATCAGATTGGCAGGAAAATGTTCATATCATCATGTCCAGAACATGATCTTCAAAACTTGAAAAACCAAAACCTTTTTGTTCTTTGAATTATCATAAGGATCATAACAATATAAAAACACTTAGTACTAAATGATGGCACTAACACAGGATTCAAGGCTAATATTAGTTCTAAGAATCTTAGTCTGCTTACAAGTTTAATTTTCAATCAAATACTTCCAGGCTTTAAATTTTTCAAACACTTGGGATTTACGTTTCATCAGAAAAATCCAAACATTTCTAGAAAAGTCAACAATAATATAGACATAAAGTAATTATTTCCACCATGAGTTGCCTCAGTAGCAGGACTCCAAACATCAGCATGAATATATTCAAAAATTTCATTACATTTAGTCTCATTTGGGGTAGCAGAAACATGAAATTACACTTTATGATGTTTACAAAAAAATGCAAGCATCACAGAAAGACCGAGAAGTTATCACATCAGAGCCAAACATGCCATCATTTTTAAGAAGTTACAATCCTTTATTACTCATGTGACCTAACCTGTTATGCCATAACATAGTCTTATCATTTTACATAGCATGCACAGAAAGAACGAGTTCAGTTTGACAGATGTATAAATTATTTTGCTTAAGAACTTTAAACACAACTACAGAACTTTTTAAAATTTTCATTTGGCCATTTCCTCATCTGCCTTCAAAACCATCATCTTCCAATGCAGCACAAGATAATAAATTATAACATAAATCAAGCATATATCTTACATTTCTAAGGGTAATATCAGAACCAGACTTAAACTTCAAGCAGACAGTGCCAATTCCCAAGATTTTGCATTTTTTCTCATTAGCCATGGACACAGCCATTATCAATTTCCTTGAAAGAAGAGAAAATCTTCTTAAAAGGAGAAATATGAAAAGTGTAGCCAGAATCAATCAACCACTCAAATTCACACATAGAATGAGAAGTTGAGTTCACAACAACATGAAAGAAATGTATAACCATATAGCAATCACCAAGATTATCACTTGCATGATCATTTTCAGGTTTACCTTTATTGTCTTAAAATTTCTCTTAGGCTGAGGACACTCTTTCATATAATGATCAGTTTCACCATGGTTATAGCATTTTCTAACAAGCTTGGACCTAGACTTTGATCTGGATTTGTTATTTTTCTTTTTATTGCCATTTTTAGAGCTATTAGGAGTTCTATTTTTCTCTCTCCCCATAGCATGCACTGTCTTATTACCCTGACCGATACACTCACAAGATTCCATGACCTCCAATTCTTTAGATTTCAAGGAACTAATTATAACATCAATTGAAGCACTATCTTTGTCATATTTAATGACAGCTTTGACATCAACATAAGAATCAGGAATAACATTAAGCAGGGAAATATTAGTGTAATGATTAATTGTTTTATCACCAGAAAGCTTGATATCTTGTACTAGTTTAGTGAACATATCAAATTCTCATCAACCAAATACATTCTGCTGGCAAAAGAGGTTTTAGTAAAAGTTGTTTCCAGTTTTTGCCACAACTCTTTAGTAGAGGTTAACTCACCAATTTTCCTTATCATTAATCACTCAAATTTAGCATAATAGTGGAACATGCAAGTTCAGTCATTTCAGTACGTTTGGTAGGTGTGTCAGTTTCTTCATATTCACTAGAAATAGCTTTCACAACACGTTGTTGAATCAAAGCACACTTGATTTTCTATTTCCATATATTAAAATCATTTTGAGGTTTGAAAGACAGCATACCATAAACATTAGCAGCCATTTTACGCACAACAAGAAAATAATTGACAATCACAAAATTGAGAAAGAATGCAGACAACAGAAAAATGGGGGAGAAAGACATACAATACATTAACCAGACACGAGCCTCAACAAGAGTAAGTGGATGGGGGGGTCACACAAAGTCCAAAGGCTCAATCGAGTTAACACACAGTGAATCAATTGAAGAAATCTCATCGAGATTTCAGAGAAGTTCACGGAAACTTCAAACAGATCACATAGATCTGAAGCACAAAGCAATACAAAAAGAAAACGAACCCAAAAAACAATAAATCTGCAGAGAACAAAAGACGGAGAAGCAGCGAAATCACCAAAAATTGAAGAATCCTAGATCTAAGCATACATCGCCTAGATCTAAAATGTAAAACCACAAATCTGAACGTAACATAGAGACAACCAGCAGAAACCAAGCCTATTGGCCCACACGCCACTAAGAATGAGAAAGACAAAGAGGTTTCAACCAATATACCAGAGTGGTGCCCTAAAAGAGGGGAACACCGTAATATCTGTGTCGTCTGTGCTGAAAAGACAGTTTGCAGTCGAGTATCGATGATCGACGGTGAGAAGAAAATCCCAACGTCTTCTGATACCACTGTAAGGGATCTATACACCGGAAGATCGCTAACCAACTATTAAAAAATACACAATAGAATCATATACTAGAAAATTGATCGGACTATGGCTCAGATTGCCTTCAACAAATCTGTTTTACTCCGGACATCGCCTTCACACCAGAATGATCGGCAGTAAGCTCTTTCCACTGGCGGCCCAACCTCGATTGCACCACGATGAAGATTTACTCACCAAGAGCAATACATGAAGAGAGAGGCTGATGCTCTTTGATCTTTCTCTCTCACGGCAGTATCGAACCCTAGCTGCTCACACACACTTAAATGAATTCTATGTGTAGAAAGAAATGATTGAAACATATATAAAAGTAGGTGGTAGAATTACCTTCTCATATGCCTTCCGCAATTTTGGATCGGGTGGAGAAGGTTCGATCAAGAGTAAAAAGCCCACTAAAGATGAGCCACAACTCCAACATGCACTTTTATATACATTTCAAATGACTGATATTATCTTTAGAAAAAAAAAAAAAAAAAAAAAACTTTACTCGTGAAGATTATTCATTTGGCATAAAAGGTAATAAGGTACATACCCTCTTCCAAACTCAAAAACTAAAAATAAAATAGAAAATATTAGAATTAAACTAAGTAATGGATTGTGGATAAGGGTTTTGTCTTTTTAAGTTGCTTATGTGGCGATCGATATCCACAAACACAGCTAATTAGAGAAATCTGGAATCTCTTAAATTACTAAATTACCCCCACGGGCCACAAGGCCCACACTATCACAATCTACAAATGGCAATGAACCGGCCTGTCCGGCCCCACCTGCACCAAGATTCTTAATTCTCAAACCCTCTAGATAGCGTTCCCCCCCTCATTTACTTGCAAACCCGTTTCTTTTTTTCTCTCACATCCCCATAGAATGTCGACGGCCGATGACCACAATTGCGACGGCGCCGCCGTCACTGCCCCGAAGAAGAAGCAGCGTATCGGTAGCAGCAGCTGCCTCTCCTCCACTCTCGCCGTGATCGATTTATCAGACGAATCCCCAAAGGGAAGGCCTCGCAAACCGCTTCTCCTCCGCCGGACCTCCTCTCATTCTCTATGCAACGCCTCCTCGTCCTCCGCCGCCGGTGATTTCAATGATCCGTCCACAGCAGACGTTATCCTCAGTCTTCGCCCCGATCGTCAGTCTTCTTCATTTGATTGCGTGGATGGTTTTGCCGAATCGAGCTCGATTGCTGCCGCTGAGACCCAGATCTATTTGCATTCGCGCGTTCTCCGCCGATCGAAATACTTTGCCGCGCTTATTTCCGACCGCTGGCAACAGCAGAGCGATGCGTCTTCGTCGATGGACGATGAAAATTGCCGCAAAATCCACCGCATTAATCATCGTATTCCGGCTAGTAATGACTCTATGAACGACTATCTAACAGTGCTCAAACTGCTATACTCCGATGATTTGTTGTTTTCGATTGATAACCTGTCGACCGCGCTTGATTTGATCCCAATCGCGCTTGAATTGTTGTTTGAAGATTGCGTTAGGGCTTGTATTAAACTCATTGAGGCAGTGCCGTGGTCAGAAGATGAGGAAAAGAGGGTCTTAAGTTTGATTCCTTTATTGAGTGAGGAAGAATCGAAAGAGCTTCTTGCCAGACTCTCTCCACTGAAAAACGATTCTTCTGAGGAAATGCTTCACGGATTGATACTCTCTGCAATTCACAGTCATTCGAACATGGCCTTTGCGAAGGCGTTCGTCGCGAAGCTGCTGAGAGATTTCTCGTCAAGGGAGACTGCGAGAAAGGTTTTGGATGCAGCGTTTGAGAAGAGTTTGAGGATTGTGAAGCAGTCGTTGGAGGAGTACTTGAGTCCTGATTTCAGAGGGAGTCATGATGAGACAGAGGCGATTCAGAGGCTGAATTTGCACAGTGCGGTGACTAATTTGAAGCATGTTTTGTGGTTGGTGGAGAGGATGATTGAGCTGAGAGTGGCGGATACAGCCGTGAAGGCGTGGAGCGAGCAGGCTTCTCTCACGGCTGATTTGAGGAGGGCGTTTCTTGATGATCTATGGAGGGCTTTCTTTCCGGGACTGCCGTCTGTAGTGCTCCGTTGCACTTGCCGGCTTGCCAATGCCATTGTCACAGGGAATATTTTGGCTGCAAGACAGGTTTGCAATCACTACTTTGTGCTCATTGCGATCGTCAATCACTATATTTTGGTGTATTTATGTTGTTTTTCTGTTGGATATTCTATTTGTATGAATTGGTGTTATATATCATGCATCAGCTTTAGCAGCTGACAACCGGTTGATATTGCAGCTGTGTTTTTCAGATACCTATATATTTTCTTTGAAATGTTGCATTTAGAGAGAGAGAAGGGCTGTCAGCTTTTCAATATGTGTTCTATGTTCTTCAGAATGTTTGGATCTTCAGCAAAATATAAGGCGTTTGTGTTCTTGATTTGGCTGTTATCTTTGTTGTACTAACCTAAGAAATGGATAAGTTGCAAGAGCATAATATTGATTGTTGATGCATAATCTAGCCGGAAAAATAATTCAAAGTTTGTCTGTGTAGCTTCATTCTCAGATTTCCCAGGAAAATTTCTTATGCAGGTGAGGATGAAGCTAGTGAGGGATTGGCTCCCAGTGTTGATTATTTGCAGAGAGAGAGTATCAATTATAGGGTCGAACAGTATGTCACTCTATGTGGAGCTGGAAGAAATATTTTTGAGGATTATATCAACTCTCCCTGTATCAGATGCACAGGAATTGTTGCAGCAGTGCCTTAGCTTTTCAACTCGTAACATTGATGATTGCCCTCACTTGGTTGATGCTTTTACTACTTGGTTTCGTCGTGCAAACAGACCCCCACAGTCAGATCTTGGCGAGTGATGACCCTAGTCGAATCTCAGAACATGGTTTCCATTCTACATTACCACGAGCTGTTTCGCATGTAGGAGGAGATCCATGGGTGCTTCTGCTTCTGCTTCTGCTTCTGCTTCTGCTTCTGCTTCTGCTTCTGCTTCTGCTTTGTAAATGAACAACCGCTGTCTTTTCCCTTTGTAAATGAACTGCATTTTCTGGGCCTGTACATGCTTGTTAAAAAACGTATAGAAAGAAATGAGGGAACTGTTTTTCATGAGAAGAAGCATTACATTTTTTTATTTAGAGATTGTTGTAAGTTTTTTGTTTAAAGTTCACATTAACAAGTTTATTGCTGCAGTTCCTACTCGTCATCTGGGCCGATGCTTCGACTGTAGAAAAAGTTCATGATTCGTAAACCATATGGTACAAAGACAATCAAGTCATGTTTGACAGTTTTCTCCATCAGAATTCTAAAAGAGACCAATGATTTCCTCTTCATTTAAATCCATTAATGCCATCAGAGAGTTATATGAATTTTATCAGTAGCAAACATTTTCAAGAAACAATAAAAAAACAACTATATTCACTTGCTAACATGCTAGAAACAGAGGTAGATATCCAGCAGTCACTCCAAAACATATTTAAATGAAATTGTGGAGATAAATTTTACTGTAATGTGCGAGTCGATGGTGAGATACATAAATGAGATGATTAAATTTCAAAATCTCAACACAAATAGGTTTCTAGAATTGGGAATCTAAGGTTTTGTTTGTTTTCATTTTCAAATGGAAAATTTTCACTTTTTACTATTCAAAATATCAAAACCACGTTTGTTTTACTCATTTTCATTTTTTTAATCTTATATAACATATTCAATCATATATATATATTTATATATATATATATATCATTACAGTATGATCCATTATTTAAATATTCATTAATTAATCATAACCATTCAAATATTTATCTTTTCATCTCAACTATAAATTTCAAATTGAAAATATAATCAAACAAACATATTTTCATTTTCCAAACGAATAACCCTAAACATTAAATCATTTATCATAATACCAAAGGTTGTGATACGACCAAATAAAAGGGCGGAAGCAAAGATCGAAACAACGTCAACTTAACAGAAGGATTCAATCCAAGACATCTACTGTAATAACACTTAAATATGAATAAATACACTGTCCTAAACACTCAATTAAATTCGAACAAGAATTAAATAGCAAAACCCCAAATTAAAGCCCTAAAAACCCTAAGAACGGCGTGAACAGAAACTGATGCTAAACAACTCGGATTAAGCTCAAATTTTAACACAAGGTACAATCATAAGTCTTGAACAACATATCCAAAATTCAGAAGAAACGCACGAGTAAATTGGGAGATGGCACGGTGGTCAAATTTCGGACTGTTTTCGGCTTATAATTGGACTTAGGGCTTGTATGGATGGAATCTGAACTTGGTGGCTAACAGAACGTGTATGGTGATGATTATGGATGATTTGAAGGGTGTGTGGAGGCGTGATGGTGGCTGGAACGAAGTGGAACGATGGAAACGAAAGATAGAAGCGAATCTTACCCGAAACGAACCCTGGATCGACGAGAATCCGAAACGCGCCTATGGAGAAATCTTCAATGGCTGTCTAACCCGGATACTATGAGGTATCATGAACGAGACGGATGATTTCAAGTCTAGAATCGCCAGAACCAAACTCTACCAGAAGAACCGATGTTGTGTGAGACAAGAGAATAGCGTTAAAGCGCTGTTTTTCATTCAATCAAGTCTGAGGAACATCAAAAACGAAAATCCCCTAAATAATTAACCTAGGGAACGAAAATTAAAGTGTCTTGGGCCTAGAATTTGAACTGGGCTAATTAAAACTACTACTGGGTCCAATATCACCTAAACAAGTTGTGATAAATTGGACTGCTAATTAAATAAATTCACAACTAATAATAATAGCCCAAAATAAATAAAATAACTAAAATAAATAGCAAGAAACATCAAATTCTTCAATTCAGTCGAGCTCCTCGATGCTCAATACAGTCACCAACTTGGACTGTTTGAAATCAGCTCCAACATCCTCCAGTTTCTTCCCAACATAACACTGAAGGTATCCTTGCAGCTTCTTGGCTCTAAGTCTCGTCACTGGACCTCTAAGCTGCAACTCGGGATTTGAATTATCAATGCTAGTCCTGGGCTCATCATTCCCCCCTTCCTTAAAAGAATTCGAACTCGAATTCGGGTCCTCCTCATCAAAATCATCTACAGGAAAATGAGAGAGATCAGAAACATTAAACGTTGGAGAACATATATACTCACCAGGTAGATCAAGTTGGTAAGCATTGTCATTGACTCGAGCAACCACAGTAAACGGTCCATCTCCATGAGGCATCAACTTCGACTTCCTCAAGTTAAGGAAACGTCCTGGGCTGAAGTGAACCCAAACCTTATCACCGGGTTTGAATAACACTTGCTTGCGGTGTGTATTCACCTTACCTGCATTCCAAACTCCCTGAAGCTCGATCTTCGTCTTCACCTTTTCATGCATCTCTCGAACATGTTCAGCCCTACGAATACCTTGCATACTCGAAAGATGATCAATAGGCAAAGAAATAAGATCCGTTGGAGTCAACGGATTGAAACCATAAACTACCTCAAAAGGCGACATATGTGTAGAAGAATGCACGACCCGATTATATGCAAACTCAGCAAATGGTAAACATTCTTCCCACGATTTCATATTATTTTTCACTAATGCACGCAGAAGAGTACCTAACGTCCTATTTACTACCTCAGTCTGACCATCTGTCTGTGGATGACATGCAGTAGAAAATAACAGTTTAGTACCCAACTTTCCCCACAAAACTCTCCAAAAATCCCGCAAAAATTTCGAGTCCCTATCAGAAACAATGGTCCTAGGGATGCCATGCAAGCAGACTACTTCACGAAAGAACAAATTAGCAATATTAACAGCATCATCAGTCTTTTTGCATGCAATAAAATGAGACATTTTTGAGAAACGATCAACAACCACAAACACAGAGTCTTTACCAGATTTTGAACGAGGCAAACCCAAAATAAAATCCATGGAAATATCTACCCAAGGAGCAGATGGCGCCAGCAAAGGCGTATAAAGACCAAATGGACTCGAAGTGGATTTAGCCTTCCTACATGTGATACATCTAGCACAGACTCTCTCAACATCTCTTTTCATGCGAGGCCAATAAAAATGCTCATGCAAAAGATCTAACATTTTATTGACACCAAAATGACCCATAAGACCCCCTGCATGTGATTCTAAGATAAACAACTCTCGCATAGAACAATCAGGCACACACAACTTTGCATTCTTAAACAGAAATCCATCAACCACATAATATGAATCCACAGCACGAGATTTACCAACACAAGATGCAAAAATAGGTCCAAAGAACGGATCAGAAGCATAAAAGCTCTTAACATGCTCAAGACCTAAACACTGTGCATGCATAACAGAAATCAAAGCATACATGCGGGAGAGTGCATCAGCAACCACATTCTTCTCTCCCTTCTTATACTTGATCACATATGGGAACGACTCAATGAACTCCATCCATCGAGCATGGCGCGAGTTCAAGCTCTGTTGTCCCTTTAGGTGCTTTAGTGACTCGTGATCAGTGTGAATCACGAACTCTTTCAGGTGCAGGTAGTACTGCCAAGTCTCCAAAGACCTCTTCAGTGCATACAGCTCCTTGTCGTACGTAGAATACCTCAGAGCTACACCATTCAACTTCTCGCTGAAGTAGACGACCGACTTCCTATCCTACATCAAAACAGCACCAATGCCTATACCAGAGGCATCACACTCAATCTCGAACATCTTATTAAAATCAGGCAAAACCAACACAGGAGCATTACACAATTTCGACTTCAGCAAATTAAAAGTATGCTCTTGGGCTTTGCCCCACTCAAACTTCCTATCTTTCTTACTGAGTTCGGTCAATGGGGCGGCTATAGTGGAAAAATCCTGCACAAAACGGTGATAAAATCCAGCCAAACCATGAAAAGACCGAACATTAGCACAGGTCTTAGGCGTGGGCCACTCCTCAATGGCCTTAACCTTCGATCTGTCAACCTCAACACCTCGACTACTCACAATAAATCCTAGAAAGACAACCTCATCCATGCAAAAAGTACACTTAGACAAATTAGCATACAACTTAGCAGTACACAACAACTCAAAAACATGCCTAAGATGTCTAACATGCTCAGAAACACAAGTACTATAGATAAGGATGTCATCAAAGTAAACAACTACATACTTCCCTATCACATCTCTCAAGACATGTTTCATGAGACGCATGAATGTACTAGGGGCATTGGTAAGCCCAAATGGCATGACAAGCCATTCGTACAATCCATGCTTCGTCTTGAACGCAGTCTTCCATTCATCCCCCTCACTCATTCTCACTTGAAAATATCCAGAACGTAAATCAATTTTTGAAAAGATAGACGCTCCAGACAACTCATCTAACATATCATCCAAACAGGGAATAGGGAAGCGATACTTTACCATTATCTTATTAATGGCCCGGCAATCCATGCACATGCACCACTCGTTATTCTTCTTGGAGACGAGTATGACGGGCACTGCACACGGCGACAGACTCTCTCTGATCTGCTTCTTCTTCAGCAACTCCTTGACCTGGCGGTCAATCTCTTTAGTCTCCTCAGGACTAGTATGGTAAGCTGGCCGGTTTGGAAGGACTGCTCCAGGCTGGAAGTCGATCTGGTGCTCAATTTCTCGAATTGACGGCAGACCACTCGAAATTTCCTCAGGAAACACGTCCTTGAACTCCTCCATCAACGGCTGCAAAACAGAAGGAACAACAACATCAGGAGTATCATAAGCCTTAAAATTAACTAGAACGATAGGCTTACCAGCTTTGATGGCTTTTTGGACTCCCTTTGCACTAATGAACAAATTTCGGTGCACTATATCTGAACTGGCTGCACTGGAAGAATCTGTAATGGCCACATGGGCAGCCTTAGTTGCACTCTTGGAAGCTGACGCTGTTTTCTTGGACGTCTTTGGGTCGGCTGTCGATTGGCCAGCTGGAATCGGGACCCTGCTCTCGGGTCGTTTCTCCTTCGTCTTCTCCTCCTTAAATCTTTGCTACATTCTCTGCTGATCTTCATTGACGTCCTTGGGCGTCAATGGCCACAATCTGGTGGTCCGTTCATCTCGGGTCACCGTATAAGTGTTGGCGTATCCATCGTGGATCGTCTTCCTGTCAAACTGCCACGGACGACCAAGCAATATATGCGACGCCTCCATAGGGATGACGTCACAAAGAACAGTATCAGTAAATCGACCAATGGAGAAAGTAACACTTACCTGATATCCAACGCGAATTTCTCCTCGATTAGTCGGCCACTGCAAATGGTATGGCTTGGGATGCTTTTGTGGTATCAGATTCAACTTCCCCACTGCGTACTGGCTGATCGCATTCACGATGCTGCCACTATCAATGATAAGTGAGCACGTCTTATCTTAGATTTCACAGCGCGCATAGAAGATGTTTTCACACTGGTCATTCTGATCCTCCTCTCGAATTAGGCTCAGTGCTCGGATCGAAACAAGACTGACGTGGGCTTGCTTCGGCTTCTCATCTTCAACCTCGTCCACAGGTGGACGGTCAAGGAGCTGTTCGGTGCCTCCTTCCACTTCTGCTTCATCGAGCTCTTCTTCACCTGCTGACTCCAGCTCATTCTGATCAGTAAGGAAAAGAACTCGGCGGTTCAGACACTGGGCTTGGAAGTGTCCCCATCCTCTGCACTTGTGACATTGAATGTCACGTGCTCTTCCTGGAGTACTATTCGAAGACAGACTGGGCTGCACGGTTCAATTTGGATTGCCTCTGTTCGGTGTAGGTGAATTGTACTCAGGTCTGCGGCTCGGCTGCGGTGTAGACTGCTCAAAAAGGCGAACGGGCTGGGACTGCTGGTCTTGATGACGTGTAGGGGTTGTCCTAGGTATGGAAGACTCACCTCGACCCCACTGTGTCCGTGCTGGCGTCGACTGTGATGGTCTCCTGCGGCCATCTCTGAGCTGCCACTCTACTATTGAGGCATAATGGACCATGGCCTCAATACTGGTGAAGTCCCTCAACTCGACTTCACAGGTGATGTCTGGATTCATTCCCTCAATGTATCGGTTAATTGTGGCAACCAACGTCTCTTCTTTCCCAACTCGATTAAGGGCTGTCTCGAGTTCCTTGTGGTACTCCTCTATGGAACGTGTACCCTGTCTGATTCGGTTCAGTTTCTTCTCGAGGTCACGCTCATAATGTACCGGAATGAAGCATCCTCTCATGATGTCCTTCATCTCATGCCATGAATCAATAGGCGGGTGGCGCTCTCGGCGTTGCCGGTTCTGCTGGAACTCCCACCAGGTGGCTGCATATCCTCTGAACTCTAATGAGGCTAACTGGACCTTCTTCTGCTCAGGAAAATCATAGCAGTCGAAAATCTTGTCAACCTTTCTCTCCCAGTCGAGATAAAGGTCTGGATCATGTAGTCCCTCAAACTCAGGGATGCTTGTCTTAATGTTATTCAACAAGCTATCAGG
This sequence comes from Perilla frutescens, assembly GCA_026008535.1. NCBI lineage: Eukaryota > Viridiplantae > Streptophyta > Magnoliopsida > Lamiales > Lamiaceae > Perilla > Perilla frutescens. The sequence goes on from BRKX01000012.1 coordinate 32,032,529, forward strand.
ATTTGCACGTCGGGCTGTATGTCGGTGGTAAGGCTGACATGGTCGGTCACGCCTTTGAAATGGATCATACTCATCCTCAAATCCCTCTGCAAAATCACCAAAAGCTTCTGCAGCATCTCGATCATATGGGTCGTTAAACCGCACCGGAGGCTGGTGATGCTGAGCTTGTGGTGCTCTAGCATTTGCTCTGGCTGGCTCGACTACAACAACTTCTAGCTGATAAGCTGCTGCTGGTTGTCGGTCTGTTCCTTCTGGCTGGACAGGTTGGGCTTGAACTGGCGGTGGTGCAGGAATTCGAGCAGCAATAAGCTCGAGCTGTGCCATCACTTTGGCCAATGAACTATCCAGCTTATGCTCCAGCTCTTGATGGTGGTACTGGGCATCCCACGGCTGTGGCATTGATGAAGCCGCATCTGTAGGAGTACTAGGCGATGCGGGTGCCTTATCATTCATCTTGTTATATCCATCTCTGGATTCCATTAGTACCTGCAAAACAAATAAAACAAAGAAAATAAAAGAAAACAAAAGAACAGGACCTCACACTTTTTTTGTTTTGACTCTCATGTATAGCACTCAAAGTGTATAAACTCTCAATAAAGCTCGAACTCCAGCGACTCACAGTAGGACTTTGAATTCCAGTAGGAGAATTGCTACTGACTACTCCAGCTCTAGTCAAGAGCTCGAACTTGACTCCTAAAGTACCACGGGGTACACAAAACACCACGAAGTAGGCTATAAAGGGTAAAGGTCGGTTGTAGGGGTGAAAAGGTAGGAAAATTCGAAGAAACGGCAAAACCGGAAAATGTTCAACAGGCAATTTCACCCTGAAGACAGCCGAAGCTGTGAGTTTTGTTCAGCACGTCGAGACGCTTCTGGAATGGTATTATGGGCAAAAATCGGAGTTCTGGAGCAAAATCTGCAGAAAACCGATTTTTGGGCTGAAAATGATAGATAGGAGGTGGAATCGGTTTAAGGCTAGGATGTGTATTTGGTGGATTGATTTGTTGTGGATAATGCGGCTGGAATGTCGGGATGGAAGGCGGATGAATTTTGGATAAAGATTGTGCCAAAACAAGAGCAAAAATCGAACAAGGAAACAAAAACCAAACAAACCCAAACCAACCAGGAAACACGCAAAACCAATCCTATTCAAACTAGAAGACACCAAAAAAAATGACTCCCCCCTATGTAATAAACACTATGGATGAAAATATGAACACCTAACAAAGCAAGATGACGTTCACAATCGCTATACGACGAAGAACGGCAAAATGCGACACGACACGAAGCAACAAAATTACTAGCTACCCAAAACCCACAATGATCAACAGAATATTCAAGAATGAATTCAAAACTCTCAAGAAACACGGTGAACATAATAGGGCTCGATCAACTTCGTCTCTTTTTTTTATTTTATTTTTTTTTTGTACGAAACTTTTTTTTGTACGAAACTTTTTTTTAAAATAATGATCGATCCTTTTTGTCCCTACTGTGTCACACACGGATATGGATTGAACCACGACCAACCGAAGTCGACGTGGCTCTGGTACCAAATTTATGATACGACCAAATAAAAGGGCAGAAGCAAAGATCGAAACAATGTCAACTTAACAGAAGGATTCAATCCAAGATATCTACTGTAATAACACTTAAATATGAATAAATACACTGTCCTAAACACTCAATTAAATTCGAACAAGAATTAAATAGTAAAACCCCAAATTAAATCCCTAAAAACCCTAAGAACGACGTGAACAGAAACTGATGCTAAACAACTCGGATTAAGCTCAAATTTTAACACAAGGTACAATCATAAGTCTTGAACAACATATCCAAAATTCAGAAGAAACGCACGAGTAAATTGGGAGATGGCACGGTGGTCAAATTTCAGACTGTTTTCAGCTTATAATTGGACTTAGGGCTTGTATGGATGGAATCTGAACTTGGTGGCTAACAGAACGTGTATGGTGATGATTATGGATGATTTGAAGGGTGTGTGGAGGTGTGATGGTGGCTAGAACGAAGTGGAACGATGGAAACGAAAGATAGAAGCGAATCTTACCCGAAACGAACCCCGGATCGACGAGAATCCGAAACGCGCCTATGGAGAAATCTTCAATGGCTGTCTAACCCGGATACTATGAGGTATCATGAACAAGACGGATGATTTCAAGTCTAGAATCACCAAAACCAAACTCTACCAGAAGAACCGATGTTGTGTGAGACAAGAGAATAGCGTTAAAGCGCTGTTTTTCATTCAATCAAGTCTGAGGAACATCAAAAACGAAAATCCCCTAAATAATTAACCTAGGGAACGAAAATTAAAGTGTCTTGGGCCTAGAATTTGAACTGGGCTAATTAAAACTACTACTGGGTCCAATATCACCTAAACAAGTTGTGATAAATTGGACTGCTAATTAAATAAATCCACAACTAATAATAATAGCCCAAAATAAATAGAATAACTAAAATAAATGGAAAGGAACATCCAATTCTTCAATTCAGTCGAGCTCATCGATGCTCAATACAGTCACCAACTTGGACTGTTTGAAATCAGCTCCAACATCCTCCAGCTTCTTCCCAACATAACACTGAAGGTATCCTTGCAGCTTCTTGGCTCTAAGTCTCTTCACTGGACCTCTAAGCTGCAACTCGGGATTTGAATCATCAATGCTAGTCCCGGGCTCATCAGGTTGCTTGGAGCCCAAAGGTCACGAGTTCGAATCTTCTCAATACCACAAGATCGGATGTGTGAGTGAAATAAATAGAAAAATCATTCATCATAACAAAATGTGAATAAGCAACTAAAATCATATAGGAGTGTGTAGAGTTACATGGCTGGTGCAGCTGTGGTGTACAAGAACATCATGCAGCAGATATTTTCCCTTGGGTTGTTAGCAGCGGTTGAGCTGTTGACATTTATTAAACAGTAGTTGGAATCTTTGAATTAAAGCCGTTGCAGTTGAGATTAGAAGAGCCGCAGCTGTTAGGGTTAGGATCTATATATCTGTCTTTCCTTCTCATTTGTAGTGTGTGACAGATTATTCTCTATTTCATGTATTTTAGTGAGTATAGCGAGTTCTCAAGCATAGCATAGCTTCGAGAGAGAGAAAGTGTAATCTGTAAAACATCAAGAGAGCATCAATACAATCAAAGCACCTCAAGTGGATGTAGATCAATTATGATCGAACCACTATAAATCTTGTTGTGTTTTTTATTGTTTTTCATTCCTTTCTGCTTTAAGATCAAACCATTCCTTCTTAATCTTGAGTGTGTTAGTTCTTTAGGGTTAGAAGCTCAACAATTGGCGTCATCTGTGGGAAAGAGAAGCAACCAAGATGAGTTCGGCTAGATTTGATGTGGAGAAATTCACAGACAAGTCAGATTTTAGCTTGTGGAAAGTGAAGATGAAAGCACTCCTGATTCAACAAGGGTTGGGAGATGCTCTTAAGAAGATAACTGCAAGTTCTTCAGGCAAAGATAAGGAGAAATCTAAAGATCATGCACAAATTCTGGAAAAAGCTCATAGCATGATCATCATTTCTTTGGGTGATAAAGCTTTGAGGAAAGTAGCAAAGGAAACCACTGCCTTGGGTGTATGGAACAAGTTGGAGAGCTTGTTTGGCAAACCGGCTCTACATGAAGCAGAAACTCTATTCTTTCAAGATGACAGAAGACAAATCCATTGTCAACCAAATGGATGAATTCAACAAGATCCTTGATGATCTTGAAAACATAGAGGTGAAGCTTGAAGATGAAGATAAGGCCTTGATCCTGTTGTCTGCACTCCCAAAGTCTTTTGAAAACTTTAAAGACACCTTGATGTTTGGGAGTAAAGAAACCATCAAGTTCAATGATGTGCAGATGACTCTAAAGTCTAAGGAGCTACAGAAATCTACTGAAGCTTCATCTTCCTCTAATGGAGGAGAAGGTTTGAATATCAAGAAACCATATTCAAAAGGAAAAAAGAAGAAGAAAGATGAAACCAAGAAGCAACAAAAAAGGGTGCTGAGAATTTGAATGATCCAGAAATCAGAAAATGCTTTCATTGTCATGAACATGGACACTATAATTAAGAAGAACTGCTTCAAATGGAAGGCCCTAAAAGGAAAGGTTGTGGATCAAGCTCAAGATGGAAGGAAAAATCAAGTGAATCAGACAATGAAAGGCAATCTGTCTGATGGATATGAATCATCAAAAGCATTGACTGTCACTAGTTCAGAAGAAGAAGGAACTGCATGGGTGCTTGACTCACGATGCAGCTTCCACATGACTTCTATTAAGGAGTGGTTCTCTGATCTCAAATTACAAAGTGGATGAACTGTCCTTCTAGGGAATGATCAAAGCTACAGAATCAGAAGCATAAGATCTGTGAAGATCAAGATGTTTGATGGCATAATCAAGACTCTCACTGATGTAAGGTATATTTCTGACTTAAGAAGGAACCTCATATCTTTATGAATTTTTGATAAGTCAAGGTACAAATTTCAGTCTGAAAATGGGAGATTGATAGTGTCAAAGAGGAGAAATGATGTTATCTAGGGTAGAAGGAAGAATGAATTATATTACTTGATTGGAAGTACTATTCAAGGGCATTTGAATGTTGCTAAAGAAAGGGATAACACCCTACTTTGGCATGAAAGATTAGCATATGTTGGAAATAAAGATTTGCAGAAACTAGCTGGGCAAAATCTGCTAGAAGAAGACAAGATTTCACAGATTGATATCTGTGAACATTGCATTTATGGGAAGGCAAAGCGGCTGAAGTTTGCCTCCAGTGAACATACTACCAAGAACAAACTTGATTATGTTCATTCTGATCTGTGGGGGCCTGCAAAGCATTCAACCAAAGTAGGTGGCAGGTTCTTTATCTCTTTTATAGATGATTACTCAAGAAAGGTTTGGATATATATTCTGAAGGCTAAATCATATGCCTTTTAGAAATTCAAGGAGTGGCTCATTGAGGTGGAGAATATGTCTGGCCTCAGACTCAAACATCTGAGGACTGACAATGGTTTGGAATACTTGTCTGATGAGTTTAATGCTTTCTGCAAAGAGAGAGGCATTGTCAGGCATAAGACTGTTCCTGGTACACCCTAACAAAATGGGGTTGCAGAGAGGATGAACCAGACCTTATTGGAGAGATTTAGGCATATGCTGAGTAATGGTGGTTTTCCTAAAACCTTCTGGTGAGAACTAGTCACTACAACAGCTTATCTGATCAATATGTGTCCATCTTTAGCTGTGCAGTTCAAAACACTTGAGGAAATATGAAATGGTAGGCCTATAGACTACAAGGAACTCAAAATTGTGGAGTGTTTAGCCTATGCTCATGTTAAGAAAGATAAGCTTGAGCCTAGAGTTGTAAAGTGTGTCTTTGTAGGCTATCCTATAGGAGTGAAAGGATATAAACTATGGAGCCTAACAAATCAGAAGTTTATCATCAGTAGGGATGCTACCTTTGATGAAACAAAGTTCCCTCTAAAGAAAAAGGATAGTGATTTCAACAATAACACTTCTAGTTTTCAAGTTGAAGTAGAATCTTATGAGGTTAGGAATCATATTCAGAATGCTGACACTGATGTGAGACATCAATCTGCAGAAGTGCAAGCAGAAGAGGAAAGTACTGATTTTAACAATTATCAACTCACAAAAGACAGAAAGAAGAGGGTGTTTAAACCTCCTATCAGATATGCTCAAGTTGATTTGGTATCATTTGCTTTATTTACTGCACAAGAGGTAGAGGTATATGGACCAAGAACTTATTCTGAAGTTGTTAACTGTCCAGAAAAGGAAAAATGGCTTGTTGCCATGGAAGAAGAACTGTTATCTTTGGGGAAGAATAACACTTGGGACATCGAAGAAAAACCTAAGAATCAAAGGCTGGTCGGTTGTAAGTGGATTTATAAGAAGAAGCCTGAAGTTGTCAAAGGAAGGGGGGTCAGATTCAAGGCTAGGCTTGTAGATAAAGGATTTTCACAAAAGGAAAGAGTTGACTACAATGAAATCTTCTCTCCAGTGGTTAAACATTGTTCTAGAAGGATAATGTTGTCCCTTGTAGCTCATTATGATTTAGAGCTTCATCAAATGGATGTTACTACAACTTTTCTACATGGCAGGTTACAGGAGATAATATACATAAAGATTCCTGAAGGTGTGTTTGTGGATAAACTTGAAACCAAAACATGCAAATGAAGAGATCCTTGTATGGCTTGAAGCAAAGCCCAAGACTATGGTATCTAAGGTTTGATGAGTACATGTTGTCACACAATTTCATTAGAAGCAGGTATGACAGTTGTGTATATTTCAGAAATGAAGAAAATTTGATGATCTATCTTCTATTATGTGTTGATGATATGTTGATAGCCTGTGAATCTAAAGAAGGAATTAGAAGAGCTAAGAAGATTTTGAGTGATGAGTTTGATATGAAAGATCTTGGTGAGGATAAGGTGATACTTGGTATGGAAATCAAGAAGGATAGGGGTAAAAGGATATTGAGGCTGACTCAATCATCTTACCTTGATAAGGTGTTGAAGAGATACAACATGAATCTCTCCAAACTTATTAATACACCTTTTAAGCAAGGTCAGAAGTTGTCTCTCAGATAAGGTGCTATTACAGAAATTGAGGTGTCTGAAATGTGCAAGATACCTTATGCAAGTGCAGTATGGAGTCTGATGTACTCAATGGTCTGTTGTAGACCAGATTTGACATTTGTTATGAGTGTGATCAGTAGATTCATGAGAAGTCCTGGGAAGGAACACTAGGAAGCTGTTAAGTGGGCTATGAAGTATGTGAGAGGTTCAGTTGATAAATGGTTGAGTTTCTAAGGAGGTTCAGAAGCAGGAGATGTTCTGGTAGGGTATGTTAATACTGATTTTGTAGCAAATTTGGATTCCAGAAAGTCTATCACTGGCTATGTATTCACTCTCTTTGGGGCTACAATCAGCTGGAGATCAACACATCAGTCTGTTGTAGCTTTATCAACCACTGAAGCTGAGTTTATAGCCTTGACAGAAGCAGTGAAGGAGAGTGTGTGGCTGCGAGGAATACTTGAAGAGTTTGGTGTATTGCAGAACAAAGTAACAATTTTCTGTGATAATCAAAATATTATACACTTGTCCAAGCATCAGGGTTACCATGAAAGGACCAAACATATCGATGTTAAGCTATATTTCATTAGAGATATGGCAGAAAAAGTGGGTCATTACAGTTGAAAAAATTGATACACCAGAGAATCCAGCGGACTATTTTACTAAGGCATTGTCAGTATCAAAGTTTGAGCTATGTCTTAGTCACATTAATCTCAATTAATCATGGTCTGTGGTGGTGTGCTGCTCAAGGTGGAGCAGTGTGCAAGGGTTTGCAGCTCTAGGTGGGGTTGTGTGTTGTTATTCTATGTAGAATAATGTGTGGTGTGATTGCAGGTTGATGTGATTTTGCTACTTAGGTGGAGATTTGTGAAGAAGATCTTCATGCATGCAAGAAGCAGCTAAAATCATAGAGGAGTGCATGGAGTTACATGGCTAGTGCAGCTATGGTGTACAAGAACTTCATGCAACAGATATTTTCCCTTGGGTTGTTAGCAATGGTTGAGCTGTTGACAGTTATTAAACAGCAGTTGGAATCTTTGAATCAAAGTCGTTGCAGTTGAGATTAGAAAAGACGCATCTGTTAGGGTTAGGGTTTATATATCTGTCTTTCCTTCTCATTTTGTAGTGTGTGACAGATTATTCTCTATTTCATATATTTTAGTGAGTAGTGTGAGTTCTCAAGCATAGCATAGCTTCGAGACAAAGAGAAAGTGTAATCTGTAAATCATCAAGAGAGTATCAATACAATCAAGGCACCTCAAGTGGATGTAGATCAATTATGATCGAACCACTATAAATCTTGCTGTGTTTTTTTGTTGGTTTTCATTCATTTCTACTTCAAGATCAAACAACTCCTTCTTAATCTTGAGTGTATCAGTTCTTGAGAGTTAGAAGCTTATCACAAAATGATTACATTTTAAAAATCAACACACCTCATAAATTGAACTGGAAATATTGAAAATTGAAAATTGATGTTGGAAATAAAAAAAACTAGGCCTAAATTTTCAAACAAACACGCGAGACTTCAATATTAAATTCATATTTCTTTCTGAAATAATGACTAGGGAATTTTGTTGTGAAATATTGTAAAGCGAAATTCAAGAATTTACCAAGGCTTTTAAGAAGTTCTATAAGATGATATTCTTATAATAAACAATAATATATTTGAATCATTTAACATTTCTTAAGAAACGCTAAATTTATGTGGTATAAATCAGCATATCTAAACGCGACTTTCTCTTCATCCGCTCACGGAGAAAACACCAGTTCAGTCGCCGAAGAAGCTGTGCACAAATCGGCGACGAAAATGATACGAGGAGTGATCGTAATGAACGATCAAGGCAAGCCACGCCTCATCAAATTCTATGAATTTCAGGTTTCCAATTTATCAAATAATTATGCCATACTTTTTTGAATCATTAGATCTGTTCTCGCCGGCTGCGCTTTTTTTTCCCTTTTCTGTTGGGCTGATTGATTGTCACTCTTGTATAATGTTAGCCGCCGGAGAAGCAGCAGGAGCTAGTCCGGAGCATTTACAGAAGTCAGTTCTGATTTTTTTTTTTTTCATTTTAATTATTACTTTTTTTGTGCAACTTTTTTTGGCGTGAGAAGAGTAATCGAGTGTATAATTAACTCGTGACGGTTAATTCATTAATTGATGTTGCGTGCAGTTTTGTGCAGTAGAGCAGAGAACGTGAGTAATTTCGTTAAAGCGGATTCACTTTTCGGGAAGGTAAGTTAAGGGTTGTGAATTTTCAATTGCTTGTTTTAGAAATTTCGTTACACATTCTGAAACTGTGTTGTTGATGAAATTGCAGGATGTACGGCTTGTATATAAAACTTTTGCAACGTTGTATTTCGTCTTCATATTTGATCACTCCGAAAATGAGCTTGCCATGATTGATCTGATGCAAGGTATTCCTAGTCGAATTACATGCTTGGACCAAGACTCTGGCTTCTGCTCTATAGATTATCTGCATAACTAGAACTATGTTCTATAGATTATCTGAATAACTAGGACTATCTGGTGTGGTGGAAATCCTTGAAATGACACGAGATTGAGTATGAATCACACAGATAAAAACGTGTTACATTGACTTATATCCGACACAAACATGACGTGAAAATACGAATTTTCATATCTAGTTTAAAATTATACTCCTTTTATGTTTATGATAAAATAACGATAAGATGACATAAAACGAAACATGATAGCACAAACTGTCAGCCCTGTGGTTGAAAGTGACTGCATTACTCGTAAATTTTATTAAAATATGGAATGAGGATGTGTGATGGTATAGAGGGTCATTAGGTGATGAGTGTGTTCCAAGTAGTTAAAAATCCATGGTTAATTGAGTATTTGATAGTGTAGCACCCATTGTATAAGACTTGTTCTGTAATTGAGAGGGAGATGAAATCAGTTTTCCCCTGTGGTTTGATCATTCGGAAAGTGTTAGTCGCTGCCTCTAAATTAAGAAACTTTGGTTCAAGTTAATTGACAGTAAAACAATGTTCCATAAAGTACCTTTCCATTGTGGTAGAACATCGGAATGCTTTCCTTTAACATTTCTTCAGCCTTATTTATCATCAGTTTTATTATTAAGCATTCACCATAGAGGGAAATTGGTGAATACTTTGTATTTTCTTTTCCTTCTGACATAGCAATGGGGTAGTTTTTTTGAGTTTGACTAGTGTATCCACGTTTCATACACACACACACACACATGTCCATGCTTTGAGAGGATGGAAATTTAAATTTTATGAATTAATTATTTTCTCAAGACATGTATATTTTTTGTCTTTTAATCATTCTATATTTATAATCAATTTACTTTACCTTAGTTCTATGTTCCATTTCAGAACTACTTTTAGGTCTATCGTTCTGTTTCCTACACGTTGAAACTTGTCCACAGTGCTGTTTCTTGTTTAGTTTTATTATTTCTACCGGTCAGCTTTCTATCTGAACCATACAGTATTTGTGGAGACATTGAACAAGTGTTTCAAAGCGGTGTGCGAGCTTGACATAGTGTTCAATTTTAACAAGGTAGCTTTCTTCTCCTTGCAATAACCAAAGGACTTTCAACCATGTCACTTTAGTTCATTTGTAGATTATATCTGCTCTGTATGATCATTTTGAATCTTATTCATTCTTCAGGTTCATATGATTTTAGATGAGATCATTTTGGGTGGCCAAGTGCTTGAGACAAGCATTGAAGAGGTGGCGAGTGCAGTTGATGCAATTTCAAGGTTCTCTCTCTCTCTCTCTCACATATATATATATATGCACGCACACACACACACACTGAATAGTTGTGAAAGGTGTGGCTCAGGTGCACACCCTTGTGGTAATGCTTGGCGCTTGCACAGATCAAAGGCGCCTAGGCGCCCCTTCCTGTGCCTTTGTGCCTGTTTCTGAACAGCCTAGTATGATTTTTTAATTTTTCTTTTTGTTGCTTCCTTTTTCATATGTATTTTTATTTGAGGTCCCAGCATAGTTTACAAAAAGGCACAACCGATTTAGGCTACATTGCATATAAATAATAGAGGTGGATTGACTATAAACGAAAACCATCCCTATCTGCTTATATCCTAATTAATCAAATCAGTCATAATTGTCTTAAAATAGATCTTCAAACCTCGCCAATTTATCTAATCAGCCACAATTATCTGTAAATAAGGGTTCCCTATTATGAATCTTCAATTAATCCCTCTGCAATCATCTAATTTACTCTTGTAATTGTGCCTAATATGCCCGCATTTAAGTTTTGCTAGAAATTAGTTTACTTGAAATTTGCTACTACTACACTACTATTTACTAAAGCCACATGTTGCCGGAAAATTAGCTTAGCTCAAGTTTATTATAACTATTACTGCTACTTTATTTTGCCTTGTATTTGAAAGACATGCCTTTGAAAGCATAGCCTTAGATACATTTTAATTGATTCCTCCACACATTTATTTTATGCAGGTTGGAAAGCAATGCCACCAGTTCATTTATGCCATCTATTCCTGGTTGGCAGGGAAGATAGCAACTGAACTTGTATAATTTATTTGATTTCAAATACTAAAGAGATCTATCCACTCCTTTTTTCCAAATTCACGGGGAATCATGTTGCCAGAATTGCTACAAGATGTCAAAGATCTGCCTTAGGTCCATGCTGATTTATATTCTTCTTTTTGGACGAACATTTGGCATGCACCTGCAACTGAACAACACAATTGAGTGAGATGCTCTTGCTTTTGTTCGTAACTAGGAAGATGAACCACATGGGTACAGAGACATTCTTTGAATCTTTTGGTGTAAATGTATTGACAGTATTGTGCCTTTTTTGGATGATATGAGTTTCTATTACATGTCAAACTTTGCTTTGGTCTTTACAACCTTGCTTTGTTTTACTTTCGTTGCATCAGTCCACATTATACAATGGCATCCTTGTGCGTGCAATTTTTCATACAATACTATTTTGCAACAGGGATTCCAAATTTCAAACTTGTACACAATTGGCATTACAAAATCCCAGTTGCTCATTTCATTTGTGAATATAATTTTGCAGTACACTACTCTATTATGACTCGTTTGCAACGTTGAAGAATGATGTGACGCCATTTTAACGGCCAAAATGCGCAACTGCTTCAAATTCTATTAAAACCTTAGAAAGGAAAGCCTGTTTTAAAAATAACCCAAATGTTTAATATAAATATAAGGCAATTATAAAATTGTACAATAAGGTCCTATGGTCTAGTGGTCAGGACATTGGACTCTGAATCCAGTAACCCGAGTTCAAATCTCGGTAGGACCTTTTTTATTGTTTTACTTTTTTGCCTAATTTAGTTTTTAGGTCAAGAAAATGTTGCCAATGCCATGAGTTGAAATAATTGCAATTCAATCATAAATTGATTCAGATTAGTGAACCAATGTAATGTCGTATGCTCTCTCTCTCTCTCTCTCTCTCTCTCTCTCTCTCTCTCTCTCTCTCTCTCATCTGGGAACAACGCATACCCAATGCAATAAATAATTTACAATTAAAAAAAAAAATGTCCCCTAAACCTGTAAACAACACTAGTTGAAATTCCAGAGTGAGTTTGAAGAAGCCCAACAACAAAGAAAACTGGGTTGAAACATCAATCAAGTGGAGGAGAATGTACAGGGGATAGAAACCTCACAGCAAAACATCCGAATGTGGAGTCTGAGAAAAAGAATGAACATCAATGATTGCCCTTCTGTCTAATCCTCGCGTCCTCTCTCTACATCGTGCTCGTCCAAAGGCTCCGGGAAGATTTCCTTGGAATGCCGTCTGTTTGAGAAGGAATTACCATTACCATTCCCATCACCAATTTGACCACTTCCTTGAGACCCCGTGGCTCCCGTCTGCTTCAAACTGTTAGCACCTTCAAATTTATGAGAAATGGCTGCTGGCGCGGCTGCAACATCTGAGGAACTATGCCTCCAGCTGCCAAATAGAGCAGCAGCATTCCACGACCCTCTAGATGATGTGGTTCTCAGCCTCGCAGAACTAGCATGTTCTTCTCTTACCACCTTCAGAGGATTTTCCAAAGCTTTGAGGATGTAGCGCATCAAGGGCCGCCTTGTTGACCTCGGATTAAGGCAAGACCTCGCCACAATTGCCATCGCCCATACTTCTTCCAGGAGATCCTCATCTATCATTAATGAAGGGTCCACGATGTTTGTCACTAGTTCCTTGTCATATATGCTGATGTAAGGTAATGTTGCTTCCAACCACTCCTTCATGGTGGCATTCGCGGGTGAGCTGAACCCCAGCTTACCAGTCACGAGCTCAAGTAACACCTTCCCAAAGCAGTATACATCGTAGGCACACGTTGCATTAGGCGTACCTGATCATTGTGATAGAAGAGAATGTTAGGAACAAGAATCTATAGATAAAATCAGCACTCTTGATCACGTTCTAAAATGTTAAACCATTCTGTTTTGAGCCTCATACCAGCTTAAGTTTACCAACATCTCCAGACTATGAAAACTGGAGTCAACAAACAAAATTATGAAGCATATTTCAACTAGCATCCACACTTATAGAGGTCCCTAAATCTTGTCAGTTTCAAATTTCATCCTAATATTCTGCCTTCAGCGGCATGGAAGATAAGAGTTATAATAACATGTAGTTGCGTATCAAAGCAGTTATGCTCTGGTAAGCTACCAAAAATGGCATTCAACCAATGTTAGTTATCCTTTATGACACTCCATGGATCTTTTAGATAATTACATCAAAGTATTTCATGTGTAACAAATTGGGCCTACTCTTACCGCTTACTTCCTGGGGCTTAGGGCAAAAAATGAGATGAGCAAAAAGGAAAAACACAAAGTCAAAATAAAGTTAGTAAATATACCTGAAGCAGATTGGTCCGATGTCCTGCATACAAAGGGGGAAAATCATTATCTCAACAAAACATTGTGATAATGGTTCAAATAATCAACAAAACAAAGCTATTTTCAAAGTTGCAAATTTAAAATTCAGCTGAAAATATTGGAAGTATAAATGGCATAACACCAGGGACAATTAAATTTATATCAATATCGAAAAGAAAAGGTTACAGCAGATTTCCAACAATAAAAATAGTTTCGAGATTTGTTTTTTGTTTCAGAGTACATCAAGCAGATACAACATCCCAAAATGAATATGTTAAGGGATATTGCAGCTTCGAGATGAAATCATGAGATGAGAAAATTTTATCCATTGAACAAGACTTCAATAGAGTCAAAGACTCAATATTTTCCACCTCGGGGTGCATTTATAAATGAAAACTGCAGTATAATTAAAAAATCAGCAATCAGGATCCGAATAGGAAATACTCACTGTGGCAACCATAGCAACCTTGTGAGCCTATTTTGATGAGAGTCGCCTTCTTGAATACAAACCTCACTCAAGCTTCCTAACCTTACTTCATATTTATCATCAAGCAGTATGCTGCTGGCTTGAATGTCCCTTCAAGAATACAAACAGTTGAAGTCATTGCTTATGGGGAGACTAGCGGGCCAAAAAGATGCAGTACCCAATTTACGAATAGAATATGTACAAACGAGATGAATGTTTGGTGTCCCAATCATTCCATTTGAGGTATGTGCGTGAATCATAAAAGAAAAACCATAACTGGTAGCTATTAAGTAAGTTTGGAAAAACCTTCTCGGTAGTTAGGTCAAAAAGGTACACTGATTAATTAGTATAAGTAGCCTAGAAATGGCAAACAACACTATAATTATTAGGACCCAAGTCTGATACACTCAATAATTAGCTTGAGTTCTAGTCTCAAAGCAATGAATAGGAAATTCAGGTACAGAATAGAATGGAAAATCCTGCATTATATGTGTTGTCGAATAGGTTATTATCAGAATAAAAAATCAGATGCATTTAATTATATAATTACTGCAGAACGATGACTGTCATGTCTACAAATCTTTGGCTCATGCAGCTACATAATAGAACTAAACCTGAGCAGAAAATCCAATCCTCTTCAATGCATTTTCTTTGTCATTAGTTGACAGTTAAATGTTAATTGAACTGAATTGAACAGAGATTCACGAGGTACCTGTGAACAAGTGGCGGAGTACATTCGTGATGCAAGTAAGACAGACCTTCGGCAGTTCCTATTGCAATTTTAAGTCTAGTTATCCAGTCCAATGACTGTAAACTGTCATCGTCTGAATTTTTCTTCTTGAACAAAGAACTGGACAGGTCTCCATTTGGCATGCGTTTGTAAACAAGAAACTTCTCATTATCATTCTCCAGACAATGCCCCAAGAGAGGGACCAGTCTAGGATGGGAAACCTTGCTAAAAAGTTCCAACTCAGACATGTATGTTTCCTTTTTGAGTGATGACTGAAAATCTATCTTTTTTATAATTACAGGGATTCCACCTTCAAGTTTTCCAGAAAATAGATCGCCAGAACGACCATGCTTGATCAGATTTGCATCGCTGAATTCACTAGCAGCTTGAAGAATCTGCTGGTATGTAAATGCATCTCCCAGAATTGAAAAGTTCAGTAATACTCCTAGGGGTGGGGAACTTCCACCGGCTGGAACAGGCCCCACACCACTACCCCTTTGATTTGTTGTCACCTGCTTCCTCTTGCATACAATCAGTAGTACAACAATCGATACCACAATCGCAAGAAGCCCAACGCCTCCCAAAACAGAAGCTAAAATGATAACAGACTTGTGGCTCTTATTTTTGGATTCTGGAGAAGCTGTAGGTTGAGTGGTATTAGGCTTTCCAAAATTATCGAATGACAGGTTCCTATCCGCATAGAATGAGGCACAATCTGCTGCAATCCTCTGATCAGCCACATTTTGGAGGCAATTCCTACTAAGGGATGTGTTGCCCTGTGCATAGATTGGAACTGGACCCTCGAAATAATTGCCCGATAAGTCAGTAAGACTAAAACTTCCAATTACAGGAGTGAGACGTCCGTACAATAAATTCAGGGAAATGTTAAGAAAGGCAGCAGTGGCCTTAGCAGTGGAACTCACATTGGGCAGCAGACCTGTAAAATTATTCACAGACACATCAAGGAACTGCAACGAGGGAATTGACCACAGCACATCCGGAAGTTCACCACTAAAACCGTTATGACTCAATACCACAAACTGCAACTGACTCAAAGAAGAAAACAGATCAGCAGACAGCGATCCTGAAAGAAAATTGTTCCCAAGTACCATAAGCAGCAAACTTCTCAACCCTCTCAAATTCACAGGAACTGACCCCAACAGAGAATTAAATCCAAGATCAAGTTCAACCAGACTAGAAAGATCACCGAGTTGAGCTGGTATCGAAGATGACAAGCTGTTCCCTGAAAGATTCAAGAACTGCAACCTCGACAAACTCCCAATGCCAGGGGGTATCGCTCCAGACAAGAAATTTGAAGACATATCCAGCAAAGTAAGGTTTCCAAGATCACCAAATGTAGCTGGAATAGACCCGGTGAGGAGATTCTGCGAAAGATCAAGCACAGAAAGCCGAACCAACTGGCCTAAACTAGGTGGAACCACGCTTGTAAGATTGTTATCAGACAAATGCAATTCAACTACACTACTCAAATTGCCAAGAGTCGATGGAATAGCACCATTGATCAAACAAGACCTGAGATCAAGCACTTGGAGTGAAGGCAGCTGCAACCCGAACCAGTCGGGAATCGACCCTGGCAATGCGAAATTCGAGGCGTTGAATGTGGATAACAGGGTCAAATTACGAAGTGCATCCACTGAGAATTGAGGATTTTGACTTCCCCTCCGAGTTCTCGTGAACCCCGAAATATTGATTCCTGTAACACTGCCATTGGTGCATTGTATACCCGCCCATGATGAACATGGGTTGGATTTTATAGGCCAATCTTTCGCTCTCAACCCTAACGAAGATCTCAATTGAATCAAAGCTAACCTTTCCGGCCTTGAGACCAGTATTTGCTGCTCGAATGTATGCACAAACAGCAAGAAAAACGAAGCTGCAAAAATTAAAACTGTCCTGCTCCAACGATCCACCATTTCTGCTGCACCTTCATTGAAATTCAGGAAAAATCCCGCCCCACATTCACATATCAATAGTCATGCACAACAACAGGATTTCGCAGCACTCAGAATTTAGGGATTTTCGGTGTGCACATCCAACTTTACGTTGCTTTGAAGTATAGCAAAATGCAGATAAAGTAACAAACAAACTTTACTACAAAACTCACCTTTATGAAAACCGAATCAGACGCACTGATGCGATTCTACCTTCGAACTGCTCATTTTCTTTCCAGTTGCTCCCGTTGACGAAGGAGAGATAAAATATGGATTTTGAAATGTAAAAGTCAATTATTCTGGGTTTTAGGTGGAGAGAGAGAGAGAGAGAGAGAGAGAATGCGGTGAAGATAGTGAATGCTGAATAGATAGATAGCAGTAATGTTGAAGACGGACAGAAGTATAGTTGTAGAGAGAGAAAGCGAAGGCTAGGACTTCAGACCAGTCCTCTCTCTCTCTCTCTCTCTCTAGAATGACTTGTAGCGCGCTGGGGAAAAGTAAAACAGCTCTGCAACTGTTAAATTTTCTCCCTCCCACAGAAAGTTTTAGAAACTTTCACCGGCGGCGGCCGCGTAAATGAGTCGGCCGGGTCGGGTCTGTATGACAGTCGGTTCCGGTTCGGGTGTGGAATTAGTGTGACCCGGAAAGGGTTTGACCGCCGAAAATCCCGCCCAATACAGCTAAGCTTCAAACCACTCCATCTTTAATATCATCAAATTTATTTATTTATTTATTTTATTATTTTTAGATATAGGTGGCACGGACATGGGTCGGAAAACGAACAATTATTTCTTTTAACAATAATCAATTTTGAATAAAACAATTATTAGTGACATTTAATTTTACGTTGCTTATATATTTAATGGGAAAACCAAGCCAAGTTTTGCAATCCTACACGAACATGAGAAAAATAATAAAGTCAACATCTTTGAAATTTAGTATATGAATTCAGACAATGCAATTGAGTTGGACTCTAATTAAGATCGGTTCAAATGAATATCATATGTAAATCTTTGACCACTTAATTATATGCCAACAAATTACAAATTATGATATTGTAATAATTTTGCACTTGTAGGATTTATCCATATTGAAATAAGTAAACTTTTTTAAGGTTTTATTTTGGAGTTAGTGTAGTTTTATTTACAATGTCCACGTATAATTTGAGTACCTGTACAGCAAAATGTTGAGAGGGGCTACAAAATCAAAATCATTTTAAAAAATAGTATAAAAATAATTGACTTTATTTTCTTTATGAAGAAATATATTAATAAAAAATTATGAGAAACTAACATGTATTCCCAAACAACGCCTTAAAAGATTTAAAGTGTGGATGTTTAAGTCAATAATGAGTTAATTACCTCCGTTAATCTCAATCATGACTATTAATCATAAATACCTCTAATAGTCACTTTTTGTCTGTTCATAATTAATGCATGATTGATTGGAATAACCGGATACATTTTGTATACTTGATAACTTATTTATTTTTAATTCCTTATTTTTAAGCAGATTATACGACATTAATTGCTGCGCTCGAGGACTTTCTTGTATAACTTACAAAAATAAACCGATAATTAAAATTAATTACCATTTATTTTAGAGTCAATTGAAATAAGGAACTCGATAATAATATTTGATAAATCACAAAAACTTATCAGGTTTCCAGCTCTAAATTTGTTTAACTAAACTAAAAGTTAATTACAGTACAAACAAGTAGGAACCGCCCTCTCCAACAGGATTTTTTTTTTCTTTTTTATACTGCTTCACTGATGAGCTGGATACACTACTGAACATGATTTAGTAGATTATTAAATCTGTAATTTGAAAATCTCCAATATTATATATATTTATTTATTTATAATCGATTAAACTTTCTAAATAAGTTATATTATCCTTAAAAAGGAGTTATATTATAGGATATGGCGATTTTTAACTAAAAAAAGGCATGAGATGTTCAAAAGCCAAACCGCCAATTAAAAATTGTAAAGTCTACTCCCTTCCGGATGCGACTTTGACTTATACTCCATATTTAAAATAATTAGTGGCAATTAAATTGATAGCTAAATTTTACAAAAATATCAGAGTATAATGTGTTAATTCTTTCATATTTCTATGATAGTATATGTGTTGAAAATACTAGATATTTTATACATGTATATTTACATAAACACATCCAAAAAAAGCCTTATTAATACGGTTGTTCTTTAATTTTCAAAACTAAAATAAAACAACAAACCGCAATGTCAAAAAATTGTGTAAGATCGTTTTACAGGTCAAAATCCGTAAAACGATCTCATACAAGACTTTATAATTGTAAAATGATGAAAGAAATTTCCTTTAAAGTAATAATTAATTTTACCGTTCGAGAGTGAAGAAAATAAGTGTAATATAGTAGTCGGCCTTATATAGTTGGTGGGAAGGTGAGGGAAATAATTTTTTAAAGTGTTGGTAGAAAATTAGTTGCCCCAATTATCAGGGTTAAATTTAAAACAATTACTGCTATAGTTAAAATGAACATATAACTATCAGTTGAAAGAACAAGGGAGTTTATACAAAATATAAATATTCATGGCCTATTAGCATTGCTTGAAATATCATTCACTATTCCCTCCATTTCATGATATTTAATGTTTTAACTTTTAATCTTGTCTCAAATTATTTGACGTTTTAGACTTTTTCAAACATTTTTTCTCAAATTTATCCCCTATCAAAACACTATAAAATATTATACATTAAATTACCGCTAAAAAATGAGAAAGAGAAGAGGGTATGTATATTGTCACATTTTTTACTTCTTGGAGAAGTTAATTTAAATGTTTTTGAGATATTAAATTTAAACCCCATTAGTGAAATGTTAATCACATAATTATGAGTTGTAACCACCTGCAATTTCTTAAAAAAAAAAATCAAAAAATCTTTTAATATTTTATGATGGCTCGAGCCAAAATGTTCAGGAATTAACAAAGCATGAATTTTCTTTACTGTCAAAATATTTTTGCTTTGTATTATTGTATATATGGATACAAACAAATACTTAATTTGTTTGAAGATTTAGTAAACTTAATTGATGGTGTCAAATTATATGAAAGAATCAAGCAAAAGATAAAAATATAAAATGTAACAGAAATAATCTTTGGCTTTGACCTTTTAATTTCCATTTTAAAAAATAAGAGGAGGAAGCAATAAATACTTTTCGATAATACTTTAATAATAACTCAATCTTCAAAATTAAGTTGCAATTCACATTCATATATGCAGCTGTCCCTTTTGATGCCCAATATATTGCTCCCCCAAAAAAAAAGAGCAAAGTAAATACTCATCGTGGCTTAGTTGTGCCACTTACTTCCTCTATCTGTTCATCATTTAATACACACACACACATACATATATATATATATATATATATTATGAAATGCTTGTGTTAATTTTATAAGTATATGAATGTTCAATTATTTTTAATTTTTAATTACACTAGTAGAATCACGGAAGACAGGGAGGACTCCACGATCCAAATATTTTATTTCGCATTTTCAAATTTTATATTACTAAGTACTGTATATATGTATCATCATTATTAACATATATATATATATATATATATATATATATACATATATGTACTTTAATTTACAATTAGTATATTATATTATCAAAAAATATATCTTATTTAATGAGAATTGACACGCAATTTTAGTTTATTTGTTATTGTTGCAAGATGAAGAATTTATACATAATTCTAACACATATACGTGGATGCCTTTGGCACTAAGCCTACGTGATTTTTAAAATAAAATCCCATCAAATTCAAAGATTCCCTTTAAATTGCACTAGTACTCAGTCCATGTTCTGATAATGTGCCAACAAATTAAAAAAAATGAATATATACATATGTTATTAATTAAATGCAACAATACCAATTCATATATAGGCTGAAAGATAGCACAGTTGTTCCGGTGTACTATTTTTATAATTTTAACTGTGATGCTTGATTAATTATATATCATCTACTTCGACTTAATTAAATCCAAGCATTATTGGGGATAGATAGCTTTAACTAAATGCCAGATTGTATCGCAAACAAATTCAGACAATTTTTTTTTTACTTTAAAATGTAGAGTACGATGATTATGATTTATGCAGTATAATTTACTTTGTAAGTCATATACAACATGCATATGTATTTTATACATTTTAAAATATCTTTATTTTTTTATTATTTTTAAGAATCCTATATAATTTGACATTTTTTTATAATAAAAATTGTATGTATTTTAAAGTTTTGGTTTTATAGACTCTTTTTTTGGATGTCAAGGGTAACCCGCAGCCGTTACTGCGGTGCGCACTGGATAGGTGTCGAACTTGACATCTTTGGCCTCAAGAAACACCACTCCATCACTAGACCATCCCCAAGGAAACTGGTTTTATCGACTCTTGTTTAGACTTTAGAGTGCTATAGTGGGCTACTTTTTCGGTGTGGTTTTATTTATTTTTATATCCAACTTATGTATTAGTTGAAAAGAAAAAAAAATATCAAACACTGTTAAAACGCAAGTAAAGTTATAAATAAATTATTGAATGCGATTTTAAATTGAATAGTGTATCCCACTGTGTCAGATCTATGATTAGCCACTCATTTGCTTAATCATAATAATCAATAATTTCAGAAAGTAACTAATTTAAGGCTTTGAGTTCCGTCGTTAGTATCTTCTACTTTTATTAATTATTATTTAATTTAATAATTTTCGAAAGGATAACGTAAGTGACTAAGCACACGTGATGACAATTAACAGCCGTTGATAATCACAATTATTAACCTTCGATCTGGATTCTTCTGATTCGTTTCTTCTTTTCAGAATTACAATTTTATTTTATCCACAGCAAAGTGAAAAGCTGTACACAAAATATTATTGTAGAAGCATGGGTATTTTAATTTTTTAGTATTTTTTTCAAGGGGGTAATATTTCTATTATTTTCTTGTTCTTAATAACAAACATAAGTATTCCTATATTTTCAGAGAGCTCCCAATTTTGATTGATGTTATTCAACATGATTTTGTTCGTGAATTTTATCATATGTATAAAGAGACAAATAATGTCGCTCAAACTTCTAGTACATTTTGATGCTAGAAGCAGTGATATGTGTATTTAGAACTCTATTCTTTCTCATTGGTTGAGGAGTTTAGTCGATTAATATAATTCAGTTATTTAGTTGTAAAAAAAAAAGTTTTGCGTTAATATGTGTGTGCGCGCGCAAAAACATGAAGATAAATTTACAGACGAATACCATGTCAAAATAATAATAATAACAATTGCGAGTTCGCGACCACTCAGATTTGATGTCTTCAACTGAAATTAATATGAATATATCTATCATAATTTACAACGAGACTAATTAATGGGAAATGCAGAAAATGTATTAATTTAAGAAATTGTGGCCAATGTCTATGAATGAAAGTGACGCGACGTTATAACGACACACCAACTGACATTCTATTTGATTTTTTGATACAAGAACAAGAATAATTGTTCGTATACAATAAATTAATGGTTGAATTTTTTATTTTTTATTTTTTTTTAACTCACACACCCGATCTGTGATATTGAGGAGATTCGAACCCGTGACCTTTGATCTCCAAACAATCTCACTCCATATAAGTTGAAATTTGAAAGGAACTACTTAGTGTCATGCTAAATAAGAAACAATTGACCGGAAACCATATAAGTTGCATTTGAGAAGGATCAATAACGTTTTTATATTGAATTTGAGACATGGCATCAGATGACTTATAATTTAAGGTGCCCTTTTATTATATTAACTAGGGTATCTCCCGTGTTAGAGATGATGTGTATAATTTTATTTAGGATGTTTTTAAATGCATTACTTAATTTTATTTATACATCACCATTAAATTTAATTTAAAAATAAATAATTATCTATTAGTGTGATAATTAGTAGTACTAAGTTTGTTTTGACGATTTATGTTTGACGAAGTGTTCGAGGACATGTTCCTGAAGTAATGTATTGATTCCGTTGTGCAATGTAAAGAACAGTTGGTAAATTGTTTCCTCTGATGTTCCAGGAGCGTCCCGATAGTTTAAATATGACAGTTTCTTTGCGGATGAAGATCCGGTTGGGATTAGTTTAGGAAGCAAGAAGCGATTGTTTTATGGAGTATAGATGCAGAGCTAATTTAGACCCTCAACAACATGGAAGGCATCTACACTAACATGGAAAAAATCACAAATCCTAATTCACCTTCCTAGTCGATGAAGATTCGAGATCAAGTCAACAAGAAGAGTGAAAGTATAAGAAGACCGATTCCATTGAAGATCGGGGGTTCGTCCCCATTATTGATTCTCTGAGTTTAGTATTTGAGAGTCATTGGTTTGTGATTATTGTAATAGCTAGAAGTTGTTCCTTAAACTGTTCAATGTGGTAGTCTAACATTGAGTATTTTTGAGTGAAACACGTGAGAGATTTTTTATCCGTTTTTATACGTAATCTCAGGAAAGATTATAAGTTGAAGTCGTGGGTAGCTAGAGTGAGTCTAGTGTCACGGTTGTGAGGGGATCTCATAGCTTTCGTTCATCAAAGAGTTTGTGTTGTAAGAAAGGGCGGCATAAGGAGGGAGTCATGTATGTGTAAGATCCTGAATAGTCTTCATGGAGGATTAGTGGATGAATTTTCAAGTTTGGACGAAGTCCCCTAGAGAAGGTTGGTTAACCGAACTGGCCGGTTATCAATCTCGTGCGTTCTTTTATTATTTACTTGTTTTTGATTATGTTCATGCCACTCTCAAGAACACTTTGCATGCAGTAACCTAAACACATAATATCATGGATTATAGTTTTTCATTATCAATTTATTTAAATATCTTTTTTAATTAAAAAATAAATTTAAAAACCAAAAGAAATAAAAAAAAATGTGTATCTTCTTCTCTAGATCGAACTGCCACTCGCCGCCCACCCCCTTCTCTAGACTCTAGCCTTCCCCCACTTGCCCTTCTTCTATACCCCACAACCAATTTCTCTCTCATCTCTCTCCATTTTTGCAAACCCACAAGGCCACGAGATGGGATCCTCTATTCCAGATTTGGTACTCAAACCCATATTCCACGATCGATTTAACAAGTTTAATAATAGATATTATAAAAATAAAAACTAATTATTACATAATCAACCTAGTCACTTCTATCAACAAAAGATTGAATTTTTAAAAATTATAAATCATATTTTTAAAATAATCAACCACAATAATCATTTTTTTGACAATTAAGAATCCTATAATAAAATACAACATGCATATGTATTTTATACATTTTAAAATATCTTTATTTTTTTATTATTTTTAAGAATCCTATATAATTTGACATTTTTTTATAATAAAAATTGTATGTATTTTAAAGTTTTGGTTTTATAGACTCTTTTTTTGGATGTCAAGGGTAACCCGCAGCCGTTACCGCGGTGCGCACTGGATAGGTCATAGGTGGTGGGTCGAACTTGACATCTTTGGCCTCAAGAAACACCACTCCATCACTAGACCATCCCCAAGGAAACTGGTTTTATCGACCTAGTCACATCTATCAACAAAAGATTGAATTTTTAAAAATTATAAATCATATTTTTAAAATAATCAACCACAATAATCATTTTTTTGACAATTAAATACTAAAAAATGATTATAAACCCTAATTGGGTGGGGTGAACCCTAAAAATTATCATAAAATTAAACTAAAACATAATAAATTAAAATTGATGAAAAAATGGAAGAAAACTTCATAAATTTGATCGTGAAATACGGATCGGAACATCAAATCTGGAATAGAGGATCCCATCCGCAAAGCCACAACCTCAATCCAACATAAAATCACATAAAGAAAAAAAAATAAATTTGAGTATTACATTAAATTCCGGCGACTATGGTGACCTTCATCTCCCCTCAACCCCAACCTCCTTTTTTTTTTTTCAAAATACGTTTTCCGAACCTCCTACTTTGAGTTTGGAAAATATTCTATATGTGTTCGATTTTGTTACGATTTTAAACCCCTTTTTTTGGGTTCGAAAAATATTTTTCAAATATAAAGACGTTCGAGCTGTAAATTTTGAACAATTTAATTCCATTGATGTTGCAGCTAGAAGGATGGTACAAGAAGTGAGAAATGGTGGCAAAGAAGAAAGCATGAAAGAGGAGGAATAAGGACCATTGTGGACGAATGAGGAAGAAGGTTGTTGGGAGGAAGAGGTGGCTGGTGGCATTGGAGGAAGAAAGAAAAAGTTGGCATGTGGTGGTGGTAGCGACGATTTGTTCTGATTTTCTTTGCTCTTTCTCTTTTTAATTATATGTTTTAATAATAACTAAAGATTTATAATTTTTTTAATGAACATGTAAATAAAACTTTGATTGTGGTGTATAAAAAAATTGTTGGAAAATAGGATTTATTAAATTGAGTTTTGACTCATTTTATCAGATTTTTCGTGACCGGGATATTTAATTTTGGAGGAATTAAATACCGTATGGTTGTTCTATGTTGTGAGTAGATAATCGTAGTATTTTTATTTGCTCAAATTCGATTTTCGGTGAGTGAGAAATAAATGGTTGAAGTTGGTCACACGATTGGGCATTTATAGTGTGTGGGATAATGTGTTTAAGACACATTAAATAATCTCACATTGATTTGATTAAGAAGTGTATTTAAGTGTATTAACACTTAAGTGAAGTAATTAAGTGCACAAGGATGTGGGCTATGAGCCCACACGCTCCCGCCCGTGCCCGGTGCCCGTCTTCGGACTTGGATCTTGACAATTGGACTTTGGACTTCTGGGGCTTAAAATAAAATTTGTGGTATATAGAGTAACACCCTTTTATTTATTATAAATTATAATTATGAAAAAAATAATTAAATTAAAATAATAAAATAAAATTAATTTATAATTAATGTGAATTATATAAAATTTTTACATTTGTTATTATGATCACAGAGATTAAGTTCAAGTAAAAAAAAAAGGAAAAATGACGAAAAAATAAGAAGTACGGAAAGCAAAACAGTGTTTTGCGGCTTTGCCCCACGGCCCACTCCTAAAATTGATGATCCTTGAATAACTAAGTAATGTAACGTTGGGCTGGATAGTCAAATTAAATAAATCGGGCTTTTTGTAGAAGGCCCAGACTAAAGAAAACATCTTATCAGGCTTATTGGCCCAAATTGTGATCCTATTATTTTAATCGGGCTCGGGCGTACAACATACTTTAGTCACTGCTTGAGTTAAAATTTGATTTTCCATTTTCCTTTCATAATTAAATGTAACTTTTAGTTAAATCAATCTCCAATAATTTGAAACACAAGTCTTATAACCTAATGATATTCATTCCAACAGGGTACGAAATTCTTAGTATCTTTCTTCCATTTTTTCCCTTATTTCTTTCGACTCAGAATGTTTTGAACTTTTAGTTGGTAGGTTACTTAAATTAAACTTTCAGTGAGGTATGAGAAAGATACAACCCATGTTAATCCGGTGGGTAAAAATAAAGAGAGATAATGTTTTGGGCACTCTACCGTGCATTAGATGTATGGGCCTGCTGGGCCCATCAGATTGGTCCAAACCCAATAAGGCCCAGCAGCCCAAAATAAAACTGTCCATAGATTATTATTCTTTTTATTATTATTTTTTTGATTTTTTTTTTATTTTTTTATTTTTTTTTCGATTTTTCTGTTTTTTTCCCTCCAAATTGTATACCCCAAAATACAATTAGTTAACCCTAAAAATTAAAATGAATTAATTTAATTTTTTAAAATAAATATAAATATATATCCTAAAATTGATTTAATGGACCCTAAAATTAAAGTGAATAATTTTTTTTTAATTCGGTGACTCGCGTAATGCACTCTCTCGACGCTAACGCGTGGGCTCGTGCATTGCGCTCGATAATTAATTTAATTTTTCGAAACAAATATGAATGATAATTGAAAAAAAAAACATAATTTTGAAATAAATATGTACCCTAAATGGAATTAGTGAACCCTAAAATGAAAGTGAACGAATTTAATATTTTTTGAAATAAATATAACCCCTAATTGAGATTAATAAACTTTTAAAAAAAATAAACCCTAAAAAACACAACAAAACCCCTCAAAAATACTAAA
This sequence comes from Perilla frutescens, assembly GCA_026008535.1. Classification (NCBI taxonomy): domain Eukaryota; kingdom Viridiplantae; phylum Streptophyta; class Magnoliopsida; order Lamiales; family Lamiaceae; genus Perilla; species Perilla frutescens. Next base: position 32,059,297 of record BRKX01000012.1, read on the forward strand.
AAACCCTAAAACCCCTTAAAAAAATCCTAAAAAATCTTTAAAAGCCATGAACCCTAAAAAAACTTAACCCATCCCCAAACTCTAAACATTAATTAGAATGGAAAAAATCACAATTTGAACTACATAAACTCGTATAAGATAAGTAGTAGACCAATTACTTTTTAATGATACAAGTGATACTTTTTGAACTTTAAATGATACTACTTTTTAGTGTAAAAATTGATATTGATTTTTACCATTTTTCTTTGCGAGTCAACGTCGGTCAACGCGGGTTGACCCATGTTGACCTCGATCCGTCTGATGGATAAATGAGCTTTATTGAACATGGGGTGATGTATAAGAATTTTAGTGTAATGTTTTTCTGGCGCATTTTCATTTTTTTTTAAATCCTTATAATTAAGACTTGGGTAATCCACAATATGTCTAACAATAATAATTAATAAATAATGATCAGAATTTCGGGTAGGTTCCAATCTTCGTTGAAACCTGTGAAAAACTTTGATAACCCAATAAAACAATATGGAAATTAAACAATTCACCGGCAAAACGTGAAGTCTGAAGATCTAATTGAACTATACAAAAGTTTGAGAAAATTCAAGTACAAAACTACCAAGGTTTAGACAATTTTTCATTTTTGTTAATCATACTTCATTTTAAGTTGTTGCACGTGATATTGAGATTAAATACACTCCCTGCATTACCATTCATCTGATTATAATAATAAAGGTTACTCCTAAAGTCCTAATACATTTGAGAATATAGCATCTCATAATATATTAAATTAATTACTGTGTAACCACTTAGATCTTAATAACCAAAAATCTGATAGAAAAAGGCACGATAATCCATTTAATATCATTCTAAAAATTCATTTTTTATTTTTCTTGACAGAAAATGATAAAATTAAGGGGAGAAATTGAAGAAAATTATCTAATTCCCACAAAAAGTTTGGAGCCTTATGTTTCGGCTGAATACTCTTTAGACTTTCTTCCTTACATGTTCTCATGTTTTGGTGAAATTACCAAATTGGCTTGATATATATCTTTTCTCTAAATTATTGCTATATTTTTTTAGATCTGATCATGGTTGAAAAAACATTCGATGTTATATTTTATTATTTTTAATAAATAATTTAAATATTTAATTAATAAAAGTGTTAGTTTATGATATAATTGAAAAAATGAAAAGCCAATTGCAAGAATTAATGAATATTAATAAATGAAATAATAATCAAGTTTCCCTAAAGTCTAGGTTTTTCCTCAATTTATAGTTTCAGTTATTTTATATTCTGCATTTAATTGTGTTATTTATTTATTTATTTCCATTCTACCTGCAATTTCAGTGTCTAGATATTAGTTAAGTGCTTGTATTTGAGAATATATGAATATTAGTCTATGTGGGATACAATACTCTTGCTCACCTACGTATTATAATAATGTTATGCACTTGCAGTTCACTTATTTGTTAATAAATAACGTGTCAGCCACTCATTAACCTTAATAAAATCGGACTTCTTCCCCGCAAGATAGTCATCCTTCTTCATATGGTAGATCAAGTCTCTGTACCGATCAACGTACTTCTTCTAAAAAATCAGTTGGACCTCCTCATCCGTGTGGATCCACCTAAACTCCTTTTGTATTAACTCATAAGTAAATAACATTAGTAAATTTATTAAATAAAACACACACATATATATAAATCAACAAATACCTTGAACTCGGCCCAATATAGCATCCTCCTATCCAGGGGGGCCTGACAGCTGTGTATTTTACACAACTTTTGGATATGATTTGATGTATTTTATTATGTGAAGTTGTGTATTTTATATAGCTTGTGTGCTCATTTTATTATCATTTGGAGTTTTTGATGTGTTTGCTAGTTTTGCAGTAATTGTTGTGATTTCATTACATATATGGAACAAAATTAGTGAATACAAACAAGAGAAATTAAAGGGGTGTTTAATTAAGCTTTTGCGCTTAAGTAAATACTCAATGGAAGCCTAACGGACCGGATTAAGTTATTAAAACCCAAAGAATTCCGAAGCCCAACTTGAAGTAGGGGTGGGTCGATCGGGAGATTCAAGACAAATCAACAAGCTAGAGCTTCAGTTGGGAGCTTCGCCTCCTAGCCACCTTTATGCCATAAAATCATGCTTTTGGACACAAAAGCTCAAGTTTTGCACAAACCTGACACAACTCACCATAAGAGCAAAAGTGAAGGAAATAACATAAAAATAACACGAAAATAAAGGAAACATGCATACTAAAGACACTAAATTCTTACTATAAAATAGTACAAATAAACACTAAACAGTGATCAATGTGGAGTTGGGAACGCTGTCACTAACTCGTGGAGAAGATGCGTTGATTTTACGTCAACCAACAAAAGAGAAGTATACGTATCAATTCTATGATTTTGATTGCATTTTTGATGCCATTGATGATGCAGTTGAAGCCTCAAGTGAGCTTGACCTGAGGGATTGTTCTGATGATCCGGGGGTTACTCGGATGATGAAGAGATTGGCTTCACTTAGTGGTGTAAAGCACCACCGAATTGTCCCTAATCACTATGCGTTCCCGAGTTAAATTGTCTTTGAATTTATGAACTTATTTGTTTCCAACAAATAAGTTTGGGGGAACTTGGATTTAATTTAACTCGTTCTTTTGTTTTAGATTTTCTTGTTGTTTTCATTTGTTTTTCTGTTTTTGTGTTTTTGTTTGGTTTAGGAACTTAGAAATCGATGGTATTGAGCCAATAAATGATTCGAGAAGTCGAGAGTTCGGATAATGGGGTAAGGTTTGAACAAGAGGCGGTGGAATGTCGTTGGGCAACCCAGAGACTATGAAAATAGGCTAATCGGGTCGACCCGTGTGTAAGTATCAAAGGCTTGGGTCGACCAAGAGGTCTACCCACCGGTCGACCCGAAGCCGTGGGGATAAACACACACATGCACTTCAAATTTTTCTTTACTTTTCACACACATTTCACTCTATCTTCTCAATCCCTCTCCCACAACTTCAAGGTATGTTCAATTCCTTCCGTTTAATTTCCATGTTTATGCAAGATTATGGTTATGTTTCATGTGTTAAGTAGTTTAATTGGTGCAAATTGTTGTTTAAGTTTGATACAAAATTAGGGCTTAAATATTGGGGATTTCTTGTAGGAAATGTTTATGCTTAAATTGATGATGCAATTATGTTCTTATGATGTTGGGCATGCTTAGTTTAAGATGAATTTGTCTAATTATGCTAGCATGTTAAGCAATTGAGGAATTATTATTGTAGAGATTTAGCTAAATTGGGTTTTGCATGTTTCATGCTTACTATAAAGTTATCCTTGATTATTTGTATTGGTTTAATTGTTGGAGTTTGGATGCATACGTTTTGTCGTGTTTCAAGCATGCATGGAATTGATGGGAATTTATTTGCTTACTTTGTTGATTGTTGGTTGACAATGGGGGATGAGATATTTTGGTTATGGAGTTGTAGTGGTTGTTAATTTGGTATGCAGTTGTGGTGTGTTGTTGTGTGCAGAGTCATGGATGCCAATAGCCATGATGCATACCATATGGGAGTAATCTTTCTCTCTCAGGCCTATCCTGGGCGTTGGGGGCGCATGCGCTGGTATAGGGTAAAGCCGAGCCAGTATGTTTATGATGGACTCTGTCAAGAGCTTAGAATTGTGAAACCTAATACAGTGGACGTATATCATGAGATCTCGGTGGCTGACATACTCGAGGCTCATTTAGGAGTTTTTGAGCTCCGTTTCGCGATTTGATCATGGCATTAACTTTTAGCTGGGGAATGCTAGACGTTCATTGAGCTTCGAAGAGCTCAATCGAATCTATCGTACCTCAGTTCAAGGATTCTATGACACATCTCTAGCTTTTAGACATGGACATTTCTGGAGACAAATTGCTTGGGCAGAAGATATGCCTCACCAGTTCTCATCTCACAAGGTGCGAGCATAGAGTATCTACAATCCTGTGCTCCACTACATTCACAGGGTGATGGCATATTCATTCTTTGGATGACAGGACAGCAGTGTGGTCCGCACCTTTGAGATCTTTGTTATCTAGTGCATGATGTCGGGGATGAGCTTGGACTTGGGACAGTTGTTGATCGACCACTGGTTGAGTTAGTCCAGTATGTCGAGTACTTGAGAGATTTATCTGGAGGGCCTCATCACGCATATTTCTCCTCATTTTCGCATATCACTCGAGGGATTGGCGATCATATATGGATTAATAGACATAGATGCTCGTGCATTGATGTGCTCGAGGTTCCTTCAGTTATCCCATCCCCCATACCTGATGATGCAGAAGGAGAGGGTCTGATTTCCATTACCCAATGCAACACTGATTATTGTGTCCACGACTTATGAACAAGCCAATTGGTTGATGGACACACCTGAGCAAAGATCAGTGAGAGTGGTCGAGGAAGACGAGGATGATGATGCTAATGAAGAAAAAGAAGAGAGAGCACCACCAGTTCGAGAAATGTCGCAGCCTCTACGGAATGTGAGACCCCGTTCGAGACAGGGCCGTGAGGAGGAGGACCGACCTGAGTCCTCCTACAGGAAAGCGAGCACCTCTATGGTGCCATGTGAGACGCATTATGGCGAGCTGCAGAAGGACATACGGAGTCTCCGAGAAGACATACAGTTACTATGACGAGATGTTTCTTGCCAAGACCATATGCTCTCCATGATAGCAGGACATATTGACGGTATGTCTGGCCAGATGGCAACCCACAATGCGAGCATGGCGGAGCTGCTGGACATGATGTGGGATGGAACACCCAATATCCACCTCTAGGGCCTTAGTGATCGAGTGAGGTATCCTATCTTAATCCTTCCTCTTTGCAAACTTATTCTTACTGTAATTTTGAATAAGTTTGGGGATGTGAGGAGGTTAAGATAGGTATTTTTATTTTCTTTATGTGAGGCATGTATCTTATGATGATGATTCTACTGTACTCCTATTTTATTTTCACCCTACTCGCCATTCAATTTGGTTACACGCAAATTTTTATATTTTCTTTAGCTTATTTACAGTTTATTTTTTCTTTTACTTCTTTACCCGCATTTTTGCTTTTCATTTTTAGTGTGTTCTCATTTTTTTAGAACAACCTTTTTGTTGAATTGTCATTCGAGAGCAACTTTTTCGTCTTCGATTCTTTCACTATTGATATGTCTCAATCAATGGGGGGATAAAATGAGTAAGGTTGTGATTTGGTGAGATCGAATTTGTCAATGAAGATTCAAAGTATCAAAATTATATCTCTAATTTTTTTATTTTTGATGTGTTATTTGAACATGGTAGATTGTTGATGGTGGGAATTAATAGCATGGATTGATAATTTGTTGGAATTATGCACAATAAGCCTGTGAGATTTTTGAGCCTTGATTGCTGTTTTATATTTTAACATGGTTTATTGTTTTAAGTGTATTAGTTAATGTAGTTAATCCCTAGAACTTCCGTTGGTTTCTATCTTGAGATTACATAGTTTGCTTGAGTTGAAAAAATGATTCTAGGTCATCTTTGTTACCCAAGATTTCTCCTATATTTTTGCCTATCTCTAAAAGATTTCATAGTTAGCCCGTTTGAGCTTTTTAACCTATTCTTTGATAGCCGGGATGCTAAGAGATTTCATGTTTGGATGATGAGAAATTTTTTATGGAATTAATGGTGTAATCGTGCTTATCATGCTGTGAAATTATGATGTGCTATGGGAAATTGTGAATTAGTCTTATGAGTTCTTTTGATGTTGGAAGAAGGGAGAAGGGAACTAATAAAATTTAGTTCTGCTGAGATTTGTCATTAGTTGGTGATTTTTGGGAGAATGATTGAGAGTAGCTAACTCGAAAATTTTCTGGGATAAGTCACCTGACCATATTATGCCTTCCTGTCCAAATAGCCAATATTACAACCAACAAAAGTCCCGGTTGATTTTTAATTCAAGTTTACAATCTTAGTAGTGGAGAGATAGATGATATGCGAGCTTATGGTGGATTATTGTATTTTTTTGATGTTTGAGAGTTCCCTTATACACTCGAGTGTAGAGAGAATCTTTCCATCTACCTTTCAAAAGATTTATAATTCCAATAAATTTTGATTGATGTGCTATTAGTTTTATCTGTCTAATCTTTCCATGTTCAACTTAGCGCATTTATGGCGAATCCGAGGCAAGTATGTTGATCATCACTTCATATCCTTTATTTTCTCTTCTTTTTCGTTGCTCGGGACTAGCAACCGTTTAAGTTTGGGGGTTTGACAACTATGCATTTTACACAACTTTTAGATATGAATTGATGTATTTTATTATGTGAAGTTGTGTATTTTATATAACTTGTGTGCTCATTTTATTATCATTTGGAGTTTTTGATGTGTTTGTTAGTTTTGCAGTAATTGTTGTGATTTCATTACATATATGGAGAAAAATTAGTGAATACGGACAATAGGAGTTAAATGGGTGTTTAATTAAGCTTTTGGCTTAAGTAAATACTTAATGGAAGCGTAACGGACCAAATTAAGTTATTAAAACCCAAAGAATTCTGAAACCCAACTTAAAGCAGGGGTGGGTCGACCCAACCCAGTGTAAAATGTGAATGAGTGGGTCGACCTAGCTCATCTGGCCTGGCTTGACCTTGTGTAAAAGTAGGGTTTTGGGTCGACCTGGATGGCTTGGTCAACCCGGGTATGACGGATCCGCGGGACTTGATTTTCTCACTCCAATTCAGGGTTTCCAACCTAAATATAAAAGCCTCCATTTTGATACACGCCTAAGAGACGAATTGGACATAAGTTAGACACAAGAATTACTGAGGAGAGACGTCTAACACACATCCAAGAAGAGAGAAAAAGAGAAGTTTTCGTCTACTCAAAAGGAGATGTCAAGGGTTGTTAAAGATGAAGTACCATTGCAGAGAAGACGGAGGCGCCGATTTACATCTTGTTATTCGGTTTTCTTTATATTTTTTGTCATGAATACTGAAACTCTAGTTTTGTTTATTTATTTTATTATGTCTAGCTAAATTTGTAGCTAAGTTTTAGGGATTGGAACCTATGAATTTTTATATATGATTTGATTACTTTTTCTTCTTGCTATCTCTCGGGGTTTGATTTCTATAATTTATTTTTTATCTTGTATGGATGTTTGATCACCATTTATGCATGCTAGCTGTTAATCTAAAGTACTGACCAGAGAAGGATTAATGATAGAAAGAGAGAAATTAGATTATGTGTGCTTGGAAGGACCGACCAAGTGAACAAGTATCACATATAGTTGAATAGATCTTCGAGAATTTGATTAGGAATAATGACATGTGTGAAGAACTGACCGCAGTGAAGTGCATGCTCATTATATATATGTTATGGTATATGCCTTAAAACATCAGTCTGATAACAGTCCAGTGATCCCCCACCATTGATAGATTAAAGACAGGAATAATTAGTTGGGTTGAGAGAATCAATAAATATAGAAAAATGATGTAGTAAATCCATGTTCCCTAAAACCTAGTATTTTCGCCTATTTGTTTATTTCAATATTTATTTATTTTGTGTCTTTATTTTATGCCTGCTATTTTTATTTCTCTTTATCTGAGTATTTCGAGTCTAGATATTAATTAAGTACCTGTGAATAAGAATGAGTAAATACAGTCTTTGTGGGATACGATACTCTTGCTCACATATGTATTACAATAGCACCGTGCACTTGCGGTACATGTTATTTTGTTAATAAATAACGTGTCAAAGCCTTATTCCAAGCAAAGCCCGTAGGATGAAGATACCTCTTGAAGATAGTTGTGATTAACTTAGAAGTGGTATTTGAGGGCGCCAAGATCTTGAAAATGTAAATTATAGCGAGTTATAATTTTTTAAAGTTAATTAATTGAATATATCAACATACCTTTCCTTGCCCACCGTCTCAAGCCATGCATCCGACTGTGAATCAACCATACGGGATTTTTTGCTCGTAGCATCGGTCTCATCATGACCAACGGTGTCATCACCGATACCGCCGGTGAATGACATGTATGGCATAGCTCGTGATCTACCACCATGAGATCCATCATCTCTAGTCATCTGACAAAAACAATAACTCACACATATATATATACATGATCAATAACAAAACAAAAAATTCACAACGACAAATTATAAGAACAAATTCAAAATGACAAATTCCTCAATAATAACAAGATATGCTTTGGCTATCAAACATAAACACTATCAAATATCATCATCTATCTCTTTATCACTAGGCTCTTCATCAGACAAATTGATCTCTTCATCATCAATATCAGATTCATTAACATTGGTTTCCTAAATATCTATCAATCCACCCGCTGGGTGAATAGGTAATAGATCATCATCAACATTTATCACGGGAGACCGCACTTCAAAATGTTCATCATCTTGAAATGGTGGATATATATTTGAATTAGGTGTATTGGAGGGAACATTTACATTCGATTCGGCATTTATCTTACAAACTGTCAACCAATCGCTCTCAGATTGATTCAAACTCGGGTTGGAGTAATAGAAGACTTAAATTGCCTGTGTAAAGAGCACAAATGCATCTTCTTCTGCATATCTACGTCCTTGGTGAATGAAGATCATTTTATAATCAGGATAGACCATTGTCCCCCCCCCCCCCACGTTGACGTATCAAACCATTCACACTTGAACAAATCCATCTTCTTAATTAGAAGACCAGGATACTCAACCTCTACAAACTCCCACAATCTCTTGTAGTAATCACTTTCATCGGGGATATAATTTGTGCCTTTAAATGAGATATTGAGATATTCAGAGTACGAGCAGTCAACCCTTCAATAAACAATCTTAACTAAGAAAATATATAATTATTAGTATTAATTATATTATACCAAGCCAAATTCAAAATATTGGTTATCAGAACTTACGGGACATATTGATCAATAACTTCACCATAGTTGAGCAACACGTAGATTCGCACAAATTTATATTCCACATCCGTCAACCACTTGTTTGACACATTTCCAAAAGCTCATTCTGGAAGTTTGAAAATTGACATATTATCTCCAAGATCATTGCTATTACCACTTTCATCATCATAATCTCGAGACATATTCTTATGCCTCGTCATGACATGATCCTCAAAGTAGTATGAGCAGAATGCGGGTGCTTTCTCAAATAATTAAGCATTGGAACTTGAGCCTTCAACACTTGCTTTATTTCCCACGTTCTTAAACTTTCTCAAGTACTTATAATTATTAGTAATTTTGTTATTAATAATTGGTAATAATGGTGTCAAACTAGAGATAAGTGGCATGATTAATACATTTTAAATGGATATATCCATCGATATTATAATGGTCCAGAAATTCGAGCTTCGTCGGCCAAATGAACCAGCAGATGCTCTATCGAGTCGAAGAAACTTGGTGGAAATATGCGTTCAACCTTACACAATATGATTGGAATGTTTTCGTAAAAGCAACACATATAATCTATCTTAATATTCCTGGAGTACAAATCTTTGAAAAAGAAACTCAGTTCTTTGATTGTCTTCCAAATGTTAGGTGGGAGAAATTCATGAAAAGCAATAAACAAAATTTGCTGCATGAACACGTGGCAATCATGACTTTTCATCCTATACATCTTGAGCTTACTCATATCCACACATCTACTCATGTTCAAGACATAACTATATGTGAATTTTAGTTCTTTCACCTATTCAAAAAGAACATTCACCCCCTTCATGTCCAGAGTGTAACACTCTTTCGGGTACTTTCATGTGCACTGATCAAGCTTCATAGCAGGTCTGCTACATGTCGTGATCTCGAGAATTTTGGACATTTTTGATATCTTGAAGGTATTTAGGTAGTAGAAATGGGAGAAGTTGAGAAGAATTTTAGTGAGAGACAGAACGAGAAGAAGGGAAGGAAAATAGAGAATGAGATGGGAGAAATTGAAATATTTCTTTCTTGCATCTCCTAGGGTAAAAACTGGTATTTAAACCTTACATATTTGGTACCACAATTACAAAATACTAACCGAATGGATCAAAGTCCTTAATTCTATTAAAATGCTAAAAGCCTAATTAACCGGCCCCATACTAAATAAAAGTAAACCAGTCCAAAACTCATTTAATTAAAATAACCCGATCAGTTCCTCCACAAACCGATCTTCTTTCCCTCAGCAAAATACCATGCAAAATACCATTCTCTGTCTTTCACCTCAGGAACACAACATTACTCTCCCCTTTTTCAGATTCTTGTCCTCGAGAATCAACTGTAAGAATTTTACTCTTCGCATAACCATCTTCACATTTTCGGGCAACTTAACTTTACCGGTGACATCAGCTGTTCTCAAGTAGAATTGAGGTTTGTAGTTTGAGAAGAAAGCAGTGTGGCGACCCTATTCCTCCTTTGTGAGGACGTATATCTCTGCCTCAAATCTTGTGTATGTCTTAACTGTACCAAGTTTTGCAATTACCATCCCTCTATTGATCTCATCCCGTTTCAAACCACGTAGAAGCAGACCCACATTGTCACTAGCCTGGCCATAATCTAAAGTCTTCTTGAACATCTCAGCATCAGTAACCTTAGTTTTAAGTTTGTTCTGTGACAATCCAGAAATATCCACTTCCTCCCCTACTTTGATTACACCCTGTTTCACACGGCCAGCTGCAACAGTTTCACACCCTTGAATGGTAAAAACATCTTCAACAGGAAACAAGAATGATTCAGTAAGTTGGCGTATAGGATCTGGAAGGTATGAATCTACGGTGTCCATTAACTTTAAAATAGCCTTTTTCTCAATTTCTTCATTTGTACCCTCCAACTCCAACGCAGACAAAGCTGATCCTCGAACTATAGGAATATCACCCCCAGGAAACTTGTAGAAACTAATTAATTCACGTAGCTCCATTTTCACCAGTTCCAGCAGTTTTGGGTCATCAATAGCATCAACCTTATTCAGGATCCATACAAGAGATGGCACACCGACCTGGCGAGCAAGCAGAATATGTTCCTTAATTTGTGGCATTGGTCCATCCGGCGCAGATACAACAAGAATACCCCCATCCATTTGAGCAGCTCTACTAATCATATTTCTAACATAATCAGCATGCCTTAGGCAATCTACACGGGCGTAATGTCTCTTTGTAGTCTCGTACTCCACATGGGCCGTTGCAATTGTAATTCTTCTCATTTTCTCTTCGGGAGCTTTATCAATTTCGTCACAGATAATAGCTTTAGCCTTCTTTTCATCCTTTTCTCTTATTATCTCCGTCGATTGGTCCATTGACCACATCTAGTTCATGATGCCGAGATTTGTCACTTGGTAAGCCGTGCCCACCATAACTATAAACCATGCCAAATTATTTCCAGCTAATTTCTCACTTAAGCAGTCATCCCAATCAAGAACTCCCAATGACAAAAGGATCGAAAGAATGAGCATTGCAACAATAACACCTTCAATACCACAAATGTCTTTGAAAATCCACAGAGAGATTATAAGAAGAGTTGTGCCAATTATAACAAATTCCTTCTTTATCACAGGTCTTATAAGCTCCCATTTCTTTGTAACCATTGCAGGGGCTTCTGGTGTATTTTTGGTTTCATTAAGGTAAAGCCTGTATAGGATGAATGGGGTAGCTAGAAGAGAGATAAGAGTGGCCAAATTGGCTGCCATAAACCGGGATACCCATGGGTTCAAGATTACAATTCCCAGCTCCTCACTGAGTTTGAGATATAGTAGATTTGGAGCATCGACAGTTAAGAAAAGACCACTAGAGATGCCAACAGTGAGTTCATTTATAATGCGAAGAACCTCTAAGCTGGTAATATGACATGTATCATTTGTTGCAGTTCTTTGAGAATCATTGAAGTAAGCAAGAACTGTAACTTTAGTAACCTTGTCATTCAAAACCTTGCATGCACCATCCATAAATTTCTTCAAAACTTGAGTTGAGATTTCCTCAGCTGCAAATTGTTTCTCAACGGCGGGGCACTCAAGCCTAACAATCCTAATTTCATCCCTCACGACATTATATGAAACTTGTTTCGATTCACCATCATTATTCGACGTCTTCTTCCCAATAAGCCTCTTTAGGGAGAAAAAAGTATTCTCAGGGATGACAACGGCTTGCCTCTTCTCAGTTTGGTCCACCAATTTACCGTCATTCGTAGTATAATCAACCCTCGTTGGTGTGGTCTGCTGGCCCTCCGCGTTGATTACAATGGCATGTTTCTCCTCCACGATGGTGACTACGTCAACAACTGCGAAGCCTAAGTTATTTGAACCAACTTCTCTCTCCCTAATTTTCACACTCTGACCTTCATTCAGCCGTTTAGCCCCACACATTCCAGGCACCGATTCAACACCAGTAGCTATTACCTGTTTCTCAACAAAATTGACACGATCTTGATATTTCTTCACAAAGTTCTCCTCTAAATTGATGCTCAGACTGACATCGACAATACCAGAGATTTTATTCAAACCATTTAAGTTCTCTTTCAAGTTCAGCTTCAATTCTTGACTATCATTGGTAAACAAATCCTTCTTGGAAAAATTAGGATTTTCCTTTCTAATTTCTCTCTTTAGCCTCGAACTCTTCTCCGCCAACCTTGCAGATTGTCTTGTTCCTTGGGCTTGCTTACTATTCAACTTCAATCGGAAGGGAACGGAGCCATTGTTGAGCTTGGTGCCAAAAAACACAACTCTATTGAGGTGGTTTTTGGAGGATTTCATGGTGATGAAGGGAGAGACAACTTCAAGGGCGTATATTTGAGCAGTTGAGGATGCCATTTCTGAATGAACTGGGGTTTGTAGTTGGTGATAAATATAAATTTGAATCAAGCCAACCCTAGGTAAAATGCGAATTGGGGAAAATGGCATTAAGAGGTGCTTCAAATTCGGGCAGTCCTCCTCCATGAATCTAACCAACTTATCATACCCCAAATCAATCATTTGGACATTCTCTTCCCATAAATTATATGGATAATTCTTATGGGAATTTTTCAATCGATAAAATAGTCTCTCTGCCATCTTCTTGCTTCTCTGATAAGCATTTCTCTTAACCTTATGAAGAAAAATAGCATCATCGTCGATGGCGTCTCCGGTCTCTCCTTTGTTTCGGTCGGTGAATGATCGAAAGTCAAGATAATGGCTGGCATTTTGGCCAGAAAATTTGGGGTTTTGGGAGCTGATTTTGATGGGCTTGGAAAGAGGAGGAAGAATTTGGGGAGGAGCTTTGAGGAATTTAGAGGAAAATAAGTGAAGGGGGTTGAGAGTAAGGTTAAAGGTTTTAGGAAGTGAGAGGTTTTGAGGTTGCCTTGCCATTTTAGGTGGATGACGATGAAAGAGACTCTCCTTTTTCATCATTTGATTCTTGTGAAACTTGTCAGATGCTTTGTTGAATTCCTCATCCCCTGCATCTTCTGCAATAAGAACTATATTCTCCAAATCACCGCCAAAACTAAACCCAGGTGGGGGGTCTTCAAGTATTGAATCAAACCCAGGTGGTGGGTCTTCAAGTATCGAATCATCATATGTTATTACTTTGCCCTTACTACCACCAATCAACTGCAGTTGCAAAGCATCTAGGATATTGGAAAGACGTTCGAAATTGGCACTCATACCTGTGCGAAGTTTGGTTAATTGCTCTTGGAATTTCATTTCAGCTGCATCCCTCTTCATGGTTTCAACCTGCCATCTTTGATACATTTTTTCCTGGCTTTCTTGCAGCTCCTTGAGCAAATTATCATCAACGACATCCGAGGAAAGGTGGCTCTGGATACCAACTGTCGTGATCTCGAGAATTTTGGACATTTTTGATATCTTGAAGGTATTTAGGTAGTAGAAATGGGAGAAGTTGAGAAGAATTTTAGTGAGAGACAGGACGAGAAGAAGGGAAGAAAAATAGAGAATGAGATGGGGGAAATTGAAATATTTCTTTCTTGCATCTCCTAGGGTAAAAACTGGTATTTAAACCTTACATATTTGGTACCACAATTACAAAATACTAACCGAATGGATCAAAGTCCTTAATTCTATTAAAATGCTAAAAGCCCAATTAACTGGCCCGATACTAAATAAAAGTAAACCAGTCCAAAACTCATTTAATTAAAATAACCCGATCAGTTCCTCCACAAACCGATCTTCTTTCCCTCAGCAAAATACCATGCAAAATACCATTCTCTGTCTTTCACCTCAGGAACACAACACTACAGTACATGCTCAACTCTTCTCTATACTTTGAAGTATCTTTTATTTTTCTCTTAACATTCAGCACAGTATTGAAGATATTATCAAATACATTCTTTTCTATGTGCATGATGTTCAAATTGTGACGAATCAACAATGAACTCCAATATGGGAAATCCCATGATATGTTTTTCCTTTTCCATCCATAACCCTTAGATTTATATATTACAGCATTATCATTCAACTCAATCACCTTTTTTAACCCCAAACCTGAAAGAGTAGCACCCGTCGCACCAATTAGATTGGTCATTTATACTCTTTTTATTATGTATTGTAAATAAATTCTTAATGGATTATATTATATATATGTATTTTATTTATCTTACGTGTAGATTATATTTTCATGTCAATAAAATTCCTAGATCTTATAAGTCACAAAATATGATTGTGCATATGATGATGATTATGGAATATATATTTGTATTTAGATCTTAAAGTAGTTCTGACTTATATAACTAGTCAAGATGGGATATTGAACAGTTTAACTCGCGCATATGATGCACACTCATAAGATGAGAATTTTAAGTTCCATTGACATTACTGTGGTGACGTAAATGTATATACGTGGGTGCTTGTTGGAGAACAAGTTCACTGAATAAACCCGTTAGAAATTCTCACATGGGGCCTAATTCTCACTAAAATCACTCCATATATATATATATATATATATATATATACATACATACTTTCTACAAATGTATGATTGAGAAAGTATGATTGTGCCAATTTGAATTTGTATTTTAATCTTGCAAATTTTAGCTTGTAAAATGGAGACTCAATTAATGAATTGATATCCAACAAACTAGACATACCATATATATTGTCTCTCTAATGTATAGGGTTCCAAACCATGCTCGGAAATCAAAATCCTAGTACGTAGAACATTATATTTTTTTTTAAAATTTAATGGAAAAATTAAATCGTCATACATAGTAGAAAATACTAAGATCGTATTTGGGGAAACCCTTCTTCTACAAGGAAAAGGAAATTAAATAATCTCCTTATATATACGAACACTTGATCTAAACTTCCAAACCATATACATACACACACAAAAATACGTACATAATTAGTTTCATATAATTATCAAAACCCATTAATTAACCTTTTCTTCTCCCAAAACATAAAATAACTCTTTCCCATATTCGTCTGCTTTCCTATCACCATGAAGAAGATTTCTGGATTAGGGTTTAGTACTCTACCGCAAGTAATTTTGTTGAGTGGTGACGGAAAAATCACGATTTCTTTATTTCAAGAAAATCATGACCATGGCCAAGCCTCCTCGTCAAATTGAACTATTCTTGACGGTGATGACGCGGACACATCAATGATGGGATTGACGTTTACTCCCGTTTCAAGAAACTCTTTTGACATTTCATCTCTGGTGTACAATCCGACACCTCTCCGATGGTATTGACCACCGGAAGAAGGTGTCGATTCTCCCATTGATCATCATCATCATCACGTCGAAACACCGTCAAATCTGATGGTTCTCGATGATCGTGATGGTGCCAATGCAGTTGAAGTGGACACAACATTACTGTGGTGACGTAAATGTATATATGTGGGTACTTGTTGGAGAACAAGTTCACTGAACAAACCCGTTAGAAATTCTTAAATGAAAGTTATCGAAAATTATGAATTTCTAAATTACAACAGTACACAGTTAGTCATTTGACTTTAAACACCATAGTAATATTGTATTAATTATATCTCATTTTGATATAATCTCTGATTGCATAACGATCATAAAGAGATTATGTTGGATGTTATATTAATTAATATGGAGATTAATGAAGTGGTCAATAAATGATCTATTATTCGATTACCGAGAGAATCTTCCAATTAATTTTCATGATTCATGATTTAGAAGACCTTGGCCAGAGAGTGATAAATATTGATTCATTAATGAATTGATTGAATGAAAATATAAGTATTGGATTAATTGAGTTTTTCGTATTATTTCATAACTCAATATTCAATTAGTAGATTAGATAATAGAAGGATTGTACGTGTATAATAATTTGTAATTAAATAGGTTTACTCGCTATGTCACATAGTGTTAGGTGATCATGCTACTTGCTAGATGTTCCCATGATTTGTAGGTTACGTTCTCAAAATTAAAGAGTTAATTTTGATTATATTAATTTATTGGATAAATTAATAGAATAATATTCATTCGCTAAGTTGTAAATGTTACAAGTTTACTACTAGTACTAGTTGTGAACCTAAGAGGGTTACACAAATAGATTGAAACTGTATTGGTTGAATTGATTCAATTATTGAATCCAATTAATTAATTGTGTTAATTAATTGAGACTATTTTTTATTTAATTAGTTAAATCAAATATTTAATTAAAATGTTTGATTGAAATTAATTGGATTAAAAGTCTAATTCCAAATATAGATTAAATTAATTGAATTAATTTAATATATATATATATATATAAATTTAATTGGATTAATTTATATTGTTTAAAATGTTAATTCTATTTTTGTGGAATTAATGTCGGATTAACAATCTTAACAATCAAAAGATTAAGAGGTTTTTTAATGAAATTAAAGAGGTGATTAATGTGGAAATCAATTACCAATTGAATTGGTATTATGGTGGCCGATCATGTGTGATGGAGAAATTGTATATCTTTTTCTTATCATTTTCTTTATCCACATTATTATTCTCTTGTTCTCCATTTTTACACAAAGTATATTTCTCCATATACCGATTACTAGCGAAATTGATACACGAGATATGTTCCAACCGTGTGAACCTAATAGATGAGATACATTTGGATCTTTACGAGTGGGCAAGCAATTGATGGCTACACACTTGTCATTAATCGGATTGCGAAAAAGTGTGTATCACTATATTTATAAGATGATATGATCATTTTATATTTCATCATGTTGAAATGAATTCGATGATACGTGTGTTGTGAAATAATTATTATTTCATATTTTATAAATTTTTTATTTTCCACTACCTTTACGTATCCGATCCCAACAAAACCCTCTATTTCCTTCAAAATATCTTGTCCTGATTTAGCTTGTGGATGCTCTTTCCAACACGTCTTGTTCTTCATGAATGTTGTTTTATTTTTACAGAATAGATGATCACCGTGCAAGAACTTTCGATGGTTATCAAACCATGTTGGTCTCGGATGAGTCTAATAGAGTTTAGAACATGGGGTTGAATAAACTTTTTTTCAAAAAAGATCTTAACAGTGCGGAATAAGTAAAGGGCTCTGACTCGTTGTGATAAATTTTTGTACTTAGGCAGTTGATGAAAAGAGATGAAGGTGCAATGTTCATGGTGTGTTGCACACAAATATAAATAAAACAGTTTAAAGCAATATATAACACACAAAGATTTTATAGAGGTTCAAAGCTAAAACTTCTACATCCTCTCTTCATTTTTCTTGAATGGAAATTCACTATATAACTTGAGGTTACACTTTACAAATCATATAGAAAAACAAGAACTGAACATGGTAACAATAACTTACTCGGCACAGTTAACTCAGTTGGGTCGACTTCTCACACTTACAGTCTCCGGCAGATAGCTATTGTGGTGATAAGTTCTTTAGCGGCGGCTCAAACTTAGACGGAGAGTTAGGTGCTATTGAAATCTTTACAAGGTTTTAGATCTCTTTCGATCTTCAAGAAGAATTCTTGAACTTGTATCAACGAATTGTGCTTCTTAGAGTAAGCAAGTATTGATCACTTGAGATTGGATGAAAGCTTTTACACAAACTTAAGATTTCAGATCTAGAGAAATACACTACAATTTCATTTTGGAGTTCTAACGCTTTCGATGTGTGTGTGGTTGATATAGACTATTGCTCGTATGCTTGCTTTTTATGTTCACACATACATCTATATTGGAGTAGATAGTTTCTTCTATTTATAGAGAGGTGAATACCAAATATGACGGTCAAGTCAGCTGGTTTGAAAAAGACCGTTGGAGCCTGTCAGTTTCTTTCAGCATTGAGTACAAATTGAGATGATTAGTTCACGACTGGACTAGCTGATACCTTATTTTAATTTGACAAAATCTTGGCGTGCTCCAGTTGGTACTTCACAGTTGGTCACGTATCATGCATATCAACTGGATTTTTGGTCCTAACTAAGTTGATGCTTACAGTTGACAACTTTAGTTGGTAAATCTCAGTTTGATGACTTCAGTTGATCGATCTCAGTTGATGGCTTCAGTTGATCGTTCTTAGTTAATGACTTCAGTCAACTGGCTTTCCAATGAACTGATACTTTTAATCTAGTTGACGTACTGAGTTTGGAGAGTTGTCTAGTAAAAGACGTTAATTTATTTTCTAATCATTTGAGTTTTCGACATTTCATCAAACTTTATGATATTTTTCTAATAAACCATGATTGCTTACTAGAACAAGCTAGTGTGAAAGCATATGTCACTACAAGAAAAATGTAATTTAGCGACGGATTATAATCCGTCATTAAAATACCGATAAATTAACGACGGATTAAGATTAACATGTTTAATGAAGAATTTATCCATCTATAACTTAACGACAGACAAAATCCGTCATTGCACGTTGTATTTCCAATTCTAATTTTTTTTTGTTAACGACGGATTTTTCCGTTGTTAAGTTAGAGACAGAAAAATCCTTTAATAAACATTATTTTTTCAATTTAAATTTTTTTATTTTTTTTAAATTAATCTTTCTAATAATATTAATTTTTTATTTATTTTACATTTTCAATTTTATTTCATTTTTTAATATTTTATACTATTTTTTAATATTTTATATTTTTTACTTTTCAATTACAAATTAATTATGAATATGAATTTTTTTATTATTTTAAATATTTTTATTTATTTTACTTTTTCAAATTTATTTTATTTTATAATAAACATATAATATTAATAATTATAATATATATATATATATATATTAACTCTATATTTTAACACAAGTACTCACTAACCTACATGGTTAGAGTTGCAAGGCATAAAGCCTTGCTTTTCCCAGAGGTCATGGGTTCGAATCTCATCTACACAAAATTTCATGAATTAATCTTGTATTTCGGCGGTTCTGGTGGCTTGGCTCAAGTTGTGCTCTGTGGGCTGTACTTGGAGGTCAGTTTTTTCTTTTAAAGATGAAAAAATTGTCACTAAATTTATTATTTTTTATATTTTTTAATTTCTCACGATAGAATTTAACGATATATTAGCGACATATTTTTTTGCCTCTAACTTTTTTTGTTGTTAATTATGTCGTTAAAATGATCAGTTTGTCATTAATCCATCGTTAAAATGATTTAATGATGAATTTTTTATATTTAGCAATGAAATATTCCGTCGCTAAAATACGATTTTCAGTAGTGTGTCATCCATACAGTGTGGACAAGCTAACATATCTGCTGTACTCCATCCGGACAACATGAATACTCCAGAAAATTACTAATAGTCTAAATCAAAGCTGCACGCATCTGAAAATTATGTTTCAATGATATATCATACGTTGGCACACCTTTGTCTCGCAATTGTATAAATTCATCGATTAGTGGTTGTAAAAACACATCAATCTTCTCCTCCGAATTTCGTGGCTCAAGCACCAGAACCGTAAGAAAGATATGTTGTTCTTTCATACACAACAAGAAAGGTAGATTTTAAGGTGTAACTATCACAGGCCAGGATGAATATTGTTTGTCCAAATGGCTGAAAACTGTCAGTAGAAAGACCCAATCTAACATTTCGACTTTTAGCAGCAAAGCTGGGAAATGTCATGTCGAGATGCTTCCATGCAGGTGAGTCGACTGGATGACGTAAAACCCCATCATCAATTGATGTTGCATGTCAATGTATCTCCTCAGCGGTAGCTTTTGATGCATACAACCTCTTTAATCATTGGAGTAAGAAGAAAGTAGTGCATCCATTTCTGAGCTACTTTCTTCACCTGCTTATTTTGGTTAGGTCATCTTACATTGTGATAACGATCTTTGTTGTAGTGTTTGCATCTAAACAAGTCAATGACATCCTTCTAATAAAAACATGTAATTGTCGGCACAATAATCGATCTTCTCCACAGGTAACCCATACCACGCAAAAGTTTTTTCATATTATAGAAGTTACTAGTGACCATATTATTATTTAAAAAGACTCATAAATTGGTCAAAACACCTCTCTAAGAAATGGTACTCAAACTTCAAGACCATCAAACGGGCTACAAGAGCTAACTGTGTGTGATTCTCACAACCCGGGCAAAACTCATTATCCACAATAGTCAACATATCATAAAAACATTGAGCTTCAGGATTAAGAGCTTCTTTAACACCATCCATCTTATTATAGTTAAACTTGGCCTAACAGAATCCATCACCATCGTATGATACGTATTCGGTTCATATGTGTCTTCTAAACTTCCAGCACTACTCATCTCCCTATGAAATGTCCATACATAATAATTCGACACAAAACCTTGCTGATAAATATGCATTCGAACCTCAAATGGATTTCTATAAGGTATATTTTTACACTTTGCACATGGACACTTCATTTTTTCCCCATCTAAAAACGTTGGATGGCTACTCGCAAACGCAATAAAAGTTTCAATTTTTTTTATAAATTTTAATAAACCATGACCATCATGTCTCTGTTGTTACATCCAATCTCGACTAGGATTACGATTCATACTTGCCTAACATATAAAGATAATTAGAGAAAAAAATTCAACATCATAACGATATGAAATCTATTTTTGACCAAGTCATCGACGTAACTTAACTGGGTTCATTAACCAGCAAACACCAGATGGATCCAGGGTGCCTCATCCCATTTAACTAACATGCTTTAATAAATTCAGCTAGCATGCTTAATTAATTACATAAAATAATTACCTAACATGCTTAATGGCACCCATATGCTTAATTAATCTAATTAATTAAACTAATATGTTTAACATGCTAAATTAATTAACCTGAGAGTCTTAACATGCTTAATTAAATAAACTAACATGCTTAATTAATAAACTAACATGCTTAGATAAATAAACACACATTCTTAATTGCCTAATTATTTTAAAAACAGAGCAATTAGTTATCATTATTTTTATATCAAGTTGGTATAGCAGCTGCAAAGTTATATAATTTTTAAGTTGGTATCAATTGGCAGTATATATGATTCTCTTTACATGACCTCATCCAAGCAATGCCATTTTAGAAGGGAAGTTAGAAGGATGCTCTGAAGATTCTAACATTGCAATGAACTTGTACATATTATACAGTATATTGCCTTGAAGTAATTTCACGAGATTTGTGCTTTAGGAAGTAGAACCAGGATGGGATGAACTAAATATTTCAGAAACTGAATAGCTCGACTTCTCAACATCCCTATTTTTCATAGGAATAAACTTGTAATTATGTCGTAAATACCCAAAGGAGATTTTTTTTGTTTTCATGTAAGGATATATAACTTGTCATACTTGTACATCTTATTGTCCAAAATATTCATTTCAAATTGATAATTCAATATTAGAACTATTGGGAGTTCTGTCAGAATTGGCTATGATTACTTAATTGTTATATTGCTTGTATCTCTTTATTATATAAGCATGATTAAGTTTTAGCAACCTTCTTTAATTATAAATTTAATCTTTTTTTATTGTTCAAATCAGGATCTGATATTTCCACCCTTTTCCTTTTCACTTTTTCTAGTTGAGTGACTTGATTAAGTTGATGAATGCTATTTATTTTGTTAAAGCATTTATATTGTATACTGGCTTTTTGCTACAACTAGCTTTATTTTTTGTTGTAAATATCCATCATTCTACACAGTATAAGTATGTTTTCTACTCTACATTTCACAATATTTACACTAAGTTGCGTATTATTTGTTAGAGGTTGATGGTTATGTCTTTATGGGATGAGAACAACCGACAGATGGCAGGAATGTTAAGTGCTTTCGATTTTATTTTGATTTTGCTTCAAGTAGTGTATCTCTTTTGATAATTTAGAATGTCTATCCCCATGTTTTACACATTGAGTATAAGATGCAGTATATTTCTACAGTAGAAGATGATGCTTATTTGATATTGCAGCTTCATAGAAATGTTGAGGAGTAATAGTGAGAGAGAAATAGACATAGGGACTTACCGGAGATGGCGGAGCAGACAGCAGTGGAGAGAACACCAAGCTTGGCGGCAGCGGAGACGGGGGGTGGCGGCTGGCAGTGTGTGTGTGTGTGTGTGTGTGTGTGTATAGAGAGAGAGAGAGGGGAAGGGGCTTACCGCGGATGGGGCAAATGGCGGTGATGGGCGATGACGACGACGGTGGGGAGTGGCGAACGGCGGTGTAATTTGTGTGGATTAAGGTCTGATTGAAAAATGGGAAAGAAGGGTCTGATTACCGTATTTTGTAATTTCAGGCGACGAACCCGTCGCCTATTATTTCCGATTTAAAAAATAATATTAAATCAGGAAAATAGACGACATAATTTTTCGATAATCCGTCGCCATTAGTCGGTGGGAATTAAAATTTGTTCAATTTTTAATTTTTTACTATAAAAATTAAACAAATATTGTAAAAATCATATACTATTAATAATTTAATTCAATAAAATAAATAATTATAATTTAAAAAATACAACTATTAATTAAGTTAACATATATTAGTTTGGGAATAAACCAATCGATCGATTATATATATCATGTTATATAAAATTTGAATAATAATATAATGTAACTAATCATGTTTACGGTAGTTATAATCAACAATTTATATATATTATAACATTGTGAATTATAATTTTGACAGAATCGATCAATTCCATCCAATACTACTCAAACCCTTGAATATTAAACCCTATACCTAACCCTTAATATAAACTATATACCCTAAACCCTTGAAATCCTTCACACTACACCATAACCCTACAAACACTTGGAATAACATTATATCATACGATCTTTTTGTACAATTCACTTCAATAACAATGTATATCACACTTTTACTAATATTTTATTTATAGACTTTGTACTAATCATACATTTATATTAAATTTAAATTTTGTATTGTTGAGTGCTGTATGACATTGACATTCAATGTTGCACTTGATGTCAAATAGACTCCCTGGGACATTGTCTGCGACATAGTCGTAACTAATCTTATCATTTTCTAGTTTTATTTATTATTTTAATTAATAAATTAGTTTTATATATCTTAGAATATATGTGCATATTCACGAAATAAATATTTCAAATAAATGGATATATACATATTAGATATATTATTTAAAATAGAGTTTGACGAAGTCAAAACTCTATCTCCTATTTTTTTAGGTTTAGCGGTTTTCTCTATTTAATCCTTTTTCTTTTTCAGAAATTATATTTGCTGAAAATTCAGAAAAATAGGATGAACGTGGGTGAAGCTTTCAACCACGCCTTGGAGGCGGTTTCTCCCAAACACATTGAAGTCATGGCGAGGAACGGTTATCGTCAACCCATGTTTAAGAAAGAGAAGACGTGAGCCTTGTAGGATTCAAGTGAAAAAGCATATAAGGGATATGATCGACACTTGAAGAATTATTCAAGCACAAACCATCTTTCCGCTGCTTGAGAAGATTGAAGAGCTTGAGTCACAAACTTAGCATAGATTTCGTTCTTCGTTCCTTCTTCTTTCTTAATGTTTATTGTTGTACAATCAATTCACGAGAGTAGGTTGTACAAGTTAGGATAAATAGCAAGGTTGTGAAATCATTGCTAGTTTGTAAACTTGGATTCGTGTATTTTATTTGATTTGTCAAGAGCCTCAGCGTCTGACATCATCAAATTAACAGTTGTTTTGGCCCGTGGAAACTTAATTTCGCCCTGTGACAATCACATACATGTTGTGTAGGCCTGAGCAAACGGTCCGGACCGAACCGAACCGAACCGAACCGAAATACCAAAACCGATAAAAACCGAATTCATTTTTTTGGGACCGAAACCGAACCGAGTACATGTTTCGACCGAACCAAAATTGAAACCGATTAAATCGGTTCGGTTCGGTCGGTGCGGCCCAAACCGATAAAATCTATTCTTTTTTTTTTGCAAATTAATAATTCTACTCAATAAGCATCAAAACAAGTCTTAAAATTAAATTACATGATAAACAAACAAAAACAATGTCATCAAATCATAAGATAAACAAAGTCTAAACTCCAAATGTTAGCACTTGTAGTTGTTGTAGAATCTTGTTGGCTCGGGGCCGGTGGTGCCATTTCCAAGTCGTTCTTCGTGGAGTTTTCCATCTGCAACTAGATAACCTAAAAATAGAGCAGAGCATAGATAAGATAAATTAACAAAACAAGGCAGCTGACTAAGAAAAAAGACCAAGAAAAAAGAAATTGGTGCAGCAGACCAAGAAAAAAGAAAAAGAAAAGATCGCCGCATTGAAGCAATTGGTGCAGCAATTATACATTGATAGATTTCTAAGTTTTATTATCAGTCTTCAAGTCCAAAGTTGAGTCTTTTGGTGCTTCTAAGTGGGTAATATGCAAGTGCAGCAGGAGCTGTTGGGTTCGCATCTCTTATGTAGCACTTATGTGGCATCATCTATGATGCCAAAAACTTGTGAAGGAATTTGAGTTCGCATCTTATATTTTCTGCTTCTTTATTTCTTAAAATATGCTAGACAAAATGACACATAATTAGGTTATTATTTGTTGTTTACTGAAGACAACAAAGCAACAAAAAAAAAATCAATTTCTGGTGCAAAATCCAAATACAATGCGCCAAAAAAATTCTAATTCATAATCAACACATTTACATTATACATACAACACATTTTTGTCTGCAACATGGCATCATAAACACGATCAATTAGTCGAAAAATAATCCAAAACATATTTACAAGGATCGAAAACTGGGAGTTCAAATCCCCCAAGAAATAAACAAGAAGCATTATAAATTTATAATCTGTATGATTTAATTCTACTCTAAAATTGATATCAGAAGAAGAAATGAATTGAAGAAGGCAGATTAAAGAAAGATGAAGAAGAAACAAATTTAAAATTGAAACCACTACCATCCACCATCTATCGTGTCTTACCTTTTCGAAATGAACGACTGCCGGAGAAGAAGTTGAAAGACGTCAGAGGCTCAGAGGTGTGAGCGTTGGAGACTCGGAGGACGTTTAAGAGGTGCGGCGCTGCCGCGCTGGAGACTGGAGAGTGGAGAGAAGCGACCGATTAGGGATTGAGACTGTGAGACTGAGAGGCGTATTCAGTATTTCAGATTTTTTGAATTATTAATAATGTAAATGAAATGAGGATATATATTTTTTAATTAAAATAATTCTTAATCGGTTGGTTCGGTTTTGTTCGGTTTTTTGGGCCTCAAAATCGAAACCGAACCGATAAAAAATCGGTCCTATATTTTAAAACCAAAACCGAACCGATTGTTATGTAAATTGCACCGAACCGAACCGAACTAGACGGTTCGGTTCAGTTTTTCAGTTTCGGATCGGTTTTGCTCACCCCTAATGTTGTGTGTGATTTAAAATTATTTTGTGTGTTATTGTATTTTTATTTCCAGCATATTTGTGTTAAAATAGTTGTGTTAACTATCTTTGACATTGAGTTTGACATTACGATTCTGAGTCTAATTTCAGTGGTTTTGACAACAAATTCCAACAAGTGGCATCAAGAGTCGGTACTTAACGCACTAAGTATTTCATCCTTGGATTGCTGACTCACTAAAAATGAATATTCAGATTAATCAGTGCCGTCCTCTGGCATTAGATAGTAATGGTAAGAATTATGCTATGTGGAAGTCGCGCATGAAGATGTATATCAAGTCCATTGATGAGAGGGCTTGGTTGACCGTGATTGAAGAGTGGTCTCCACCAAGGATGGAGGGACCTAATGGAGTGTTCATTCTTACTCCAGAGACCCAATGGACTAATGATGATCGAATTATCTCCAACTTCAATTCGAGGGCACTCAATGATATTTTTATTTTGGTAGATGTTCCGTGCTTCAAAATGGTGTGCAATTGCACCACGGTGTATCAAGCATGGAACATACTACAAGAGCATTGTGAAGGGTCGACCAGTGTACGATAAATAAAGCTCAGGCTACTCACTTCCAAGTTCGAAACTCTGCAAATGTTAGAAGATGAGACAATTTCAATGTACACTGAACGTCTGTGTGAAGTGTCAAATGAGTCAACAGCTCTCGGATGTCCGATCTCGAACGAGAACATGGTAAGCAAACTTCTTCGCACACTTCCGGAGAGATTCAACATGAAAATCTCAGCTATTGAAGAAGCTCACAATGTATCAAACATGAGTTTGAGTGAAGCAGTGAGCATTCTACTTACGTTTGAGATGAATCTTGAAAATCAGAAATCAAACATCTCTTCCAAAGGGATTGCTCTTCAGTTAGTGAGATCGAGTTCGGATGTTCAACTTGATGTTGAGAACATTCAAGAGATAAATGAAGATGAACCCCTGAGTGTTGCAATACTCACCAAGAAGTTCAATACCCTTGTTCGATCGATGAAGAAAGGTTCTCCAACCTTCAAACCACGAAGACTGTTTGATTCTCCCTCATCAACATCATCCGGGTCGACGAAATCATCAAAGTCTCTAGATGATACAGTGAAGGACATTGATTCAATTCAATGTAGAGGATGTTCTGGCTTTGGACACTATGTCAATGAGTGTCCTACTATTCAGAGGAAGCAGAGGAGAAATTACAGTGCTGCCGTGTTAAGTGACGAATCCGGTGATGAAGAAGCTAAAAAACAAACTGTGTTATTTGTAAAAGTCGATGATGACTTATAAGGAATGATTGATGCTTTAATCGACATGGATGATGGTGATTTTGACTATGACATTAGTCTTGATTATGTGAACTCAGATGTTCCAAGCAATGTTATGGAGAATGTTACACAAGAAATCTATGACATTCCTCCAAACACCACTAACTGGTATGAAATGACATTGCTGGATGAATTTTGTAACACTGCTGAAGTGTCTCAGGTGGAAGAAGACCAGTCCAAGGTTAGCCACCAAAAAGCTCTACAACAATTGCACAAGGTTGTAGATGAAGTATGTGTCCAATAGACTGAACAATCGAAGAAATTTGAGATTCTTGTGGAAGAAAACCAAACTCTAAAGCAAAGGGTTTTGTACCTTGAAATTCGACTCACTAGAAGTGATCTCGAACTGAATAAGCTGAGAAAGGAAGTGGAAGCTGCCTCGAAAACCTTTCGACAACTTAATCAAGGAACATCTACTCTGAACGAGGTTCTGACATTAGGACAAACCACGAAAGCAGGCTTGGGATATACATCAAGTTCATCAATGGTTATCTCTAATCCTATCAAGTTTGTCAAAGGAAAAAGCTCTAAGGATGTTCCAGTCAATGTTGATGGAAATGTCAAACCGAATGTCAACGACAAATCCAAGGAGAAGAAATTTGTTTGTCACTATTGCCAAGAGCCTGGACACATCAAACCTTACTGCTTCAAATATCATGATGATTTAGCAACAGGAAAGATTATCGTGAAAAATTCTTCTAAACCTTCCAAGAAGAAGAAAAGTTCGAAGAAGGCAAAGATTTCATGCAATGTCGTCTACACCTCGCTGAAAGGCAATATTGTTGGTACATGATACTTTGACAGTGGGTGTTCACGACATATGACAGACAATGCAAAGTTTCTTGATAACTATTCTACAACAAGCAAAGGCAAAGTGAGCTATGGTGGAGGAGCACAAGGTAATATAGTGGGAAAGGGAACCTTGAATGTCAAGAACTTTCCCAAGTTACACAATGTGCTTCATGGTGAAGGGTTAACAAATCTCATCAGCATAATTCAACTGTGTGATGACGGTATGCATGTCAGATTTAATAAAAATACATGCGAAGTTTTTGACAGTGAGAATAAGTGCATTATGTTCAAAAGTCAAGCATTGGATAACTACTACCATGCGGACAAGAACGAGAAATGCAATGTTTCAGTCAATGTTGACACTCAACTCGTACATCAAAAACTTGGTCATCTCAGCTTTCGAAGTTTGAAGAAATTAATTGAAGCTGATGATGTTCGAGGTATTCCTCCAGTGAAGATCAATCTCGATGTTGTTTGCAGTGCATGTCAGAAAGGCAAACAGGTGAGATCTCCACATAAAAGTTTCTCAGCTTGTCAAACCACAAAGTGCTTCGATCTGATTCACATGGACATCATGGGTCCAGTTGATACCAAAAGGATGAGTGGAAAAAGGTTTATTCTGGTCATAGTGGATGATTTTTTGAGATTCACATGGGTTGAATTTCTGCAAGAAAAATCTGAAGTATTCAAAATGTTCAAGAAGTTCTGCAAGATGGTGTCAAGACAGTATGAGTCCAACATCAAGTGCATTAGAATGGATCTTGGACTCGAATTTGAAAATTTGATGTTTGAAGAGTTCTATGAAAAAAGAGGCATCATTCATGAGTTTTCTGCTCCAAAGACACCTCAACAAAATGGAGTGATCGAAAGAAAAAAATTGAACACTGCAGAAGATGTCAAGAGCAATGTTACAGGCTCAACGGTTGTCTAAGAAGCTTTGGGCCGAAGCAGTAAACTCTGCGTGTCACATTGGGAATAGAGTGATACTTCGCCCCGGCAGAACAGAGACACCGTATGAACTTCTGAATGGAAAGAAGCCCAATTTGAAGTATTTTCATGTCTTTGGATGTGTATGTTACATCCTGAATGATAGGGAGCATTTGGGAAAATTTGACTCCAAAAGCGACAAAGGAATTTTCTTGGGTTATGCATCTGACAGTCGGGCATACCATGTGTTTAATCTCAGGACAAAAACAGTCCAAGAATCAATTAACATTATTTTTTATGATCACACAGGTATCGCTTCAAAATCTGAAGAGGATGATGTGATTGATCTTATTGACACAAGTGAAATGTCAAGTGATCAGACTGGAAGTGTTGTTGAGAACAAGACATCCACTGAGAATGTCAAAGTGAATGTTCCACAGAATGTTGAGGTTCCAGTCAAAACACCAAGATCAACATGCACTTCAGACAGTGAAGACGATCAATTGATAAATGCCAAAGATGAACCAAGGAGGGATCCTCCAATTTGAATTCAGAAGAATCATCCAGATTCATAGATCATTGGTGATCAATTCGAAGGAGTTCAAACTAGAAGCAAGAAATCATAGGAATACAAAGAAATGCTGAAACTGGTATGCATGTCTTCTTTAAATGTTTGTATGTCAAACACTTGTTTTCTGTCTAACATTGAACCGAAAAACATTAAGGAATCCCTTAATGATAATTTTTGGATCAATGCTATGCATGAGGAACTAAACTAATTCGTAAGAAACAATGTATGGGAATTAGTTCCACGCCCCAAAGATAAAAATGTGATTGGGACAAAATGGATCTTCAAAAATAAAATGGATAAGTCTGGCAATGTTGTCAGAAATAAAGCTCGTCTAGTTGCTTAAGGTTACACCCAAGTCGAAGGGGTAGACTTTGATGAAACTTTTGCTCATGTTGCAAGGATTGAATCCATTCATCTTTTATGTGCAATTGCATGTTATGTGGGGTTTACTTTACATCAAATGGATGTTAAAAGTGCTTTCTTGAATGGTTATCTCAATGAAGAGGCACATGTCGAACAATCTAAGGGGTTCGAATGTCACGAGAAACCATTGCACGTGTTTAAGCTCAAAAAGGCTTTGTATGGTCTCAAACAAGCCCCGAGAGCGTGGTATGCTAGATTGACCGATTTCTTGCTACAAATTGGTTTTGCAAGAGGTCAAATTGATAAAACATTGTTTATCAAGAAAAATCAAAAACATATTATTGTTGCTCAAATCTATATAGATGACATTGTTAATGGTTCAACTTGTACTAATCTGCTCAAAGATTTTGTAGACTCAATGTGCAACACGTTTGAAATGAGCATAGTTGGCGAGCTCAACTATTTCCTTGGTCTACAAATCAAGCAAGATAAAGATGGGATCTTCATCTCTCAAAGCAAGTATGCTAAAGGATTGGTCAAGCGCTTTGGATTAGAAAATGCTAAACCTATGAAGACACCCATGGGATCTTCCGAGAAGTTGAGCAGAGATGATGTTGGTAGCAATGTTGATTCTACATTATATAGAGGAATTTAACAGCTAGTCGTCCCGACATTATGTTTAGTTGTGGTGTTTGTGCGAGATATCAATCTCAGCCTAAAGAATCTCATCTTAAAGTTGTTAAAAGAATCATGCGCTATGTCTCTGGCACAATTGGATTTGGTGTTAAATACTACAAGAGTTCTAACATTCATCTTGTAGGTTAGAGTGATTCCGATTAGGTAGATGATGTCGATGACCGAAAGAGCACTAGCGGAGGTTGTTTTTATTTTGGCAACAATCTGGTTTCTTGGTCGAGTAAGAAACAAAATTATATCTCACTCTCCACAGCCGAATCAGAGTATGTTGCTGCCACTAGTTGTTGCTCTCAACTCTTGTGGTTAAATCAAATGGTACTTGATTATGGCCTGGCGAGTCCCTCGTTGACATTGTTATGTGACAATATTAGTGCAATTGAAATTTTGAAAAACCCCACTCCAACATTCTCGTACCAAACACATTGACATCAGACATCACTTTATCCGAGATCTTGTGGAACGAGATATCATCAAATTGGAATACATTTCTACAGAGAATCAAATTGTGGATATCTTCACTAAACCTTTAGATTTTGAGAGATTTTCTTCTCTAAGGAAATCTCTTGGAATGTGTGTCTTTTAGTCAACGTTGACATCCTGATGTTAAAGTCAATGTTATGATCTTTGACATCAGGTCCTTTGATTCTGAATTTATCAAATTATATGGTACGATGTTAAGATTTTATAGTATGAATTAATTCATGTGAATTGATTCCATCATGACTTGTCTCCATTTATTTCATATTTCAGAATTTGTTCTTTTTATTATTTTTATTTTTTATTTTAATAATAAATAATTAAAGTGTTTGTGATAAGCGGATCTGCTTATCTTATGATATGATGAGAGATTATGAGAGATATTGCTTTCATTATTTAAAAGAAGAAATTTTTGTCTTTCTCTCACTTCAAATCAGATTTCTATCTCTCTCTCTCTCTTCATATCTGATTTTTTTCTCTCACTAAGCGGTTCATCTTCTCCACTTCCCTAAAAGCTTTTCTATCTTTTCAACCCTCATCCATGGCAGATCCAAACCCCTACCAAACTATGATGATGATGCTCCAACAAATAATGGAGTTATCTAAAGGATCTCCTTCATCATCCTTTACACCGCCTACTTTTGCTCAACCATCTCTTCTGGCATCTTCCACTCAAACTCCTGACATCACTCCACCGGCTGCTCAACCTGAAGCAGCAACAGTGGGTGCTACTGACCCGTCAACCCCAAAGGAGGAACCAACTGAGGCCGAGGTTCATCCTGACCTCATTATTCCGTCGGGAACGGAGATACTAAACCCTAACCCTCTTAGCCTTAATCTGCTGGGGGATCCAGCTAATCCAATCGACCCAGAACTGAAGTCTCACTCTAGGTCCCTGTCGCAGACGTCCAGCAAACCGTCGAGAAAATCCAAATGGCTTCACCTAGAAGCTACTGACAAATCTAAAACGGTGCCTTCTAAGAAGCCCAAAAGACAGTCGAGCAAGGGGGAGTCTCGCTCTCTCAAGGACGAGTCTGAATCCTCTCAAGATCAACCTAATTCCCCGCCTATAGCCGAGCCACTCTCTGGTAATGTCAAATCCACTGCTCCCCCGAGTAGAGCCAAATCCAGCCATGACATCACCATGTCTTCCGCACCTCAATCAGGTTTTTCTCTTGATGTTACTTCTGCGTTTAGTAAGATCTATTACTCAAAAGAAGCCAAACTTTCTTATAAGTTTGTTTCTCAAAGGACTTTTAAAATTGAGAGGATGATTGATGTGTTGAGTTTTAAAAAATGTGGCTTGGATGTGTTTTTAAAACAAATGGGGTTATGGAAGTCAATTACTGAGTTACACTCTTTTGATCCGAGTGTGGTGTTTGAGTTTTACTCAAACATCACATCTGACATGGGGGATCCTAATAAATTGAGCTATAGAACTGTGTATGTTAGGGATAAGGTCTATGATTTTAATCCCTCTGTTATAAATGCTTTTCTTGGATTGAGAAATGAAGACACTGTGATTTCACTTGATCTGTTGGATGATGTTGTGAGTGTTATTACTGGGGGGTCTTATTTCTAAGTGGATGAATAAAGTATCCTCTTCCAAGTTGACATTCTTTTACACAATTTTGTTTAAGCTCACTATTTGCAACTGGCTCCCAACATCCAATGCTTCTGTTTTAACGGTGGATCAAGCCATCTTGTTATACAAACTTGGCTCTAATCTTTCATTTAATTTTGGTGCTTGTATGTTTGAGTATGTACTTAAGGCTGCCTCAAAGTCAAGCTCTTCCAATCACTTGCCTTTTCCATATCTCATTCATACTATTCTCAAACATCAAGGCATGAAAGAGAGCAAGAAGAAGCTTGTCAATGAGCAACCTGTCATTTCTATTATCAAGCCCAAAACTGGTGATGGAAGAGTTATTGATCTTCCTTATGGCTCCAAAGCTACACTCAAACATTCTTCATCTAACATTGGTACAGCTTCACATCAGTCCACACAGGCTCCTGATCCTGTTGATGCTGACTCCCCTCGCATACCCATTGTGATGTTGCCAATGAAGGCCCTCCTTGCCCAGATTGATCATATAGTTGCGACCATTACTCACCTTTCGCATGCCCGTGATGCGTTCTCTCACCTCCTTTCTCCCAAAAAGAAGGAGTAGATGCTGGTGGAGATGCTGGTGTGCACGAAGTGCGAGAGGAGACGGAGGATATAGAGAAGGAAGCTGAAGCTGAGGCCAAATCGAAGAAGAAGGGGTCCAAGGGAAAGAGGAAGATCTTATGAAGCTTGGTGTTTAAGCTTCTGATTTTTTAAAAAAAATAATGTTTTTTTGTTAAAAACAATGTTTAATATTTATGTTCTTATGCTGGACACAATCAAGATGCTTGATGCATCTTTTTATTTTTATGTTAGTTTTCGATATGTGTGCTGGACACACGTTTATTTTGATATGCTATTAATGCAATCTATGGTTGTGTTCTTGTTTTTATATGCTTGTCTTGTTGATGATATTCGTAATATATCATTATGATTAGACATATTAAGCATAGTTATTTTGTGAGATATTGAATGATCAATATGTCATTGTTATTGTGTGTTGAACTGTCAGTTTAACATTGATTTTATAATAGGATAAGTGCCTATTATATGATGATCAAATTAAGGGGGAGTAACCCTTAAAGGGGAGATTTTAAGGTCTCCATTTTCCGCTGCGACTCTAATTGTACAAAATACATTGAGTTGTATGTTTTGTGCAGAAAGGCTAAGATTAAGGGGGAGATTGTTGAGTGTTGTATGACATTGACATTCAATGTTGCACTTGATGTCAGACAGACTTCCTGCGACATTGTCTGTGACATAGTCGTAACTAATTTTATCATTTCCTAGTTTTATTTATTATTTTAATTAATAAATTAGTTTTATATATCTTAGAATATATGTGCATGTCCACGAAATAAATATTTTAAATAAATGGATATATACATATTAGATATAT
The DNA here is from genome assembly GCA_026008535.1 of Perilla frutescens. Taxonomy (NCBI): domain Eukaryota; kingdom Viridiplantae; phylum Streptophyta; class Magnoliopsida; order Lamiales; family Lamiaceae; genus Perilla; species Perilla frutescens. Next base: position 32,093,218 of record BRKX01000012.1, read on the forward strand.
TATTTAAAATAGAGTTTGACGAAGTCAAAACTCTATCTCCTATTTTTTTAGGTTTAGCGGTTTTCTCTATTTAATTCTTTTTCTTTTTCAGAAATTATATTTACTGGAAATTCAGAAAAATAGGATGAACGTGGGTGAAGCTTTCAACCACGTCTTGGAGGCAGTTTCTTCCAAACACGTTGAAGTCATGGCGAGGAGCGGTTATCGTCAACTCATGTTTAAGAAAGAGAAGACGTGAGCCTTGTAGGATTCAAGTGAAGAAGCATATAAGGGATATGATCGACACTTGAAGAATTATTCAAGCACAAACCATCTTTCCGCTGCGTGAGAAGATTGAAGAGCTTGAGTCACAAACTTAGCATAGATTTCGTTCTTCGTTCCTTCTTCTTTCTTAATGTTTATTGTTGTACAATCAATTCACGAGAGTAGGTTGTACAAGTTAGGATAGATAGCAAGGTTGTGAAATCATTGCTAGTTTGTCTACAAATTAACAGTAGGTTAATTTGTATTTTTGAATTCATTTTGGTTGTAAATTAGGATTCGTGTATTTTATTTGATGTGTCAAGAGCCTCAGCGTCTGACATCATCAAATTAACAGTTGTTTTGGCTCGTGGAAGCTTAATTTCACCTTGTGGCAATCACATACATGTTGTGTATGATTTAAAATTATTTCGTGTGTTATTGTATTTTTATTTCCAGCATATTTGTGTTAAAATAGTTGTGTTAATTATCTTTGACATTGAGTTTGACATTACGATTCTGTGTCAAATTTCAGTGATTTTGGTAACAAATTTCAACAAACATAATTAACAATTTACATATAATCTTATTAATTTTGTGAATTTAAAAACAAAATATTATTCAATTTATCCCAAAATAATGTGTGATTTAATCTATGAATATTGGTCTACTTAAAATGTAAAAATTATTAATTAAAAAATAATAAAACTAGAAATTAAAGAACTGAATCGTGACAGATCGAATAAGATTCAAGGCGACGGAGTATTATTTTTAATAATAAAAATAAATATAAAACAAATTTATAAACTAGGCAACGAAAGTTATCTGGATAATAAATTAATTATAAAATAAAAATTCAGAAATGAGACGACGACCGATAGAATCGCGTTATTATTTTTTATATTAAAAATAAATATAAAATAAATTTATAAATTAGGTGATGGAGTATTATTTTTAATTCCGTATCCATTTCCGTCACTCGATTTATGTTTTCTTGATGTGTATGCAGTGGACTTTTACACGGTGTCACAAATTTTGGGAGGAAATAGTGAAACCGCATAGATGAGTTTCATCATTTTAAGAAGAGAAATACTCCCTCCGTCCCAATTATATAGTCCCTTTTACTATTTTGAGGTATCCCAATTATATAGTCTCATTACTATAAATATCATTAATTTTCATAGTAATGTACAAATAAACCTTTGTTGAATCTTGGAAATTAAAAAAATAACAACTTAATATTGAAAGTCATAAATATTTAATGAAGCTACTATTAGAAATTTAGCTTTAATGTCTTGTTTTCATAAATATTTTTAATCTACGTGCGAGAAGAAATGAGACTATATAATTGGGACGGAGGGAGTAATATAGAAGAAAATAATAAGAAAACAGGAATCAATTAGTACCATCATTTTAACTTTTAAGAGGAGGAATAATAAAGAAGAAAAATAATAAGAAAGCAAGATATCGTGTTGCGTGGGGACCAATACGCTAGGGATATTAATTATGAATTAGTAGTATTAAAATTGATTAAAGTCGCCACCAACTCTAAAGATAGTATATTAAATATTTACATCTGACTTCTTCGATTCGTGCGTCACGTGACCATGGTGGCCCACCATAAATATCTTACAAACCTCTCCCTTAACCATAGTCAGTGCAGGCGACATTTCCACCGTATATTCGGGAATTGAATTGAATTGTGATGTCCAAAATAATCTTATATATTTTATTATTACGGTAAAATATTCGGGAATTGATTTACATATTATGTATAGTGTGTGATGAATTGATTATTTCATGTGTAGTTATTAACAAATTATCTTTAGACAAATGATGTGGCCGACTCGACTTAGAATATATTAATAGATTCAAATTACTTTAATTATGAATTCACACATTATAATATTGTGTTACTTCATAAATAACAAAATCGATAGAAAATTCAAAGAAATATTTTGATTAAAAAGTACCAAAATGCATACATACAGACTGATTTTCAGTCTTGTATTTATGCATGTGCATACGTATAAAATTAACAAAAATGATAAAATATTGAATTAGATATAGTTGGATTAACGAATAACTACATATGCCCATTTACGTAAAAAGTTAAATTGTTCGAAAATATAGTTCGAGTAATTGATATCAATGCTATTCTCGATCAAAATTAATCGTTAATTTACCTTATAACAGCCTGTATTTTAGTCAAATATATTGGTTATTTTGATAAATGATTTTTGTAATAAAAGTGTGATATTTACAAGTATAAAATAACATACATACATATGAATCAAAAGTGTGATATTTACAAGTATGAAATAACACACACACACACACACACACACACACACACATATATATATATATATTCCGTCACATATCTCTCGGTCCGGTAAACTCCATATTACACCCACACTTAGTTCATTACTGTCACAATAAATCTAATGTTAGACCTCTCATTTGTCACAATAGATTTATTGTGCTATTTAAAAAAGTTTATTATGACAATAATGTACTAGGTGTGGGTGTACCATGAAATTTTCCAGTCCGGTAATTCTCTCACAATCCCACGTGCATTATGATAAATCATATATTCATCTAAGATCTCTCATCTATGTATGGCTTATTAGCCTTACACAGAGAGAGGGGGGCCGAATGCCGTTTTTCCACCGTAATAATTATTATATATATAAATGATATTGATTGGAAAATAAAAAGGAAATCTTACATATATTTTCAAATGGGCCAAATAATTTAGTGGCAACTTCAATAAAAAAATATTGGTAATACATAAATGTAATTCCCATATCCATGTCAATAATCAATATTGTACGCAACATTATCAACATTTTTTTATATATTGTATTCTTTAAATCCGATGCAACTTATGAAATCCAATTCGCTTGTTATTATAAATAATATTGAAAGTAAGGTTATATTTTAAATATTGTGCAGATAATAAAATTTTAAAAAGACTAAAACATCATTCATTTCCTAAACTATTTGAATTTTTTCAAATTTATCACAAACTAACACTTTTATAAATTTATTAATTGAAAACATAAAGTATTAAAAAATAATAAAATATAACCTCAAATTAATTTTTTGGCCAAAATCAGGTATAAAAAGGTGTTAAAAAATTATAATAAAGATATTATATATGTCATAGATTTGAGTAAACCACAAGAAGAAAATTCAAATATTTAGTCCAAACATAAGGTAATTTTTAACCTAAAATGTATGTATTATATATAAATTTGCTTATTTTTAATAATTTAAATATTTAATTAATAAACATATTAATTTGATATTTATTTTTTTTTTGAGAAAAATTTGATAAAAATTTGAGAAAGTAAAAATAGGTTGAAATATAAATAATGATTTCATTTGCTATAAACACTATTTGTCCCGCACAAATGCCATTTTAGCATAGTGTCCCGCACAAATGCCATTTAAGTTCTGCTAAAACCAGCAGCCAAACAGCGACTTCCTATCCCTAACCATGGTTCCGTAACATACGCCAATAATTAGCCCAGTGCGCAGTGCGCACCCGGTTAACCCTAGCCGCCACTACCGCAAAACCTAGATGTCTTCACTTATATAAATAACCACACCCTCCAACACCTTTATTCATCAGTTCTACATTTCAGCTAGCGTCACCCTCTTCACCCCTCCCTCTCTCACTCTAAATATCTATGGCTGAAGTTGAGTTTAGGTGTTTCGTCGGTGGTTTGGCTTGGGCCACCACTGATCAGTCGCTCGAGCATGCTTTTTCTCAATTTGGCGAAGTCATCGAATCGAAGGTCCGTTGTCGCAGAGATCATCGGTTCCGTCCCGATTCGCTCTGATCTGTTAACGTTACTGTTACTGTTACTACTGTTACTCTATCCGTTACTACTACTGTTACTCTTTCTGTTACTAATTTACCTCTGAAACGGTACGTTCTATCTTCCTCTCTCATCATAGAGTTGAAGATCGGATAAAATCGCTTTTCAGTTTTTTTCTTCTATTTTTGGTTCAATTGATCGAGATCTGCTGTCGATCTGATCGGATCTGATGCTTTTGCTATTTTTGTTGTATGTTTGCGCAGATCATTAACGACCGTGAGACCGGGAGATCCAGAGGCTTCGGATTCGTCACTTTTAAGGATGAGCAAGCCATGAGGGATGCGATCGAGGGGATGAACGGTCAGGATCTGGACGGGCGCAACATCACCGTCAACGAGGCTCAGTCGCGCGGTAGTGGAGGAGGCGGAGGAGGCGGCGGTGGATTCCGTGGTCCACGTCGTGAAGGCGGTGGTTATGGCGGTGACGGGGGTGGTTATGGACGCCGCGAGGGTGGTTATGGTGGCGGCGGTGGCGGTGGTTATGGACGTCGTGAGGGTGGTTATGGTGGTGGCGGCGGCCGTGGAGGTGGTGGCGGTTACGGTGGAGAGCGCGGCTATTCGAGAAGTGGCGGCGCTTCAGAGGGTAGCTGGAGGAGTTAGTCGTTTAGATGTTATGAATTGTTACTGTGTTCGTCGTTTCGGTGATTTCGTGTGTTATGTTTTGTGGTTCGTGGCTACCCTTTATTTTTGACATCTAGGCTCTTGTTGAAACCCTTAATTGTTTGTAAAAACCATACGTTTGCAGATTTCTATATTGAATGAAGTAGATTGAGGTTTTCACAGAATTATAATGTTTTTATTATCCGCTGTTTTAGTTTTATTTTGTCATTATATTTCGTACATTGGAATTTGGAAATCTTATAAAAAATACTAATCATGTTATCATGAATTTAATAGATTGAATCGTTGTGGAAAATTATGGTTTGAAAAATATCTTAATACAATTATCGTTATCTTATATAATTTGCCGTATTTGTCATGTAGAGAATATTCTAAATTCTAAATTTCAAACGGATATAAATATGGAAAATGTAATTAAATTGTGCAGCCTTGAGATTTTAAAATTAATTTGTGATAATTATCTGATTTTAGTCCCTTTCTTAAGAATCTAAATTTACTATTTGACTCGAATTGTGTCGTTTCTGTGGTTGCTAATAGTAGCAAGTTGTGTTGATTACATCCCCACAGAAAATTGTTTATAATATTTAATTTTGATAGTGCTTTATGTATTTTGTACATATTTTATTTTATATGTGAATCTGGTGATTTTACAAAATTCACGTTCCAATTTTTTTTAATCAATAACATAAAACATAATAGTCATTTGTGAAATTTTCTTACATCCATTAGATATGTTTAATAATAGTAATATTTATTGGATATTTACAAAAATTATTTACGTTCAATTTTCTTATTAATAAACGAATGAAAACTTGAATCTTCGAGTCAACTCGGCCTGATTTGGATAGGTACCTCAAATTGTCGATCTAAATGCGACCATAATAAAATTGTCCGCATCCATGTGATCTTTTGAGGATTATATTTAGACATAAGATCAAATACGCTTCGACTATTCGGTACTCACATTTTGGATGCCGTTAATAATTCCATTAGATTTTTTTTTTTTAATTTTAGTATATAAATGATAATATTACTTGCTAGAAATTAATGCCAATGGGCCCCCTCAATAAAAAAAAAAAAAATACACTATACCTATGGTTATCAGCCCAAATACTGCCGTCTCTCTCGCTTCGACTCTCCCCCTCGTTCTCTGTCTCTCTATATCTCTCTTATTCTCTCTGAGAGGCCCTTCTTTTTTATTTTACTATGAGCCCTGAAATGTCAGTACTGGGCCCGTTTATATACTAAAATGACAAAAAAAAAAAAAAAAGGAAATCATACTTCAACAAAAGGGGTAATCTGAACTATTTTTAAAAATTGAGATGCTATTTAGATCAGATAATCAAAGAGGGCACAATGTAAACTTGAAGAAAACAGTCGAGGCAGCGGAAGGTGGAAAAGGTTGCATTTTCAGTGGCGGCGGAGAAATTAGAATGAGTAAGGTGATGTGGTTGTTAGGTTTTGTGGTGTTAGATATGATTGAAATTGGGTGAGGAATTCGGTAGAAGAATTTGTATTCGATCTCATTTTCCGGGATGAAATCAACGACCTCTATCTTCCACCCAACTTTTAACGCCCACGAACACACACTCAGATCAAATTTGTTTTTAACGATCATGTTAAGGAAAAAAAATTCCAACCTATTCATTAGTTTCAAATTTAATTCTAAATGTTTGGGTGTTTTAACATAAATGACTCAATATTTTCAATAAAAAGAAATGTCATCTTGATTATTTTTTTGACAAAAATATCATTATGTTATATAAGTTGTCTAATTTACTTGAGTAAAGTTATCCGAAATCGTCTAGGAGAACATTTTTGACAAAAATGTCTGGTCATTTGTAGGAGTGGTGTGCAAAACCAAACCAAACCAAAATCAATTTACTTTGTTTGGTTGGTTTGATCATTTTTTCTTTAATTTTGGTTTGATTTTAAAAATTAAAACAAAATTATAGTTTGGTTGGGTTTCAGTTTAATTAAAAATATTTTGGATAAAACCGAACTAACCAAAATATACATGTACTATATTTATAATTTATAATTATAATACTAATTATATCTAAATTAATAAATTTAAAAGGTATTATATATCTAAATAATATTTATAATTCTAATATTTAGTTTTAATTTTATAATTTTTAAAACATTTACTTATTCAATGTATTATTTGTTATCTATTGAGTGCATGTTATTCTCTTTAGATATAATTATTTCGAAAAAATAAAAATAATCATTGAAAATTCGGTTAAATTGAAAACCAAATCAAACTAACCAAAGAATTATGGTTTGATTTGGTTCGGTTATATATATTATTTTGATTGGTTCATCTTGAATTTTTTTAAGAAATTTTTATTTGGTTTTGTTAGTTTGGCTCGATTTTGCACCGAACCAACCATTTGCACATACCTAGTCATTTGTGTTAAAATGTTCAAACGTTAAAAACTGAAAATTAAATTTTAATAATTAAAATGTTGTATTATTTTTGTTAAAACATTCAAAAAAACATATACTGATAATTAAATTATAATTTATTTTTATTTATTAGTATTATTATTTTTTCCCCGAAACAGAGGCCCAAGTTTTAAAAAAAAATGAGTTGGATTGGGAAAGATGAGAAAAAGAGAGAAATGAGTCTCTCTTTATCTTATTCATCAAATCAAGTGTAACGACAGCCGCTTTGCCGCTTCATTCAAATTCTTCCCCTGCAACTTTCTCAGATTCAGGATTCCCACTCTCTTTGCGAATGATTATTTGTTTTTTTTCTTTATAAAAAAAAAAGGTTTATAATGTAAAATTCAAGTTGCAAATAGAAATACATCTAAAAAAAATTAGGCGCAATTTCATACCGTGTTTCATGCATAGATTCAATACGATTTAACAATTTCTACAAATTATGAAGAAAAAGTAAAATGGACGTTAAGAGCTAATGTAATGATTAATAAATGAAATATCAAATATCATCAAGATTTTATTAGCTAATGTAATGATTAATAAATATTGTGAAGACATTGAATCTAGATATTTAAGTAGTAATAAAAGACCACACAAAAAAAGTTTGGGCCGTGAAAGATTTTAGGTTCGAACTTCTTTTCCTCGACTAAAAATAAAATGAAATAATGGGCCGGGCTTGATCTATCTAATATGTAGAAAAAATCAATTAAGAATATCGTTTGAGCGTATTAAAGCAACAACCGCCCTCTTATTATTTCCCCATCTTCCAAGTCCAATTTGCACTCTAACGCCCCTTATTCAATAAGTAGTTTTTACAATTTCAAAGCTTAACCATTAAAGCTCCAAGTTCTTGCAGTGGCATGCAGTGATTAATGTTACAAAATAGTTGTCAGAACATATATAATTGAGAAAGGCATAGAATTGATGTGGCTCATTAACATTGTGTTAGCTACTTTTATGTACCAAAAATAGATATATTTTATACATGGTCGATCCTGACATTTCAGGGACCCATAACAAAACTAAAAAAAGGGACCCTCATATATATATATATATATATATATATTTTTTATGAGCATTTTGAAAAAAATTAAGTGTTGTTTTCATCCATAATTTTAAAAAAGTGTAATCAATACCTACAATGAGAAGCAAAATTATCAATAAGTTCATGAAAATCCCAATATCTAATTTTTGAAAAATAAACTTAATCTAATTTTCACTCATCCTATAAAATATGAGATAAAAAGACAACATATAAATAGACTTTATTATTGTAAATATGATACAAAATATTTTATTGTTATCGGTCTATATTTATTGATAATATTCGAAAAATGAAAATTGTTAGACTTGAATAGTAACTTCTCGAAAAATAAATAAATTGTTGATGCATATATTTTTTTTTATTAGACCTTGTATTAAATATTTTAAAAACTATAATTTTAAAATATAATGTTAACATAAAAATAAAAATAAAAATTGGGGCCTCCAATAAAATGGGGCCCATGGATAGTGGCCCACCTGACACCGGCCCTAATTTTATAATGCATAGGAATATAGATTGCAGAATAGTGTAAGATATCTATAACCTTGAAATCCTAACAGATTGGAATTAGGAAATAAATTTGAAACTAGAAAATGAGCCCAAATATAACATAGCTCTTGCGAATAATGCTAGAGATGGAATTATATTGATGCATGCATTCTCCCACAATATCTTGTACCATCCGAAAGAATCTTTGTACCTTTATTAATTTCCAGTGTACGAGTTTATATATAGGGCATAAATATAGTTGCAAAACTTCCCTTGAATCCCATTTTCTGAACTAATACAGATTAAATATCTATCTTTACAAATTAATATTACATCTACAACCCAAATTTACACTCTGTTTTTCAAATAATACTACTGTTCATTCAATTTTAATTTTAATACATCATTTAGCTGTCTAAATTTTTGGGCCTACTTTTTCATAAATATATTCTTCTCTTTTTAGGCATTTGTTTAAGCAATGGGGTCTAACTTTTTTACCGGGTTCAAACTTCATATTATGATTGAGCCTAATCACAAATAATAAATTATCACTACATTTAAACTCTATTTTTATATTGTAAATTTTCATCATTCTATTTAATTTAGTATACTTTTAGGTTAATTAATATAATTTATGGTATTTATTTTTATTGAAGTAGAACCAACCATCTAATTAAAAAACTAAATTATGTATAAAAAATAAAATTTTTATAATTGTAGAGGCCCTATTTTTGCATAGGTCCAAAGGCTAGGCCCACGGCTACTTGAAGGTTTAAAGAACCAAATAAGATTGGCGCCTCGTTGAAGAAACCGAACTCTCGGTTTTAACAGAGTTGTGATCAAAGTTGGCTCCAAAGTTGGAACAACTTTGCATACGAAACAGAAATTTAGAAATAGAACAACGGATTGAAATTTTCACGAGATTATATTTCTATAACCTCGCGAAATGCCTCAGGGTGAAATCTTCACTATATAGAATATGTGAATTACAAAAACACTACTAGACAAACACTAACTAAAATATTAAGACACTTTATCTCTTTCTTCACAGAAAGTTGAGACTAAAGTTGTCTTAACCAAATCTAGTAGAAAATCTGCAGAATACAAAAACTCGATCTATAATCTAAATAATTCTCTATGAACTTGTGTACCTAATCTATGAATATAAATCCTTTTTATACTAAACTAATATCTTGATCTCCACTCCACACGATCTCCACACGAGCTCCACTACTTCACAGTTCTTTGAATATAGCCGATGGTTATCCATATCCCACCAAACTAGGAACCGCCAATATCTCCAAGACTCTCTCCAAGACTCGGTCAACTTGGCATGCTCTAACACTTCCTCAATCAACACAATAACCTACACACAATAAATCAAAGAAAGACAAAATAACAATCATAGATAAATATCGAACCTAACGGTTCCAACAATCTCCCCCTTTTTGTCTTTCTTTCCAAAACCAAACAATCTTAAGTAAAATACGGTTCTCCCCCTGAAACAAATAAACACAGATCATAATGCTCCCCCTGTCACCAAAATGCAAAATAAACTTTTATGGTTAAGTTTCAAAGTTGCTCTCCCTGTCAGAACAACTTCAATATAAACTGATCATCAAAAGAACATAATCAAATCTGACAGAGCATCCTCCATCAGAATAGTAGCAAAAACAAGTTAAGTTTGTTCAGGAGCAAAGCAAAAACAAATAAAAAGTTAGTTTGTTTTAGAAATTCTTCCAGCCACAAAAGAAATTTTTAACTGCAACAGACTGCAGCCTTCAAGCTCTTCAAGCTTTCACAAGCTTTCACAACTTTCAGCTTCATTCCTCGTCCGCATCTTGACCTGCACCCCTTTGACAGCTTGGTCCTTCATCTCCCCCTTTTTGGAAAGAAAGAAACCTTTGTAGCACACGCCGCTGTCTCTCAAAGATAGTGATATGCTCCGACAAGAAATGAATTTGTTCCTGCAAAAGAAACACAGGAACAAAACAAAAGAGTTCTTCAATTGGAGCATCTTTGTCAGTCACTTCAATCCAAGGGAGATCCCTTGTGCGGGTGTCAGCAAGGAAGGCTTGTTGGACAATCTGTAGAGGCAGCCGATCGGAGAGAACATCCTTTTTGGTAAGCTTGAGACCTTGATCAATCAGCATGTTGAATATTAGGGAAGGGACAATGAGCTTCTTGTTGGATTTTGTCATAGCAATCTCGGATATGGCATTAAAGATCCTCTGCCCTAGGTTCACTTTCTCTCCTTTGAAGATTTTATACATCAAACACACATGATCAAACGGCACAGTAGTTGTGTTAGAGGTAGGTAGCCAATTCGAAGCACAAATTTTGTGAAGGGTGGAAAATAGCGAGGTAAGAACCGAGGCAAGCCTATTTGGTTTCTTATTTGCAATCCATTGATCTGCCTTCCCTCCAGTCACAACATCAGCCATATTGGCTTCAAACTCATCATCAACTTCATCATCATCCTCAACCACATTAGGCACACCTAGGAACTTGTTTATACGTGAAGGAGTTAGTGAAAACCTTCCCACGCACATACACCTTCCCGTACAACTTCGAGGAGTGATTACTAAATTCATGAGTTAAATTCGCATAAAAATGGTGAACTGCCTCAGCCACAAATGGTTTCACATATGTCACAGACCCAAGCACCTTTCGTTTCTCCAAAAACACAACCAAATTATGAGAAGCAAAATCTTTCAAATCCACAGAATGATCATTCAAGATTTTCCTACTCTTAAAATGTTCCCAATTCTTTTTACCAACATCAGAATAAAAGAGAGGGGATAAAGCCTTCGATACCTCAATGTCAGATTCTGAGTCGTCCTCTGGTGCAGAACGAGCAACACTTCGCTTGGCCCTCTTGGCAGCCTTGCTCCGAGATTTAGATGGCGGTGAAGGAGCGAGCTTCCATTTTCCTTTCCTGGAGGCTACGACTTCTTCCTCCTCGTTATCCTCCTCGAATTCTAACTCTTGAGCCGAAGGTGTATGCTCATCCAACTCGTTCTGTAGCTCCTCCGCTTCACTCTCCTCGGCTTCAGGGTCGCTATCGAGATGGATAGGCTCCGATTGAGGCTTCGAAGAGCTGCCGGTAGTGTGGAGCCTCTTAGAGCGTCTCTTCGGAGGGGTTTTCTTTGGTTTAGCCATCTTTTTCTTCCGAGAGACAACCGGCGACTTGGCAGGAGCATCGACAGGGACTTTTTCTTCATCCTCCGAGAAGGGAACCTCGACCGGACCGCCATCATAAGACTCCGATTGAGTGTAGTGAGAGAGAGGGTCTAGCGGCTCTTCCTCTGGAGAAACGAGAACCGGCGTGTCAAGCATGGGCATAATTACTCCGTTAGGGGCAAGAATAATTGCCTGAGAGCTTTCCGACTGGGAGAAGGAGATCTCCGTCGAGGTCGGTGCCGGAGCCGGAAGTGGAAGAGGGGTCGATTGGACCTCTGCACAGCTCCCCATCTCAGGGGATATCTCCATTGGAGCATTTCCTCGGGACGGCGAGAGAAGAACCGTCGGTTGGAGAAGAGGAGTCGTTTCCGGAGATAACAACCGGAAGGGATTTGGGATGAGTGAGCGAGGCAGTGGAGTTAGGGTTGGTTGTGGGGGGAATGTGGCGAGTTGTCGAAGGTAAGCGGTGGCTTCTGGGTCGCTCATGAACTCTTGAAGTTGCTTGAATTTTTCCGGAGTCATGGTGACCGGCGACGATGAGGGGTTCAGAGGGTTGGAGACGATGAAAGGAGACGAAGAGATTTTGGGGGAAAAATTTTAGAGTGATTGAGAGTGATATAACCAGGAATCTTCTGTGGATGAATTATAAAGTGAAATAGAGAAGCAAGGAAAAGACAAGATTTTTTAAATACAAAGAGTAACAAACAGATTCGTCCCGCCAGAAAAATAGGAGTCAACATTATTAAAGATATAGTCAAAATGAGATATTAAAGGAGGAGTAAGATACACTTCCAGATGCATTCAACTGAATTTCAAAAAAAATTCCACCTCTTTTTTTTATATATATATATATATTTATTTAGAGCAACTGTTGTCAGAACCAAACAACGTACTTTCAATACATCATTGAAAACTTTTTAAGAAGAGAACAGATGACGAATAGATGAATAACCAAGAGAATCTCATAAAAACCACTTATCTGAGGTCTTTGACCTAGTTATATGGTTTTTTAAGAACGATCATGATTTCACCTTTTACAAGCTTTTACATCCTCGAATCTGCTCAACTTCACAGTTAACAATGATATATTAAAAGTATGACAACAGTTGAACCAACTTTGCACATCATATAGAACACAAGCCAAGAGATTTTCTCAAAATCGAGAATCTCTCGTAGCTTAATGCTTTTGTAAACATATCAGCCAGTTGAACATCTGTACTAATATACTCCAACTTTAATAGCTTCTTTTCAACTAAATCCCTAATCAAATGATACCTTAAATGGATGTGTTTTGACTTTGAGTGATGAACAGGGTTCTTTGCAAGGTTGATTGCACTTGTATTGTCACACAGCATCACCAAGGGGTTACTCTCTAATCCGTAGTCATCCAACATTGATTTCAGCCAAATCAACTGAGTTGCACAACTTCCGGCTGCCACATACTCCGACTCGGCAGTTGACAGCGAAATACAGTTTTGCTTTTTGCTGTGCCAAGATATGAGGTTGTTGCCAAGGTAACAACAGCCACCACTTGTGCTTCTCCGATCATCAGTTTCACCAGCCCAGTCGGCATCACTATATCCAACAAGATCTGTGGTTGTGTCTTTTATGAACCAAAGTCCCAGTTCACAAGTACCAGCAACGTATTGAATGATCCTCTTTACTGCTTTTAGATGCTCCTCCTTTGGGCATGACTGGAAACGAGCACATGCACAGACACTGTACATGATATCTGGCCGGCTTGCGGTCAGGTACAGAAGACTTCCGATCATCGATCTGTACAAAGTTGGGTCCACTTCAGGCCCAACTGCATCTTTCGAAAGTTTCTCAGTTGTGCTCATGGGGGTTCTCATGTGCTTTGCAGTTTCTAATCCAAACTTCTTCACAAGATTCTTTGCATATTTCGTCTGAGAGACGAACACTCCACTTTCTTTTTGCTTGACTTGAAGTCCGAGGAAGTTGCTAAGTTCCCCAACCATGCTCATCTCAAAGGAGGTAGACATGGCTTCCACAAATTCTTTCAGGGCTTTTTCACTTGTTGACCTAAATACTATGTCATCGACATATATTTGAGCTATGGTTAGGAAATTTTTCTCTTTTTTGAGAAAAAGTGTCCTATCTGCATGTCCCCTGAAAAAACCAAAGTCAAGTAAAAACTCGGTTAGTCGACTATACCAAGCTCTAGGAGCTTTTTTTAGTCCATACAGAGCCTTGTGAAGTTTGTATACATGATCGGGTTTTGATGGGTCTTCGAACCCTTTGGGTTGTTCCACATAGGCTTCCTCTTCTAGAATTCCATTTAAGAATGCTGCTTTGACGTCCATCTGGTGAAGAGTAATGTTAAGGTAACATGCAATGGCAAAAAGTAACCTAATGGACTCTATTCGTGCAACGGGTGCAAAAGTCTCATCATAGTCAATGCCTTCTACTTGAGTGTAACCCTAGGTAACTAAGCGTGTCTTATTTCTAATGATATTCTCAAATTCATCAGTTTTATTCTTGAATATCCACTTAGTCCCATAACATTAATACCAGAAGGTCTGGGCACAAGTGTCCAGACTTTGTTCCTTACAAACTCAAGTAGCTCAGTTTGCATAGCACTTATCCAAAACTCATCTTTTAAAGCTTCAGCAGCATTCTTAGGTTCAATCATGGACAAAAACACAATCGTGCCAACTTCATGTATGACACATGATAAACATACCATCCTTACCATCTCCTTATAGTTGGCAACAGCTTTACCTCGTGTTCGGACCCCTTCGTGAACATCTCCAATGACTTGATCAATTGGATGATCTTTGCGAATTCTCTTTGGAGGGTCTCTTCGAACACTACTTTGAATTTCTGCCGGGATTTCTGAATCGTCAGGCTCGGATTCAGGTTCATCAGGAGGTGTGTCCGAAGTGGGCTAAACTTCAGGGTCAACTTGTTCTACTTCTGTAGTACTTGTACTTCCCTGTATCTCAATTACACCGTCAGTATCATCAGTAGGAGTATACAAACTAGCCATATCATCAAACCTTACATTTACACTCTCCATTACAGTTTTGGTCCTGAGGTTATACACACGATAAGCATGACTGTTGAGGGAGTAACCAATAAACACACCTTTGTCACTTTTAGGGTCAAACTTGTAAAGATAGTCCCTATCATTCAAAATATAACAAACACAGCCAAATACATGTAGATATTTAAGGTTGGGTTTTTTACCATTTAGAATCTCATATGACGTCATGGTGGTTCCGGTTCTTAAGTTAACTCGGTTACTTACATGGCATGCAGTGTTTAAAGCTTCAGCCCAAAACCGTTTGGCCAACTTCTTTGAATGCAGCATCACAGTTGCCATCTCTTGTAGGGTTCTATTCTTTCGCTCGGCCACACCATTTTGCTGGGGTGTCTTTGGTGATGAGTACTCATGATGGATTCCTTCTTTCGTGCAGAAGTTGAGGAGTTGAATATTCTCAAACTCCCTCCCATGATCTGATCTTAGTCTCTTGATACAAGCGTGGTAAAAATTTTTGATCTTAGCATACAACTCCAAGAAGGAATCATATGTTTCACCCTTGTTTCTCAAAAATTTTACCCAAGTATACCTAGATAGATCATCTACAATCACAAAGGAATACCATTTACCTCCAAGGCTTTCAACTTCAGCTGGTCCCATAAGATCCATATGTAGAAGTTCGAAGCAGCTTTGAGTTGAGAAAGGTCTCTCAGCAGTTGTCACAACAGGGTGCGACGCTTTGACTTGTTTTCCTTTTTGACAATCTCCACAAAGACTAGGACTTGCAATGTTCAACTTGGGAACTCCTAGGACAGCATTTAGTCTTTGGAGATTCTTCATATTACAGAAGTTGGTGTGTCCCAATTTTTGATGCCAAAACTGTACTTCATTTATCTGTGCACTCAGACAACTGTTTCGGTTAGTCTCATAGATATTATTGGAAGACCTTACCCCTGAGATCACATGGTTCCCATTGCTGTCCATCACAGTTCACCTCTCTTTATCAAAGATGACGCTGAAGTTGTCATCACAGAGTTGACTGATGCTTATTAGATTTGCAGTCAGTCCTTCAACATGTGATACATTGGCCAGTTTTGGGAGACCAGGACTGTCCAAAGTTCCACGTCCAACTATCTTGCCATTTGATCCTCCTCCAAAGGTTACTTCACTACCGTTGATTCTTTGATAGTTTGATAGGTAACATCTGGAACCTGTCATGTGGCGTGAACATCCACTATCAAAGTACCAGGTGGTTGAGTCATTATCTGTTGACGCAGTGAAGACCACTTGGCAGGTAACAGTGGTAGTAACTTTGGGTCTCCATACCAGTTTCTTGGACTTGTCACCCTTACTCGTAAGAATGGGTTTTGATGCTTGCTTTCTCAGATGCGACTCCTTTTGTTGTTCCTGTATGAGCCTGTGATAGAAGGGTTTAATGTGTCCAGGAAGAAAACAATAAAGACAAATGTACCTCCTACGTTTCCTTTTTACTGATGAAGTGGAGGGAACTTCCTTGGCTTTTACAAATGGTTTTCCATGGGTAGACAAGATCCGAGTGAAGGCTGATCTTGCACTTGTATCATATCCCAGACCATGTGAAGTTACCTGAGTTTGTGATAGAACTTCATCGAGTTTTGAGGTTCCGGTGTTGAGTCTTTTGAAGGTCTCATCTGCATGATTGAGTTTAATCCTATATTGTCTAACTCAGTATCCTTCTTTGTCAGCATGACTTCCAGTTTTTGCAGTGAGGTCTTTTGCATAGAAACTTCCTCATTTAGTGACTCCACCACTTTGCACTGTTTAGACCACTTGATATACAGTTCTTTGTACAATTCCTGCATCTTTATCAGTAATTCCAGAATTCCTGCATCTGCAGTGGTTACAACAGTGTTGAAACAAAAAAGAGTTTTGTAATAAGACTCATCATACCTTTCAGAAGTTATCTCAACTTCTGTGAGCTTTGAGTTAACCATTTCAGAACATACTGCGGTTAAGGCTGCGTGCTCGTAGGTTGCTTCATCTGAGATTTCTTCCACAAATATTCCTGAGGTGTCCAGCTCACTGTCGCTAAGAGATAGGAATGTGACAGGCTTTCCAAGTTTCCTAAAAGTGTTGGCACATTCGTTAGCAAAGTGCCCATAGCCTTTGCACTCATAGCATTGGACTTTAGAGAAATATTTCACTTTCTTTGGTCTAAAGTGATCTGATGCAGCGCGTTTTATAATCTTGGGTTCTGTTCCAGGCGAGTTCATCTTTTCATAAATCACCAAAGGTCCAGACGAGTCATAACGAGGCTTGCGTTGTTCACCTCCTCCCTTTTGTTGTTTCCCTTTGCTAGCTCGAATGAGAGTGTTAAGTCTTCTGGTAAGAAGAGCATAATCAGGATTCTTTTCATTGATTTCTTCAAGATCTTCATCCTCTTCTGCGTCATAAGTTGCAGTTGACTTTGAAGTTGTCCCGACAGTCAAGGCAATTCCCTTCTTCTTATGTCCACCTTTTTCATTCAATTCCATCTCGAAGGTCTTCAAATCATTCATCAGTTTAGTAAAGTCCAGGGATCCAGTATTCGAAGCCATATCAATTGCAACCACCTTCATGTCAAAACGAGGTGTTAGTGTCCTCAAAGCTTTTGAGACTAACCTTTTGTTGGTGATCGGATCACCAAGATCAGTGCATTCATTTGCTATCTCAAGCAGCTTGTTGCAATAATCTCCAACATTTTCATCATCCTCCATTTTCATGTTTTTGAATTTCGTGGTAAGAATCCGATGTCTCGATTCTTTAATTCCAACATCACCTTCGCAATGTTGCTGAAGAATATCCCACGCTTCCTTGGCCGACTCACAATTTCTTATGAGTTTAAACATTTGAACATCTAAGGAGGATTGAATTGCGTTGAGTGCCTTATCATTGTAGGTAGCTTCTTCATTTTGTTCCCTGGTCCACTCTGAAGGAGGGGTGCGGTACGAGTATCCATCAGCATCCACGATTTTAGGATGCGTCCATGTCTTTTGTACGGCATTCCATGCTCTTGCATTAATCGATTTGATGCACGATCCCATTCGAACTTTCCAGAAGGAATAGTTCATGCCATCCAGAACAGGAGGTTTGTTGAACAACGGGTTCGTGCAATCCATTGTGCTTTACGAAAACAGGATCACCACTTAGTGTGTCAAGTGTCTGCTCTCGATGCCAATTGAAGAAACCGAACTCTCGGTTTTAATAGAGTTGTGATCAAAGTTGGCTCCAAAGTTGGAACAACTTTGCATACGCAGCGGAAATTTAGAAATAGAACAACGGATTGAAATTTTCACGAGATTATATTTCTATAACCTCGCGAAATGCCTCAGGGCGAAATCTTCACTATATAGAATATGTGAATTACAAAAACACTACTAGACAAACACTAACTAAAATATTAAGACACTTTATCTCTTCCTTCACAGAAAGTTGAGACTAAAGTTGTCTTAACCAAATCTAGTAGAAAATCTGCAGAATACAAAAACTCGATCTATAATCTAAATAATTCTCTCTGAACTTGTGTATCTAATCTATAAATATAAATCCTTTTTATACTAAACTAATATCTTGATCTCCACTCCACACGATCTCCACACGAGCTCCACTACTTCACAATTCCTTGAATATAGCCGATGGTTATCCACATCCCACCAAACTAGGAACCGCCAATATCTCCAAGACTCTCTCCAGGACTCGGTCAACTTGGCATGCTCTAACACTTCCTCAATCAACACAATAACCTACACACAATAAATCAAAGAAAGACAAAATAACAATCATAGATAAATATCGAACCTAACGGTTCCAACACTCGTGATCAAATGTTTTGAGGTTCGCACCTCGAAGCCCACCTCTTGAGGACCATACCTCGAGGTCGACACCTTATTCCTCGAAATCCCGAGGTCTAAAGCAAGAGTCCACGATCGAGCAGACTCAAGGAGAAGACTGGGTCAAAGTGTCCATTGAAGATAACCAAGACCCTGTCAAAAATCCTAAAAGGGATAGGAGAGGATCCCTAAAATATCAGGATTCAATTATTAGTTCACCAGTATATATATATATATATATATATATATATGCTCATCATAAACGGCAAGGGATTATACACGATATACACACAACTCTGGCAACTTCAATCAAGTTATAAACACTCATCGCATAGCTCCGCAAGCAACATTTACACAAGGCTCCATAACAGCGAAGCTCGACCCCCCTCTTTTACAAAATAGCTCTTATAATTCCGTAATTTATTCGTTTTATCTCTAATTAATTCGATTATGACTTGAGCGTCGGAGTCCATTCGATCGTCAACCCCCCGACGGTCCTTCGACTTCATGTGTTTTCTTTGTCTTGTAGATCGCCGAAGTCCGAACTCGAAGTACGATCAATTGTATAGATTTTTTTACCTCTACAGTTTGGCGCCCACCATGGGGCTCCGATCGATCACTTCAAGATGACGAACAACAACCGAAAGGATGCAACGATCGTTCCTTAGGAAGCCCGAAAAGACGGGGCAACCGCGACCCCTTCACCTGAAGGCGACGACGATGTTTCACGGCTTCTGCGTTCGATCCATCATCAATTAGATACCACCACAGTCACAGCCGCAGCGATCTAAACTGAGAACTCGGCCTTGAAGGCTAGAGTCGAAGCTATTTCGCAACCAAACCTTTTCCTGAACGGATCTGCACGAGCTCAACTGTCCCCGCTCTCACGATCCCGCATGTCAAATGAACTCCGAGAGCAGGTACTTATGAACTCGACACATGAATTGACTAACCATCTCAATGCAGGTACAAGCAAAAAACCCGCACTAAATAGTAAGGAAAAATGAAGACTTTCCTATAGGACCCCCTCCTGGATTCGAAGATTGTGAACCTGGATCGGAATCTGAGGTCGAGAAGAAGATCTAGCGATTGGATGACATATTGACCCGAATTCAGGGAGTTCCTGCTCCTATTAGAAAGACTGCACCAATGAGCTTTACAGATTCCCCATTCACCGACGAGATCAGCCTCGAAGAGATGCCCCCAAAGTTCACCTTCCCAAACATGAAGCTGTTTGATGGCGCATCCGACCCCGACGATCATGTCGCCCAGTATAAACAAAGATTGTTCACCACCACGATACCCCAACATGCACGAGAAGCCAGTATGTGTAAGGGCTTTGGATCTACCTCGTCGGCCCAGCACTCCAATGGTTCATCAACCTCCCTAACGGGACGATCTCGTCATTCGCCCAACTCAATGACCTCTTCGTCGAACAGTTCGCCAATAGCCGCAAGATTGAAAAATGCGCTGACAATCTCTACACAGTCGTGCAAAGGTCAGAAGAACCCCTACGGAGCTTCATCGGGAGATTTAGTATAGAAAAAGTATCGATCCCTAACTGCAACATCGATACCGCGATCTCTGCCTTCAGAAAAGGCCTTAGGAAAGACTCCAACCTCTACAAGGAGTTAACCAAATATCCCTGCAAAACAATGGAAGACGTGCTTGCTAAAGCCTGAGCCCAAATCAAATAGGAAGAAGATGAAGCAAACTCATCTAGATCTCATACCAGGAATGAACATCCAAGAAAAGAACAAAGAAATAACAGGACAGATAGATTCAGAATGGACCCTTATCCGCGAAACCCGTGATTCGATTCGTGAAACAGGCAAGATCAAGAACCCCAGGTCGATAGAAGACTCCCAGAATACAGCCTCTGCATATCACCATCGGAAGCGGTCCTAGCCTTCAAAGGACTCGGTCAGAATGTGAAATGGCCCGCAAAGATGAAAGCCCCAGATAATGATCGTGACAGGAACAAATTCTGCGAGTTTCACAATGACCATAGACACAAGACAGATGAATGCATCACCCTGAGGCTTGAAGTCGTGGAACTTTTAAAGTGAGGATATCTAACCAACCTTCTGACCCCCAAAGGAAAAGAAACCTGGTCACGAAGAGAAAATCAAAAAGAGACATAGCTTCCTGAACCCCCAAGGGTCGATCGTACCTTGAACTGTATAACGGAGGCTCAGAAGTGAGCGGAATCTCACAGTCCTCGGTAAAGAGACACTGTCGCTCGATAAAATATAACGGAAACATCCCCAGACATGCCAAACTAGCCGACCTCATCACCCTCGATTTCACCAACAAAGAAGCTTCTGATCTCTCACACCCTCACCACGATACACTAGACATTTCCTTGTTAATTTCTAATTGTTTGATTAAATGTATTCTTATAGATAATGGAAGTTCCTCTAACGTGATCTTTCTGAGTACCTTGAAACGCATACAGGTAAAAAAAACTGAAATTGTTAAAAGGTCGACCACCCTAATCGGTTTCAGCGGTGAGCACAAAGCCACGATGGGTGAAATCACACTTCCCATTTATATCGAGGGAATGAATATCTTCACCAAATTCCAAGTGATCGATGTACCCTCAGCCTACAATGTCATAATGGGAAGACCTTGGATCCACAAACTGCAGACGGTGCCATCAACTTATCACCAGCTCATGAAATTTTCCACACCCTAGGGAGTTTGTGAAGTCCGAGGCAAACAGATAATAGCTCGAGAGTGTTACCTCTCCACCTTCAAACACAAAGAAGCTATGGAGGTCAACCAAATTGAGGTCGGATCACCTTCAACCGGTACCGAAAATTGCAACCACGAAGAACCCGTAGTGGAAGACCTCAACGAAGTCTGAATTCATCCCAATTACCCCAACCACAAAGTGCAAATCGGGTCGAGGCTCACCGTGAAAATAAGAGAACAACTAATAAGATTCCTCATCGAGCACCACGACTGTTGCGCATGGTCTTTTGAAGACATGGCAGGTATCGACCTCTCGGTTATAACACACAAATTGCAGATCGATCCAGACAAGACCCCGGTGAAACAAAAAAGATGAAAGTTCACCGCCGAATAAAACAAAATTGTGGATGAAGAGGACAATAAGCTACTCAAATATGGATACATTAGAGAAGTGTAGTATCCTGAGTGGCTAGCCAGCGTGGTGATAGTAAAGAAAAAGAACGGCAAAAGCAGGCTCTGCATAGACTTCACTGACCTCAATCAGTCCTACCTAAAGGATTCATTCCCCTTGTCTCACATCAACGAGCCAGTAAACGCAACAACTGGAGAGCATTACATTTAAAACAGTATCATTTCTAAAACCTTTAGTGTCAATTTTCATTTTTTTCTTTTAAGATTTGCTTACTGACTTGAGCGTCAGAGTAACTAACAGAATCCCAAGAGCAGGGGGTCCTCACCCTCAAGGAGATAACGAGGTTTTGACCCCGAAGTCAACCTCACAAATGAAGAGTAATGTATTTGTTCGATATTTACCTTTCAATTCTTATTATTTATTTAAAGATTTGTTTGCTGACTTGAGCGTCGGAGTAACTAACAGAACCTCAAGCACAGGGGTCCCATCCCCCTTGGGATCCATAAGTCCCTAATTATGAGGATCTCGAACTCAGCGTCAAGAATAAAATTTAACCCTCGAAGCCAAACTGAAGATACCCCTACATTCAAACCCATAAATTCAAAATGTAAGATCGAATCTCAAAGTTCAACTACGACCCCAAAAAGTATGCTCAAGTTTGTTATATTATTCTGTTTAACTCCTATTCTATACATATGTGCCAACAATCGCAGTTCATACCCTCTCAAAGATATCAAGTTAAAAGCGAAACATTTAAACGGGCATACATAAAAGCAAAAAAGATCGGAGTCTCCGAATTAAGATTGGCAAAATGCCAAGTTGTCCAATTGCCCTCGCGAGAGGCAATTCAAAAAATATATATTTATATATGATTGTTTGTTTAAGAAAGAATGATAAAAGGAGTTGGTTCATAAAAAGAACAAATCTAGGCCTCATCACCGGCCTTGGCACCATCAACATCCTCTGCAGCTCCGTCCTCTTCTTGAACCTCGGGCTCCTTTTTGACCCCAACGTTGGCCTCAGCAGCGCGATCGCCCTCCTCCTCCATCTCGAGGAAAGATAGGTCGAGATCTAGCATCTTGGCTTTAATAACCTCGACCACCGCCGCTCCACCCTCCTAGTAGAAGGCCTCCTTGTAAGGTTTGAATTCCGCAGAATCGACCCATCTGTCAAAGTCAGGAGTTTTGTCAGTTGTTGCTCTAGCCCTAAGCGACGCCTCGAGTTCCTTCACCTTCACCTCAAAGATTACCAGCTCCTGCTCGGACCTCACTTGAAGGTCGAGGCTCTTCTCTAGCTGCACCTGGGCCTCCGCTGCCATCGCCCGTGTCTTGTTCCTCTCTACCCGCAAGGAAGATTCTCGAGCCGCCATGTCTCGCCTCTCCTCAGTGATCTTTTCGAGCTCTTCGAACATCTCGATAACTCTCTTCTCAAGGCCTTCTTCGTAGTTGGCAAGACGCTCCCGTAGCAGGAATTGGCTGTAAAGGACCTGAAATTGAAAGCCAAGCCTGTCTAAAAAAAAGATAATATTTAGCAAGTGTTCGTAGAGGATACCCGCAACATTTGGTCGAAGGACAGATAAACTTGTTGCTCAGGCTCTCCTTCTCATAGTCCTCGGGCATGCCTTGGTCAGTGATGGACTTTTGAACTTCCATGAAGAAGGGCCGAAGAGGGACCCCTTTGAAGCTCGTACCTGCGGAGGTCTGGCGAGAGGGGCGGATGGGTTCCACATCGACGATGTCATGGGAGGCAGAGGGCTGAGACACCACAGTGAAAGCTGAGATGCGGATCTTCGACTTCTTAGAAGGGGGCGGACTTTAGAGCTGTTCATCTGAAGATCTTTTGACGCCCGAAGGTGAAGACTCGTCCCTCTTAGCAGTCACCAAAGCCTTGACCTTAGCATCTGATGGATTGATTTTCAATTTTGCCATCTCGTCAAACAAGAATCAGCCACGGCGAACCTTTTCAAACTCGCAGAGTTCGTCTGAGAGAAGAAATGCTTCTTCAATACAAGCAGCTTCAACACCGACAAGGTCTCAGCGTGTAGGAAAACCTGCACAAGATAAGAAGGATTTATAAGTCTCAAATTGAGAATATACAACACAAGAGCTCACCTCAAGAACCTACGGGCTTTGCTAAAATCGGCAGGAGCGATCACGTCAGCTGAAGTCTGAGCAGGCACATAAACGAACTTCGGCTTCCAGTCCCTGGAGGAAGAAGGCAATTTCATTATCAAGGGGGGTCGATCCCCTACCCACTTAGTATAATAATAAAATCCAGGCTGACCAGCATTAGCTACCAGACGGTAAGCCGCATGCCATTCCCCGATGCTAGGTTCAGGAAAACCCAGCTCCTTCCACAGATAATACATCGCCAACATATGGAACCACCCGATCGGAGTAATTTGTGAAGGAGCGATGCCGTAAAAATGAGCGACCTTTGCGAAGAAGGGATGAATGGGAAGGCTAATCCCCTTCTCCATCACTAAAGTGTAGAAAGACGTAAAACCTGGTGGGGGTCGATGAGCTCGATCGACACGATTAGGAGTTTGAATCTTGACCCCATAATCCAATATCGGTGGTGAAGTGAGCCTTTTCACGAGGTCATCATTCACCTTCGGGGTGATCTCGAAAGCTTTAAACCTCTCATCCGCGGCCTGTGACTTTCATTCTGTCAGCAATTTTCCCCTTACCGGCACCACGTCGTGCTTGCTAATTACCGATCGGCCGACAGACCGAGGATAAATGGCCAACAACCTCTTCTTCTTCCCCTTTTCTGTGACCTTAACGATCACGGGAGTGTCGGAACTCCCCGACTGTTCTGACCCAGAATGATGTTCTGATTCATCCCCACCATAGCTCCTTATCTCCTCGGTGTTCGAGTCCCCGCTCGCGCTCATCATCAACACGAGAATGTTCGACAAACTAAGCAAACCCAAGAATTGACCGAAGAAAAATCTATGCCCGCCTAAAAATGATGAATCCCAGAAAGAACCGTCACCCACAAAAAAGCCACAAACTCCAAAATAGTCAAATAAACTTGCCCGGAAATAAATAATGCCACTCGATATTTCCAGAAACCTAAAATCCTTAGAAAAACCTAGAAATCGCCACAAATTCTCCAAAAATCGCCAAACATTCCAGGAGATGCTAAAGAGAAGTTATTTATCCTTAAAGATTACTTAAAACCTATGAAATAAACCTACAACTGCGTATCCGCCACACAAAATGATAAAGAGGGAAAAGAGGTAGAAGTTAACCTGAAAACCGTGCGGCAACGGAAATCTGAAAAGTTGGTAACAACCTCAGTAAGGACTCTCGAGCAGCGTGATAGGAGCGAAGTTGGTGGTGGAAAAAGTGAAATCTCTCAAAGTTTTTTCGGTAGAAAGGATTTTTTACAAAGAGTTTCGGTTGAGGAAAGAGACTCTTGAAATTCTATAGAATGATTGGAGAGGGAACAGTAGTTCCCTCGATATTTGAATTGAAAAATAAAGATAGCATGATCTGGACACACGTGTCCTCATCTAACGGTTAGGGATAACCTAGGGAATGGGAAAAGTGAGATCCGTACCCAAGGTCTGGAGCTCCACGAGGTTTGCTCTCACGGCCCCTTAAGCTCCCCCAGGACCTGCCTTCAGGTCTGGAGCTCTATAAGGTCTGCTCTCACGACCTCTTAAGCTCCCCCAGGACCTGCCTTCAGGTCTGGAGCTCCACGAGGTATGCTCTCACGACCTCTTAAGCTCCCCACAGGACCTGTCTTCAGGTCTGAAGCTTCCTGAGGTCTACTCTAATAAATTCATAAGCGTCCCCGGACTTATTTTAAGAACCAGAGCTCACGGAATGGGATTTTTCAAAGCCTATGACCTCTCTATGGACTCATCTTTAGGCATTGGTTCGAAACCAAATGAAAATTCAGAATCTAAAACGTGAAGATAAATCGAAATAGCAAATAAAGAAAACTCTGAAATTCATTACCCGATCCTTGAAATACAAGAATCAAGTAATGAGGAGCTAATTGTAGATGCCCTATTTTTGCATAGGCCCAAAGGCTAGGCCCACGGCTACTTGAAGGTTTAAAGAACCAAATAAGATTGGCGCCTCGTGATCAAATATTTCGAGGTCCGCACCTTTAAGCCCACCTCTCGAGGACCATACCTCGAGGTCGACACCTTATTCCTCAAAGTCCCGAGGTCTAAAGCAAGAGTCCAT
Source organism: Perilla frutescens (assembly GCA_026008535.1). NCBI lineage: Eukaryota > Viridiplantae > Streptophyta > Magnoliopsida > Lamiales > Lamiaceae > Perilla > Perilla frutescens. Next base: position 32,119,302 of record BRKX01000012.1, read on the forward strand.
GATCAAGCAGACTCAAGGAGAAGACTTGGTCAAAGTGTCCATTGAAGATAATCAAGACCCCGTCAAAAACCCTAAAAGGGATAGGAGAGAATCCCTAAAATATCGGGATTCAATTATTAGCTCACCAGTATATATATATGCTCATTATAAACGGCAAGGGATCATACACGATATACACACAACTCTGGAAACTTCAATCAAGTTATAAACACTCATTGCATAGCTCCGCAAGCAACATTTACACAAGGCTCCATAACAGCGAAGCTCAACCCCCCCCCCCCCCCCCCACCGCTTTTACAACATAGCTCTTATAATTCCGTAATTTATTCATTTTATCTCTAATTAATTCGATTCTGACTTGAGCGTCGGAGTCCGTTCGATCATCAACCCCTCAACGGTCCTTCAGCTTCATGTGTTTTCTTTATCTTGTAGATCACCGGAGCCCGAACTCGAAGTACGATCAATTGTAGAGATTTTTTGACCTCTACAATAATATTTTCAATTATATTTATAATAATTATTCTGTTGAAATAGTTGTTTCAAAGTTAAATATATTTTATTTAAGTGAAACTATATCAAAATATATTAGTACATATACTTTTTTTTAAACTTATATTTCTCCTTAGGCACCGTATTCTCTTAATACAGCTCTCATAGTTATATTTGATAATAAAAGTTTTTGATTTATTTTTTTCTGATTTTTCAAAAACAACTTAGGGGATTTTTATACTATTATTATTAAACATATGATATTAAAATAATCTTCACCTTGCTTACGTTCAGATTCCTCAGCAAATCATTTATTAATTTGGAGGAGCTAGCACGATTAGCCTAGGACGATTGGAGTCACCATACATATATCCAGGGTTGTCTAATAGGGTGTGCAATGTGAGCTTTCGCACAGGGCCTCATAATTTTTAGGCCTCAATTTTTTTATGTCTATTTAATATACCTTATATATATATTTTTAATAAATTAAATTCTCTCCATTCTATTCCCTTTGAGATAATAGCTAATACAACATCTCGATTTTTAAGTTCTAACTTCCAACACAGACATTATTTCCTCTTCAATTTTGCAACTTTCAATCTTCTTTCATGATTATTCTTCTAATTACCGTTAGATTTTTTATATAAAAATAGCTTCTCGTCTTTTTCATGAAATACTCATATCAAACTCCAATATTCATTCACAAATCACGCTTCCGAGTCTATTGTCACTGCAGTTCTATAATTACAAAGTTTTTCTTTCATTAAACGATTCCTCCAAAGGCCAAATCCCCAGTGAGTATTTTTCTTAAACCCCATTCTTCTTCTTTTTTTTTGATTTTTTTTTTGTTTGAATAATTCAGAAATCTAAATTTAATTATTTGCTTGAGCGAATTGATGGAGAATTATATTATCTACATGAATGAATTATTTCATTCCTTGATTCTGATTCTGATTCCTTGAACGAATATAGGACCTCCTGATATTTTGTAGAACCCTTTGATATTTTGAAGTTTTTGAAAGGTTTAGATTGTTTTCCTAATATAATTGTCGTATATAGAATTTTATTGATTATTCATGTGACTGTTGCATCTGCAGAAATAAGTTTTTCAAAATTGAAGTTGTTAAAGTCATATCTACGTTCGACGATGTCACAGGAAAAACTTAATGGATAGGCGTTGAAAATAATATTTTGGAAAAGATTGAATATGAAGATTTGATTGATGAATTTTCTTCAAAGAGTACTAGAAAGTATCACTTTTATGTAAAATCGTAGAATATTCATATTTGTTTAATGTTGTATTGAGAATATTATAACATTATAAATATAATATTTTGAATTTATAGTCCTTCTAACAATATTTCTATTATTATAAATATTATAACATTTTTTTTCTAATTTCAGGGCCTAATTTTTATTATTTGTACAGGGCCTACAAAATGATTGAGACGGCACTGCATATATCCCTCTCAATTTTCTCAAGATTAATTAATTGTCTATATATGTATTTCTCAAGGAAAATGCTTTACTTTAATTTAATTTGCTGTGAAAATCTACGTACCTTATGTATTCTTGATTAATATTGATGCATTATATTATATGCCACATTGTTTTTCATGATTTCTTGAAATGAATTATATTAATTTGTGCTGCACAATCAATGCAATCTAGAGTTTGGTGGGGGGTGACATGATTCCAAAGACCTTATCTTCCAGATCTTTTTTTTTTTCTTTTATTTTTTTTTTAAAGATTCCATATATACCAAGAATCAAGTAGAAAGAAGAATAAATCAAACCTACATGCAGACAATTGTATAGTACGTAGTGCATGTAATAATACGTTGAAAACATTTTTTTCCTTAAAAAAACATGAATAAGAAGATTTATGGTACACCCTTGTCCCTTCATATATATGTCCCTAAGATTTAGCATGATATGGTTATGTCAGCAAGAATATTTAGTATAGTACTCTCTATCATGCACATTAATTGTGAAGAAAAAGAGATAAACTCGATATTCATGGCTTCTCTTTACTCTTTAATTCATTTACTTTTATTTGTTAAATTAATTGAGGTTTTCTACTTTCATTTTTGTTAAAATCGGGGTTCTTATAACATAAGTGAAAGTATTGGGACCAATTTAAATCCAAACGAAAATGGTTAGTTAATTGAAAAAAACCTACAAATTACAGATACCTAAATATCATTTATCTTATCAATAATCCATCAATAAAAGCTGATAACTAGTACGTGTATAAGGGTTGAATAATTTTTGTTATTTAAAACCTTCAAACCTTGTGAAATATATATAGAAATTTAAAGTAAATATGCAAATTAATTAATCAAATTATACTACAAAGTAGAAGCCATAACATTAAGAAGTGGTAAAAGATCTAGCTAGGTAGAACGTGAAAATCTTTTGCAGGTAATAAAATCTTTCCATGTTATTTTGATGGAAACGGAACCATATATATAAAACAAAATGTCTTGTAGATTATTCCAATCTTTTATTACAATGAGTGAAATGTACAGTAACAAATTAAATAATTATTGTACTTTGATTTCAGGTGGACAGCTATAAAGTTCTTGGAATGTTGTTCAATGTTTATGGATCACCGTAGACATCTCAAGACAATATATACCATACGCCAAAAAGGTGATATAACAATACTTTTAATTGGCTACCTAGGACCTAATTAACTAGGGCTCTCAATTTTTTATGTTACCATTTTAATTATGTTACATTTTGCGTTTCTCTATTCTTAACCTACAATATGCATGTATAGTCCTTCTATCCCATTTACATAACATAATTAACTTTTTCAATAGGATTAAGAGAAAATTATTGTTAAACAAGTAAACCTCCTAATATATTCATATTTATTTCTTTGATAATGAATCAAATATATATATATATATATATATATGAATGAGGTACGGATCGGAAGGAGTACTATATGTATAATTTGTATCTCGCTCAAGTTTACTAAATGGTCTAATAAAACACCCAATTATTATAAGGAATCCATGCAAGGATAAAAATTCAAATAATGTCTTATTAGTTTGCTTATTTAAAAAAAATAAAATATAAACGAAAAATAATTAAAAATAAAAGCATGAAAATAAAAAGAACCTGAAAAATTTATAAAAAATAAACCCAGAAAATAAATATAATTAAATTCCGAACAATTAATAGAATCAAATCCAATAAATTAAAAATAAAACAAGAACAATTAAAAAATAAATCTAAAAATAAAAAATACAAAAACTAAAATATTTAAAATAAACCCAAGAATTAAAATTTTAAAAATTAAATAATTAAGAAAATTTTAATATAAAATCAAAAGATTAAAGAATGCAAGAAGGTATATATGAATTGAAATTTTCAAATTTAGAAAATAATTGGATATGATTATTTAGAATGAAGTTATAAATGAATCTTTTGGTTTGCATATATTTAATAAATTTTGATAGATATTATTTAGATAACATAAACACAAGATGTAGAATTAAATGTGTAACTTGTGCACTAGTTAAGTATATTGAATAACATACCAATGTATTTGATGAATCATAAATATATACTAGATTCATATATTGATAGAGTGAAACACATAAGTAATTAGAAGGAAATCAACGTGGTTTAATTAGTGATTTTGGTTTAGTTAGGAATTGGATGGACCGGGGCTTTCATTAAAAATATATATCCACGATTTTTCTCGTGTGTACGTATGTGTGTGATGTCTTACGTAATGATGCGATTTACATTTTTTATAACAATATTAGTGCTAATAAATATTTACTGTAGAAATTATATGACTGGTGCAGGAGATTGCAATGTATATATGAACGTTGTAAGAGAATCTTCTCGACAGAGATCGAGATAGAGAATATATATAGGAATCTTGGACCCTTTCAAATCCTTGCATTATTGAGCTTTCCTCTGCCACGTAATAATAACTTCTAACCAATATTTGACTTATTAGGATGTGGATTATTTACATCTGTTGGCCATTATATACATACGTACATGCATGAACGAGATTTATCAAGAACACAGGCACGAGAGAATTAAAACTTCATGCGGGCTTAATTATATATATATATATATATATATATATTAATTGGTTTAATTGTTTTGAGGTGGAGTAATTATATAAAGCACACATATATAATATATTAGGTTGAGTTGCAGGAGAGAATTAATATTTAATTTAATTATGTATGATTTATGAAGAGTTGATGGATCTGAATATATAGCTATGATAATGAGTTTAAGGCTAACCTAGAAATTGTAATTTTATGAATAATTGATGTTTTGTTTTGTTGAGTGGCACACATGCTTGTCTTTGAAGGAACACTAAACCAATGAAAAAGGAAATATCAAATCCCCAAAGACCAAACCATGTGAAAAACAGCTGATTCGCCGACTTAAATATACACCAAAGATAGTAAGCTCCAATACCTAAATAAGTTTTAGATTCTCAAGAAACTTAATTTCTTATTGACCCCCTAGCTAGCTGACACTAATTAAAAATATATAATACAGCACCACACAGAATATAATATTTCAATTATCATCCAATAAAACAAACAAGATTCAGATGATTATGATAGCCAATCACAAATGAGAGAGAGAGAGAGAGAGAGAGAGAGAGAGAGAGAGAGAGAGAGAGTCTCTCCTTTTTAATTATTGTACAAGATCATCTTGGCCGGTGGTACGTACGTACGTAGTCCTCCTGGTCGTTGATGTGGTTTGTGTTGTGGGTTCAGGCGTTTAGCAATAATAAAGAAAATCAGAAGAGATTTGGCAACTTTATACATTAGGGCAGCTGGCATTAACCTACCTCCACCGTACCTCCACCCCTTTTGGAGACTATAAATTAAACAGCATGCACCACTTCCAGCTCGATCGATATATATATATATATATATATATATATATATATACACATATGATCTCCTCCAAAATCACAAATCATTATATTCAACATCCTAATTATCCTTAAAGAGTAAGAGTACGTACCTACGTACTACTTGATCATATATATCATCGATCAGTTGAGTGTTACATTTGACATTATAAATTGATTCGTCAAATAAAATCACTGTTGAATTGAGTTGATCAATATATCCATGAGCAACAATTGGAGTGCTAAGGAGAACAAAGATTTCGAGAAGGCGCTGGCGGAGTTCGAGGAGGGGACGCCGGACCGGTGGGCCAAAGTGGCTAGGGCCGTGGGCAGCCGCACCGAGGAAGAGGTCAAGGCTCACTACCAAATCCTTATCGAAGATCTCAAACAAATTGAGAGAGGTAGAGTCCCCTTGCCCGACTACAGGGACCCCCACGCCGGCCCCGGTTCCGGCTCCGGCGCCCTCAGCGATGGTGGCTCAAGGTACCTACCTACCTACCTACTTCATCAATATAATTTCATTTCATACTTGATATATATTTACGTGCAAATCATATTATATTTGGCATGCAGTACAAATAGCTGCTGAAGCTGCATCAAATATATATATTCGTCTCCTGGTGCTTGCAGTACCTCCAATTCCATGTCAATTAAAGATGGATTCTATTTCTAGCTTCATCATCGATCGCCAGCCATCATATGTATATATTATTAAATATTAATTAATTATATGCTTAATTATGACGCATGCATGTACCACTAGCTAGCTACTATCTGGATCTCAATCATGTATGCTCATTCCATTCGCCAACTTGCATGTATTTATATATCTTCATGCAACTTCTCTCTCTTTAATCTATATTTCCCTTTTATTAATTATCTTATTTAATTTGGATCTCTCTCTCTCTCTCTCTCTCTCTCTCTATATATATATATATATATATATATATATATAAAAACTTACAAAGCATTAATTTGACGCATTTGTATTTTTGTGGATGAACTTAGTTACGTTGTTCTAGCTCATGTTTAATTTATTTAATTACTACTTCTGCATCCCATTCCCATGTAATTTATTTTAAAATGTATAAAACAAAACTAGTGCATCATCACTAAGTTGTAACTCGAAATTTCAACAAACCTCGATTATTTAGGTATGTAGCTAGCTATAGCCAGGAGAAAAGTTATTAATTAATTCCTGTTATTGTTGCTCGTGGCCTAGTTGCAATTATAGCTATATAGGCACATAAATTTGGGCGTCATTAATTACTGCTTACTTTAATGCCGAATTATATAATTATGTGAAAATATGATAGCTAGCATGACTATTCAGCAAATGTGGTGGGGGGGGGGAGACCTTAAAATCATAGGGAGAGAGAGTTAGGTATTGGTTTGTTCAGCATCCACTATAAACATTAATATGGTTTCTTTTGCTTAAAAAAGGGAACATTATGGTAAGTATATATATATATATATATATATATTGTCATATCTATCCAAAGATCAACATCAATCCTTGAATATAAGTATTTAGTGGATATAACGTAGATCTAAATAGCATTTTTTATTCTTTCCTATATATAAAAAAAAAGAGAATAAAAAAATATTACTATGTAGTTCAAATCATAGTACTCGAGACTTTAATTATTTCAAAAATCTCTTTTTCCAAAGAGGCATGATGTGCAGGCAGCCCATAGCAAATGTGAATTTTGATATACGAAGCCCATCCCCATCAGCCCAATTTTAATCAATAACGTATGAACTGCAAATGTTTTACTTATTATTCCGAACATCATGCTTTAACTTATTTAATTAAACAATATTTAATTTATTTAAAAAATGTATAATATTTAATATATTGAATGAAATGTAGTATTATTAATGGCCCTAGAGGTTCAAAATGTAGTAATATGATCGAACTCATTAACAAAAAATTATACGGACAACCTTTTTAAAGCAGTATATAAACTTGTGGCATATATAAATTAAAGTATTACATGTTATGTGAAACTTTTAATTTTTAATTAAAAAATAATTAAGTAATACACGAAGTCTAAATAAAACATGCAACAATTATTAAAATTAAAATTAAAAACAAAAAACAAAAACAAAAAACCGACACGCACACAAGATATTCGACTTTTCTCACGTAGAGTCAAACTCCAACTTTTAAATTTTTTTAGTTGGGAGAACGGTGAGTTTCGAATTTGACCTGTCTCCTTTTACAAAAGAATCTCTACCGTGATGTTCTCAACTCCGGAGGGGACGAGTCTAACTAACTCCAATTGATAATAAACTTTTTGCTGATTACCCATATACGCCAATATTTTCATCTCTTCCTCTCGTTTTTGTTTAAAGGTGCATATTTGCAATAAAAAAAGGTTGAAAAAAAAACAAGTTAAAAAATAAAAGGAAAAAAGTTCGATTATTTATGCTGAAAAAAAAAAGCTCTCTGTAAGTCTCTCTATATATTACGGATTAAATCTGGCGCGGAATTATTTAGGGGATATTTTAAGTTAGCTTAAACTAATATAAGAACTATTTTTTTGTGAAATTAAATTTCTATAATTCCTTGAATGGATATTAATGTTTAGTGAAAAAAAAAAGAGTTAATTAGATAGCTCTAGAGATGCTTAATTGCTAAATGTTTGGAAATTGGAATCAGTAGTAGGGGATCGAGTTATAAACTCATGACTTGTGCTACATCATATCTTGGATCATATATATTCATCGTAACACAATTTGAAATAAAAATCGATTTAATTAAATATTAAAGGCCGGGCACCTCTATGGAGAAACGCTTATAGATTACACCGAAAGAAATATTCCATCGTCAGTTGCAAGAAAGTATATATACATGCATACAGCATATATGTAAATAATTCCAAATTAAAAACCTTCGAAACCAATTAATAATATAAGCTTTTGATCGAATTGTTTCCATGCATTCAGAAGTGGATGGTGTTCATTTCCTAGCTCACATCTTGAGATATTTGAGAAGCCTGCATTCACGCAACAATATATATATATATATATTGTAATGAGATGAAAATTATAATATCAGATATCTTATGAATAATACACATCAAGTGATATTTATAATATCTATCTATCTATCGATACATATATTGAGGCAAAATCGTATGATAAACAACGGTTATGGTATAAACCGTTGTCTATCACACATTTTAACAATTATATATTAGACAACCACTTTTGTATAGTAGATAACAATTTTGAGTTAATAAACAACAATAGTGACATTTATTGTTGTAATTTTTTTTTACATTTTTCAGGATGGTTTAGATTACAAACGTTGTCTTTTAACAAATTTTTGCAATCTTATTTAATATTTTTTTACTTGAAAATTTTGAGAATTGTAACATTTTTTTATTTAATTTTTTTATGCATAAAAATAGTTTTCATTTGTGTTGCACTATAATATTATTATTATTATTATTATTATTATTATTATTATTACATAATTTGCAATAATTTATTATTTTTGTATTTCAATTTCATCATTTAAAGTAATTAAATAATCATATTTTTTATACGTATCATATATTCAAAGAAATCAAATATTCTTTAATCGTACACAATTATACATTGTTATTTATAAAATTGTGTCCTTTGAAATATTCCAATTCGATCTTTCTAACATAAATTTTCATTTAGTTCCTAAAATTTAACTTTTTTTTATCATAACAACACAAAACTCATCGTCTTATCTAATTAACTAATGCATGTGCATATCGTTGTATTAATTTTTAAAAACTGAACACAACGTATAGAAAATAAAAAATAATCATAATATTACAAATCTAAAAAAAATAATTATATTATTTATGCATCGCACAGGAGAAATAGTAGTTACAATACAAAATAGAATGGCAATTAATTAATCATAATAGATACGGTGTATTTCAATCCTATATAAAATTATTTCTTTGTTCGAAACTGTATTTGACTTCATATATATTCCTCCAACTACAAAGAATACTTTTTTTTTCAAAAAAGAAAAAGAAAAGGAATAGAATATCATTTTCACAATAAATATATATGCAAAAGTAATAAAAAAGAAAAAAGAAAAGGAAAGAAAAAGAAAAAGTAGAACTAATTAATTACCTATTTTCTTCTTCAGCAGAAGTGGTGGCGGTGTTGTAGTTGGGAATAGGTACATAGCCGGATTCTATTCGGCGGAGATCCTCTATCAGAATCTCGTAGTGCCACTTCACTTCCTCCGCCGATTTTCCGCCGCCCACGGCCCGAGCTACGTTCTGCCACCGGTCTGGCGTGTCCCGGTCGAACCGGGCCAGCGCTTTCTCGAACTGTTTGTTCTCTTGGGCCGTCCATGAACCGGAGCTTCGCGAACTCAGCGAACTTGAAGCCATATATATATATATTTCTTTAATTAAAAGATTTCAAATAGATAACTCAAATTTTAGCAGATTTTTGTTTTCAAAAAAAAAAAAAAGAAAAGAAAAAAAGTTGAGATAATTAATTGAATAAGTGTGTGCGTGTAATATATATATGGAGTGTATTAGTTTGATATGAGGTGCAAGGGTAGGAAAAATGTCCATACGTATATATATAGTTAGGGTTTGGAGGGGCTGAGGGTAGATCGGGAATTAATAATATACAATACATATGGCCATATTCTTTATTTTATATATTTTATGTTACTTTTCATCATGACCTATATTTACACTATACTGTAATTAATATGTATTGTTAGAGAATTGTAGGTCCGATCACAATAATTAATTAATTAATTAATTAATTGTTTTCATGCATGATGTCTGCAGGTTTTAAGATGGTTTTTTTTTTTTTTTTGTTATTTGGTAGAATAATTGTGTTGGTATGAATATACCGCATGGAATTCTCTTTTTGTGATTTATTCCCATCATTTATGGCTTTCTGTCAGCAGGCTGTGTTTCCAATATTCAATCCGGATACTAGATCTTTTTGTCATGTTATAGTTTTTTTCATTTGACAATTATATGTCAATCAAGATTAATGTTATTCATATTTCACCAAAAAGGGTAAGTATACAATATTCATATATATAGGTTTCTAAAAAAATGAGATTATAATGGAAGTTGAAAGGAAATAATAAAGTTTAAAAAAAAAGTTTAATTTTAACCGTGCATGCATGAGTAAAGAAGCCTCCTGACTCCTCGATCGAGATGCAGATCCAGTCGTCTCTTCTATTCCTCGGATCATCAACATTAATATTTGAAGTTGCACATATATATATATATATATATATACACACATATATACTGCATATTTTGTGTGTGTGTGTGTGTGTGTGTGTTTGTGTCTGCTTTTGATGCTATGAATTTAATCGAATTTCGTGACAAATTATATTGAATAAATTGTTTTCTTTAGTTCAATATAAATGCATGCATGGTGGGGCTGATAGCAGATCCTTGGAATTAGGGTTTCGGACTTTATCATATTCAAATTTAACAAAATTCCAAAAGTGAGAGAGCTGCCCGGCCCTCATAAAACCCCAAATCATCAATCTAAGTTTTTTTTTTTAATCTCTTCTAAAATAATATTTTGTTTCGTATGTTATCATATAATAAGTGGGTGCATGCATGTTATGTTATGTGTCTCTCGTAGTAGGATCATCAACTAAATTTAATTTATACACATGTACTTAATTAATATATACGCATACCAATATAATTGAGTAATAAATTTATTCAATTCATAGACCTCCAATACATAATTTTAGAAATTTTCTCTTGCACTTCTTCATGTTTCACTATGTACGTATTTAATTATTAAATTTATGATTTCAATAATATTTAATTTATTATAAAATAAAAATAAAGTCTAACATAAATAATCGCAGTCAACATTTATCAAGAAAAGATGAATTAAAAAAATTATAACATTTAGTTATGAAATAATCAACCATGGATAATAATGAATTATTAATTGCAAATTAAAAATTATATACGAAAAAATAATTATAATTAATTCCTAATTGGGTGGGGTGAACCCTAATAAACAATTGTAAAATTAAACTACGCACATCACAAAAAAGATATGAAATCGAAGAAAAAAATACAAGAAAAACTCGTAATTTGAAAGTGTAACATGGAGTGAGACACATAATACAACATGAAATCTCATGTGATATAATTATTAATTAATTTCTTCTCTCGTTCATTCAGATGTTGGATTTCTCGTATAATTGTTTGATCTTCGTCGTTAGTAATTTATTATACAGTGATAATATTATAAATTGCATGTGGTCATATATATAGACCCCAAACTAAAATTTGTATCCTAAAATTGTTGCCAGATATGTGAATATATATACACACACACAGAGTAATACAAATACACAATGGTGGAACAGAATTCGACACGAAGTAGAGAATGAAATAAATGACCTAAAATATTCCTTTTTCTAGTTTATGATTGAACTCTCATTTTTAAAGAATAATTAATAACGTGACCAGTTTTTGACAGTTGGGTCTTCCTCACAAATGGGAAATCTTCTTCTTCTTTTTTTCTTTTTTTTTTTTGAGGGAAACAAATGGGAAATATTTTTTTAAAATACTAGAAAACGGAAATCTTATTTTGAAGTCATATTTTATTATTTTATCCCATAATGTATTTAAAAATCTTAAATTTGGTGGAAATTTATTGATTTTGTTTTTGTTTTTGTATTTAAATACACATAACCATAATTCAGGTGTTTAAATAAGAAATAAAATACCAATTTAGAATGTGGAATGGGGTGAAAAAAGCAAGAGCAAGTGAATTAAATTGTTATTGATTTTTTTTTCAAAACATTTATGCTTTTCAGAATCCTTTCAAGTCCACCAAGGAAACATTCATTCCATGCAGCCCCTAGGCCCCCTACCGGATTCTTCGGTTCCAATAAATTTCGATCATATTTTTTCAGGCCCTAATTTTTGTTACATAAAAAATATTTAATATGTATAAATTAATCAATTAATGTTGACTAAACTTCTAATTTTAACAAATTATAACATTAACTATAACATAATTTACCATTAATTAATTAAATAAATTATTTAAGTTTCAACAATTATATTTTTAATGCTTAAATTTAAACTACATCAAACTTAAAATTTTCAATATATAATAACCAAAATATATTGATAAACAACGTTACAAAAATTTGAATTATTTTGGTCAACTCACTTAATTTTGGCCTAGTCATACCGGACTGTTGTGATATTCAGTTAGGGTAGTTCAAGCTAAATTCCTTTTGAGTTAGATTTTACTCTTCATCAGGGGCGGAGGGACATGGGTGCCGGGAAGCACTGGACCCCCTTTAGAATTTTAAAAAAATAATATAGTAATAGTATTTAATTTAGTATTAAAAATTTTGAAAAACTTACTCTTCTCTCCAAGTCTAACTCACGGCCAGCAACTTCATCCCCAATTTCCCAACATACCAATTCAATTTCCAGCGGCCAACTTCATCCCCAATTTTCCAAAATACATGAATCCCGATTCAAATCTCCCCTCCCATTTTCTTCTTCAATTCTTTCATCCTAGTGTTGATGTTTAAACGTTATGGTTCATTGAAAATTTATAGTGGAGGTTATAAAAATCAAAATTTTGAATTATTTAAGGTAATATTCTTTACATTAGCATTTATAATTTATTTTTTGTTGAATTGATTTAATTGTAGAACCTATTATGCATTTTTGTTGTTTGATTCGTTGTTAGTGAACTAAATTAATTTTGTTTTATTTTTTGCATTAGACATTTTCATTGTTTAATTTTGTTAAATTATTTCTTAGATAAATGGAACGCTTCTATCGGAAAATATCATCTGTGGTGGAGGTTTCAGGGTCATCAGTTAATCAACCTAAAATTGTACAACCTCAAGTATCATCAAAGGAGAAGAACATTGAAATTGATTTGGAAAATCTTCCAAGTGATCCAGGACTATGACCTGATATAATGAGCTATCCACCGAACTTAATAGAACAGGTGCGTGGAGCTTACTTGTTAAAAGGTCCATGTCAACCACGTGAGCATGATTTTCTTGAAACAATTGATGGAAGCCCAAAACGCAAATTTGTTAAGTTTTGGTTTGTTGAATATAGCACTTGGTTTGAGTATAGCATTGCAAAAGATGCAATATTTTGTTTATATTGTTATCTTTTTTCACTGGGGCGTAAAGAAAAAGGGCATTGCTTTTGTTGTGGAGGGTTTAATTCGTGGCGCAAGAAAAAAAAAAGATTGAGAGATCATGTTGGTAATCATAAAAGTGTTCATAATACTTGTAGATTGGCATGCCAAGGTTTGATGAATCAAGGCCAACACATTGAAGTATCTCTTTCTAAAGTGTCAAATCAATCTAAGATTGATTACCATTGTAGATTGAATGCATCAATTGTTTGTATGCGCTATCTCATTATGCAAGGGTCAGCTTTTCGAGGAAATTATGAGTCGGAAGAATCCCTAAATCAAGGAAACTTTATTGAACTTTTGAAAGTTATTGTTTCTTACAATGAAAAAATACATGATGTGCTGAAAAATGCTCCTGACAACCTCAAACTTACATCTCCAGATATTCAGAAAGATATTATAAATGCTACTATTGTTGAGACCACAAAAGCTATAATTTTAAATATTGGAAATGATTTTTTCTCCATATTAGTGGATAAGTGTCGGGATGTTTCTGTCAAAGAGCAAATAAGAGTTTTTCTACATTATGTGAATAAGGATGGATGTTTCATTGAATGTTTTTCTTGATTTTGTGCATGTTAGTGAAACAGCGGCAACTTCACTTGAGAAGGGTATTGATTCTTTATTCTCCACTTATGCTTAAGCATTTCTAGTTTGAGAGGTCAAGGATATGATGGTGCAAACAACATGAGAGGTGAATTCAATGGATTAAAAAGTTTGATACTTAAAAAGAATTTTAATGCTTATTATGTTCATTGTTTTGCTCATCAACTCCAACTCACAATTGTTGTCGTTGCTAAAAAGCATACAATAATTATTGGATCTTTTTTTAATACTACTACACGTTTATGTAATGTGGCTGGAGGTTCTTGTAAGCGCAGAGAAATACTTCGAGAGAAGCAAGTGGAGAAGATCATTCAAGAGATTGCAAGTGATGAAATTAAGACCAAAAGAGGGTTGAATCAAGAAATGGCATTGAAGCGACCAGGGGATACTCGTTGAAGTTCTCATTATGGTACTCTCATCAACTTAATGCATTTATTTTCTTCTGTTGTGGATGTTCTTAAGTATGTTGGGAAGAATGGTAATTATGATGCACAGAGGACCGAATCTCTTGATTTGTTAGAAGATTCTAGACCAACAAAACAAGGGTAAATTCTAATTTACCAAAAACAAGCCCTATAATTATTAATTTTTGACTCGGTTGATATGGGTCTTCTAGTCTTGTTGTTGGTCTAGACGTCTAGTAAGGGAAATTCTAAACATCGTCCCGTTTTATTACTATTTATAACCCCACAATCTTATAAAATATAAATGCTAATTAAATAGACTTTTTGCCATTTGTTTAAAGGGTTAATTGCTAAAAATCACCAACTTTATGTTGTTGTAAATTTAACGTGAATTTTAAAAGTAGGTAATTATAACACCAAATTATTATTTGAATGTTATTTCACATCCCCTAATTTTTCCGGCAATGAAATTCTGATGTATGTCCGATTTAAGTCTGAAGTGTTCGCCGGGCTTGCCACATAGTGATCCACGTGGAAAATTCTCCTATTTTTTTTCAAAAAATCTATAAAAGAAAATGGCGCCCGGCCTTCATGCTGTATTTTAAAGATCTGATTTAGGGATTGCGAGCCAAAAATTTGTCATAATCATATTCTCAAAATTTACAGCAAAAATTGGATGTGTGCAAAGAGCCAAAGAATGAAGACATTTGATTTTGAAAATAGCAGATCGAGTTGGAAGCTTTCTCAAAAACAAAGGACGAAGCTGATCATTTTGAAAAGAAATATAGAGTTGGAAACTGGTGTTTATTGTATTAAGATGTTCATGTGTGAACTCCAATGTAAGATCATCTACAGATGATTTTGTTCTACTGAGTAATGGTGAATGATGATACCTAATGGAGTAGTGTAATGATATTGAATTAATGTTTCTAGGTCTTATTTATTTTGATGGATAAAGGTGAATTAATAAGTTATTCTATGTTTACTTTGCATGATATTAAAATGATGGATAACCCAAGGCCCCTGATAAATGAGCGTTGTGTGCCTATTTGTGGGATATGTATCCCACCTAAAGAGGTGGGATGTGATTTATCCATCTTCTCATCGTCTAAACAATCTATCCACTCAATTGTAAATCCTTAAAGTAAACAAGCTCCTAGTGTATGAGAAAATGGTTGTTTGATGAATTTTTGGCTTGCAATCCCTAATTTGAGAGATGTGAAATAACATTCAAATAAAAAATTAGTGTTATAATTATCTAATTTTGAAGTTCGTGCAACATTTGCAATAATAAATAAAATTGATGATTTTTATAGCAATTTAATGATTTAAAACCTCAACAAAAATATTATAGCCCACAAGGTTAAATTTAAACTCTTAATTCCCAGAATCCCAGAAAACAATAGAAACAATTTAATTGTCTTTACATTCCCAAATACATCAAATGATGTAAGAGTAAGACTTTTTTTTTTTTTTTTGCAAGAACCAGTAATTATTTGATTTGAGCTTATACTTTTAATCATTCGTATGCGTGGTAGAATTTCCTTACTCGTTCAAAGTTTCAACATTAATGAAATTAATTTCAACAAATGAAAGCTACCCCCTCTTTTCGAAAGGAAAAAAGGAAAGAAAAAAAAACGAAGTTGGTTTCTAATATATAAAAAAAAATCAGATCTTTGCAAAATTATGTTGATCATGCGTTGAAGTTATTTTAAAATGGTTCTCCATGGTTCCTTTCATTTATACATATATTAAGGCAAAATCGAGTGATAGACAACGGTTCTGATAAACCGTGTGTCGGTGGCGAAATTTTATAATATTATAAATAATATTTTTATTGATTTTAATATATTTATTTAGTTTTGGAATCATATCAAATCCAAAATTAGATAAAATATTTAAATAATAAAGATATTATTATATGATAAATATCAAGTTCTTTGGAAACAAGTAAATATCTTTCAAAATATATATCAATTTCCAATAGCCAATGAGATAGTGTTACATCAGCTCTAGATCTCTCTTCCCACAACTATAAATAGGGGCCTCCATATCAGTTGAAAATCAGACCAGAAATCATTTGAAGAGTTTAAGAATTTGAGAACTTCCATAAGTGAAATTCTCAAATATATTCAAGGCGTTCTTCACCAAAATCATCTTGAAGACGGCGTTTGATCCACAAGCAAGACCATTTGAAGAGTTCAAGAATTTGAGAACTTCCATAAGTGAAATTCTCAAAGATATTCAAGGCGTTCTTGTGACATTCAAAGGCGTTCTTACCAAATTCATCCTGAAGACGACGTTTGATCCATAAGTAAGGCAGTCAAAGGCGTTCTTCATCAAATTCATTCCGAAATTAGCGTTTGATCTGAAAACAAGGCGACGGCCCTCTGAGTTAACGTTATCAAGATTAAAGATCAAGTCAAAGAAGATCGAGGATACAAATCTTCCCCGAAAACTTCGAAGACCAAGTTCAAACAACAAGTCCGAGAAAATCAAAGAAACAAATTTACTCTGAAGATTTCAAAGACCGTTTTTACACGGTGTAAAATAAATTCTTTTCTTCAAAACTTGATCTTCAAACGGTCTTTTTTACACCGTGTATCACATGTTTTAACGATAATAATTTAGACAACAGCTTTTTTATAATAGACAACAATTTTGAGTTAATAGATAACAGTAGTGACATATATTGTTGTAAATTTTCTTCTTTTTTTTTTGGCATTTTCCATTTAGATTACAACCATTGTATTTTAACAAATATTTGCAATCTTATTTATTACTTTTTTACTTGAAAATTTGATATTTGTAACATTTTTTATTTTAATTTTTTATGCATGAGTTATGGGTGGATGATTTATAGCACTCTACATTTATTGCCTAAAAAATAATTTTCATCTTTGTTGCACTATAATAATAATAATAATAATAATAATAATAATAATAATAATAATAATAATAATAATAATAACAATAATAATAATAATAATAATATAATTTGCAATAATTTATTTTTTTCTATTATATTTCAATTTCACATTTAAAATAATTAAATAATTATATTTTGTATACATGTCATATATTCAAAAAAATCAAATATTTTTTAAACGTGGAAAATTATACTTTGCTACTTATAAAATCGTGTCGTTTGAAATTTTCCAATTCAATCTTTCTAACATTCATTTTCATTTAGTTCCTAAAATTTAATTTTCTTTTTGTTTGTCGTAACTACACAAAATTGATCTTCTTATCTAATTAATTAACATATGTGCATATTATTTTATTAATTTCTAAAAATTAAACACAACATATCGAATTAAAAAAATAATCATAATATTACATATCTAAAAAATAATAATTATTTGTGCATCGCACGGAAGAAATACTAGTTTAATTAAAAAAATTATAATCGGAACTCTAAAAACTCATTAACTCTATACATTAATTGGAATAGAAAAAATCACAATTTAAACTAAATAAATTCGTATAAAATAATTACCAGGCTCATTACTTTTTAAGGATTAGGTAATACTTTTGGAATTTTGATTGATACTTTTTAGTAGTGTTAGGTTGATACTGATTTTGATGGTTTTTTTATTTATTTTTTTTATTTTTTATTTTACGGGTTGACACGTCAGTGTGAAATAAGCCTTATTTACACAATTACTCCTAGTGCATGAGAGTTTTTGCCAAAAATATTGTTGTATGGTGCGGGGCTTTTTTCTATTATCGGTAGATTTTGAAGAAGACTAGATATTGTTGCAGGGTGTGAGGGTTTTTTTTTTTCTTATTATGGCTTCAAGTTGAAAAAAAAAAAAAAAAAGATGAGTTCTACAAGGGCAAAATAATAAATTTAAATTTTTTATTTATTTTTAATAATGGAGGCTACAAAGAGAAAAATAGGAGTTGTATTTAGAATTTCCGGTCCAGTAAATTATATATGAATTCCAGCCCAAAATAAAGTCGTTGAATAGAAAAAAAATGTAAGCCCATTCAAATTTGATCCACAGTTGTAAAAGAAAAAAAAATGAAATATGATCAAGTATGTAAAATAACTAAATAAGTCATTTGAGGTCACTAACAAAAAAAAAGTCCCTCCAAATGCTCTCCTCAAATTAAACCCAAATATTATCTTAAATTTCTTTGAACAAGTAAATACATTATCTTTATTCCCTCCATAGAGTGCGATGGAGAGAAGACAACCAACAAAATTATCCTACAATTTTCTGTAAACTGCTTGTTTTTCATTTTTCTAATTTTTATTTAATTGTATGGTTATTTTATTGGAACTACTTAAACATAGTATTTCACAATATTCACCAGCAAAAGCCAAAAAACTCACAACATTTACAGTTGTATGATATCAATTTTCCCCTAACCATAATATCAAAATATTATTAGTATAATTCCTATTATTATTTCGAAGGGATCAAAATATTTAATTTATTTTCCACAAATAAAATATAATATGTGGAAAAGAGAAAATTCTGTAATTTGACTGCCCAACACATATCGATGGAGGATTTGAGAAAATTATTTCAAATGACTACACTACATATAAATTGAATTTCAAATCTATCAAAATTAAGTTTAACTTAACAATCCGTTATATAATTATTTAGTTAACATCTTAAAGCAACCACACGATTATAAATCATATGAAACAAAACACAAAAATGAAGTGTGAAGCAATTAGTTCAGAAGAAGATTAAACTTAGTAAAACATATTTCTTGAAGTTAAAGCTGAGCAAAATGGTTGGTTTTATGTACCTCTCCATCTTCATATTTAAACATACAATCAAAACTATTGCTTTGAAGCCTCACATTTCTTCACCTAATCATCAAAAACCCCACCCTTTCTCCATAACAAACTGATGTCCTCTCCTAACTCTCTCTCTCTCTCTCTCTCATCTCCTATAAAATACACCAACTCAATATAATGTCATGAAATCATAACACTCTCCAAGCATTTTTTAGGCAAGAATTGGAAGTTTTAGCTGAGTGAGATGGCGAGAAGAGATGCTTTTGGATGGAGTGTTGGTTTTCTTTTTGTGTGTTTTCTTGGATACGTCGAAGCTGCAGTGAAAACATACCAGTTTGATGTTAGTAGAAAATTATGATTTTATCTTACTTTTTCATACATTTCTTGGCTGACAACATTGATCAACATTTCCAGGTTCAAGTCAAGAATGTAAGCAGATTGTGCCATGCAAAGCCAATAGTCACAGTTAATGGAATGTTTCCTGGCCCAACGATCTACGTTAGGGAAGGCGATCGCCTACTTATTAACGTTACTAATCATGCTCACTATAACATGTCGATTCACTGGTAAAAATTTCATATCTGAATCCAACTACTAAAAATGTTCACTTTTTTTAGGGTAAATATTATGTTGCATTTTCTTGATTGTGTAGGCATGGATTGAAGCAGTATCGAAATGGGTGGGCAGACGGGCCGGCTTATATAACACAATGTCCAGTTCAGACAGAACAAAGTTACACCTATGATATTAATGTAACAGGGCAGAGAGGAACATTATGGTGGCATGCACATATATTTTGGTTGAGAGCAACTGTTTATGGTGCTATTGTGATCATGCCTAAACAAGGGAGTCTTTATCCTTTCCCACAGCCCGATTTCGAGTTTAATTTACTCCTAGGTTGATTCTGCTACTGAAACATACATAAGTTCTTATATCAATGAGATTGTGTTTAATTAGAGTGATTGTAATAACTCTACTTTTTTTTGGCAAAAAAAAAAAAAAAAACAGGTGAGTGGTGGAATGATGATGTTGAAGAGGTTGTTAAACAAGGGAACAAACTAGGACTGCCTCCTAAGATGTCTGATGCTCATACAATCAATGGGAAGCCAGGGCCACTCTTCCCTTGTCCTGAAAAACGTACGTGCTAGCTTGAACAGATGTATATTCGACTAATTAAATCTAGTGCAGAAAGCTGTGATCACATGATCTCTCTGTATGATTCTTGAATGCAGATACTCATGCCATTGAATTCGAGCAAGGGAAGACGTACCTGTTGCGGATCATCAATGCTGCACTGAATGACGAGCTTTTCTTTGCCATCTCCGGGCACAGCATGACAGTAGTTGAAGCTGATGCAGTATACACAAAGCCCTTTTCAACTGAATCAATCTTGATCGCCCCTGGCCAGACAACAAACGTTGTCGTTCGAGCAAACCAGGTTCCTGGCAGATATTTCATTGCTGCAAGGCCTTTCATGGATGCAGGACTTCCCATAGACAACAGAACTGCCATTGCCATACTACAATACAAAGGCATTCAAAATACAGTCATTCCAAGCCTCCCACAATTGCCAGCTCTCAATGACACTTCCTCTGCTCTCAACTATAATTCCAAGCTACGAAGCCTCAATTCGCCTCAGTTTCCTTGCAACGTGCCACTTAAGGTCGACCGTCGTCTATTCTACACAATAGGGCTGGGAGTGAATCCTTGCCCAACTTGTCAGAATGGGACACAACTCACAGCATCCTTAAACAACATCACTTTTGTAATGCCTCATGTTGGATTGTTGCAAGCTCATTACTCCTCCGTCAAAGGAGTTTTCACTACAGACTTCCCTGATCGCCCCCCAACACCTTTTAACTACACTGGTGCCACATTCACAAATCTTCAGACAACGCAAAGTCAACTACCAAGACTCAGCAAGATAGCATTCAATTCAACAGTGGAGTTAGTACTGCAAGACACTAACCTTCTCTCTGTGGAGTCTCATCCATTCCATCTTCATGGTTACAATTTCTACGTCGTTGGAACTGGGGTTGGGAACTTCGACTCCAAGAAAGACCCTGCAAAGTTTAACTTGGTTGATCCTCCTGAAAGAAACACAGTCGGTGTCCCTACTGGTGGTTGGACTGCCATAAGGTTTAGAGCTGACAATCCAGGTAACTTAAATTATCACATAAATTCACTTATGTTAATCATTTGATTCTCAATTACTAAGCAAATTATTGTCACTACATAGGTGTGTGGTTCATGCACTGTCACTTGGAGCTTCATACTGGATGGGGCTTGAAAACTGCGTTTGTAGTCGAGGATGGACCACATCCAGATCATACAGTTTTGCCTCCACCTAAGGATCTTCCACCTTGTTAATGACTAGCAGAAGGCTAACATTTATTTCGAGGGAAATTGTTTATTCTGAGTTTCCTGCCTCCTAATGCATGAGGTGAAAATGTCCAAGAAAAGCAATAACAATAAATACAAGTACACAACAAATCAATTTATTCAACATCATCTGAGTGTAAGTTAAACAGAAATGTGTTTTATGTTGATTCGTTTTAGTTTTCTTACATTATGTAAATGTTTGCAGCCAAATTATGGTGTTATTCAACTTTCTACAATTTAACAGTGCTAAAATACACATATTGCTTCATAACTCAGTAGATTCAATATGGAAAAGCATCCACATTCAAAAATTCTGAAGTTGTATTCAAAACAATTCCCTACATAGAAGTGAGTAAATACTTCAAAAAAAAGACAAAGAAAAAAAAAGCAAGGAAAATATGAAGACTTTGAAACAACACAAAGCCAACATAAGATAGTACTATGGATTATAGTGACTGATGAAAAGAAATCATCAGACACATAAAAATCTTGTATCATTTTTTAAAAAAAAAATCAAAAGAAAATCGCAAGGAGGCACACCAACAGAAACATCAGCAGCACTACTCCAGTCCAACAGGCACAAGTCCTTCGTCTCTTCATGTGCTTAGCGCGATCAAGGTCCTTCGTCCCAGCTCGGATATTTGCAGCAGCATTCACCACATTCTGCTCAATGTTATTCATATTATCACCCTGAGCCTCAACCATCACAGCCATGTCAAGGAAAACCTGATGCAGCTCAACTAAGCTCTTCTGTATATCCTTCACTGCCTCATTTCTTTGTCGATTTTCCTCCAATAATTCTCCCTTCCCATCAAAAACCCCCACCATCCCATCATTCCATATCATCTTCTCAATCATTTCATCGCTCGGTTGCTCACCCGTTGCATTGTAGTACCTTATCTTAAGCCCTTGTCTGTGCTCATCAGCAATCTTCTCTCTCAAACACTGAAAATCATTCATCATTTCCCTCAGTTTGATCCTCATTCCATGAGCCACCCCCATTCTAGTACGATCAACGTGGCTTCCCTCTCTGTACTCATCACACAAACTGCGATTGGCAACGTTGGACTTGTCGAGCGATTCCAACCGCGACTTGATGATTTTCGCTTTTCTAAGAACCATCACCATGTCGGAGTTGATCCGATCCCTCAGCCCTCGAAGAATCTTGGAGCTTTGAGAAGATTTTGTCTCTTCGTTGAGTTCTTGAAGGTGAAGAAGAAGGTTAGTGATTTCTTCCATTTCGGCCTTGATTGTGCCTGCTTCTTCGAAGAATTTGGAGAGATTTCTTTCATCTGAAGGGTCGAGTTGCGGTTGCCCCATTTCAACATCTGTCCCTGCTTCAAGATCCTTCATTGCTTGTTTCTTCAGATCAACATAACTTAGAAACGACTTCGTCATTAAGTCATTCATCTTCGCGCTTCTGGAAAATTACAAGAATTTTAATGAGAAATCGAACTCACAAAACGAAAATCAAGAAAAAAAAATAGTGTGAATCATACCACAGAGATGAAACTCGAAAGAAAAAAGATTACTAGTTGGGCTGTGGATGAGAGTTAAAGACTTTTCTTTTTCTTGAACAAACCTTCAATGTCTTCGAGAAGCAACCTGTAACAACAGAGGAGTATATCCAAATCGAGGAAAAGTAAGTAAACAATCTTGAAACCAAAACCAAAATGCGAGAAATAAAAAATCAACGTGGGAATTGTACCAGTAATCAAGAAACAGAGTTAGTGATAGGATTACAACAGAATTAAAAAAAAAAAAAAAAAGAATAGATGAAGAATGAAGAACCTCTTCTCGAAGAAAAATGGAGCGGAGATTGAAATATGCGAGAAAAAGAGTTGTCTTACTCTTTAAAGAGAAGAGAAAGTGATAATTCAAAGGCGAGGGCGGTGACTGACTTCTTCCGTTGGGATTTTACCAAATTTAAATTAAATGCTGGAAGGAAATGCATTATTTAGTAGCCGTTACATTTTGGAAAAGTCAGTTTTGCCCATTAAGAAGTGGGGAACAGACAGTTATAACCCTAATCGAAAATAAAGCACCGATTCTTCCTTATTAACGTTAAATTTGATTATTGAACAGCTTCAAAGAGAAATTTGCTAAAAATGGCAACATTTCTGAGAGTAAATTAATGTTTTGGTAAACCATTAAATTATGGAGGTCCGAAATGACAATACATTTCAGATCTATTTTAATGCAAAACTAGCGTCAAGTAAAAAACCCCCGTAATTTCCGAAGCATAAATAGAATTTATTTTTTTCCACCAACCATAACGAAAGTCATTTTATGTTTCTAAATAGAACATTCACGGTACTTTTCAGTAATAAAACAGGATGCAAAATTTGTATTATCACAATCAGTCTACGGGCGAAAAATAATTTAAAAAATACAAGAAAAGGTGAAACCAAAAATGTATGGCAGCCATGATTTTGACAGCAAAAATCGTAGGAATTCTTGATCCCTCTACCTATCTCATCATCTGGGACAGGGGTATTTAAACGATTTTTACCGTTGCAATATGAAAATCGTTGTATATCTCAATCTCTCTCTCTCTCTCTCTACTTCCTTTCCTTTCCCCTTCCCTTCCCTGAGCCCTTCATCGACGACCCTTTACCTTTCTGCTTCCCCCCCTTTTTGTCTTTCCCTTGTTTGCTCATTCCCTTCTTCCTCGCATCCTTCTTCATTCGCCGATCAACGACAACCTTTCCCTTGCCAGGCCTAACTTGTACCCCCTTCTTCGCTACAACGTATTCCTTCTGTGGTTTTCGTGGTGCTGCAGTTGCCTTCTTGTAAAGCTGTTCGATCATTTTATTCTTCGACCGGTCAGAAATGTCGGCCTGATCTGATATGGTATTAGCCTTTTTCCGAACCTTCTCCAGTTTCTTATGGGCAGCTCTTTTCTTTCGAGCTTTGGCTTCCGCTACCTTTTTAGCAGGCCGAGCATCAATTTCTCTAAATTGCTTTTTCATTGCAGCTATCTCTTCCTTCGACACGGGTTTAACTGGCACCCGGTGCTTCATTTCCTCGTCCAAAAACCACTTGGGCAGCCCCTCATCATGAAACATGTACTTGTTGTAAGCATCATCAATCATCAATTCCCTCTGCTTCTTTGTTAGCATCTTTTTAGCACAAGCCAATATTTCTGCTTTTGTTTCAATGTCATCGTCATCATCTGACTCATCAGAAGAAGAATCGCTTGAATCAGTATCTGGGGCAGGCACTATTTCAAAATCATCATCTACCTTGGTTGCCTTCTTTTGACGAAGGGTCTGCTCAGAAGAATCTTCCATTTTCTTCACTGAAACTCTGGGATGTTGCACTGGCAATTCAATCTGGATCTCATCTTCACTGTCATCGTTCCCTAACTTCTCATGTTCGTCTCCATCCATGAACACATCCTGACTAAACCATTTAGCTGCAATTTCCTCTTGAGTTGGTTCATCTTCCGCTAGTGGTATCATGAGAGGATTTGCTTCACGATCACCCTTTTCATTGTCCGAGTCTTGATCAGAATGCAAAACTGTATCATCATCTCCCTGCAAAACCAATTACAAATGACTATGTTCAGCTGCAAAATGCAAATAATGGTGTCCTGTATGCCATCCTTATACAGGCAAGGATATCATGTGAATCATGATGGCCAAAATAACTTTTACAGTGAGCATCAGAAGCAGAAAACTATTACCACCTTAGAAAGGAGCTTAAATTGTAAATTCACAAAAAAATCACAGGTCAGTAGGTAGAAGGGCAACGAATCTTGTTAAGGGGAGATCTAATCAACATACCTCCAACTGATCATCCTTAGAGTACTCTTGCTTTGCCCGCTTCCTCTGTTTAGTGCTTCCATCTTTTTTAGACAAAAACCTTTCATATGCTTCATCAAGCAAGTTCTCCACTTGTTCATCGTACCTGAATGCAGAATTAAGCATTCAGTCATAGGGGAACGAAGTAACTGGGACATCCAGTTCAATCTTAAAATGCAGCCACCGAAAGAACAATTACCGCTTTCTTTCCTCCTCAGAATCCAAATCACTATGTGAGCCTTCTTCAGCATCATCATGACTATCTTCACTTTCACTGTTCCCGATTTCACCGATATCATCTTCATATTCATTGTTATCAACAGCCACAAGATCATTCTTCCCCTAAGTTGCATAATCAGAAGAAAAATCACAAAGGCTCCAATTTTAACCTAGGCAACAGTTATGTTTCGATAAAACACCCGAATGAAAATCATTTGTATTAGGCTGTCTGTGAGCAAGTATTCTTGCGTCCGTGTGTGTATTTTTCCATATTGTTCAGAGTCGAGGGAGATTTCACCAGTTTGGTATAATATTGTAATATAATGTGAAGGTCTCACAAACAAGGAAACAGAAGAAAAGAATGTGGTGTTTCAAGATAAAGGTGCCAATAGAAGGGTGATATAATGGGGTGTGTGTGAATGAAGTACCTTCATGGAAGATAGAGAAAACAGCTCCAAATCATTGTAACCATCTTCAGTTACATCCGTCTGCTTCCCTAATGCTTTTCGAGCTTTGTCCTGAAAATAGAAGAATAAAAGAGAATTAAAGCATAGCTATAAGACCTGCTGGTGCAGTACAATAGTAAATAAGGATTTGAAGACTCCCAACGCAGCACATTTTGCAAAAGTTTAGCACACCACTAAAGAGGTGAGATAATATATACAGTAGACACTAGACAGTATAGGGTGGACGTCAGTCCAGTACTTTAACTAGGATCCACAGTTCGTTTGGGAAAATAGTTCCTGAATGGAGATCATGAAAAGCGTCTAAAACCACTGGGGTTGTATAATATTACATCAGTTTTGCAGCATTCAATGATATTTCTTCTAACCTCATTCTAAGCCATATATGAAAGCACATACAACTTAATCTATGCATCGCCATTTTGTTGTAAAGAACATCACGTTAAAACATATTTAGGGTAAAAATGCTACTCTGATTTTACCTGGAAACAAACTAAAAATATGGCTCAATATCTCCTACTGTCCTACACTTCTTTTTCTGGTTATCAATTGATTGATGGAAGTGCGTAGTTCTTTTTTATATGAAGAAGTGAACAAAAAGAGGGAGGAAAGTTCATAAACCTTGGCTTCTCTTTTAGCTAGAAGTTTCTTCGACCTTTTCTTCTTCCGTTCCATGGCATCTGTTAGCTCATCCATTTCATTAAGTAGTTTCTCATCTTCATCTACCTTGATCTCATGTTCATCAGTGGAGGGAGTTACAGTAGTCTTCTCAGAAGGAGAAAGAGCCTTCCGCATCGAGATACGCCATCTGTAAAAGCAAGACAAATCAATAATGCAATAGTCTACTGGTTGATAAATATTTCACCGGACACAGACTTACTTTAGAAGATGCTTGAAGTCTTGCTTTCCTAAAACACGTAGATCATCACAGAGAGATTTAACCTGCCAATTATTTTACAAGACAAAGCAAAACAGTATTCATATTGGTATTCAATGATATTAGGAAGGAAAGAGTTCTAAAAAAACTATTACAGCGACATGTACCTCTTCAGTTGTTAGTGCATGATCTTTTAAAGGAAGAGAATCAGGGTCATTGAAGGTTATAGAAGTAACTGAACCGAGGATATCAAGAGGGGTTACAGACCAAATAAACTCAGATGCTGAGCTCAACTTTCTCAAAGTTGTGTCACCATCCTCATACCTGCAGATCAGAACACTTGTTAATGCACATCTATATAAACCAAGAAAACCGAGTACATAGGATTCAAATCCTATTCTGATCTCCATAAAAATTGCAGGCAGTGGAAACAACAATGCATGCATAGACCTTATCTGGAGGGTTACAAAACAAAGGTCCAAAGAATATTAGGATGATGGTGTGTCCATGCATTTAATGCAGAAGATAATCAAGCAAAGATGTTTGCATTTACAAATAAGGAAGCACTAGTGTTCTAAAAGCAGCAATTTCTGCATAATAAATTGACAGCTTAAGATGTGAACTATGCACTTCCATCAATCAATTGAAAACCAGAAAAAGAAATGTAGAACTATTTAGGAGATATTGTGTCTTATAAGGAAACACTATTGATGAGAACTATGCACTTCCTCCTAAGAACATCAGCATATTTAGCACCATTTGACAGCTTAAGATGAGACTAAAATTACCCATCACGGTGTCGTTTTTGTTTCGTCCCTCGCAGCACATCTACAACCTGGTAATTTCAATCGCATGGGGATGAGTACTCTCAAAAGAAATCAAAGCAGATGACACAACAGTTCAAAGAAATGTCAAATCACCTTCGCAGGCTCCTTTCCACTTTGAAACAAATGCTTAAAATCAAGAAGCCGGGGATCTATCTTGGCAGGAGCCTTATAATTAAAACCTAGGACATAAATTTCAGCTGATGCTGATCTACTAGCAGCCGGCTTGTCTACTTCAACCTTTTCAAATAGCTGCAAAGAACATCCCAGCTCACAGAATGTCGTACATGGAAAGTGGAATTGTGTTTGTAAAAGGTAAAAAAAATAGTACCTGTCTAAGACAATACAGTACAGAAGTATAGTCTTGGGACCTGAATACCTACAAAAAAATATAAGAGAGAAAAGTAATGTAAAAACAAATTTTGACTTTTTTTGCAGTAGATTAAGGCATACACCACATCCACAAGTATAGTAATGTTCCGGACATGCAATCCCAAAGCACAAACACGAC
Source organism: Perilla frutescens (assembly GCA_026008535.1). Lineage (NCBI taxonomy): Eukaryota > Viridiplantae > Streptophyta > Magnoliopsida > Lamiales > Lamiaceae > Perilla > Perilla frutescens. The sequence goes on from BRKX01000012.1 coordinate 32,147,753, forward strand.
ATCACTACATGTAGATAAGCATGATTAAACCAAATAAGAGTAGTAATAATCAACATTTGGGAAGGAAAAAGGGGAAAAAAATAAAAATGCTCCAGCTTCAGCCCTCATACAATTCCACTTACAAACAACAAACGCCAATAAATGGTAAAATCTCAATCTGCTCTATTGAACCATATGAAAGAGAAGTAGAAAAACGAAAGTAACATACATTAATTGAGATTAAAATTCGTTGAATTTAGAATTGAGCTAACCAAAAGAAAAGAAAAACCCAAACTATTGTGTACCTTGGTGATAAAATTTCCTTTAGGAGCCAACAACTCGGTGGCAAGTTTAACAGAGTCAATAACCAAGGCATTCTGTGTGGTGGCCTCCTTGGCCCAGGCTCCGCCGACATTGGGCGAGCCATCGTGCAAGACCAAGTCGAATGCGGTGCAGCCGTTCTCCGCCATGAGGCGCTTAACGGCGGCTCTGCACTTGGGTTCGGTGATATCCTGCTGTAGCGAGACGGCGCCGCGTATGGGTCGAATGGGATCGAGATCAACGCCTAGAACGAGACTGCCGACGGGGACGCGCTCGACGCAGACCTGCATCCATCCACCAGGAGCGGCGCAGAGGTCGAGAACGGAGCGAGAGGAGCGGAGGAAGCCGAATTTGGAGTCGAGTTGCACCAGTTTCCATGCCGCTCGCGATCTGTAGCCGTGCTCTTTGGCGAAGTGATAGTACTTGTCCAAACGATGCTTTCCCTTCACTTTCCCCATCTCTGACTCCGATGATGCTGCTCTGCCTCTATCTGTCTTAGCGTTAGTATTAGGGTTTTCTCCTCCTCTTTTTACTTGCGCTTTTTTATTGTTAGGGTTTAAGCCGGGCCAACCTTTTTTCTTTTTCTTTTTTTTTCTTTTCTTTTTGTGATTTGGGCCCTCATAGTTTGATAATTGTACATTCACCACATTTTCAGGGTAAATAATAAATATAAATTCCAATTCTAATTTGATGTTTTTTCCATTCAAATGGTGACACTGGATTGTGGACGATTTTACATTAGAAACAAATTATGGTATAAAAAATTAGGATAAATTATACTTTGATATCTATTTTTTGGACATTTTTTTTAAAAATAACTCATTTTTTTAAAATTAACAAAATAGTATCTACATTTTTTAAATTTTTACAAATATAACATTTAATCAATTTTACGACCCGAAAATCATTTTATTTTATTTTTAGCGGAAATATCAAATATATTAAAGTAAATCTCGTTCAACAGACGGTATGTCTAGTAAAATAAGACTCTGGCGAGAGAATGTGATGTAACATTCGCGGATCGACATGTCCAAGCATAGATAACCTCGTCAAACTGATCTGCTTCCGCTCTAATGGAATTACATATCTCTCCTCTATACGAGAGGTCTTCACAGCTAGACTGTATCAAAAGTTGTAGCCCCTAACAATCAGTTTCAAGAACGATTCTCCGACCTACGCATTCCCGAGCCAAAACTAAATCTTTTTGATATGTCAGCCCTTCTGCAATCTCAGGAAGTAGTCTTGAGTAAATCCTTTTACAACGTGTCACCACGTGACTGAGAAAATAATAATATTAAAATACAATCAATTACTTGGGATTTTGTGGCCACAAAATTAGTTAAATGTTAGATTTGCAAAAATTTTGAAATGTGAGTACTATTTTGTTTATTTTGAAAAAATGTCCAAAATGTAAGTATTAAAGTATAATTTTTATCCAAAAATTTAAGTAGAACATTATCTTAATTTTTAAAAATGTTCAATTTACAAACGCGTCATTATGTTTCAAAAGTTTGTATTTACCGAGATCACTTCACTTCTATTAATTTTAGTTTTTGTTTGTTAGCTTTTTTGTTACAGTTTTAGTAAATAAGAAGGATAAAAAAAGTATTAAAACAATTCGATACATATAAAAAAATCTAAACTCCAGTTGAACATTTCGGAATTGCATATGATGTACAATAGTTTTATGCATAAGCATTCATCATGAAACAAATCAAATTAAGAATCACAATTACAACCAAATCCAATATTCCCTGCAGTGAGTCAGTCTTCAATGAAAAGAAATTAACAACATTCCTTTTCTCTCTGCATCACTAGCAGTTTTGGTGTCATGATGATATAACGGATAACAACTATTTGCTAATATTTTTGTACCCGGGTGCATGTCAATGCTTCAATGTAACAACAAATCCCACAAACATAAAAATTCGACAAGGCATTCGCCCGTGCCTTATCTACTTGTTTCCCTCCCCCGACTTCCTCTTTTCAACCAGAAGTTGGTGCTCAGGTCATAAACAAGTAGGACTTCAGTCGCCCCTGGGGCTGCTGCTCGAACTACCAGCAGGTTTTTTCCCTTTGTATTTCTGTTATTATAAAAGTCCCCATCAGCCAAAAAAGACACTAAGGAAAGAAAATGAACGGATTGGAATAATAGTGAGCTCACCTGCTTCCCGAGATTGAAGGGGAGATATTTGTACTTGATCATATGCGTTATTTGACGCTTCATTGTTAGTACAAAGAGTACAAGCCAGTAGCACAATAATATTGGCCAGAACACTGGGACGTCAAACATGGAAAAGAAAGTCATCACAAATGCTACACAGAAAGCCTTTGTGATGGCATACCTGCAACCATAACATAAGATAGCATCGAGAACATCATTCTTAGTTGGGAAAAGTGTAACACCTTTACCAAGATGATTCATTGACATATGTACAAGACTTCATCTAAATACTAATGAATTGACCGACTTAGGCCTCTTCATGGTTTTCATTATCTCTGAAAAACTCCCCCTGAGGCCCCCAACTAATCAGCAAGATGGGAGTTTGCACATTCAACAAAGTTCATCCAGAGCAATTCAGGACCTCTCATATGATATCACTCACCCTCTAGCTCTAGGAAGGGAATTATTTCCCTGAAATAATACATATTAACCACAAAGTTCATACGAAAACTTATTTGCATCTACTACTACTACTACACACTCCAAAATAGCACATAAGCACACGTGATTCACCAAATATCATGAAGTGTCATTTGTGGTGCAATCCAACAAATGAAAAATTGCAAAGGAGAGCATGAAAATTTGTAAGGGAAAGCACAATAGTAAACAGAAAGAAAAAAAAGGCCCAGAACATAAGTTAAGCAATTGATTCAAGAAACAAAAGAAAACCTTTACTAATGTCAACTATCTTATTTATGAACTAATGCACCAATGACCGCTAGCAAAATAAAGATCAAATTGTTATTATTCTCCCACTTTACAGAATCATGGGCAAGGAGGTTTTGTATACTGTTTCAACAATTCCAGAAAAATGAGAACAATAAGAATTTCAGGGTTATGATCCATTTACAATCAGAAGTCACTGGTCTAAATTCCTTCCATGACATCTTCGCAGTGTGATCCACAAATTATATATCAGCTTTCCAGGTGGCTTAGACCTAGGCAAAACTTCCCTAACCAATTACAAACAAGATGTATCTCAAACCATTATAAGATGAAAGGAAGCATGCCAAATACATGAAATGATATCGATTTCTAGCCTCATGGATAGGAAATATTGGAACCCGATGAAAATTATAAGTACCAGAATTTGAACTCAGGAAGGCGGCGAATGAAAGGTTTAAATTCATCAGATCCCTTTGTAGGCAGCACAGGACCTTCCACCTCTGGGTCAACAAGTGGTGACAAAAACCCAATGAGTAGATTCAGAATGTAGATCCCCAAACCATAGGTAACAATGTAGAATCCTTCAACATAGTAAACCCGCAGAGCATAGAGAGACACTAAAAGAAAGGTCCCAATCCATCGGTAAGTAGAATGAGGAGTTGATTTATCTAAGTAGAACTGGAAAAGCCTCGACACTTCTTGACTCCGTTGGTTCAGTGCTGTAGCTGCTGATGAGGGACCTTCACCTCCAACCACCCCCTCCATTATTAAGTCTAAACCTAAAAATCCTGCATGTCCAATAAAACACATCAATAAAACGGGCCAACATAATTAGAACTTTCTGGCATTGACTATTTGGTATCTAGGAGGCACCAGATCGAAGAAAATACAGCTCGAGTTTTTGAGAAATATTACTTTCTGGCTACAGAACAATCAATCACTTCTATAAAAGTTTCTTCAATCGAATATAACGAATAACCAAAGGCAGCATCAAAAATAAAAATTACTGCCAAATACATTGCCCCTCGAAGCAACTAGGATCGCTGAGAAATAAACGTCCAAATATCGGTAAGGAAAACTAGGCTCATTTTACATCCAGCAAAACCCTTTCAAATCCAACAACAATTAAATTTTCTATTCCATTAAACTTCAATTAATCATCCATACTCGCTCCCTTGATGTCTGACAGACCCACCAACACACCCAAATTGCTACCTAATTACATAAAAATCCCATTTGAAAATAAAATACCAAATAAATCATAAGCATAAGCAACCGTAACGCTTAAATAAAACAACGATTGAAACCAGATCTGACAGCAGCGCGTCCCCAAATTAACCGAATAAAATCAAACACAAATGATAATAAAACCAAAAAATTATACATTGACGGTGATGATTCATACAAAATAATATGAAAAATCAGGTGTACCTTCGGCGATTACAACGCAGTTTGTGAAGGAATTATTATTTGGGGGTGTTTCTTGGAGGTGAAAAATGTGAATTTTTGAATGAGTTTGTAGAGTCGAAATCTGACGATAAAACACGCTACAAAGTACAAACAATCAAAATCCAAAACGACGTCGATCAGCCCCCACATGGAATATGCTTGTATAATTTGGGCAATCTGGTCTTTTCAATCTCTAATCTGGTCTTCTCAATTGAAAATTGGATTAAATTTGTATGAGAACTCATAAATACTGTGTTACTTATTTAATTTGGGTTTTGAGTCACCTAGTATATTTTAGTGACGTAAAAATATATAAATTCAAACGAAATATAAAAATAAATTACGTCTTGTAACTGTAGCTAAGGAATATGTCTATTCATTAGCGAGCATATTAGTGTGTGATAATAATAAACTTACAGTGTCACATAAATAAATTATCGCATATATATAACTTTTTTGAGGAATCGACCCATAATATGAAAATGTGAACTACAGTAATGTGATATATTTATGTGGCGCTACAGTAATAGTAATATTATAGGATATAAAAACTATGAATTTTGTGTAGTATGACATTTAATATTCAATAGCATTATTTGTGTATTGAAAAATATTGTTTTTTTTTTTAGGAAAAGAATGTTTGAATCTTCCATCTCAATAAATAAGAACTAATATTAAAATAACTTGACGAATTAACCAACAAAAAATCATTGTAATGTGTATGCTTATTTCATACATAAACTGAAATTGGCTGCTTCTTTTTCTTTTTTAGAAAGCGACTAAAATGGGCCGAGGGCCCTTTAAATACATCGAGTCACGTGTTAAATACATAAAGCCCACTTAAAAGCTTAATGCACTACACTGTACGTCTGTAATTAAATCAAAGTCATACATGCTCAATATATATTGAGAGAGTGGATCTAGTGAGAACTAGACTGCATGTGAGAATTAAAAATCAATTCTTATCATTTAATTTGATTTAGATTTAGGGTTCATATTAAAATCATTATGTTGTCGCATTTGCGTAATAACACGACAATCTAGCGCCTGCAAAACTTAGAGCAAAATCTGAACATTTTAAAAATATACGAATAATCATAATTTGCAGAGAAGAGCTCAATTACCGTAACTGCTCCAGAGAAAGCTTACTCACGCAAACCAATGCAAATAAATCGAACAGAAACGCTAAATCAGTTCCATAGATTTTTTTAAATCTTTCGAACAAACATCAACACTAGCGAAAGATTCAATTTTCGAACCAGAAAATATGAAAAATCAGGTGATATATCGCTCAACTCTTTTCATGTATTCCATTCAATTTATTTATTTATTTTTTTGTAGAAAAACCGATTTAACGTTCTCTTATGATAATTTAGCAGTTTCTTTCTTGTGCTGTTAGCGTGATAATACTTTCTGAAACATATAAAACCTAACCTTGCACAAACTCTATTCGTATTATTTCATGATGATTTATCAGTTTCATTTTGTTATGTTGGTGACGGGAAACTTGTATGAACATGTAAAACCTAACATTGTTGGCAATGTGTGATTTATGTGTACATTTTGTGAATTAGCATTATCGTTTATAGTTTTAGCATTGTCATTTCTAATTATCAATATCGTGCACCCGCTATTAGCATTATTTCATGATGATTTAGTAGTTTTATTTTATTTTTTGTAAACGTCGAGAAACTTGTAAGAACGTATCAAATCTACCATTATTGGCAATGTATGATTTATCTGTACATTTTGTTGTATTTAGCATTACCATTTACAGTTTTAACAATGGCATTTCTCATTGTAGCATTAGCATAATCATTTATTAGGATTAACATCAAAAACTTGATAGGGTCATTATAAACCAACCATGAACAAATGATGTTACAATTTGTTGAATTAGCATTATCATTGTCATTCTCAGCATTAGAAAACTTATATGTATGACCAAAGTTAACATGAACATTACAAACCTAAGACATGACACATTTTGTAGTACTAGTATTATTGTTCACTGAATTGGTATCATCATACATCATTTTAACATTACCATTGACACTTTTGTTCACTACTTTTATTTTTATCTTTCAATAACATTTTTAGCCTTGTTATTTTGTTTACTTAACAATATTATATGAGAATTTATAGGTGTCAAAAGAGCTACAACAGATGAAACTACAAGGAGAATAAAGGCTAAAACTGCCCCCCACTCATCAAGATGATAGAAGCAACGAGATATTTTACAAATATCCATCATTGCAGATAATCGCATGCCCATCAATCAAGTATATAAAATTCAGATAACCCTAGAGAAATCACCAAAATGGTGTCAATGCAATCTGCAGATTAAATAAAACACAACTAATTATGTTAATGTTAAAATTTATATATTATTCGATAATGCTAAAACTAGTCACAGTACCGCTAAAACTAATTACAGCAATGCTAAAATCTATTATCGTAATGATAAAAGGATTCTGCTCAAATAGAATATGATTTCTAAATTACAAAAATATTATCAGTTCATTAAAATAATCCTAATATTACAAAAATATCACGCATAACTCAAACTTTCAAAATAGATGGTGTTACCGTATTAACGATATCCATTAGTGAAGGGTGTATTTGTATATTTTTTTAGCAGAATATTTGTATTACTATTAATAATTGAGGAGCGAGATTATTTGAGCTAAAAAGCTTATATATTTAGATGGAACTCGGGCACAATCTTGGTGTTATTCTGAACTTATCCCAGTATTATATGGCGGAAATGCTAAGGCCGGACTAACATCTGAAACTTGGTGTTTATAAACTAAGTCGTGTTCTTGTTTTTTGTTCTATTTTAAGATATCAACATTATACTATATTTAATCTTAACATAATGACAATACTACAACTGCGTAATGTAATAAGTGTAAGTTATAGGTAAATAACAATTTGACATCGTTCTTAACAAAAACAACAATCTGCGTTATGAATTATATGATAAAACAAATTGCACTCTGATACATAAATTTTTTTTTTGGGGGGGGGGGGGGGGGTTTAATATATATTTTACTTTTTTTCAAAATTAATAATCTAACATTTGATCAATTTTCCAATTCGGAAATTATATCTAATTGATTGCATTTTAGAATTTATTGATCGGATGATTTTTCTATGTGAACAGAGAAGAAACATAAATCTTAAATATAATCAATGTATGATTTTGAGATCAAAAATTAATCACATGTTAAATTTACAAAAAAAAAAATTGAAAAAATGCGCGTTGCTTTATTAATTTTGAAAAAAAATGAGTTTTTTTTTAATTCTAAAATATAAGTATGAAAGTGTAATTTGTCATAATATAATTTGCATTTTTTTTTTATGTCGAAAGTAACCAGCAGTCGCTATCGAAGTGCGTACTGGGTAAACTTCGCTCATGTGTAATAGTCTGCAAGCCACACAGGGAAGGTAAACCACAGATAGCAGGCCATGTGTGACAGATTTATACCTAATAGTATTGGCAGTGGAATTCAAACTTGAGACGTTTGACCTCAAGATAACACCATCATACTACCATTAGACCATTCCTGAGGGGACAATATAATTTGCATTATTGATCTAATACTAGGGGGGTCAAAGTGTTTTCAAAGTAAAAAAAAATTAACAACAGTTTTAGCTGTGCGTGTGATCGCCGTTTAGTTGAGTGATAAAAATGAGTAGAGTGGATTTTAGCAATTTGAAATTGAATTTGCAAATGTAGAGCGATAGTGACAAAAGATGATTTGAATGAACGCAAATCGATAATATCAAATATACCCCACATTATGTGGCACGTGGACAACCACGATTGCCTAGGAAATGGAGTGACGTGTAGGGAAAAGAGCCATACTTTCACATTTGTTTCCTCGGCTCTGAAGGGAAGCGATCACTATTTTTGTGTGTGGTTTGCAGGTTATTACACAGGGATAAGTTTATTCAGTGCGCACCATGGTAGCGGCTGCTGGTTATCTTCGACATAAAAAAAAAAGGGGAAGCGATCACTAATGAATTAGTACAATCTTTAAATTTACATATTTTTATATTCATCCAGGCTCGACTTTTTTCGATGCATAAAGGTTAGTGATATAGTCTAATAGTACTAGTAGTCTAGTACCTACATTTATTATGTGATTCAAAATCACCTAGATATATATTTACAAAAATGTTATCCACCTACAGTATGATCCACAGTATTTGCATTGTTATATACTTATACCTAAAAAATTTATATGTAAATTCAATCAAATCAATTTTATTTTTGTGAAAATGTATAAATCTAGACAAAAGTAAATAGAAAATGGGAAAAAACACCAACTTTAAAAAATAGACAGTTTTGTAGGCAATTTGTACTATTAAATAATAGATCCCCACACACAATCATTGGGCGCAGTGTACTTGTGTCAGGACATTATTAATCAATGCAGAACCCTCGATTAAATGAAAGCCACGATTGAATCAAGCATTAATTAATGAAAATCACCCACCATGAAAGAGGCCCTCGATTAATTTTCAAAAAGGTATCGATTAAATAATACGAAGGCCACGATTAATATACTTGTTATACATGGCCTCGATTAATTTTGAATAAATAAAAGCAGCCCACGATTAAAGTTAAGGGATCAATTAAATAATAGGTAGGCTCGATTAATTGAACTTTAAAAATCCTCGACTATTCAAAGTGAAGGGAGGCATCGATTAATTTTGAATAATCCCACGATTAAATCGTCGATTATTGAAAGTTAAAAATCCGCGATTATTCAAAGTTAAGGGAGGGCATCGATTAACTTTGAATAATCGACGATTTGAAAGGTACGTTTTGTACTGTCCATTTTCATGAAATTCTTTTGCAAATATTCATTGTTTTGATTATATTGCATGTGTTTTGATTATTTGTTGTTAAGAAATGATTATATTGCATGTGTTTTGATTATTTGTTGTTTTCAATAATTTGCTAAATTAATCGAGGTTAATTTTAAAGTAATCGATGGTCCTTTGAAATTAATCGATGTCTGTTTTAGCAATAATCGTGGATATTTGAACTAGTAATCGTGATCCTTTTAACTTAATCGAGGACCTTATTAAATTATAGAGGCATAATTGAAATTACTATTAATCGAGGCATAGATTAAAATTAATCGAGGTATAGGTTAAAACTAATTGATGGAGGCTCTTAGAAGTAATCGAGGATATTTGAAAATTAGTCGAGGACATTTTCTAGACTAATCGAGGCCATTAGAGTCAATCGAGGAATAATGTAAAGTAATCGAGGCATTTTTAGATTTAATGGAGGTCATTAGAGTTAATCGATGATAAGTTTAATTTAATCGAGGAAGATTGTAAAATAATTGAGGCTTAAATTCAAGGCATTAATCGATGAATATTGAGGCTGAGATTGTAAAAATAATCGATTAAAATAATCGATTGTCAATCGATTAAAATAATCGATTGTAAATAATCGATTAAAATAATCGATTGTTTTTAATCGATTGTCAATCGATTATAAATAATCGATTAAAATAATTGATTGTAAAAATAATCAATTAAAATAATTCTAAAAATAATCGTTGCTATTAAAATTAATTGAGGCTATTTAATTAGAATAACATCTAACTATTGATGCTATTAACATCCAACTAATTCTAACTATCAATGCTATTAATTAGAATAACATCTAACTATCTAACTATTCTAACTATCGAGGCATTGAATTAATATAATTAATCGATGCTAATTTTAAATTTAATCGATGCTATATTAAATTTACGCATAACCTATACACTATAGTATAATTAAATTGATTCTCACATGTGAAATCTTAATACAACCTATACACTATATAGTATAACCAACACAAGTGAAATCTCGATAAAATCTAAACACAATAGTGTAATCAATTTGATTTTAATATAGTGTATATGTTGTATCGGGATTTTACTTGTGAGGATCACTTTGATTATCGATTATGAAATCTCGAAACAACCTATACAATATAGTATAATTAAATTGATTCTCACATGTGAAATTCTAATACAACCTACACACTATATAGTATAATCAAATTGATTCTCACAAGTGAAATCTCGATAAAATCTACACACCATAGTGTAATCAATTTGATTTTAATATAGTGTATATGTTGTATCGGAATTTTACTTGTGATGATCACTTTGATTATCAATTATGAAATCTCAAAACAACCTATACAGTATAGTATAATTAAATTGATTCTCACATGTGAAATCCTAATACAACCTATACATTATATATATTAATCGAGGCTATGTGTATATTAATCGAGGCAATTGAAAGTTAATGGAGGCATAGTTAATCGAGGGCTATTTTTAATATTAATCGATTTAATATTAATCGAGGCCTAGTTAGTTAATCGATAGGCATGACTTAAATTATTAGACATGGCTTAAATTATTAGGCATCGATTATTAGACATGGCTTAAATTATTAGGCATCGATTATTAGACATGGCTTAAATTATTAGGCATCGATTATTAGACAGGGCTTAAATTATTTTTGACATAGCCTCGATTAATTTTAAAAATTATCTCGATTATATTTTACATAGCCTCGATTAATATACACAGCCTCGATTAATATATATAGCCTCGATTAGTTTAAAAAAGTTCCTCGATTAGTACTAAATTAATCGAGGCTTTCCTCGATTAGTTTTTTAAAATTAATTAGATAATCATCGATTAGTTTTTTTTAAATTAAATATTCATCGATTTTTTTTTTGGGTTCCTCGATTAATATTAACTTCCTCGATTAGTTTTTTATGTTCCTCGATTAATTAAATAATCATCGATTAGTGTTTTTTTTAAATAAAATATCCATCGATTATTTTTTAAACGTCATCGATTAGTATAGGATTAATCTAGGCTTTCCTCGATTAATATATAACTATTCATCGATTATTTTTTAAACTTCATCGATTATTTTTTAAAATATTCATCGATTATTTTTTTTTAAAATAAAATATTCATCGATTATTTTTGTTGTGTTCTCGAGCGCCGCCCCAACTCTTTTTACCGCCGATCTACTATTTTTTAACGCCGACCGACAACGGTTACTTCTTGCAAGTTTTGAGTTTTTTTTTACAGCTTTTGAATTTGGGGAGAGAGAATGGACATATGTGGGGGGTGTTGGGGTTGTTGGGGTGGATTAATTCAAAAAGGAAGAATTTATTTCTTTTACTGCACCTTAACAATCTTGTCAGTTTTCAGTGTAAAAGCTGATTTGGTGGGACCTTTCTCATCAATTTTTTAAAAAATAAGTACAAAGTGTCGACAAAACTCCTACTTTTTAAATCTTGTTTTTTTTTCCCTTAATTTACTTGCTTTTGTCGAAAAATCCACAGCACCCTTTATTTTTTACCTCTCTCTCTCCCTCCTCTCCTTAATCCTCCTCGTACTAAAAAAACACATATAAATTATTAATTTCTTTAATAATCAACTCGTTAAATACAAAAGATTAGATCAGCAACAACACATTTCACCATCAACATCAAGGCCTATTAAAGACATTGAAAGTAATTATAATAAAACAAACCATATTTGGATTTAAAATAAAAATTTTAGAAAAAACTTGGAAAATAAAAGCAAGTATATATAAGCTATAGTTATCCAAAGAGAGGGATTGCATATTAAAGATATCGTATTTCAAAGTATTTTTATAAATTGCATATTTAAGATATTGCATTCCAATGAAAATCGAGTTCCATTGCTTCCACTTATGTTAAAATTAGCTATCTGAAAAAAAAAAAAAAAAACATATACATGAACATATATAATCCTAGTTTTTACAAACCGAATTTCAAAAAAATAAAAGAAAGTAGAAGTACAAGTATCAAATTCAAAACGAAAGCTCAACTGCATAGAATGATTTTTTTTTCTTATGTGTATTTAATCCTATATTTGTTACTTAATTAAAAAAAAAAAAAAAGATGCTGTATTTATTCCTTAAAAAAAAGATGCTGTATTTATTACTTAATTATATAAACAACACTTATCGATGTATGATAAATACGTATCTTTTACGGTAAACTAATGATCAAGTATGTGAATTAATCACATAATCACGCTAGCATTTTACAATTATCAAGACATATTATTTCAAAGTCCAAATTAAGTGTCCAAATTTATTTTACTCGTGACACTTATTAAGTCATCTTATACGATGACTTATCATCAAATCTTCTATGGACATATTCATATATACCAATCATATTCTATATGGTCCAGTTTGGTTTGATTGATAGCATAAATAAGATTTATAGGATAAAGTAGGCTTTTACTGTTTGGATAAAAATAATATTGTGTTTGGATTGTTTGATTACAATTTTAATGATTTATGATAGATTATTAATATTATGTTTGGATTTAATGATTAAAAATTTAATTTTGGAAAATACCTAAACATCCCGTTTGGTTGGCAATAAAGTAAAATTGTTCAGGAATATGATTTATAGGAATGTGATTCTGAGGAAAATGAATCACAGCAGATTCTTTATCCTGTATTTGAAACATAATAAAGAAATTATCAAGATTCTCATTTTAGTATTAGATTCAAATTAAACAAATAGGAAACGAAATAACCAAAATATTTCTCATCATTTTTGCATTACCAATAATTTTTATAATTTTTAAGACATGTATGAACAATATATTTTATAATTCTACTTACAAAAACAATTATACATATATATATTGTCGAAGTAATTTGAAAACAACATGTTATTTAAATTTAAATCAAAATAAATTATATGAGTACTAAAATAATTATTAAGCAAGATGATTATTTCATTATTTTAGGTTAATACAAAACTTTTAATGCCGATTCTACAACCGAGTTATTAATTGTCTTGAGTATGTCATTCATTTACCATCAATTCTAATAAATAGTCGCTAGAATGATCAAATTCTAGTTGAACTCTTATTGACAAAAATAAAAAAAAAAATTATTTTTCAATTTTTTTTTTTATTTCAGGTTGAAATTTATCAATCCAGAATTAATAATAATCCGTAAAAACTAAAATAATGAAAATCCAAAAATTTTCAAAATTAAATTTAATAATAATAATATGTTTATAAAATAAAATATAATTGATGGAAAAATAAAAAAAAATATCATATAAAAGATTCTCAGAGTTAAGTAATCAGAATACCTACCTGGAGTAGATATTTAGAATCCAGGAAAGTTGCATCATTTTCTTTATTTTGAGGAGTTTGATTACTTTTCAGAGTCCATTAAAATTGAACCAAATAGGGGAATTTAAAAACAAGGAATCAAATTACTTTCCCAACCATATTTCATGTCAACCAAATAGGCCCAAATTGTTCTTCATATAAGATGTTCATTTATAATTATTAAAATTGTATTTTTTTATTTAAAAGTACTTGAAGTTGTGAAATTGAAATACTCGATGCACAAACATAATTTACCAAATATTAGGAAATAATGGACACATAAAAACAATTAATCAAAATAGCTTCTTTTTAAATGTCCTCTTTTAATTACATATTGGTATTTGCGTTAATGTTATATTTACATATTAATTTTCCGTAATAATTACTAAAATTGTAATTATTGTATTTGTCATCTACTCCCTCCGTCCTGATTATATAGTTTCTTTTACCATTTTGAGGTGTCCCAATTATATAGTCTCATTATTATAAATATTATTAATTTTCATAGTAATGTACAAATAAATCCTTATTGAATCTTGAAAATTAAAAGAATAACAACTTAAAAGTTGAAAGTCATAAATATTCAATGAGGGTGCTATTGGAAGCTTAGCTTTAATATCTTGTTTTCATAAATATTTTTAATCTACGTGCGAGGAGAAATGAGACTATATAATTGGGACGGAGGGAGTAATAAATAATACAAATAAAAATTCACTTGAAATAAGGTTATATATATGGGTAATTTTATAAGGAAGTGTTGGATGGATGAATTTAATTACCCAAAAGTGAGGTGATGAGTAATCACTCAAATAAATGATTAGAACATGCTCTTCATCAATTACGAGCTCCAATCCTTCGAACCATATTAGTGATAAAGTCGAATAATTTTATCTATTTTCCCTAAACCACCCTACTCACTCAAAACAAACACCCCTCTATTTATATAACCTTAATTAATCACACCGTGTTTAGTGTCATACTAAAATGACCTGCTAACCATTTAACAATTCCATAAAAATTTCATTTGAAATATTAAAAAGACAATGCTAAATAGCATGAATTGTTTCGGTACAAAAGTATAATTTAATTGAATTTCAATGTAAAATGACACTATCACCATTTAAACAATTTCGATTAAAATTCATCCTACATTTTATACACCAATTCCCAATATTTAACTTTAAATGCATGAATGGTCAACAATACATAAAATCCATACTCCATTCTCTACATCAATTCCCAAGTGCAATGAATTTGATTTAAAAAAAATAAAAAAAAACTACTCAAATTAATATTTGTACTCCAACATCTATCTGAAAATAATTTAGCAGACTTATATGCATAAAAAACACATTAGAAGTTAGAATGCTAGTTATTTGAGTGAACATGGATGGTGTTGATATTATGAAATAATTATTTGGCTTGAGTGAAGATGATAACCTTATGAATGATGAAAAAGCTAACAATAATAAAATTATAATATATTTTTAGTATGTTTTGATACTTTTTTTTTTTTTGAATGTCGAGGGTAACCCGCAGCCGCTACCGTGGTGCGCACTGGGTAAACCCTGCCCCTGTGTAATAGCCTGCAAACCTACACAGGGGAGGTAAACCACACTTGGCAAGCCAGGTGTGACACCGTGGTGCGCACTGGGTAAACCCTGCCCCTGTGTAATAGCCTGCAAACCTACACAGGGGAGGTAAACCACACTTGGCAAGCCAGGTGTGACAGGCTCACACCTAGTGGTGTTGGTGGTGGGTCGAACTTGAGACCTTTGGCCTCAAGAAACACCACTCCACCACTAGGCCATCCCCAAGGGGACTGTTTTGGTACATTTTATTTTATGAAATATTGAAACACACAATGGCAATCAAGAATCCAAATTTGCTAGATTATTAACAAGCTAATTCGGAAAGTTAGATGACCAACAATTCGAAACAAAAAGGAAAGGCGCACACTTTGGTATTATTGTTAATAATATATAATTTTACAAGATTAATTTACCTAAAATCTTTAATAGATGTTTCATGTCAATTTTTTTTTTAATATAGGCCAATAACTTAATTAAAAAGATAGTTCAATCTACATTAACAATTTGATATAACTCGTAGTTAATTATACGTGATTCAATTGAACATAATAATGATAATGCTAACAATATATATACACACACAAATCATATATATAATACATCCTTAGATTATACTAATTATATAAATAATGTTAGTTCTTAGTTGTTTAAATATCATGCTCAAATTTGCAATTGTACACTTTAATAATAATGATATTACTTTTTTTTATTATTTTTTCACATAAATATTTTTACTATCTATACACAAAATTTAATATATTTCTTGTATAATCTAAGAAACGTTTTTTGATTAATGAAATAATCATAAATTGATTAAACATTTGATTAATTTAAGAATTGGAGTTCAATTCATTAAATGATTCATAAATTATTAAATGGGGATTCATAAATTATTAAATGGGGATGAGGGAGAGAGAGATAGCAACATAAATTTTAAATTATGAATTCTTTAACATAAATAGTATAATAAGAATAATTTAATCATTTAACATAATTATTTTGTTATTGTCCTAGAATAATTTGTGGTATTTAGCATTTTTCATTAAAAATAAAACTTTGTAGATAGAGCCATATTTGGATTGATACCCAATCTGATTTCCGACACAATTATGGATTCCAACTACTTTACAATATTATTTTTGTTTCTTGGAAAACCTTTTGCACCTCCTTTCAATGAGTGATACATACATCCTTTCTTTTTTAGAAGATTCAATGAGTCATATATTTGTTTCCGGACAACAATTAACAAAAACTATATCTACAACCATCAAAAGTAAATTTCTATATCTGGCACATACTTAAAATTTAATAGTGGAAATGTGAGTAACATAAATTAATGGAGAAACATAAATTTTAAATTTTGAACTCTTTAAGCATAAATAGTCTAATAAGAATAATTTAATCATTTAAAATAATTATTTTATTATTGTACTAGAATAATTTGTGGTATTTAGCATTTTTCATTAAAAATAAAGCCTTGAAGATAGAGTCATATTTGGATCGATATACAATCCAATTTCCAACACGATTATAGATTCCAACCACTTTTTTTTTTTAAACACCCCTAAGAGTGGGGCATTCGGCACCATGCCCAGCCTGTAAATAAATACTGAAACGTCTCATACAATGTCATGGGCGGAATATGTTCCAAAAGTGAACATATTCCTAACCAAGAGCTGGAACCTGATAAACACAACAAAAATATAGGAGATGCATCCACAACCCGAATCCTAACTCCTAAACTAAATAAATCATAAACAAGTGGAGGGCAGCCACAAGCCAATTGAGACTCCAAACACAAAACCAAACCAAAATAATAAAATAAACAAAACATAGAAAACACGAGCCTCATCAATGATACCGAAATCGAAAGTTGGGATAACCCAACTGATCCATCCGTACCAAGGAGAGCAGATATGGAGGAGCTGAAGCATCATCATAAAATGTCAAAGCCGAGGTCTAGGCCCCTCGACCAGCCAAGAAATTAGCCGCCCGGTTCTCCTCACGATGGATGTGCATGAACCGAACAAGCCGACCTCTACACAACAATCTGATGGAGGTGAGCGTATGTCGGGTAATAACCGAGCCCTAACGTCCCGACTACAACATCGACACAACAGACGCCGCATCCATCTCGATCCAAACATGATCTGAATACTGAACTGCAAGCCGAAGACCGTGAAGTAGAGCCTGGAACTCAGCATCGAAGTTGGAGGCCGCCCTCAAGGGCGCACAAAAACTAACCAGAAGGGAACCTGTATGAGTATGATCCCGAACAAGTCCCCCCCCACCAGCCGCCATCTGAAGATCCGTCGAGAAAGATCCATCCGTGTTGAGCTTCACCCAGGGTGCCTCCGGAGGCCGCCACGACACCATTCTAGATCGTAACGCTCTAGGAACGGGGTCAGCAACAGACATAAAAGGCACCTGAGGGTAACAACCCAACCAATGCTGCGGAAGGAGCTTCCCAACCGAAACCAGAAGATGAAGGTGATGCTGTACCTGCCAAACAATGTGAGACACAAGGAAAGGAACGCCACGGTGCTTGCAGCTGTTCCTCTCCGTCCAAATAAACCAGAAAGCCAAGCAAGGAATCAAAAAGCTAATGTGCTTCGGAACGGACCGTGGGAACAACCCCCTCCAAAACCCAAAAACATGTGCAACAGTGTGTGCACATGGAGCAGTAATATGGAACCAATTCGCAACATATGCCCATACCGATTTCGCAGACTCAGACCAAAGAAAAACATGCTCAATGGACTCGACCTGCGGATCAACACAACACTGACAACGAGACGCAAGATGAATACGACGGGACTGCAACCTAACATCAATAGGAATGCGATCATGCATGAGACTCCAAAGAAAGACAGATATAGTGGGAGTGAGACAATCATGCCAAAAGGACCCAAAGATGGCACGTTCAGGCCGCCGGTATCTGACCTGATCCCAAGCAGAGGTCAAAGAGAACTCACCTGTCGAGGTCAAATTCCACCGTATGCTATCCCTCTCTCCCCACATCACCGGAGTTCGAATCACCGAATCAATCAAATCAACGGGTAAAGCAAAATGCTCATGCAACGCATGCAGACGCTCAACATACCAAGACTCACCAGATAAGTACCAATCAACATGCAAATGATCAAAATGAGAAGCAGGGCAATAAGAAGATAAGAGAACATCATCACACCAAATATCATCCTAAAAACTAACATGTCCGTCCCCAAGGGACCACCGGATATGATCCTGAGCCCAAGCACCAACCCTAACCACTCTCTTCTAAACCCGGCTGTCATGCGGACCCAACGGCACCCTCAAAGGATACAAACGACCTCTGCAATACTTAGCCCACATGTATCGGGCCCACAAAGAATCACGAGCTCTGAACCTCCACCAAAGCTTCCAACTGAAGGTAGTAACCATATCACCAAACCGACGGATACCCAAACCTCCCTCAGAAATCGGCAAACAAATGGTCTCCCAACTGATCCAGTGCATCTTCCTCTTCTCTCCAACAGAACCCTAAAAGAAACGAGCAATCATCTGCTCGAGCTGATGAAGGACCCCTTGAGGCGGCTTCATGACCTGGAAGATGTGCAAAGGAATAGTAGCAAGGGTGCTCCTGATGAGCGCCAGATGACCTCCAAAAGACAAGTGCCTATGCAACCAACTGTGAATCCTGTCACTCAAACGCTGTCTCAAAGGGATGAAAAGCGAGCACTTCAGAAAGCCTCTGTAGATCGAGACCCTAAGATAAGTGAACGACAAAGAACCCCGCTGATACCCACAGACGAACTGAATCTGGTGATGCCAAGTTGGAACAAACTTCTCCATGATGTAGAAGTTGCTCTTTCTCCGGTTTACTAGCTGGCCTGAAACCAAAGAATAGTGCTCCAAGCAGTCCACAAGACGACCCAAACCATCCGGGTCAGCTCTAGTAAAGATGATGATGTCATCAGCATAAGACAAGTGAGAAACCGGAAAACCCTTCTTCGCCGTCCTGTACCTCATGACCGGATCACCACAAATCAATCTGTCCAGAATCCGAGATAAGTAATCAGCCGCAAGAACAAACAAGGAGGGAGATAGATGATCCCCCTGTCTCAACCCTCGGGAAGAGGGAAAGAAACCAGCTGGGGCCCCGTTCACGAGGACTGAGAACTAGCAATCCTTGATACACCTGCTAATCATGTTTATCCACTGATCCGGAAAACCCATATGTCTCAAAACAGCAAGCAAAAAGACCACTGAACCCGATCATACGCCTTCGCCATATCCAGCTTACGAGCCACATTGGGAACATCACGGCTGATGTGAAGGTCCCCAATCATCTCCTGAGCAAGCAAGACGTTATCACTGAGCAAGCGACCCTTCACAAAACCACTCTGATTCGGAGGAAGAACGGCAGGCAAGAAGGGAGCCAACCGAGATGTCAGAATCTTCGTGATAATCTTATTGGTCACATTGCACAAACTGATAGGCCGGTAATCAGTCCAAGCAACCGGTCTTTCCTTCTTCGGCAGAAGGACAATAGTAGTAGCCGTGAAGCTGCGTGGCATGTGAGCACCTGCAAAGAAATCAACAACAGCCCCCACAACATCACTACTAACAATGTCCCAACAATGCTGAAAAAACAGAGAAGTGAAACCATCCGGACCCGACACACTGTCCCCACTGATACCAAAAATAGCAAATCTAATCTCATCAATATCCGGAGTCCGACAGAGCCCATCTGTATCCATATCTGTAGGAATCCCATGCAAACAACTGAAATCCGGATCACCCAACTGATCAATATCTGACGTGAGGAGCCTCTGAAAGAAACCAGCAGCTGAAGCCTGGATCCCATCATCATCCTCTGTCACACGCCCGTCATCCTCAATCGAGTGAATCCTGGACTTGCACCTCCTCTGCTTCACCCATCCCTGAAAAAAATGAGAGTTCCGCTCCCCTTCAGTCACCCACTGGACTGCCGCCTTCTGCTTCCAAAAATCCTCCTCCATCCGAGTCCTAAGCACATACTCAGCCACACATCGACTAAGCTCAGCACGAGCATCCGGAGTAGGAGAAGAATCATAAGAAGCCTGAGCAACAGCAACAGCAACAGCAGCATCAGCCTGTCTAACCCGAGCAAACACATCTCCAAACACATCCCAGTTCCACTGCCTCAACCTCTTCCTGACACGCTTCAACTTCAACTGCAGATTCATCATGCCATTGTAACCAGTAGGCGCAGTCCACTCCTGCATGACAGTGTCCCTGAAGGTGTGGTGCCTGATCCACATATTCTGAAATCTGAAAGAGGATTTTGGAATCTGGTCAAGGAACTGACACCTAACCAACAAAGGAGCATGATCAGAGGTTTGTTTCTTGAAAAACTTTCTGCACTTATTTTCAACGAGTGATAATTACATGCCTTCTTTTTTAGAAGATTCAATGAGTCATATATTTGTTTCTGGACAACAATTAACAAAAACTATATCTACAACCATCAAAAGTAAATTTATATATCTCGAAGATACTTAAAATTTAATAGTGGAAATGTGAGCAACATAAATTTATGGAGAAACATAAATTTTAAATTTTGAATTCTTTAAACATAAATAGTATAATAAGAATAATTTAATTATTTAACATAATTATTTTATTATTGTACTAGAATAATTTGTGGTATTTAGCATTTTTTCATTAAAAATAAATCCTTGTAGATAGAGCCATATTTGGATTGATACACAATCCAATTTCCAACAGGATTATAGATTCCAACCACTTTACAGTATCATTTTTGTTTCTTGAAAAACTTTTTGCACTTCTTTTCAACGAGTGATAATTACATGCCTTCTTTTTAGAAGATTTAATGAGTCATATATTTGTTTCCGGACAACAATTAACACAAACTATATCTACAACCATCAAAAGTAAATTTATATATCTGGAAGATACTTAAAATTTAATAGTGGAAATGTGAGCAACATAAATTAATGGAGAAACATAAATTTTAAATTTTGAATTCTTTAAACATAAATAGTATAATAAGAATAATTTAATCATTTAATATAATTATTTTATTATTGTACTAGAATAATTTGTGGCATTTAACATTTTTTTTCATTAAAAATAAAACCTTGTAGATAGAGCCATATTTGGATTGATACCCAATCCAATTTCCAACACCATTATAGATTCCAACTACTTTACAGTATTTATTTTTGTTTTTTGGAAAACTTTTTGTACTTCCTTTCAATGAGTGATACATACATGCCTTCCTTTTGAAAAGATTCAATAATTCATATATTTGTTTCTGAACAACAATTAACAAAAACTATATCTATAACCATCAAAAATAAATTTCTATATCCGGTGGATACTTAAAATTTAATAGTGAAAATGTGATTAAATGACACATTAGATAATAATAAGACACCTGAAAAAGAAGTATCTTTGCAAGGAAACATGCTTAGAAAACAATATAAAATATTATTATTATTATTTTATATATTAAAAAAATTATACATAAAGTTCCAAAAAGTGTACGACAGGTGGGTACTCCTCCGCTTGGTAATAAGCATAAAGCTATTCTAAAAAAATAATAATAATAAATAAATAAATAAAAATAAGCATAAAGCAAAATTGCAAAAGCCAAGAAGCTTGGCTCCGAGTGCTCTCCTTTTTCCTCTCTCTCCTCTCTCCTCTCTCTAAAAGAGAAGAATTTAATCTCTCTCTCTCTCTCCTCTACTGCAGCTCTACTTGTACTTCACCACATGCCTGCGTATAGTTCACCGAGACTGAGAGCCACACAACTTGCCTTTTGGTTTTATGATCAACAGCAATTTCTTCGCAGTTCGATCTCTGTTTATTAGGCGCGGAGCTCTCAGTTCAGCTTCAAATACAATGGTTTAGTTCTGTTTTTTTGGGGGAAGAAGATCTCGAGAATTAAGTTAGAAGAGGTGAATTTTAGCAACGCGTATTGTTTTTGTTTATGATAATTATTATTTTTATATTTTTGCAAATACAACCTGTTTTTTCCAGTTGTGTATGGGGTTGACTGCTTGTTGTTGATGAAGATTTTCGTGTGTTGTAGAATATGGATATTTATTTCTTATTTTTTTTATTATTCTGATCTTTTCGTTTGGAGATTTGATTAGGATTTAGGAGGATTGAAGATTTACTTCATTGACTAATAAACAACGCTTGAGTTATTTTTGTGTTTCTCATTTCTGGCCCGGGGATTGGTCATGGATTTGTGTTTCTTCTAGTTTGAACTGAAGCAGGGTTTTGGTTTCAAGTGGAAATTGAGAATTTCATAATGTTATTAGTTTAAACTGTTAGTAATCTAAATTTTTGTATCCTGGTGAATAAAGAGATTATGTTTTCTTTTCTTCTTGCATCGTTTTAGTTTTGGACTTTCTATGTTCATTGTTAGGGAGGTTGAGACTTGAGATCTTCCATTCATTTATGTTGTTTTCGGATGACTGCCTTTTCTCAGTTTCATTTGCTGGACTAAGATTGCTTAAATCACTGATCAAACTCTAAAGGTGTGCAGTCCAGTGCAAGTGAGCATGTCTAAGCAAGTGATGCGGTCGATTAATGATAGCACGGGGAAGACTAGGCAAACCGTGCAATCTTCTCAGCCTGGTTGGATGGCTCATTGGATGAGGACAGGCAGTAATGCAACAGCAGAGAGACGAGATGGTGGTGCTTATGGGAATAAGGAACTTGACCGCATGTCTAGGGATGATCATATAACATTGGGGGCTTCTGGATCTGTCAAAGACCATGGAAAAATAACGTCCTATACTGAAAGTCTTAGAATGAGTTCAAAATGCTTGGGCGACGAGGGAATATGCAGTGCTCAATTGAAACATGGCCAAGACACTGATCACAACCTTGATTGTGGCAAAGCCATTAACTATACAGGTGGAATTCAGTTTTCCTCTGGGGTTCTGGCTGCAAATGAAGATTCCTTAAGAGAATATCGTTCTAGCATGGAAGGCACTTCAAAGAAACCTATTGAGTGGGTGAAAACACATTTCTCTGCCAAAGACAGAAGTTCTTCCACTTCAATGCCTTCTCAAGAAAGACTTGTTGGACCTTCAACACATATAGTACCATATCATGACCTTGAAAGATATAAGTTGGACAAAGGGAAAGCTGTAGTGTTCCCGTCGGTAAGTAGACCTTCCATTGTTTCCAATAATCAACTTCTAGGTAATAGACTGAAGATGATCGGGCAAGAACACTGCCAGAAGCACTTCCAGTCAACAGATTTGATTTGGGAAAGAAAAGTGGGCAGTCAATCCGAACCAGACACTTCCATTGATGTGTGTTTTGGGGACCATAATACATCCCTGTTGTTAGATGCTCCATCCATGGACGACCATCACCAGCCAAAATCTGATCAAGATTGGTTCCAAAAGACTCAGAAAAGCCAATATATTACCTCATTGCCTCCAAGTCAATGCATTGCTTCAGAGAAGAATGAACACAAGATGTCACGTTATGACCCCTACCCTCGCCAGAAGTTGCCGACCTGTGTTCATGAGGCAATGAGAATATGCGCTACTGTGGATTCTGTAGAAGCTACACCTGGAAGTTGTCCCTGGTTTTCTCAGACAACTCACAGCCTGTTAATCACAAAAAACTCTGATGTCGATGTATCAAAAGAAACTGATATTTTTAGAAGGTTAATTACTCAAATGAATGGAAACTCATCCCGTGGTCTTGAAAACGTACCGCCTTATTTTGGTCAAGCTAATAGAGGAGTGAAGCTTCAAGCCATTAGTTCCTCCAACAGCGATGGTCAAGGAAATGTTGGGGATATCAGGATTGGAACTTCTAAAGTTGCTTCAAAGAATGAATCATCAGCTGAAACAGACACTATGGACATGGACTTTTGGAAGGATGAGAGACTTAATTCCGGTATGTATTCACACTTTTTTTAGTTTTGCCCTTATTTTCTTTTTTTTTTCAATCACTGCAGTTTTTTATTTATATATGTCCAAAAGTTTGTGTGTTTTATCTTAACGTGGTATCTGGACATAGCATCTGTTATTATGCAATTTTTGACATTGTATAATGTTTACTTTCTGAATAAAGTCCTTTTTAGTAATCTGTTTCTTTTTTCCTTGCTGTAGGTGCAAACTCTACGCGCTCGACCAAGGTAATATTTGCCAATTTAAGTACTCTCTAGTATATTTTAACGATAACTCAGCTTAATGTTACATAGTTTATGTTGACCTTTCTTCTGGTGATCTATTTTTGTGCTTACTTCTGTGACATGTCTATTGATTATGCTTATGAGATTGGTGTCCACATGTCTATTTGAACACACATGCATAAATTTCACGATTTCACTTAATTATGATTTATGCTTGTGAGATAGGTGACCATGTCCATATGATATTTTCTTTTGGTGGTTGATATGATGTAGTTAATAGTCGTTCCTCCAGTTGTTGCTTGAATATGCAGGTAAAATATTAATCACTACTGTTTAAAAAAAAACTGTAAGAGGGTGTTTATCTTGCACTGGGAAAATAATTAAACATCTTAAATATTTCCATCCTTTCCCTGCAGCCGTTTGTCCTGAAAAGCCAAAGATCTCTTTATAAGATGTGTTACAGAAGATTATATTATTGTTGTTTTACCTGGTGATTGAAAATTTTGTCGCATGATAAGGAATTGGTGATATTCTGATAGATAGTATATAAACAATACCTCACAAGGTATAGTCTGACTGTCATTAGACCTCATTATTTTTAGGGTTAAATGCTTTTAAAATCATGAACTTTACACGATTTTTGGTTTTTAACATGAACTTTAAATTGTTACATCAAAAACACAAACTCAACACATTTTGTAAATTTTTTAACATCCATTCCAATTTCGGCAAAAATTGAAAATGACATGAATGTCAGAAAATCTACGTAGACAGGTCATCCGGTTACTAAAAATGACGTCGATTCAAGAGACTTCTATTAATGGTCAAATGACGCTTCTAATAAACAAATGTCAGTTTCAATTTCGTCGAAATTGGAATATATGTTAAATTTGCAAAATGTGTTAAGTTTATGTTTTTGGCGTAACAATTTAAAGTTCATGTGAAAACCCAAAATCCATGTAAAGTTCATGATTTTAAAAGCGTTTAACCCTTAATTTTTATTATTGTTAGTTATATAATTTTGAACTGCACTTTCATGTTCTGCATTTGCTTTGAGTAAGATGATAATTAGTAAGTTGCCTTACGGGCTTTTTTTATGGAGATTAATAAATAGTAGGAAAAGGAAAAAAAAAGCGAGAAATTGAAATGAAAGTAAACAAAGACTCTTCATGATCATCTTTGGTCAAGATTACTTACAGGTTAATGCTTCTTGCACATGATGAGTTTGTTAAATATGAGTTGAAGCAGAAATAGAAAACTCGTATTCCTTGCCTGCTTCTCTTCAAGATCTTTACTTGTTTTTGCTTAGACATCTGTTTCAGAAGCTCTTTTTAACAGTTAGTCTTTCTATTCAGTTTTTGTATACTTACATGTGCTGCAACATAACATCATGGGTGAATTCCAGGTTTTCAACCTTGACAATAATGTATCACCTCGGATTGATGTTGCTTCCTCCTCAAGAGACGTTGGGCATCGTTGGAGGAGCTCCGGGATACCCGATATCAATCTGGAGGTTCCTGCCTTACCAGCGGTTGCAAGTTCATCATCAGATGTTCCTACCTCCTCAAGAACTCAGAGTTTGGAGATGGACATGCTCCTGGCCCAAGCTGAGCAGCCTGAACCAAAATCTAATCTCTTTCTTCAAGATTCTCCTAAATTAGATCCAACTGCCAGGTGGGTCAAACGTCTCAAGCTGAGCTCATCTGATTCCTCTGCTCAAGGCACAAAGAGCTCGAACTTGGTTGAAAGCTTATCTCGTGAAAAAAAGAGAGTGTTTTTCAGAAGTAATCTCAAGAAAGGCATCGCTAGGTCAGAAACAACTCCAGAAGAGCAGCATGGCAAAGAACCATTTCTGTCTGATGGGAGTGGATACTTGTCAAAGGAAGGCGGGCACTTGTCACCAGATCCACCAAAGAAAAGCAAGGAGATGTTGCTTTCACATGTTTGGATAAAAAGATGGCTGAGTAATGGGACGCAAATATCCCAAAAGAAACCTGAAGCCGTAGTAGTTTGTGAGCCACAAAGTTTGAAATCGTCACCGGAAGATGATGAACTCCAAAAGAAGCAGTTCCCCAGCATTGCAGCTATGGCACTGATGGGGAAGTCTATGACCGGCTTCCGGTCGTGCGAGCTCCAGAAGAGGGGTTCTTTCACCATTTGGAACACGAAGGCTTTCTAGAAGGACGACGACTCTATAATGACACAGCAGTTCCGCGCATTGGAATAGCAGTAATGAATATCCACGGCCAGTGGCATTGGCCATTGCGTGCGTTTCAATTCTGGTGCCTCATCTTCCCCATGTTGTAAGTATACCATCTCAACTACACATGTGAATAGGGAGAGGCAAAAAAAACGGTATCAGTTTAATCGGTATTGTCTTGTTTGGCGTATAAATCCAATAATGTATGGATCGAAATGGAGGAATGATGGGAGTGGCAGTCTCGGCAGCCCATTTTTGATTAAACTTGAAACGTGTGGTTTACTAATTACAGATTGCTTTTAATTATCGATCGATTGAATCTTAACTAAGCAGGCAAGGCTAGCATTTTCCTCCATGTAAATGGAGTTGAGAGTTATCCGAATCTAATATAGATATAGGCACTAACACGTCTGCTCTCTCTCTCTCTCTCTCTCTCTCTCTCTCTCTCTCTTAAAATTAGTTATCATGTTTCAGTCAAATCATACTGAAGAGGGGCGACAAGAACGTAACTTTATGAGGTTCTGATAGTGTTGCTTTGGGAACCTCCACTCATAATTCCATTAATTTTCCATTCCATATGGTAAAATCTTACACATCCATGTCCATGTCGGTACTATAACAGTATAACATGGATGTGGGTAAAAAAGACTTCTTCTTCTTCTTTTTTTTTTTTTTTTTTTTTTTTTTTTTTTTTTTTTTTAACACCATTAGTTTTTTTAAGACTTCCTTCTTGTTTTTGTTCGCTGTCCGATTATGATGCGGTTTCTTTCCAGTAGAATAGTTCATCATCGCAACAACCTTAAAATATATTGTATATGTTTGAGAAATGGGCGATGAATCAGCGGCACAAAACTGGTTTATCCAACATCAAAACTTACCTGGATCATTGGTTGTAAAACGGCCAACATCTGTAATTTTCGTAAATTAATCCCAGATTATTGGCTTTGACTTAGAAAAAAAAAGGTTGGTAATTGGAATGCTTGAACGGGTTCCTTCAATTTTTTTGAAGGGTAAATTAAAATGCTAAATCGAGCACTATTGTGGACAAAAGCTTTCTTACTCTAAAAACCTTTAGGCCCCGTTTGGTTGACATGGAATCTGACTTGGGAAAGTAATATGATTCCATATTTTAATATTACTGTGTTTGGTTCATTTTTTATGTAATATGGAAAGAATCACATTCTTTAAAATAAGGAAAATTGTGCAACTTTCCTGGATTCTGAATACCTACTCCAAGTAGGTATTCTTTTTCCTTATTTTTGGGAATCTGATGTTAAATAATTTCATTATTCGATTTCTTCACTTATTATTATTTATTTATTTTTATAAATTATTATTATGTTTGGATTCATATTTTTGAACTAAAAAAATAAAAAAATGGATTTTTTTAATTGAAAAAATAAGATTTATTATTATCTTTTTTATTATTAATACTAAATTTGGATTAAAAATTTTCAATAAAAAATAAGTAAAATAAATAAAATAGAAAAAATAGAAAATTTTATGAATGAAAAAAAAGAAATTAAAAAGTGATAATTTTTTTTATTGAAGAAATTACGACTAAAATTCTACTATTTTATCTATCAATTTTTTGGCATTTCTATCAAAATTCCAATAATATTATTTTTGAGACAACGTTGCGGACTAAATAACGACTATACCATTGTCAATATAGATAATTTTGACTTCCAATTCAATAAAAAATATTTATATTGATAGTTTTGATTTCTAATTCAATAAAAAATATTTGGATCACCAATACAATATTTACCTTAAATGATTATTTTTTAGTCATATCATTTTATTTAAATTGAAATAATGTGTCACATTCAATATCTATAGTACTAATGCAAATTGAAGAATTACACATTATATGGTTTGTAATTTAAAATTATAAATATTGGTTGTATAAAATAAGATACAATATATATTTTAGATATTTAATTATCTACCCTTGTTTAAATTTAATCCAATAATAAAAAGAGAATGATTACAATTTCCTTATAGTGTTCCAAACACAGAATAAAAATTCTGCTAGTAATCATTTTTCTCAGAATCACATTCCCAGAAATCATATTTCCAAAAAAATTTACTTTCCTACCAACCAAACAAGCCCTTAGTACCTTAAATTCAAAAATAAATGTTATGCAAGACAGCATCGCTATCTGCTATGACCAAAATCCACATGTCCAAAAGCAAAATAAGACCACTTGTAGTAACGTGCGATTCTGGGGCCAAAAAAAAAACCTAAAAATATTATTGAAAATTTCAGCCATTCCCTTATCGTTTAACTATCCCAGGCACCAAATATCCTCGTGGACAACACCAAATAAAATTTCAATAACCTAGCCACCAATGAACAAGCATGCAACTAAAAAACCCAAACTAAATTGACGAAACAAGTATTTCAATTAAAAGATTTAACTGAAACACTCGCAATATGAGGGACACGCTCAATCGTTGGACCAAAACTATGCCATAATAACAATTTGAAACATCAGTTTAAATGAATTCAACATTGATAGAAGGCTCAGGTAAGAAAGATATAGTATAAAGTAGACATCCCGAGCTTTTAATATCTTTCAAGTTTTGACACAGCATCAAAGGTAAAAAGAAACAGAGATCTAATTCAACAAAATCCATTTGCAGAGCTCTCCAATACCAGAAATTGCACCTAGGTGTTGGTCGCCCTGGTGTAAATTTGCTGGCTTGAGTGAGCAGAGACCATTCTGATCAAACCTCTCGCCATCAATTCTCTTATGGCCTTCCTTGCAAGGGATCCATTTATCTGTTAAGTAAACATATTAGCTAATCAATAACAATGTTCACAATACCATCATAATCATCTCAAGAAACGAACTGATAGAATTAAACTTTGCCAAGAGTGCTAGACCAACAAGCATCAACTTAGCATAGTACAAATGAAATCAGAAAAAAGTCAAGACTTAATAAACTTGGACTCTGCAGTCGATGTCCAATTACAGCTTCTACAGGGTCTTATGACATCAAGCTCAAAATTAAAAAAGCAAATGCATTCTTTCGTTTTATGCATTCGAACACCACATTAAACGCAATGTAACAATGTGAGATATTCTGTACCTAAACATAAAACTCAATATCACCAAGAAATCATAGATGGCAGCTAGCCATCGGGTAAGCATGCACCAAATCATTCAAATGCACTAAATTACAATAATATAATTAAATATCATCAAACCACTTAATTCACAAGGGAAGCACACATAATACAAACAACAAAAACAACATAATACGATGCTTAATGCCAAACATCAACAAGCATAAAATTAGCAGAAAAAGGGCATCGACAACGACGCAGTCAAAATTGGACGACAATAGCGTCATCTACCATAAATATAAATATAAATGAATAGACGAAATTACCCTGAGGCGATCAGAGAGAACGGAAGGAGTGATGAGCTTGTACTTGGGCGCCTCCGTCAGCAACTTATCGTACGTCGACTTATCAAACATAACCATGTTGTTCACCTTTTCCTTTTGCTTTCCCTTGCTCCACTTCTGCAAACCCAAACAAGATCAGATTTTCACTATGAAAAAAAAACAGAAAGCAATAATAAAAAAACGTAGAAATAGATAGGCTATGACCTTCTTCTTCTGCTTGCCTCCGCCGGACTTCGCGGGCTTCGACGACGGGGGAGGAGCCTTATCCTTCTTGGGCGCCTGCAAATCACAAACATGAAAACCAAAATTAGGTGTAGGAAAGGATTTTAGTGCTATTACGATAAAATTGAGGTTGAGAGTGATAGCACACCATGGCTGAGGGATTTGTGCGACGGCGGCGGAAATTTGGCAAGAGGCGAGTGCGGTGAGACCGATTTGGTTATGCAGAGTGAGTTAGGGTTTTATTTGTGAACACTGAGCTACGACGTCGTATAAGTTTCCATTGGGTTTTAGGGTTTGATCTGGGCCGCAATATTCGCTTAAAGGGCTTTCACTGCTAACCATTTTTTATGGGCTCATTATAAATTTTTCAGTTAAGATTGTAAATTCCTATTATTTTAAAACTAGGGATTTCCACCTAAAAAAAATATAGGAAATTAATTTTTGAAATGAAGCACTTTTAAATGATACAACAGGGCTCGCACGAGATCTGATGTATCCGTTTAATTTGTTGTGTATTTCATTTTATTTTATAATCAAATAGAAAAATTAAGGTCCCATGTGAATTAAGAAAACCGCGACACAAAAATCTTAATTCGGGTGATGATGTTGAAACATAAATTTAAAGATAAAAACTTGTATGAGACGGATCAATACATGTAAGTTAATGATACTTTACCTATAAATAATGATACTTCACCCATAAATAATGATACATGTGAGTTAATGATATTTCACCCATAAATAATGATACTCACATGCGGGTATAAATAATGATACTCACATGTGAGTTAATGATACTTCACCCATAAATAATGATCCCCGCATGTGAGTATTGACCCGTCTCATGTATGAGACGGTCTCACCCAAGTCTGCCCCAAATTTAAATGATTTCCAATTGTGTTCAAAGTAATCATAAGACGGAAAAATGTATTTTATACTAGATGAGTTCTGTAGAGGTCATATTTCTGCATAGGCCCAGAAATTAGGCACACTCCTATTTAAAGGTCTAAAGAACCAAATAAGATCAAACGTCTCATGATTGAACCCCTCGAAGTCCACCCCTCGAAATCCAAGCCTCGAGGTCGAAGCATTAGGCCTCGAAGGCTAGAGGTCTAAAAACAAGAGTCCATGATCGAGCAAACTCAAGGCGAGGACTCAGTCAAAGTATCCGTTGATGATAAGCCTTGATCCCGTCAAAAACCCTAAAAGGGATAGGAAAGAATCCCTAAGTTAACGGGATTCAGTTAGGTATCTGATTAGTATATATATACATTATTCATAAACGGGAAAGGACACACGAAACAGACAACACTTACAACTTCAAAATAATTATATACACTCATCGCATAGCTCCGCAAGCAAGCCAAACGCAAGACTCCATAGCAGCAAAGCTCGACCCCCTTTCTGATTACTATAATAACTATATTATTCCGTAATTTACTCGCTTTTTTCTTGATTTATTCGATTCTGACTTGAGCGTCGGAGTCCGTTCGATCGTCAACCCCCCGACGGTCCTTCGGCTTCACGTGTTTTCTTTATCTTATAGATCACAGGAGCCCGAACTCAAAGAACGAGTAATTGTAGAGATTTTTGACCTCTAAAAGTTTCATAACATGTACAATATATACTATTCTATTTACATATACAATATGTTCGTATAATATGTCAAATTTGATGCTAGATTTTATATTTAAATACTACTCATGCTACTACGTTGTAAACTTGTAATTAGGGTCATAAACAAATAAAGCTGCTCATAAGCTATTACGTTTTCTAATCGAGTTGAGTTCGAACCTCAAATTGAGCTCGGTAAAATTATCGAGTCGAACTCGAACATAGTAGTAATCGGTTAGACCAACTCTCAAACATATTTGAGCTCGAACTTAATCAAACATGTTTGCGGGCATGTTCATGAATATTAAAAATATTTAAACGGTTAATTAAACTAGTATTTTTTTTCGAGCTCAAGCGCGAACATATAATTTAAACAAGTTTTTTTAGCATTTGAGCTTGGGCTCGATTAGTAAATTTTCGAACACTTCACAAGTCGAGCTCAAGTGAATTTGAACATACTAAATATTTATCAAATCGAGCTCATGCTCTCGAACATTAAGATGGTCAACTCGATTCGGTTACGACCTTAGTTGTAATACCCTAAAATCTTACATGAGGCGTAGGGGTGGAAATAGGCCAGACTGAGCCGAGCTGGGTGCTAAACGGCCTGGGCCTGTCATGTTGAGCGTAGGCCTAAGCCTGACCTATTATCTATCAAAGGCATTTATTTAGGCCTGGGCCTGGCCTTTTTAACTATATGAGCCAGACCTTAGGCCTTTTAGTAGCCTATTTAGGCCTATTATAACATTCACCATTTTTCACTAAGCTAAAATTAAAATTTACAAATCATCAAATTTAAGCTTCAAATCCTCATCAAATATAAGCAACAATAATAACCATGATTCAAAATCACACAACACATAAATGACAAATCATCAACAAATTCTTCAAGTACATGAGTTTCAAATTCATTCAAGTAAGTCAATAACAATGACTTGATGAGAAATAAAACTAAAAATATTCATAAATCCTCCAATCTTAATAAATATCATAAAAATGGATGATTGAAAATAAAACATAAATCTTCAAGTCATCTCTTATTCTCGATCAATCTCCTTCAAAAAAAAAAACTAGAAATGAATAGCACAATCTTAAAATTCATAATAAAATGCTCCATTTAATTATCATAGTCATACCTTCATTTTCGTCAAACCATACTTGAATTCACAATCTTAAAATTCATAATATATTACATCTATTATCTAACTACTGTCTATTGCCTTAATTGATAGCAAAGTTTTAGGCAAGTCAAATTTTAATATATTACATCTAATTATCTAACTATTGCCTTGATAATATATCTACGAATCTGCCACCATTATCTAACTATTGGACTTGGATCTAATATTGGATGCTTTAAAAAATGTATTTTTAAATCTAG
Source organism: Perilla frutescens (assembly GCA_026008535.1). NCBI lineage: Eukaryota > Viridiplantae > Streptophyta > Magnoliopsida > Lamiales > Lamiaceae > Perilla > Perilla frutescens. Next base: position 32,181,199 of record BRKX01000012.1, read on the forward strand.
ATATATTATTAAAAAATTTACTTAGTATATTATATATATATATATATATATATTAACTAAACAGGCCGGCCTGTTAAGCTTTACGGACTATTTTCAAAGCCCAAGTCTGGCCTTTATAACTTAGAAGGCTTATATGGTGGCCTTGGTCTAGCCTTTTTACGAAGTAGGCCAGGCCAGGCCTAAGGCCCCTGTCGGGTAGCTTGGCCTATTTCCACCTCTAATGAGGCGATATTAGGAAATTGGGCCATCTCTGAATTTCAATTGGAAACTCGAGCAATATCAATGGGTTTCTCACTCTCAATACATAAATGACTTGAATAAAAAAGTTTAGTAGAAAACCACAATTTCTCCCTCAAATTTCTATGCTACTTATTCAAACTTGCTACAAAAATCAACACTCATCGGTCACCAATTTATGTATGAAGAAATTGAAGCAAAGCCACAACTATTTTAATAATATATATATTATACTCTTTGTAGGAAACTGAAAAAATCATTCTTGAAAAATAAAATAGTAACAAAATATATAGTTTAGGTGATTGAATATAAAATGATTATATTCGAGGAAGACGAAAACAAGAAGGAGAAGTGACGGTGCAATAGTGAGTCATTCAAATTCAATGTGGTGTAGCCGGAGTTTGACGAACCCATTCCTCCGTAAACTCCTTTTCTTTCTTCATTTTTTACCAATTATGTTGGTGGTTTTAATTTGTCATCGCTTTGAAGAAGTAAAGAAAGAAGGTCCATTTAGTTTGCAAGAAAGTAAAATTATTTAGGAATATCATTTATACCAATAGATTCTGAGGAAAAATGAATACTAGCAGATTCTTTATCCATAATAAGGAAATTGTTATGATTCTTATTTCAATTTGATTCAAATTAAATAAGTAGGAAATAAAATGTCTAAAATATCATTTATCATTTCCGTACTACCAATAATTTTATAATTTTTAAGGCACGGACAATATAGTTTATAATGTTACAAAACTCAATTTAGATTTATTAAGATAAATTAGTAATTAAGAAGGTATGTAATAATAAAAATATATAAATACAGATGCAAACTATTGATAGAATTTTTTTTGGCAAAATTAATTATATTATATATATTTCTTTCGTCGAAGTAATTCAAAGAAAACATATTATTTCAATTTAAATTAAAATAAATTATATGAGTATCAAAATAATAAATAATACAAATGATTATTATGTTATTTTAGGTTGATGAAAAATTTATTGTCAATTATACAATTGATTTGCTCCTCATCTTGGGACTGTCATTCCCCTACCATCTATTGCCAAAAATAATTGTTAGAATGATCGGATTTTAATTCGAATTTTATCGACAAAAAAAATCATTTTTTTTTCAATTTTCAAAATTTTCATATTTTTTATTTTAGATTATTTGGTTGAAAATTATTAATCCAATAATAATAATAATAATAATCCATAAAAAATAACAAACCCAAAAAATTTCATTTTTTTTTTGTTGAAAAATGATGTACCCAAAATTTAATAATAATATATATTCATGTGATTAGTCGTTCAAGTAGTCTTCTCAAGCGGTGATTGATTACTTTATTAATAATAAAATTATCACCAAATCATTTTCTTTTAAATGTATTTTTTTTTATAAAATTAGCGATATTGTTTAATTTTATGTTAGCATCTTAATTTTCCGGAATTAGGGTAGTAATTACATACTGTACTTGAAATAGTTTGTTATATTATAATTGAAAATCTTATATTTTATGTCGCGTTCGAATCATATATATGTACTACCTCCGTTTCAAAATGTTTGTTGTTTTAGGTTTTTTTTTTGTTTCAAAATGTTTGTTGTTTTATATAATTTGACATTCTCTCTCCCAATTTTAACCCTCTCAAATCCTACAAGATTTCTTAATTCTAACTTACCTATAATATACGAAGAGAGAAAAATATATGGAGAGAGAAAATATTGTTATTTTTTAGGAAAATATAGATGAATTAGATTTTATGGCATATATGAGGGATGGGTATGTTTGTCCACAAAATTAATTCTTAATTCCAGATAAAAAAAATAAAACAATAAATATTTTGAAACAGAGGTAGTATAACTTTATTTACACCTCCCATTTCATATTATACACAAAACTATGGCAATAACAGGACAATTTACTGAAAAAACAAAGCATAGAAACTATTGTGAAACGTTTTATTTTTCTTGAAAAAGAAAAGCCTTTATCCACTATCACTACGTGTTGGTTAAGTGTAGGGTGTTAGATAATTAAACCACATAGGGCATGCAATAATCCAGATTCACACCCTAAATCCATTTAACTCTATGATGATAAACCGAGATATAATATTATAGCGGAAGCGTATCTGAATCCATAGTTCTTGAATCTTGAATTCTTGATGTGGTATGGATCTTCCAAACGATCGACACCTTAGGGTTTGCTGTAGAGAATTTTGTAGAAGGAATACAGATTCTATTTTTCTATCTACCGTCGTTTGGGGACCATAACCCTAACTTATAATAATAAGTTATCTGGGATTTGCAATTCGGTCCCTCAACAAATTGCAAATCTATTAATGGTATCTACACAATTAAATTCCATGACAAATATTAATACCCTTTAATCCATAATTATAACCTTATTATATCACATTAATTGGATCACTTTAAGACAACCATACACATTTAATTAACATATATTAGTCCACATAAAAAATATTCCAACAATCTCCCACATGGACTATATATGTTACCGAAAAATGTGTAATACCTTATGAGCTCAAACTGTGCTGTCACAATAAGGGTATCCCAAACAATCTTGTCCATTGATCATACAAGTATAGGACTAAAGAGGCCTTCATCACTTTATGCGTGAATAGACCCATCAGTAATCACAAATACCAATAAAATCAAATGACATAGATCAATTATGGATGTGTAGCATGGAAATTACATGTTATGTGATCTATCATGTCTATTTTCAACCGGTCCACTTTATTCCATAGTGTGATCAAACATAGTTAAAATAACAGAGTGTAATAAATCAAATAACCGAATACTTTATATCTGTACAGATTTATCCATAAAACACAAAATGTGTCCAAATCAAATTATAGAGCTATAAAACAGTACAAACTCACACATAACCAACACATACTAAAACAAAACCATACTCATATGAACAGTATGCTCATGAAAGACCTTGGGTGTTAATCCCTTAGTAAGCGGATCCGCAATCATTAAGTCTGTCCATATATGCTCTATAATAATCTGTCCACTCTGTACTCTCTCCTTCACAACCAGGAACTTAATGTCAATATGCTTTGACTTACTAGATCTCCTGTTGTTATTGGAATACATCACTGCTGAGTTATTGACACAATACAACTTTAGTGGTCTTTCTACATTCTCAAAAATGCGCAGCCTAATGACAAAATTTTACAGCCATATTCCGTGATTGGATGCCTCAAAACATGCTACAAATTCAGCCGCTATGGTAGAAGATGCTATAAGTGTCTGCTTAGCACTTCTCCAAGAAATGGCTTCCCCAGCCAATAAGAAAATGTAGCCCGATGTGGATCTCCTACTATCTTGACATCCAGCAAAATCAGAATCAGAATACCCGATGATCTCCAAATGATCTGATTTCTGTATGTGAGCATGTAATCCTTTGTTCTCTGTAAGTACCTCATCCCGTTTGGCTGCTTTCCAATGATCCATATCGGGATTACTTAAATATTTACCCAACATTCCAACAACAAAAGCTATGTCAGGTCTCGTGCATACTTGAGCATACATTAGACTCCCAACAGCCGAGGCATAAGGAATCTTCTGCATTTCCTTAATTTCCAGATCACCTTTTGGGCACTGATTGAGACTGAACTTGTCTCCTTTAGCTATAGGGGTATCACATGGTTTGCAGTTCTGCATGTTAAATCTTTGCAGCACTTTCTCAATATACGTCTTTTGTGATAATCCAAGAATACCCCGAGAACGATCTCGATGTATCTAGATTCCTAATACAAAAGAAGCTTCCCCAAGATCTTTCATCTCAAAATTCTTTGATATAAATTTCTTGGTATCATGCAGCATGACAGAGTCATTGGTGGCAAGTAGAATGTCATCCACATACAAAACCAGAAAAATACATTTACTCCCACTGAATTTGTGATACACACAATCATCAGCAGCATTAGTCTCAAAACCAAACGAGACTACTACTTGATGAAACTTGTGGTTCCACTGACGAGAAGCCTGCTTGAGCCCATATATGGATTTCTTTAATTTGCAAACCATAGACTTTGGATCTCCCGACACAAAGTTTTCTGGCTGCACCATATAAATTGTCTCATCAATGTCACTATTGACAAACGCCGTTTTTACATCCATCTGATGCAACTCAAGATCAAAATGTGCAACTAACGCCATAATAATTCTAAAAGAGTCTTTCGAAGAAACCGGAGAGAAAGTCTCTTTAAAATCAATGCCTTCTCTTTGAGTAAAGCCTTTAGCCACAAGACGAGCCTTATATCTTTCCATATTACCTTTCGAATCCCTTTTGATTTTAAAAATCCATTTGCAACCAATGGGCTTCGCACCTGCAGGTAATGGGACAAGATCCCAAACTTTATTATCTTGCATTGACTTGTACTCTTCATTCATGGCATCAATCCACTTTTGAGAGTTTGGATCATTCATGGCTTGATGGAAGTTGATAGGATCGTTTTCCATCATTCCACTATTTTTCTCACATTCTAGGAGATATACTTCATAATCATCCGGAATAGCATTTCTCCTATCTCTCATGGACCTTCTTAATGGCATTAGTTCTTGAGGTTGTTGAGGTTGTTCTTCTTGAATTATTGTATTATCCTGAGTGTGAAGATTTTCAATATTATCTTGTTGAGGTTCCAAATCTACTTCTCGACTAATCACAAGAATAGAAGCCTGAAAATCATCAGAAGTAGTAGTAGGAGTCGAGACCGACACCTCCTCAAAAGTAATATCTCTAACCTTATTTCTCCCCCCAAACTCAACATCCTCAAAGAATACTGCATTTCCCGTCTCAAAAATTATTTTTCTAGTGGGTTCATAAAACTTGAAACCACTTGATTTTTCTGAATAACCAATAAAGTAGTTGCTTACTGTTTTAGGGTCTAGTTTATTTTTATTCGGCCTATAAGGCCTAGCCTCAGCTGGACATCCCCAAATGTGAAAGTGCTTCAGACTAGGCTTTCGCCCGTTCTAAAGTTCAAAATGTGTTTTTGCAGCTGCTTTAGTTGGTACTCTATTGAGAATATAAGCTGCAGTTTTCAATGCTTCTCCTCAGAGTGATATTGGTAAGGATGAATGACTAATCATACTCCTAACCATATCCTTTAGAGTTCGATTTCATCTTTCAGAAACACCATTCATGCTAGGTGTTCCTGGTATAGTGTACTGTGGGACGATTCCACATTCCTCTAGGAAGATAGCAAAATGACCTGGACGTTGTTCACCTGAGCCATCAGATCTATCATAGTACTCACCACCACGGTCAGATCTTACAATTTTAATTCTTTTGTTGAGTTGATTCTCAACTTCAGCCTTAAAAATTTTGAACTTGTCCAGGGCCTCAGATTTCTCATAAATTAGATATAGGTACCCAAATCGCGAGTAATCATCTATAAATGATACAAAATAAAGTTGACCATTCCAAGAAGCCGTAGGAAATGGCCCACAAATATCCGTATGTATCAATTGTAAGACGTCTGTAGTTCTGTTGGCACCTAATCTCTTCATTTTGATCTGTTTTCCTTTAATACACTCAATACAAATATCAAGATCTGAAAAATCGAGTGTATCTAAAATACCATTTGACACAAGCCTCTCAATTCCGGTTTTTGAGATATGACCTAATCGCTTATGCCATAAATTTGCTGAATTTTCATTATTTAATTTTCGCTTAGTACCTCTAGATTCAACATGCAATGATTCATTATAGGAAGCAATAATATTGAGCACATAGAGATTGTCATAAGCACTTAATGAACCAGTACCAACCACATTGGAATTTAAAGAAAGACTGAACTGACAATTCCCAAATGAACAAGAAAAACCATATTTGTCCAATAAGGAAATAGAAACCAAATTTCATCTAAAAGACGGTACAATAAAAGTGTCTTTCAAATCCAAAAAGAAACCAATTCTTAATAACAATCTAAAGTGCCCTATTGTCTCCACTTCCATCGACTTTCCATCTCCCACATAGATGTATCTTTCACCATCAATTGGCTTTCAGCAGCTCAGGGAACCCTGCATTGAAACACTTATATGAGTGGTAGCACCATAATCTAACCACTAAGTGTTACCAGGTATTGAAGCTAAATTAACTTCAGAACAGACCAAAGCAAGAAATGTACCTTTCTTTATGCGCCAAGCGCGATATTTGGGACATTTCTTCTTTTGGTGTCCAGGTTTGTGACAAAAGAAACAGTCATCCGAATTTTCTATTTTCTGTTTCTTTTGTACTGGACCCTTATCTTTAGCAGCTTTCTCAACCTCCTTAGTTCTTTTGCCCTTATCTCTGAAAATACTAGCCAGCTGAGCAATCTCAGTTCTTTCTTGCTTCAACCTTTCTTCCTCTTATACATAGTATGAAATGAGCTCATTAAGAGTCCATTTCTCCTTTTGACAGTTATAACTAACCTTAAACTGACTGAACTGTGGAGGAAGCGATATCAACACTAAATGCACGAGTAAGTCCTCAGACACCTCGAGCTTTAGTGCACTTAATTTTGAAGCAATATGAGACATATGCATGATGTACTCCCTTATGTTTCCCTTGCCCTTATACTTCAGTGAGATCAAGTTAGCTAAAAGCGTACTTGTCTTGGCCTTATCGTTTTTCACAAAACGCTTTTCAATTTCTGCAAGGTACTCTCTGGCTGTAGTAATTTCCTCAGAGGCAGTGCCTCGAAAAGCTTCTGGAATGCTGCGCTTAATGATCATAAGACTAACACGATTCGAGCGATCCCACTTCTCAAAGTTCCGCTTTTCATCCGCAAAACTTGCATCCGTCAGAGAAGCGGGTTTGTCGACTCTTAGCGAATAGTCTAGATCCATGCAACCCAAAATGATCAGAATATTTTCTTTCCAATCCTTAAAGTTTGACCCGTTAAGCATAGGAATGTTGTTGGTGTTAGCAGAAATAGAAGTAGCAAACATTATAGCTGAATCCAGAGAACAAAAAACCAAAATTAACTTTTATGCTCACATTAAACTGTATAATTAATATCAAATTCAAATAAGTTACATCTCGAGGCACCGGACACAACATTAATATCAAGTATGTGGACAGTAATATTAATTTGCAAGTGGATACCTCTGTGTGATGATCAAATACTGATAATAAATACTGTCAAACAATAGCCTTCATGTGGGCCGACATATTGTTTACATGGACAACCTCATAATTGTCACGCATTTATCACTATAGGTGTTTATGTATTTTGGCCAGATATTAACCTTCCTGTGGGCCGGCTAATACCCGCATGAAGATACACTCACACGAAACATCTAATATTTTCCATGAATAAATCTACACAGAGAGGTCACTGTGGCGACTTCATGTTTCAATAAATTCACTTTAAATATTAGACAATTAATAAGGAACATGAGATGCACCAAACCAATTTAAAATTGATTGATTATTAAACTGTAATTTAGGGATAAAAGCCGAATCGTTGAAATTAACTTCGACAGCCACCGAAAAAAAAATGGAAATTAACTTAACTTAGGAATATAATTCATGTAAAGCTAATTTCCAGAAACAAGTTAATTGTGATATGCTCAATTCAACACTTCAATAATTACAGAATAATAGCATTTAAGCACGATATAAAAGAATTGAATCTAAACTTTGAATCCTAAAAAAGAATTCCCATGGACTGGTTTTCAAAAGATCCAAAATCAATACACATAAAGTAAATGTAATTAAAATTTACAATAAGTTAAACAGAAATCATATTTCATGATTACCATCGATCTGCGTGAATCCTTTATAATCAATTAAACTTTCCGTATGACCAAACTAAAAATTTCCATACACACGAATTCTCAGAATCTATAATTGTGAATATATAAGCATTAATCTATATCATACCAATCGAGTAGCCATAAATAGCAATTCGCGATGTAAACCGAAGCCTTAGATTTTAATATAATCAATTAAATCATATCGATTATAATTCATAACCGAACTCAATATTCACCAAAATCCAAATTAAATTCAAGATTTATCAATCTTTACTCACAGATCTAAGAGAATCATACATAGAGTGACTCTGATACCACCTGTTAGATAATTAAACCACATAGGGCATGCAATAATCCAGATTCACACTCTAAATCCATTTAACTCTATGATGATAAACCGAGATGTAATATTATAGCGGAAGCGTACCTGAATCCATAGTTCTTGAATCTTGAATTCTTGATGTGGTATGGATCTTCCAAACGATCGGCACTTTAGGGTTTGCTGTAGAGAATTCTGTAGAAGGAATACATATTCTATTTTTCTGTCTACCGTCGTTTGGGGACCATAACCCTAACTTATAATAATAAGTTATCTGGGATTTGCAATTCGGTCCCTCAACAAATTGCAAATCTATTAATGGTATCTACACAATTAAATTCCAGACAAATATTAATACCCTTTAATCCATAATTATAACCTTATTATATCACATTAATTAGATCACTTTAAGACAACCATACACATTTAATTAACATATATTAGTCCACATAAAAAATATTCCAACATAGAGGGACTAAAATTTGTGACCTTCAGCTATATATATATATAAACAAAATCATAACAATTAAAGGAGTTGTGAAATAATTTTTGATTACTTTTTAAAAGTTTTAGGGCTGGAACGTGGATCAGAAACGCTGAAGCCCACGTGAATATCCTTAATTAAGTTTTTTAGTTAAATTGATGCTTAATGAATATAATAAACTTTGTGTTAATAAAAGTTTGGAAAAATTAAAGAGCAAAATTTTGAAATGGAATCCGACTATAAAACGTCTTCATCCACCGTGTGCATCTTTTTTTTCTTTTTTCCATTTTTAACAAGAAAACAAAATCTACATTCACAACTCTCATTAATACATTATACATAAATACATGTGGATTATATGTAATAATCAGCAAAACACACATAAAAGTAAAACAGGTCGCGGACTACTTCTCAAACTTAACCTAGCTAGAAAAACATAATTAGTTATGAATTATAACATAATTTGAACTGATCATTATTCACAAGTTCACTTACTTCACTAGTTAGATCACTTTATATATATATATATATATATATATATAGAGAGAGAGAGAGAGAGAGAGAGAGAGAGAGAGAGCAGTCAACTAATATTATCAACTAGGTTATCTTTTAAGTGGTACATGTATGGTTGCATCCTTATCTCTCCTTTAATGCCTTTTTCAGAAGTATGCACATTTTTAAATAAAACTATATATACACTTACATGAAAATCATATTTAACTAGAACCATATTTCTTTAGGAACTCCAATGTATGATTTACCATTTAATTTATACGTGCATAAACTCCAGATTTCTAAGTGTACCATTTTATTAAGAGAGAAGTTGCATACATACACTGACTGCAATTATAATTATTATTATTATTATATAACTGCAATAATTATTATTATACAGTGAAGTAACACACACACACTGACACACAATGAGTTACCGTCCCCCCCCCCCCCCCCCCCCGTCCCCCCCATTTAAACTTTGGTAGTTGCGGGGTTTATTGGTACAAGATTGTTGTTACTTTTACTACAATAAAAAAAATGAAATAATTTAATTTACTTTTAACTTTGTAAAAAAGAGTGTTTCTAAATATCCTTACTGAATAAAAATAATTGAAAAATGAAACAAAAATCTGCTAAGAGTGTTCTTTCCCAAAGACCCCAACAACGCCGTCCTCCCCCGCCAGCAACCCCTTATTTGGATACTTTTGCCCCCAACCCGCTGCCCTAACGTTTCTTCTCCACATCATCTCCATTTTTAAGAAGCAAAGTGTTTTTTTTTTACTTTGAAGGAGTTCTTTTTTGAACCATGTCTTATTTATTCAAAAATTAATTTTCGAACCCATGTAAAGTGACATAAAATGATTTTTTTTCAAATAAGCTTTCCGGTGAGAAATGTTTTCCTTTACGAAGAACTATCATGGTATTGATTTATACGTTTACTCTATTATGTTTGCGCTGAAATCATATATAATCATGCGGAGATCAGAGTTGATGCGTCACTACATTGGCCGTCGGAGGGTGGGGAAGAAGAAGGGAAGGCGGCGGAAGGCTATTGACGGAGGGGTTTTTTTTTATTACTTTTGAATTGATTTTTTTTAATTTATTTTAAAAATCTAATTTTTAAAATAAAGAAGTAAAATTGATATGTATTGTGATGTGTAAAGAAAAAATATGAAAAAATAAAAATTATATGTCGTGTATAAAATAAAAATAGTGTATATAGAAAAATCAATGGTGTATTTAGAATTATTCAAAAATAAAAGAACAATGAATAATTGAAGAGCCTTGAAATGACATTCCAATGATGAATAATGCGCGGGAATTCACCTCCACGTGCTGCTTGCCCATTGGACTATTTCAACCCACGACTTTTTAAGTTGTGTTTCTCTCTCTCTTAATTATATATATAATAATTATATTATACTCCATAATAAATAATAGATAAAAACTTATATGAGACGGTTTAACGACGCATGCGTGGATCTCACGCTCCTAGGACGTTTTTTCATTTTTTTTTCTATTTTTTTACATCCTTTATTTCGTATTGAACGCAGCTCGTGCATTGCACTAGACGCTGGATAAAAAAATTAAATTACTTTATTTTTATTTTATGGTTCACTAATTTCATTTTATAATATGTAATATTTCAAAAAAAAGTTATCGAGCGCAGTGTATGAGCCCACATGTTACTGTCAGGTGAATGCATTGCGCGAGACATCGAATTAAAAAAATAAATTAATTTGAAAAATTAAATTCATTCACTTTAATTTTAGAATTCACTAATTCCATTTTAGGGTATGTATTTATTTCTAAAAAAATAATAATTATCGAGCACAATGGACTCGTTAGCATCAGACGAGTGCACTTTGCCAGTCGCAGATAAAAAATTTGAATTAATAAGATTTACTAATTTTATTTTAGGGTATATATTTATTTTAAAAATTCATTATCGAGCACAGTGACAAGCTCAACATTAGCGTCGGATGAGTGCACTGTGCAAGACGTCTCATAAAAAAATTAAATTAATTCACTTTAATTTTAGAGTATATATTTATTTTAAAAAAATAATAATTATTGAACAGTGCATAAGCCCATGTGTTAAAGTTAGATGACTATACTGTGCGAGACGTTGAATACAAAAATCAAATTACTTTAAAAAATTAAATATATATTTGTAAAAATAACAAAAACAAGAAATTGAAAATTGAAAAAGATAAAATGAAACAAAAATGAAAAAGGAGACCATCCACAAAAAAATGGACACCTTTTGGGTCAAAATTCCGTTTAACAGTTTGATATCCGTCGGACTATTTCACAGGAGATCCCTCTAAATAATATATAGATGAACTACTTTAGTGATTTTCTCAGTTACCAAAAGTTTCCTTCAAGTAACTTACTACATTATCTTATTTTAACAGTTATCAATTTATCATGCCACTCATACATTGGATATAATTCATATAACTTTGGATCCTAAATTTACAGAACCAATATGGACAAGAGTGTTTTTTTTTTTTTTTTTTTTCCGATAAAAGGATTTCATAAATTTGATTTTTCTATTATTTTTTTCAAGAAAAGGATTTGAGATTTTTTGGTTGTTGAGGGGCCAGTTAATTCTTCCTTACTAACTAAGAAATTGCCACGTATCTCCTCTTGATTGCTGAAAACTCCCCGAGCAATATGGTTGAACTATTTTTAAAGATCCTTAAATTGCCCTATTTACAAAAAGGTCCCTCCAAAAAAGCTTCGAGTTTTCGGCTTTACCGATATTCATATTCTTGTGGTTTGAAATATTGATAGAGATGTGAAGATGTGCTCATCTACATTTTTCATTCATTACTTTCACATTTTCTAATTTAAATTAACTAATTATTAATCAGACTCTTTCATCTTCCGTCACCTCAGTAAATTCGATTAACGTTTTATCATTTACATCATTACATGACATTGTTTAATCTCCTTTTATTCCAATAAATTTAACCATCCTTTTTTTTTAATGTGTGCATCTTCCATAGTATATTGATATCAGCTCCTATGTACGAATTCTCCATGGGATAAAATGAGCAAGTGAAATGGGCCAATTTTTGAAGTATTAACTAATCTTATTATTATTATTGTTATTATTATTGATCGATATATGTATAATTGATTTTTTAATACGATCACGGAAATTTAAAACTTATAGCCTTCTGAATCGTGGTATTCCGATTTTGATCATCTAGTAATTCTTCTTTACAATTTCCAATTTGAAGTTAGCTAAAAATTATATACTCTGCCACATCTATGTACTTTTATTTGCGACAAAATTTTGCATCAAATGTCGATTATTTAAGTTATTTTCATGTTTTTATGAGAATGAGTTGGCTATGACTATTTTGGTACTGGTATGTATAATTGATCTGACTAAATAGTATTATTAATTTATGATTAAATACTAAACAATTTACGAACTGTATTTGTTAAGGCAACTGAAAAATTAATCCGTTAAAAATTGAGTTCCGTTCCGTTGTAACAATTTGTGAGACACTCAACATCAGAAATATCATTTTCTGCTTTGCTTTTAACTAAAGTAAAAGTCAACTTTTGGAATGCAAATCTTAATTTCAAATTTTGATATATGATTTGAAACCTAAACGTGGCACATATATACGATCTCTTCACTCATTTATGCATATTTTACTATGCTAATCGGAACCCAAAAGTTAACATTATATCTGTCGTGATCAAATTTATATCATTGTTTCGCAATTCCATGATCACATTACCAGAAGCTTCTATCTACACTATTTTTTATTTTATTATTTGTATATTGATAGAACTACAATACAATACTGTATTTTATAGATACACATGGGTATGCAATACAATATTATAATTATCAATTCTCATTGAGTGTTACCAAAACTTGAAACCAAGGCATAATATATATGATCACTTGTGTTTGTGTAAGCTTTAGTATAATATAATCAAGGCATAGTATATACATTTGGACACTTATATATTGGATTTTATCCATCCATAATCCATCACACACACACACACACTGTCACACATATATGTAATATGTATATAAATATTATATTAGCACAATTATATTGAGCACTAAGCCAAAACAAGAGATAGACCCACCACGTACGCTTCAAACAAAAGTAAAAGGAAAAAAATAAAATAAAAATAAAAACCACTACAAAGTGATTAAAGTAAGTGCAAAAGAAAAGGTTGGAGAATCTACACCATTTTTCTCACCCTATAAATATCGTCACTCACCCCCATTAATTTCGCCATTACTCCAAAATCCACAACCCAAAAAGAACTAACTGAAAAATACAAATAAAAACAATCATCCAATTCCTCTAATCCTTGCGTTGAGATTCAGTTCAAGCCAAATCGTCAAATCATTCTCTCTCTCTCACTCTCTCTCTAGTGAAAAGAGAAGATAATTAATTAGGGGAGGAAATTAAAGTATAAATCGCGATAGAAGAAATGGAGTCGTTCAACTTGGGTGATATAAAAGCGGAGAAAGCAAACGCGATTTCAAGGTACCGACGGATTCAACGGATCACGACTTTGTTTCGTGCCGTCGAGCTCTTCGTTTTTCTGATCGTCGTCTCCAAATTTTCAACGCAGCTTTCTTCGCCGTTGAAACTGTCGGAGGAATATTTTCGCGGAATCTCCGTCGCACTGATCAGCCCCCGGTTCGTTTTCCTCCTTGGAAACGCGATCGTCCTCGTCCTGTTTCTCAAATCGGGGGGATTATCGGCCAAGGATAGTGAAGGAATCGCCGATTTCTACGACGAGTACGTGGAGAAATGTCGAATGGCGAATCAGGAGATTAAAAAAGGCGTTGATGATTGCGAAAGCAGGAAAATCATGTGCAGGAGCAGCTCCGAGAAGTTGGAGAGAGAAGTAGTGCATGGGGACATCAAGCGCCGCCGCGAGCTGAAGCGGAGCATGACGGATGGGTGCCGGAGCCGGCGGAAGTTGGCGGTGGCGGAGGAGATGAGTAACGAAGAGTTCCGACAAACGGTTGAAGCGTTCATCGCCCGGCAGCAGAGGCTTTTGAGGGAAGAAGATTGAATCGCAAATTAACTTTTATGTTTTATAGTATCTTTTCTAAGGGCTTTTTTTTTCTGCCATTTTAATAATTTATAGTTCAAATGTAGGATTGCTCAAAAATAGGCAAATACGTACAGTTTCGCCATGGAAATAGATCACATGTTCATCTTTATTATTATTATTATTTTTTTTGGGTGAAGTGGAATGTATATATTTTATGGTGGTTCATGGATAATTTAACTAACCCCATAACATTCTCTAACCCACAGTCCTTATAAATGTGATAATATTGAATCATCGATAGTACCAACTTTAAGTTAACAACATTTAAATCAATCATAGAATTTCAAACGAGATAAGAGGCATGACCTTTTAAAATTTCAAACTCATCGTGTCACGAGGCTCGATAATATTTCAAAGTGTTACTACTTACTAGTAGGTATAAAGGCATATCATTAACAAAACATTTTTTATTTTATTTTATTTTATTTTGACCAAATAGATCTAACTCGTGTGATGGATTCGAATTTTGATAGAATATGGATCTTGAAATTCGAGAAACGCAGGTCGGATGCATCATTCTGTCATAAAAATAGTTTACTGATTTATATTTGTATTAATTTAACAAAATCATATATAGGAATTAATTAGTAAGTGGAATATGGAATAGCATTCCGCTTCTACATTCTTGTTCCTAAAACGTATAGCGATTTGCGAAGCTCATCATAGAATAAGACGCAAAACTAGGAATAATCCCTAAATAAGAAATATATTATATCTTCAATATAAGAAACACATTGATGCTGTGTCACCGTATATATGCTATGCTTCAATACCATAGTACTTTTTTTTTTTTTGAGGAAATACCATAATACTTTTAATCTTTACTATCTAACCAAAATTAATCTTAAATAGCACACACACACACACATATATATATATGTGTGTGTGCATATGAAATATAATAATAAAATTGCTTAGAAAATATTGGTCGGATGATCAATACAAGTTCGAAGAATTCAAGAACGTATGTATTGAGGGGAAAAAAGAAGATAAATTTCGACCATAAACAAAATATGCAAAGATTTGATTATGTTCGAAAAAATAAAAATAAAGAAATAAATTATTTTAAAAGAGAAATATCCTGAATTGAAGACCCGCTACTACTACTACTGGTCTCCCTTAACTGAAAAAAGAAAAAGAAAAAAATATTTACAACACCCTGAATATTGTTGCAGCAATTCTCAATCCTAGAAGAAAAGAGGAGAAAACGAAGCGAGAATATTGACCCAGAAATCCCAGTTTGATTGCGTTTTCCTCATTTTCTGGTCCATAATTTCTCAACACCAGCAAAATTCCAGAAAGATTATTTAAAAGTAATAGCAATAATAATAACGTTGTCCATTTGCCTTCTACTTTAACCACCTACTTTATCTTTTTAGTGTCCCAGTAAATTGAACAAACAGTTCCTTGAGGAATCCAAACATAGTGTTTGTAAGAATAACGATATGCTCCTGATTACTTGAATACTTGAAATTGTCGACTGGAAAATTGATTTGGAAGAATATATGCAGATTAACAAGAATTAATTGGAACCAAATTTTAATATCACTTCTGGAAAAAGAAATTGGGAAATGTTTTATTCAGGCAACACACAACAATGAGAGATACAGACCATGACAGCGTCCAAGATTTCTTACCTACTCACTTCTGAAATGTTGAATCACAGCAACAACAATCTAAAGCCCCTCAAAAAATCTTAAATGGTCTTCGAATGTCTCCCCGTGTCGGATTTTGGACACCGAGCCATCATCTTCAACCTAAAAAACGAGCTCAGTTTCAGTGCCTATTTATGTATCAGTTCGTATCCAATATAGATTTGCGTAGGCTCGCTATTTAACTTGTTTAGTGATCATTGTGAAATATAACCAAAGGTGTGCTCAAATCTTTCCTAGTTAGAACTTTAGATAATTGGAGAATACTGAGTATAGCTTTTCAGTTCAGAATGAGTATGACAGGATAACGAACCCAATATTCTGGTGGTCGCATTTTGAGATTGTATGTTGAAGCCATGCTCATGCAGTATGCACCAGCATCATGAACTACCAATCCATCACCCTACAAAACCAAGGGTCGAATGAGTAAAGACGGGTAAGTGATTGGTAGGAATGAGTAATGGCCAAGTTAGGTGTGGAAAGATAACATTTTACCTTAGTTGGTGTGGGTAGTTCCCTGTCTTTCCCTAGGAAATCAGCAGACTCACAAACAGGTCCGACCACATCAAATGTGGAGATGTCAGCATCCGGAGGTGGAGGTGAAACTAACTCTATGTGCTGCAACGAAATGTGAATCAGTGAATTACTTGTTGAGAAAAAGAAAAAAGTTCAGAGTCCAAACTTGCAGGAATCAAGTAGGTCATAAGGTAGGAGAAAGACCCATTGTTATGCCAAATAAAAGAATGTAGTATGAATGGCCGATTAAAATACAAAATGTAACAAGCTGTAAATATACATTTTGTGAAAGAGATGTATTTTTTTAGAATAAAACCATCAAGAACTTCACCTGATAAGCTCCATACAAACTAGGCCGAATAAGCTCTGCCATGCTACCATCAATCACAATGAAATTTTTTGTCCCATTAGTTTTCACTCCGGTGACACGATTGACAAAGCAACAAGTGTTTGCAATTAGCGATCTTCCGGGTTCAATTATGAGATTGAGATTTCGTGAAAGAACCAACTCACGTACCTGTAAAACAGACAATGTTATTTACTTGCATTGTTGGCACTTTACCATTCAAGCAAACATGTATAGGTAAAAAAAATGGAACAATGAAGAAAAAAAACCAACCTATAGGAATTGAATATTGATATAGGCAGTAACTTACAGTGTCAATTAAGTCTCTAGGTGTTGGAAGGACAGCTCCAGTATGATAATAGTCAATACCTAGACCACCTCCGATATTCAAGTAATTTATTTCAAAACCTTGTGATCGGATCTCATCTATGTAGTTCACCATCAAAACTGCAGCATCTCGAAAAATGTCTACCTGCAGAATCAGTTAACTCTAAAATTACAAAATACTAATCTTAATATAAACAAAACAGAAACCCAAGGAAAAAATATCATTTGATAGAAGATAGATTGCTGGGTAGCATATTGCATTAAAAGTACAAGGTCACAAAGATTATTGGGCGAGTTTGCAAAGACACCAGGAACTATATCACCGCGGAATGGAAAACGGGTACCTTCGTAATAGTGGAACCAAGGTGACAGTGGGCCCCGACAAGTTTCAATTCTTTCGGGTGTGCCTTCACAGCATCTAAAAACCACTGCAGCTTCTCATTTCTGATGCCAAATTTGGAGTTCTTGTTTCCAGTAGCAACATAAGGATGGACCTATTTTTCATAGCAACATATGTTAATCCTAGGTACACAAACAACATAGTATAATCAAATTATAAGCTACCACTTTTTCAACCAAAGTAATAAAGAGGAAAAGAAAGTTGAATGCAAGTAATGTGTCAGAATTGAGGATTCTGTATATCTAAAACTACATCTTCAGACAAGACCAGAATCATGTCTATAATAGTTAAACTGCAGCATTAAGATCTGGATGCTGTATGATGAAATAGATCAATGATATGATGTTAGGACAAGAAATAAAATTTAGGATCTAGAGCATTTCTTTACGAGAGGGGTACATAAAAGTGAAGATCGGGATGGCAAATGAAACCTTAATAAAAATGAAATAGATACAATGAAACTATCCTACTATCTAATAAGCTTGTCTAATCCGAAGCAGGAATTTGAAAGCAGACTCAATAGAATTTACAATCCTATCTTCATGAAGCAGAAGAGATAAATTTCATATTCATATATTAAAGTCCCTAGTTATTGAATGAAATGGAATATCAACAAAAATACCAGCTCGGTGATTCACGCAAACTCCCAACATGAACTTAAAGTAAACTTCCTTTGACTAGACTAGAGTTGATGTCCCCAAGGGAAAACACAGGTCACTGGTTTCTAAACTTGAATTATCATCTCATTGCTCTTTTTACATATACTTATCCTACATGATGAAAGTAACACGCAAAATCGCACTACAACTCAAACGAACATATCAATATTTCAAACAACATTTACAATGTTGCGTTGAAATTAAATGTTAGTCCAAGATACACCAGACATCTTTTTACCTGAGGATCAACATCTGGATTGATGCGCAAGAGCACATTAACCTTCTTCCCAGCAATTCTTGCAGCGGCAACAATGTTCTCCAAATCAAATTCACTGTCAATGTTCACAAAAACACCTGCTTGGGCAGCCAAGACTAGATCCTCCAAGATCTTTCCATTTCCATTAAAGACACACCTACAACACAAATTATCATGTGCTCTTATCTTTAGGTAGAACGAGGTATTACAAGAAGCTATATGTGGAGTGCAAAACAAATAATGTCTGCTCTTATTTTTTAGGTAGAATAATGGTACTGCAAAGAGTGCAAATTAATGTGTGATCTTATCACTCAGTATAATGAGGTACATACAAAGAACATGAGATATGCAAAACATAAACCTAATCAAGCTTCAAGAGTCAAGCTGATGTTTAGCACACAGAGGTGATTAGGCGAAGTTATTTCATTCTACTGTAGAAAGGTTCAAAACCATAGCACTAAAGCAAAGGAACATACAATGTGCTTAATAAGATTAAGTCCATCTAAGTCCAGATTCTAAAGATTAAAAGAAAAAAAAATAATAAAAAATCCAAGAGTCTCTCTCTCCCTGAAAGAACCACTAGAACTGTCATCGATTAACCATTTTCCCAGTATTTGCTCAAAGTTGGCGAAAAGTTTTATAATCTGTTGCAATTTGAAAGGCTAGTATTTGGAAGCTTAATTACATTAACTTTCTCCAATATCATATTTTCCCTCCAAAATAATTATAACGCAAACTGAATCCAAGAATCGACAAAGAAATCAACCAACAAAAAGGAACTCCAGCAAGAAATCAACATATGAAATATACCTCGTAGGATCAAAACCGGCCCGGAGCGCCAACTTAAGCTCATTCCCACTAACCAAAACAGCTCCGCACCCCGAACTCTGCAAAAGCTCCAAGATTTTGAGATTATTATTGGCCTTAATCGCATAACCAATGATCGAATTCAAGCCTTCCAACGCTTCCTTGTAGGCCTCGACATTCCGCTTAATCTGCGGCTTGCTGTAGAGATAAAATGGCCTTTTCTCGGCGACTTCCATGACTTCTTCAACCTTAATCCCCTCGCAATACAAGTGGCCTTCATCGGATTTGGTGAAACAGTGGTCGAAGTTCTGAGTTTTGGGCTCTGAAGACGAGAGAACTGCCCCGGGCAGACGGGCTTTGAGAGATGCTGAAACGGGGTTGAATTTGAAGGGTGAAATGAGGTTCGTGGCGAAGGGAGTTGACGAAAGCTTGTTGCATTTTGTGTGAGGAAGTGTTGGGGCCTGCAAGAGGAGGTTTGAGGCCGCCATTGTTGCAGGGATTTAGGAGTGGGAGTGTCACAGTCCACGTTTTCGTTATTACAGAGATGAATTCAACGACCAAATTCTAGGTTTTTAGGTTTAAGAGGAGAGGCGGCTAATCAAACCGGACCGGACCGGACCGCCAACAAAACGGTTCGCCTCTTAGATGATTGGTTCCCAATTCTACTTTAAAAAATAAAAACAAAAACCTCCAAAATCCAATAAAACTGAATTGGTGAAAACCAAATTTTATTTCTATTGAATTAAATTTTGTTAAAAATAATTGATTTAGCCATACATTTAGGCTACCTTGAACCCGGTCTTAGCTCACCAGCTCCCAATTCCCACCAATTCAAATCAATGTGACTGATTATGCTAAGTAGACTGTTGTGTTTTCACATGGCCTCACGCTGCGTATGATTATCATGTGATATTTGCCGCTTTCAGATTTGTTTTAAATGATTAACTGTTGGTTCTAGTGGTTGTTGTCGTTACATGGATTCATATGTTGTTAACGTTGCAAAAGCCATTTCAAACGAAATGTGTAAAGCAACAGTTTTGGGTTTCTGATTTCCTCTTTCGAGGAAGATGGGATATTGTTATTTGTTCGCTTTGCGGTCCCTTAGAGTTACTCATTAAATCTCTCAAAAATGAAACATTTAATGGACGAGGCGTTCATCCCCAATCCATTTATTGAGCGTGTGTGGAGTGATTCATATCTGACTGTGACTATCATCGATCATGGTCTGCTTTAGTATCTATTTAAATAGATAAGATGAATATTCATTATTAGGGTACTCTTTTTCCTTATTTCAAGATTTTTCCCACTGAATTTTTCTTGGAATAAGATTTTAATGAGACCCGAGGTGTAGCCCCGTCTCACCTCTTCGCTCCAGTTGTGAGTATGTTAGTTGGTTAGTGCTATCTTGCTAGGGGTTGTACTAAGTGCACAAGCTAAACCTCGCAATGTTAGATTGCCGTTGTAGTCAGAGGATGCCCTTATTTTGATGTATTGTACGTTCTACCTATCATAGATAGTGGGAGTTTTTTCTTTTTCGCTCTACCTATCCTAGATGTTACACTTTACAAATACTTGTACATATTACTGCTTTATAATAAATATTTTTACCTATAAAAAAAAAATCAATGTGGTTATGATATAGTAATTGTAGTTATAATATTATAATATTGAGTAGAGTTTTATGTTTTTTTCTTCTTGAAAAGAGACGGGAGTTTTAAGAGTATACTGCTCCGGACTTCCACAAGTTATCAAAATTTTCCTCTAAATTCCTATATATATATATATTTTAAATTGCATTAAAATCCTCGTGTTTTTAAAACATATGCACAATTTTCATTTTCTAAAATTTTTGTCCAAAATATACTATTATTTCCAAGCAAATAATTGAAGTGCTCAAGATCAAGTATGTAGAGATATATTTTAGTCCAAAAATTTATAAAAGAGAAGCTGTACCTATTTTTTAAGAACACAATGAAATTTTTGTAATTAAAAAATATCAAGGAATCATGCAATATTTTGATAACAAAATGACTTTGATGCATTTTACCTCGATTTTAAAGTGATATTATTGAAGAAAACAACTTTATGGATATGATGTTGAAAATAAAGAAAACAATAGAGGGTTAAGAATTAGTTGAGTATCACACGTGCTCTTGATAAATTTGTGGTTAAATATTAAAATAAAGTTTGATGATTTTGTTAAAACTGAGAAATGAACTAGTCCTATCCTTTTTTATTTCAAATTATTGACAAACGTCGGTTATTTGAAGACCAAAGGTCATGGGTTCGGGTGTGTGCGTAAGAAAAAAGAAAAACAAACCTTTAGTTATGTGATATTCTTATATAGCACACATTCATGTCTCTAGATTTTTCCTATAATGTATTTTTGTTAAAACACACTTGACATGTGGTATTGAACAGATAGAACTTGTGATATTTTAACCTTCAAGCAACCTTACTCCACCACTAGATCATCCCCACCGGGACTATAATGTATTTTATAATGACACTATTAAAGTTCAAACTAAATACCCAATTTTATGGACTGATCTTGTATACACACTGCTGAATGTACCCCTACATACTCCCGAGTGGAATATAAAATTTTGGATGATTACAATTACTCACTTTAACATTTTGGCCACTTTAAAAGAAAAACATTTCAACTTTTTTTTCCCCATATATCAATTAAACTACGTGATTTATTTTTCAAAGTAAACAGATTAGAATTTAATGGGCCAATTAGTCCTCGTAGGGAAGGGAAGATTCGAGGGGCACCATGCCCTAATTCTAAATTTTAATAAAATAATATATTTGTAAAAGGTTTTTTAATAATTTTTTGGGGACATTATTAGATTAATTATAATGGTTCCCATATTTTCTTTTTCTTTTTCACCTCGTGTTATGTAAACGGCATTGGTGTGAATTTTTTAACGATATTGTGAAAAAAAAAAATACAACATTATCGTTAACATAGCAGGAGGATAACAAATAAAAGGAAACCAATATAATCAACATCTACTTACGGAGTAAGATATATCCTGAAAAAAGTTATTTAAAAAATATTTTACAAATATATTTTTGAATTAAAAATTGAGAATTAGGGTAGGGTGGCCGTGAGTGCAGCATCGAATCTTCAAGTATAGATTAATTAGTAGACTGATTGGCCCACTGGATCATAAAACTGCTCTAATTGGCTTCGATCAGTAATCTATTACATATAAGCCCTTATATATTTATGTCACAAGCAAAATTTTAGCATACAAGTTTTGAGCTTATTTTGTACCAATATATTATATATGTCATCTGTTAGCTAGACACTAACTTTAATTTATTTAGTGGATATATATTCCACTAAATTATTGTTTTGGTTGAATTAATCATGATATCATTGTATTCATCAATAAATTTGATTGGAATTCGGGACAGGCGACCGTAGCATAGACAGAAGGCAACCCAATAATAAAAAAAATAAAAAAGATTATACAATAATGTAATATTTGAATTATTGAATCATGTCATGCATAAATAAACAAATACATATATACACATTCTGGGGGGTGAACATCCATTATATTGTTCGAGGGGGTGGCTACAATTCTAAAAATTAGTGGAGCACCACTAATATTGAGCACTGATTGACCCAAACTAACAACCTAAAATTTAGCTTGCTTAATCAATTACAGAGACAATATAATTAGTACAAACATGCGTTATTAATTGAGAACACAAATTTTACAGAATTTGATATAATTTTATTGAACAAGTCAAAATTATTCATAACAATTGCAGAACTAAATCCCCTAGAAGAGTATACTGAAAGAAGGAAAAAAAGTCAAGAAGAATTAATACGAAACGAATTAGAAAATAAATTATAAATTATATACAATTTATTCCACATGCACTAAAAAACTAAACCAATTGTTCAGCACTCATCAACTCAAAGCTGGTACTTTTAAGAATACCCAAACAATGGAAATCTCTACGTAAAAGGAGAGACATCTCAAATTTGACTCAAAATTGGCCCCTTTAAGGACACTCAAGCGATGAAAATCCATGTGTAAAAAGAAGAGACCTCTAGTATTTGAGACAGTTATTCATAAGGAATACAGTTAATTAGATGAACTAAGTTAATTTAAAACGAGGCAGAAAATATATAGAAATTAAAACATGTTAATTATTGACTTGAATTCGAATATATGTTAATTAATATCTCATATGTCAAGCTAGCTATAGAAAAATACTCGAGAAAAGTAAAGAAGTTATTTATTGATATATAGTAGTTTTCATGAATTCGATCGCCGGAGTGGGTTGCACTTCGTAAAATGTCTCTCACACACAGCAACAAGAAAATCTTCTCTATGGATATTTTATGTATTATCTATGAATGTACAGATGGATACGAGCTATATCAATGGTGTGACAAATTATTTAATTGTAATATTATAAGATATCTATAAAGAATGGGAGAGAACAAATAGTGGGCATCCACTGATTTATATGAGGGATTGAAAGAATAATGGTCAGCCTTTGAATGATTGTAATCAGGTATTTGATGATATTAGCAATCCCCATTTTGTTATTTCTTATCGGCCCTCCATGATTTTGGTCACTGGTATATTAGGTTCTTTCATATTTCTCTCTCCCCCTCTATCTATTTCTCTCTCTTCTCTCCAGAAGATTGTCCAAAGTTGAAATCTTTCTCATATTCTTGGTGGGTGCATGTAGTTTATCTTTTGAAGGGATATGTCTGTACAAATTCTATTCTTGAATGCAAATTAACTAAATACAAGCTAAGTAATAATGTTGCATAATCTACGTATCTTGATTCTTGATTTTGAAGAAACAATTATATATGTATGTGCACACCGATTGATATCCCTTTCTTTCTTTTTCTTTCTTTTTTATTAAAATCCAAAACTCTTTCATAGTTTGAGGCATTGTTTGATGGTGATATATATGTTGGTAGATAAGTTTAGTTTCTTGAATGTACTATGTTTGTGTTCTTGTAGAAGAATTGCATGAACTGATTTAATTAAATAGTTTTGACACACACATTATATTGGTAGATAAATTGCGTATTTTCCCCAAAAAAAAAAAAGTTTTGAATAGATGATTATATATATATGTAATTTGTTATTGTGAAAAATTAAAGGTGCATGCATGAATATTAATTATATATTTAATTTTGATGTAACTAACTCAAGTAGTGATGGGTTTGGAAGTTGTAGGTAAAGTGCATGTTCGTGATCGTTGGATCGTATCAACGGAATTTTGAAAAAAGAATAGCCCGTATATTCATCTCTTAAATTCTGATGTTTATGTGATCAAACTTACGAACTGCAATATAATCATCATGAGTGGCAACATTAATTCAGGGTCCGTGGAGCGTCCAATGAGGCCAAGTGAGTATATGTATATGTATATGTATATGTATATAGTAAAAAAGAAAAATAAAGAAATTATATATATATTTGATGTATATGCTGCAGGTGTTGAGAAAATAGAGGTAGATATAGGGGAAAAAAGGCATGGATCTTTGAAGAAGGCGGCAATGAGTGCCTCTTCAAAGCTGAGGCACTCTTTAACACGGAGGGGGCGACGTAACAGCAGAGTAATGTCTGTTGTGTTCGAGGACGAGCGTGATGGTGAGGAAATGCAGGCCGTGGATGCCTTGCGGCAGGCTCTTATCTTGGAAGAATTACTCCCTGCTAAACATGATGACTACCATCTGCTGCTGAGGTTTTTGAAGGCCAGGAAATTTGATATTGAGAAAACAAAGCAAATGTGGGGTGATATGATTCAATGGAGGAAAGAGTTTGGTTGTGACAATATCATGGAGGATTTTGAGTTCAAGGAGAGAGATGAGGTTGTTAAGTACTATCCACAAGGGCATCATGGTGTTGACAAAGAAGGCAGGCCTGTTTACATTGAGAAGCTGGGTCAGGTTGATTCCACCAACCTCCTCCAAGTCACCACTCTCGATCGTTACCTTAAATATCATGTTCAGGAGTTCGAGAGGACCTTCACTCATAAGTTTCCAGCCTGCTCCATTGCTGCCAAAAAGCACATTGATCAGAGCACTACTATTTTGGATGTTCAAGGAGTCGTATGTATTATATATTCTTCATATTTATATGTTATATATGTACTACTATTATGACTTAATTAATTGGTTAGGGACTCAAAAGTTTCAACAAGGCTGCCAGGGAACTCATTCAGAGCCTTCAGAAAATTGATGGTGATAACTACCCTGAGGTAATTTCTTTCCTCAACTTCATGCATGCATGCTTCATTTATATATATCATCTTACTCGCTGTTCTATCGTTTCTCATTTCATTTCAGACCCTATGCCGCATGTACATTATCAATGCAGGATCTGGATTCAGGCTGTTGTGGAATACTGTTAAATCATTCCTTGATCCAAAGACCACATCCAAGATCCATGTGACCTACATTCATACATTAATTGCTCCCTTACATTTTCAATTCATCATCTAACGGAGTTGCTATATATGTTTCTGTTAACAATGCAGGTTTTGGGTAACAAGTACCAGAGCAAGCTTCTCGAGATCATTGATCCAAGGTATGTATATATATATATATATATATCAGAATTTGGTTATTTCGCACAGTATCTATATATAATATATTGGTTGATGTATGTTGTTGTATCAGTGAGCTACCGGAGTTCTTAGGGGGAACATGCACCTGCGCAGATAAAGGTGGTTGCATGGTTTCTGATAAGGGCCCTTGGAATGACACCGACATTATGAAGGTTTTTATATATCTAACAACTTAACATTAACTATTGCAATGCATATATATATTCCTAAAATTCCTCTAAATTCCCAAATATCACAATGTGATTGCAAGATGGTCCGAAACAATGAACACAAATGGACAAACAAAATCGTGCTTTCAGCTGTCAACGAAAAGACAGACTCTCCCAGAGGTGATATTCCTCGTTCACAACTCTCTCCTGTTCATGAACAAGTAAGTTGGAAAAAATTGGAATACCTTCTTAATTATACTACTACTAGTCTACTATACAATACTACATGTTCAAATATATGCAAAAAATTGTTTTAGACATCAATTCTTTTTTTTGCTTCTTGTTTATAATTTATACTGTGCAACTCAGAATTAACCAGTTCCCTCCTCTTCCTCTAACAGGTAACCAAACAATGCCACACTGCACAACACGAACCCATGGTTGACAAGTCCGTTACAGCAATGGTGCGAAAAACAGAGAAAACTGCCAACTTTGCTCTTCCTAAAGGTACTAAATCATCATTCCTTGAATTCAAGATTCACTTATGATGGAGACCTTAATTAATTACTTTTTCGTATATACATAATTCAATGTGATTGTTTTATTTGTGAGCTGTAGGCACAGATTGTTACCCTACAAAAGCGGCTTCTAGGGGTTCGGAGGGACTTAGCAACCACCTATTGAATGGAGTAATGACTATTGTAATGGGAGTGGTGACCATGGTCCGTATGACACGAAACATGCCAAAGAGGCTGACAGATGCAACCCTCTATTCCTCGTCTATGTACAGCGACGCCCACAACTCACCTAGAGCAGCCATCTCCAATGAGGACTACTTCATCATGATGAAACGCATGAACGAGCTCGAGGAGAAAGTCACCATCCTCACCAAAAGGCCTACAACTATGCCACCTGATAAGGAAGAGATGCTCAATAACGCCATGCAACGTATTCATATGCTGGAGCAAGAGCTATCAACAACCAAAAAGGTATGTACATGTTCATTAATCTTTTGTTTATTGGAAATGGCTCGTGAATATTAATTAATTAATCTTTGCAGACTCTGGAGGATGCTCTGGTTCGACAAGATGAACTCGTGGCCTTCATGGAAAAGAAGAAGAAGAAAAAGAAGAGATTCTTTGC
Source organism: Perilla frutescens (assembly GCA_026008535.1). Taxonomy (NCBI): domain Eukaryota; kingdom Viridiplantae; phylum Streptophyta; class Magnoliopsida; order Lamiales; family Lamiaceae; genus Perilla; species Perilla frutescens. Next base: position 32,208,511 of record BRKX01000012.1, read on the forward strand.
TTTCTAAAGCAAGCGCGGGACTAATAATATTAATAATATTTACGACATATTTTGAATATTATTTTTAGAGATGGTGTTTGTGCATGCAAAACCAAACACCATTTCACATCACCATCATTCATTCATATAAGTTTGCTGTGTTTTTTCAGAACTTGTTGGAATCTTATGTAAATAGCACTGTTTGCTGTTTGTGTTGGAATTTTACACAACCGTTTGTAGCCCGAGCTAGACTTCTCATTGACGGCCTCAGCATTCTCGGCTACCTCTTGTTTACAGTTCCATCTACCAAAAAAAAAGAGGGGCTTGTTCAAAATTCCAATGAATTTCATGCATCCTACCAAGAATATATATTGAAAGATTTTCATCTTAAATATTTTTAATGCTTTGCTGCGTTTCCTCTTTAATTTTGTGTATTACAAAAGCTCTCTCTAAATATTGCTTTAGATAATTGAGGCATTCAGCACCGATCTCTACTCAATATCTTACCGATTATTATATTCCATCGAATTAGTTATAATTATTAAATTAGCAATTGTATATAATGTAAAGTGATTTTTTTATATAAATATATATCATGTATTAATATTTGTAAGATATATATTTTTTATTATTTTATAAAAATCAAATTGGTAATTAGAACATCTCAAAATGCGTTATGAAAGTTTTTTTTTGGTACACGTATATTATTTTTTGTAAATGTTGAATATATAAAATAATTATTATCTATTTTATATAATAATAATAAAAAGTTTTTACAACGTATTAGACGGTTCTCTCACTTGAACACAGTAAGTGGGAATAAACAATTTACAAGTGAATCCTATTAGTTATCGTCCATTTCCATGCCATGATGAATAGTAAGCAATTCGTGATATGTGGAAATGATGATGACATTTTCTTTCAAATTTTATTTCCTTTGTTTCACATATTCAAATTATTACTGCAATATACATATGTGTGCGTGTGTGTGAATTGTATACAATGACATGATTAATTAGTTCGGCATTTGCTGCATACCAAATTATGAATACCGATTTACCAATAAAAACTACAGACAACCCCCAATCAATTCTTTACTAGCTGAGCTTTTTTGCAACTCCACCAACTCCAACACAAAAAAAGATAGATCATATTAAATCGTCATGAAAACATTGGAAGTTCCAAAATACTAAAATTGAGTATTAGTGCCTCAAAATATCATGTTAAAATAAGTAAATAAAAAAAACTGTGTAGTTTCCATATATATGTTTGGTAAAATCTCGAGTCCTCAATGAAATGTACATCGTCAGTTACAGCTCTATGGTGATGGTTAGGCACTCAGTTACATCTCTGATGGAAGGTTAGGCAGTAAGCATCAAACACGAACGAAGATGTTGTCAACCATCCGATCTCCGAGTAGGATGCAGCTTACCAGCAAAATTTCTTCTTCTGGACAAAGAAAAACAAGGCATGTTAGCACGTAATATCGCGACACATGCCAGTCGGTTGTAGAGAAAATAGAGTTCACTCACTTGGTACTTAGCAAATTGTTGCCTATCTATGTAAGCAAGCAGTTCCTCTTGCTTCATTAAAGCCTCATGCAGAGCCTGCAGGGTTAAAAAAGATAAACATCTCAGATAATTGCTTACTGTGTCAACAATGGCAAGGAATGCCAGAGGTGGATGGGGACTTAGATACCTTCTTGGTTGCAATTAACTCTGCTTCTAGGGCATCCACACGGTAAACAGCAGCATTCAGCAGTTCTTCTTTCTCATGGGGCATCTCAGATGGCTTTGACTGAAGTGTATTCACCTTCTCTTCAAGCTCACCCAACCTCTTCAGGACAGATGATAGGATTTCTGTGTCCCTAAAAGAGGTTGGTGACGGTGGCCTAAGCTCCTCCTTCGGATGTGTGTAAGAGGTTTGCTCATGTTGCCATGATACATTAGGAAGTTTCTTTTTAATATGGCATGATACTGAACGGAAATACAAGAAAAGGGTCATAAGGAATGTCAAAAGAGCTGCCAAAACAGGAGCACGAAATCCCGCAGGTGCTTTCTGAGAATCAGGCGGTGGCCCTGGATCAAAAATTTCAAATGAGTATTAACATTATGGAAGAAAGGATGTTTCATAGAGGAAAAACAAACACGGAAAACCTAAAAGGAGACCCGAAAAAGAAAAACATAGACTTCATTACCCCAATACACTTAAATTACATACATCATGAAAATAAATTGTTCAGTAACTACTAGTAACCAACATCAGTAAGTAATACTATTTATACATGATTAATTGAGGTGGGTATCATATTGCTTGCCTTTTCTTCAGTCGTGTTTACCTGCATATAATCCATCTCCACACAATATAAACGAGCAGAACTATGTCAAAATCAAGCAATAATACCCTCACACACACATGCTAGTGAATACACAGAGAATATGGGAAATAGGGTGGTCTTACACATTTCACAGATCAGGTACGAGAAAAAAAAAGAGTAGACAGCACCAGGACACTTGTGAATATAGAGCTCCTAAAGCAATCGAAACATATTTACCTTCAGAAACATTAAATTTCTCAGTGATTGTTTGCTTCTTCCATCCAGAATCAACAGCCTTGTCAACCATGGGAACATACTCATCATATCCAGATAAATTAGAGAAATGACCAGTGGTTCCTACAGCCTTAGCCTGCAAAATAAGTCAAGACACCTTAGCATCCATGAGAAAAATGAAAATTAACTCAATTTTCTTGAGTTTAATAAATAACACTCATCGATCTATTTTCACAGCTCAATTTGATTGGTTGCAAGGTTTTGTAGAATTGTAGAAGCAAAAGTTTCGTAAATTAGGCTGCATTGGACAGTGCAAAAATTATTTTAAGGAAATATAGCCTTTCTGTAAGCATGTCCCAAACACAAAAATAGAGCAGGTGAATTTTACACAAAATAAATAAATACATTAAATAGGCAAATTCATGTTTTCTGAGAAACGGAGAATCATAATATTTGTTGATATGTTGTCCCACTAAAGAGATCAATGGATGAAGTTGTCTGAAGTAGATGAAGTTAGAACAGGTTTAATACAAACACAACAGAAATATGGACGTCGCCAATTCTTTAAAGGAACTGACGTGAGATGATGCAAGAAGAAAATGCATTTTTGTTTTGTAATTCATCTGGGATCTCGAACATCAAACTGTTAAAGTAAATAAAAAACCTGCACATATTTTCTATTTTTATCCTCCCAACGTGAAAGAAAAATAAATAACAAATTCCTTCTTTTCCTCAAATAGGGAAAATGCATGATTGAAACTATCGATCAGTATAAAGCTTTAGTCTTAACCCTACCTCCTCACGGACTGGAGTCAAACGAAGTTGTGAAAAACTTCTATTGGCTTTTGGTGAAGCAATATCTTCAGCTTCAGAACCAGACTCCGCTGTAGAAGTATCACTGCCTTTCAACTGTTGCATAACCGCGAATTATAAAACGTGATCATACTAAAGGATGGATTGACAGAATATGAGCCAACAACGTAAAAAAAAAAAAAAAGAAACAACAACAACAAAAAACCTTGCAGACATACCATGGGGTAATGAGGCTTGGCATATACTACCTTCCCATCACTGTTGATAATTTTAACAACCTGCTTGGCACGTCGCGCTTCACCATTAAGCACCATCTGCACCATTAAGCAAGACAATAATTAACTATCTTCATCATGAAATAAATTTGAAAGGGAATACATGTGCAACAGTGTTATCATGAGGTATTATATATAATCTAAGCAAGTTAGGACCTTCAGTATCTCTGGATTCTTCCAGGGTCCTTTATCAGAATTGAGGCAACCACCTTGATCAGCACATGTACATGTTCCTCCTAAGAACTCTGGCAGTTCGCTGCATGACCACATGAAATATGGTAAGATCACCCAAAACAAGTTATCGGTAGTTACAAGAAGATGAATTTTTTTCATAACCACCCATTTACCTGGCATCAATTACTTCAAGTAACTTGTTTTGATATTTATATCCAAGAACCTGCAATTAATTCCAGAAAATGAGACAACAGTATATCACAGCCAGTTGCTCAACTATGCAGCATAAAGCTTACAAATGACAAAGAGTAAGAACATGCATACATGAATCTTAGTGACTGTCCTGGGATCTATAAAATTCTTTACAGTGTTCCACAGTAGCTTAAAGCCTGGACCAGCATTGATTATAAACATTTGATGAAGTGTCTGCAATTAGGAATCATGAATTAGTAGACAGCATTATTCACAACAATGAAAACTGATCAAGCAAAGTTCCCAGGGATTACTTCAGGGTAATTATCACCATCAATCTTCTGAAGCCGCCCAATGAGATCCCGTGCACTGGTCATGTTTTTAAAGCCCTGGAAAATGATCAGGCAGACATAATAGAAATCAAATATAATTTCTCCAGTTTTTTTAAATAGAATGGAGTCCGGAATCAAGACCATCAGCTAAAATTTTAAAGCAAAAAAGTGTAGAACATACCACACCATGAACATCCAAGATTGTGGTACTTGAATCAATGTGTCGTTTAGCAGCTATTGTACAAGCCGGAAACTTGATTGCAAAGCATTTTTCAAATTCTCTCACATGGTATTTTATGTAACGATCCATGGTAGTAACTTGCAAAAGTTTGTGTGGGTCGACTTTCCCTAGTCTCTCAATGTATACTGGCCTCCCCTCTTTGTCAACTCCATGATAGCCACTGGGGTAATACTTCAAAACCTCATCCAACTCTTTGAACTCAAACTCCTGATGGATAATAAACTGTTGAGTTAACTTTCGAAAGCTCAAAATGGAAGAGAATAAGCACAAGAAGAAATTCATATTATTCTCACAAGTCACTAGCGGAGAATACTTAAAAGGTTTTACCTCCAAAACAGTGTCAGTACCAAATTCTTTCCTCCACTGGATCATATCAGCCCACATGAGCTTTGATTTTTCAATATCAAATTTCCTTGCTTTCAAAAACCTGCAAGCACATTCCTCAACATTCTTACAAAATTGAACAGTCTCCTATTCTCAGTCCTCCCCGACATTTCATTCAACACACATGGCCATAAATAAAAACAAAAATGATAAAAAATATTAACCTCAACATCATATGGTAATTGTCAAACTTTTCTGGTAGAAGCTCTTCCAATATTAGGGCTTGCCGAAATGACTCGACAGTTTGTAGCTCCTCAGCATCCCGGATATCTTCAATTGAAACAGAACTGACTCTACCATCACTCTTTCTTCTACCACCCTTCTTCTTGAGAGAATGCTTGAACTTTGAAGAGGCATTCAGTGCTTTCTTCTTCAAAGAACCAATTTTAGTCCTCCTTTCATCCTCAGATATCTCAAAATCAGACTTTCTTTCCCTTCTCTCCTCATTACCAGATGAACCCTCAAAGCCTGTTTCACACAATCACATGTAGAAACATTTAAGTAAGACAACTTGAAAATTAAAAAAAGTAAGCACGAACTTAGTATTCAGCTTTTATGAATCAATGTTTCTACGTTTCTACTCCTAAACACTTCAAGCCAACGATCTTGACATATCAAAGCTCAATGCAGCAGTAGTTTTAAATTGACTGGTGTGAAGATGAGCCAGACAGCTTTTAGAAATAACTTTTAGACTGAAAATGCAATTATGTTGACTAGGAAAATGTAAGCAAGAATATAAACACACAACTGTCAAATTTATGAAGAATGTTCCACTTCAACATCAAATATCAATAGATAAGGTCAAGATCTGTACTTCAAATATTGTGAAGAATTACTTTACAAATAATAAAATAAATAAATCCTCAACAAATATAATACATCTTATCAAAAATTTATTATTGACAGCTAAAAAGATGAACAGGAAACGGATAATTGAACTCCCCTCCCTCCAACCCTTTCAAATTTAACATCATTCTTCTACTAAAATGCCCTTGCTCAGAAACCATAAACAGCAAATCAATACTAACAGTTGATTAAATACTCAAAAAATCAAACCGACAACCCCAAAGATTTTAAAACTAATTATGTTCGTATTCATTCACACATTAAACAAAAACCCCTAAATCTCAAAAGCTAAACAAAAGCGCAGCTAATTAACAACGAATGCAGTACAATAACAATAAAGAAACCGAACAGCTTTACTTACAAGGCCTCGCAAATCTATCCAATGGCCCGGACATCGCCAACTCTCGATCACCAACAACAAATCCTCGATGACCGCACAATTTATCAATCGATCAATCAAGCATCACCACACTGATGAACAACCTTCAATCAGCTAGCTAAAAACGCGCGCGCACACAAAAAAAAAATCAAGAAATAAGAAAACCCTACAATTCCTCTCAGATCGAAAACCCAACAGTTCGTTGAAGGTGAAAAAAAAACCTCGAGAAAGTACTAGGGCGAATCACGAGGATGATCGCACGGTATTAAATGCATTAAAATCCGCAACGGCCAGTGAATTAATGCAGGCAGGGAGAGAGAGATTGAGAGATGAGCGAGCGTTTGAGAGGGGGAAGAAAGAAAAAATAAACAGTAAATTATATTTATATTATATATATTAAAAAAAAGGTATATTTATCGCCGGATAAGTTTAGGCGACGGCGATATTTTGAGAGAGCGGGGAATTAGGGGAGGAAAAGGATTAAGTGCGTGAGGCTGTATTTGGTGGGGCCCAGTACACGTGGCGGGAGGAGGATGAAGTAGGGCGGAATGAGGAATGTTCGCCTTCGCCCGCCCAGGAGTCGGGGGATCTACTCATTACTCATTAATTAGGGCTGGACCAACATACTCTTTTTTTCTAACATTAACATTACTGCATAACACCAATTGACTTGCCTATATTTTATTTTAATTGTTATTGAATGGTAATATTTGTGCTCCATTTGGACTTATTTTTAGTAATGAGTTTATTTATTTATGACTACTTTTATTCAACTTGGGTAAATTTCTTGATTCATGCTCGTCTAAATTTCTAATTTTAATCAGTTAATACTATATATAACATAATTTATCATCAATTAATTGAATAAATTATTTAAATTTTAACAATTATATTTTCCATTTAAATTATACTCATTAAATTTTCAGTATTTAACCAAAATTGAAAGATAAATAATAAAATCAGGATTATTCGGGTCAACCCACTTAGTTTAGACTTGTCGTACTATTCAGTTTGTATCAATTTGAGCTAGATTCCTTTCGAATTACAATTTTTCGATTTCGAGTTGGATTAACATTCCTACTTGTAGGCCAAAGTTTTGGGTGAAATTGTCTCACATATCAAGATTCGTTAGATGATATCCATATTTTAATCTAATCACAACCAAATATCAATACAGTTATAAATATGACACCAAATGTTGAATTAGATTCGAGCTTATGAAACTTAACTCATAATGGCCTCAAACTAATTTTGTGTTCGACCTGAATTGTTGGCAAGATTTAGATCCATGAAATATAATATTTTTACATTTTTATAACACGTATTATCGTATCAATCCGCAATCATTAATTATTTGTGAAGCTATGTTTTTAACATTACCAACATTTTTTAAAAAATTTAATTGATTGCACTAGCATGTATTGTGCGGCGGACTCGACTTAAAAATAATTTGTAAGATTTGGAATTTGTAATTTTTAGTTGCAAACAATCTCACTTCAACTAACACCAAATGAGGCACATATATAATACATGTCGAGAACAAATTTAACTCAATTTTAGATTTTATAAGTTTATGTTGTGTTTATAGAATAAAGCCTAAATGGGTTTAGTGAATAGTTTGATTTTATTTTTAATCATATCCAGAATGTAAAATTGAGTAAAAATATAATTAAAACTTGTCAAGAGAAACAGAGAAAACCAAAATTTAAATGTCATATTTTCTTAATATCATATAAAACTGCACTTGAGATGAATAGTCAAATAGATAGTTGAAAACAAAAGGAACATATATGGGAAACATATGCTATTAAAATTCTGGCTTTTAGATGATGTGAAAGTTACAAAAACAAAAGGACAAATGCATTATTCAGTACAACCTTTTTATCTTCCAACAAAGGTCAAGTTATAAAGCACGGGTCTGTCATCAAATGTTAATTAAATTATGGGAGAAATTTATATTTAGGTAAAATTATAATAAATTAAACAGTAAGGGGGTGTATTGGATTGAGATTTCGTTGGATTTCGTTGGATTTTTAAAATCCGGGTGTATTCAATCCAGACTTTTAAAAGTCCAACGAAATTCTGGTGTATTCAATCCAGACTTTTAAAAGTCCAATGAAATCCTGGTGTATTCAATCACGACTTTTAAAAGTCCATCAAAATTTTGAGGTATTCAACAATCCACGGACTTTAAAAAGGCATTGACTTCGTTGGATTTCAGATGGATTTCACGTGAAAATTAAGAATGATGAAATCCGACCTCCAAACATGAGATTTCGATGAATTTGGAAAACCCGGGGAGCGTTGTGACCCAGCGGCCGGTGGGTACACAAAATTGGGACCCCCAGCGGTCACCCAAAGACAGCGGCCGCTGGATTCGCTGAGGATGACTCCCAGCGGCCGCTGGGTGCCATTCCAGCTGGGGTCGTTCCCATTTTCATCCGCAATCTTCTTCCGGTTATATGTATAGGACCAATCCACCTTAGACACATCAACTGACGCCTTGGAAGCAATAGCATCAATGCAGTGGCTGATTAGTTTCAGTTCCTCGGGCAATGGCGACATGGATTTTGTAGTCTGAAGAACTATAATAGAGTCTTTCCAGCTTCTGAAAATGCTAGATGTCAGGAAAGCATTGACCTTGTAGATGAGGTTACCCTTCTCAACTGTTTCGTGCATCTCAAGATACTCAGCAGCAACACGCGTTGTAACAACATTATAAGCATTCAGGGTTACTGTTAGCGAAGCGGAAAGATGGTAGGGCGTTCGCCGGTGATGATTGTGACGAATACTCCGGTGAAAGATCTCGCCTACACCAATTTCGCCTACTGCTCCCCCGCCGAACTCCGGAATTTCCTTGCGCCTGGATCGGGAAACGCCTACGCTCTGATCGGCGATGCGTACGCTCTGATCGGCGATGCGTTTGTTCTTTCTGTTGGTGGGCACGATGCCATTCCTGCTAGCCATATTCGTCTTAATGCCATTCAACGTCGCCATGCAAAAGTCTCAACTGGAGACACAGTGTCTGTTAGCTGATTCATTCCTCCTGAAAATTTCAACATTGCAATGTTGACCCTTGAGTTAGAGTTTGTGAAGAAAGGGGCAAGAGAAGAGCAGGTGGATGCTGTTCTTGTATCCCAGCAAATCCGCAAGAGATTTATGAACCAGATTATGACAACTGGGCAAATGGTAACATTTGAGTATCATGGCAATGGATATATCTTTACTGTCAACCAAGTTATTGTGGGAGTGTGAGACAAATCTAATGTTATGGACAGGGGGTTGATAGCACTTGACACGTACATTATATATATCATCATGGTTAAGTAGATGAAATGGGTTTTCTATGCTAGTCTCCCGGCGGTCGCTGGGTTCTTTCGACTTGACTTTCCAGTGACCGCTCGATTCAAGCGGTCGCTGGGTTCAATTTTTTCCCGAGTCCACCGATCGTTAAGTTCCATCGAGCGCTGGCTAGAAGGATTTTAAATCCATTGAAATCAATCAAAATCGGTCCGAAATCCATCATGAAATCCGCCAGACTCTGCGTGGAGTTGGGAGACTCCATGTGGAGTCTATGGATTTTATAAATCCATAGACATTTAAAAGTCCATCAAAATCCAATGAAATCTCAATCCAATACACCCCCTAAGTCTAGACGGCCACATTGTGGCCTGGCCACATGAGGGTGCATTAGTAATTATCGTATATATTGCTTTATTAAATAATAATAGTCATTAGTGATGTATTGTGTTTTACTCTATTACACTTTCCCTCTTAATCTAGTGAGAGAATGAAAATAAGAGATTCAAAATTCAAAATTCGAATCTCTCTCTCTCTAAACATTAAAAATTATTTTGTTATTTCCAATAAAATTAGAGTTAAGTATTCATTATTCTCTTTCATCTTCATTATTCAGAATTATATTCATTCTTCATCAAAATATATCTCCATTTTCGATCTTCAAATAGGGTTAGTATTTTATATTATCATTCATCTTCAATCTTCATTATTTTCATTTTGTTAACATATACCGATCCTCAATGGAAATCAAACGTAGCGATAGGCAGAAATTTTATGTTGTCTTCGAAGGCATCCGAACGGGAGTATATTCAAACTGGGTAGATTGTGCTCCATGTGTACTCGGTGTTAGGGGAAGCTTGTACAAGTCGTTTCCAACTGAAGATCAAGCGGTTGAGGCCTATAAAAATATATGATTAGGAAAGGCCAAGAATATGATAGTGGATGAAGCGGTGATGTCGATTCATATTCCGAGTCGAGCAATTGTGAAATTAGTTAAAGATATCCAAAAATGAAGAAGTGCAGAAACGTTGAAGAGAAGAAGATAACATCGAGAATCAATTTCTTTATTTTGGGATTCGTAGTTGGAATTTGTTGTTCGTTTTGTATTGCTAATTTAACTTGAATTAGTTCGACTTTCTTTGTAAAATAATTTATGAATGAAGTTTTATTTTATTTTATTTCTATTAATGCTCGATTTCAATACATGTTAATTTAGGTAAGATATATCTATTAAGCATATAACATTATTAATTACCAAGGTATTTGTTAACAATTATGCCTCTATACATAATATAATATAATCTAATGGGTCCTCGATTTGAATCTGTATTAATGCTCAATTATGCCTCGATTTTTTTTTTTGTATTAATGCTCAATTATTCCTCGATTTCAATATGTTTATACATAATATAATCTATCGCTACATTAATAATAGTGGCTATTCGAATATATCTTAATTTGAAATTATAATATATATATATATATATATATATATATTAATCCTCTATGACTTACTTTAGGATGAGATATGATAAGCACAAATATTCTTATTATTCATATTCACCTACTGTTGTAATCTCCTTAGTTAAATTATCCTATTATATCTGGGTTTTACCTTATTTAATATGTGTTATTTAATATATGATATACTTTCAAATATCATATTATATCTAGGTTTTACCTTATATAATATATGCTATACTTTCAAATTAAAATATATTCGAGTATATTCGACCAAATGAATATATGTTACACATCTCATCCTAAAATAAGTGATAGATATATAGATTAATTCGTGGCTACTCGAATATATTTTTTTTTTAAAAAATATAACATATATATATATTAATCCTCTATCACTCTTACTTTAGGATGGGATATGTGATAAGCACAAATATTCTTATTATTCATATTTACCTACTGTTTTAGTCTCCTTAGTTAAATTATCCTATTATATCTAGGTTTTACCAATTATTTGATTTTATCTATTTTAGATATGTGATTATGACTTATAAAATAGCTACATGTCTTTGTTGTTACTCAAATTTAATAAATATTAAAAGAAGCTTTCTTCTCTATAATATATGAAATTAAAACCATATATTAAAGTATGTACTTATTAGATTATACTTCATGATGTATCAATATTTAAGTTATTTTAGGATGAGATATGAAATTATGAACTATTAAATTAAAAAAATACATCACTTTATAACATAGTAGTATATTCAAATACTCAAATTCATGATATATTATTACTCAAAAATTTTCAAGCATTTAGGGTTTAAGGTGTAGTTCAAATCGCGTGCTCATTTCAGTTTATTTTAACAATAAATATAGCCGCCTCATTGCTTGGAAAGTATATATAACATGATATTTGCGTAAAGAAAAATATAAGAGACCAAAATTAGAGAAAACCAAATGCATAGATAGATTCATAGATAGTTCTACGAAAAAAGAAAATATATCAAAAGAAAATTAAAACGATAGTTCGATGATGGTTAGGTCATAGAAAACCCACAAAAAAAGCAAGAAAGCAACGTCAAACGTTGCTTGTGCTGGAATCGGGAATGACAATGAGGGGAACTCGGTTTGAAGTACCCTCTTCTTCTCCACGCTTCTCCATCATCAGAAAGCTATCGTATAGCTTGGTGAGAGGGTAGTTCTCAAGAAGCAACTCTCTTATAATGTCATCATCAACAAATGATGTCATACGATCAAAGAGCTCCTTAATCTCTACCTTCAGGTTATTGTGATCCTCTCTTAGAGTTTTATAGAGAAATTCAAGACTCCGTGGGGAGGGAGGCACAATCCATTCAGACACGCTCTTGGTAGAGGTGGCCTTCTTGGTAGGGGTGACCGTGACCTTCTTGGTAGGGGTTGCCTTCTTGGTAGGGGTGGTGGCCTTCTTGGTTGGGCTATCACTCTCGGCTGGGGCGGGAGGGGAAAATTTTTTGTAAGGTGTATTTTTTTCCCATTTTTTATTTCCTGATCTTTTGAAGAGTGTTATTCTGCTAGATTCCATAGTTGAGCTAGTGGTGTATAAGATATGAAGAGATGATGGGTTGGGGATAATAAGAACTCTCATATATATAAAGAGAACCCCTCCTCCCACATCCCACAACCTTTAATTAATGCATATAATGAACCATCAACATTTAAGATTTAATTTAGTATATTGTTCTATAATGCAATTAGCAAGCATGCATGCATTACACTTCTTAGTAGCAATATATTTATTTTGAATTTCAGTATGAGAGGGATTAATTCAATTCAAATATTTATTTTGAATTTCAGTGTGAGAGGGATTAGTTCAATTCAAATATTTTGTTCAAATTTTTCGATCATGATTCTGATAAGCTTAACATGCACAACTTAATTACAATTACAATTAAAGTGAAAAAAAAGAACCAATAAGGTCACACTGTGAACTGTGATTGAGTGTGAAGAAAGAAAGTGTAAGAAACTTAATGAGTATTTAGCATTGAATGTGAAAGGTTTATTTCAAATTTATTATTATGTTATTATTATTTAAAACATATAAAGTAAATTTGCAAATAAAATATGAGTGTGGTTTTTCGAAATTTATTTGAAATCACTAATTATTACGATTTAGGGAAAATTGATGAAATCTAAATTAGTGTTATGAAATACAATTTTTTTTCAATTAGTAAGATATGAAAATCGTAATAGAATCTAATATTTTTATGAAACATAAGTACATAACACACTGTTCACTAATAAATATTATGAAATAATATTTATTACATTATTCAAATTTGTTATAATTTTTTAAAATTCTTATTCTTTTTTTGGATGGAGGGATTAGTTCAAATTATTTGTTCAAATATTCGAGGGATATATCACCAAATTTCTCAATCATTGTTTTGTAAAAAAATTCAAATTTTTTGTTCAAATCTTCGAGGCAATAGTTCAAATTTTTTGTTCAAAATTTCGAGGGATATATTTCAAATTTTTTGTTCAAAATTTTCGAGGGATATGATTACTTCAAATTTGTTGTTCTAAAATATTTCTTAGATATTTTGTCTAGTGAAAAAACAGACCATTTAAGTTGCATTGGGAATTGCAATGGAGTGCTTAAGAAATGATTACAGTTGAGTTGTTTCTTATAAGAAATTTAATCCAACTTAAAGGTTTTCTCGTAAAATGAAAATAAAAAATGTTTATTAAATTTTAACAGAAATTATAATATAACTAGGATAATTAATATAGTAAGGTTTAGATTTCTTATATCATGAGATTCGAACTATAGTGGAAATCTTAATGAAATTATAGATTTACGTAAACATGGATGTTACTAATATAAAATTTAATTAATTACATTAGTAAAGTTTTAGTTAAATTAAGGTTGTATGTCAAAATATAAGAGATTACTGTATTAAATCTAGTAAAATCATAGACTATAGGCTAATATATGAGAATTTTGAATTCAGTCTTAGTATTAAGAAATTAATTAAGGTGCAATCACGTACACAATGATTTAAGACACAATGGTCACACATAAATGAAATCATACAATATGAGATAAAATTACTACTTAGTAAAATCACGTATATATACACCACACATTAGACCTCAAGAAAATATGGGAAATTCAAATTTTTAGTGATGAGTTATTAATTTTTATACTTTTTTGCAATTTTACGTATATATACATCACTCATTAGACTTTTTTGCAATTTTACGTATATATACATCACTCATTAAACTTTTTTTCAATTTTAATTGATTGAGTGATGAGTTATTAATTTTTAGTGAAATCATAGACTATAGGCTAAAATATGAAAAATTCGAATTAAATCTTAGTGTTGAGCAATTAAGGTGCAATCACACATTGATCTAAGAAAAAAAAATGGTCACACTTATAATGAAATCATACAATATGGTTTGTGCTACAATTATGAATAATGAGATAAAATTACTACAGTGATGATTAGTGAATTCACATATACACTATAGAGTAAGGCTTTTTTTCAATTTTAATTGAATGAGTGATGAGTTATTAATTTTTAGTGAAATCATAGACTATAGGCTAAAATATGGGAAATTCGAATTCAATCTTAGTGTTGAGCAATCAAGGTGCAATCACACATTGATCTAAGAAAAAAATGGTCACACTTATAATTAAATCATACAATATGGTTTGTGCTCCAATTCCGAATAATGAGATAAAATTACTAGATTGATGATTAGTGAATTCACATATACACTATAGAGTAAGGCCTTTTTTCAATTTTAATTGAATGGGTGATGAGTTATTAGTTTGTTGTGAAATCATAGACTATAAATATATGAAAAATTCAAATTCAATCTTAGTGTTGAGCAATTAAGACGCAATCACACATTGATCTAATTAAGAAAAAAATGGTCACACTTATAATGAAATCATACAATATGGTTTGTGCTCCAATTCCGAATAATGAGATAAAATTACTAGAGTGATGATTAGTGAATTCATACATACACTATAGAGTAAGGCTTTTTCACACTTTTAGGAGGTGGTTGGTATGATAGAATGGAATTAGGTATGAATGGAATGAACGTAGGAATGGAATAAGGGTCTGAATGGAATGACGATTCTTATGATTGGTATGTCTACGGAATGAAGAATGGAATGAAATATTATTATTTATTTATCTTATATAATGAATGTTTTATGTAAGTTCAAATCTTCTTATAATTGAATAAAGTATACGTAGTATCTAATAAATACCAACGCATGCCTTAATTTATTTTTTATATTTCTAAACACAATTTTTCGTTTTTAGTATATGATTTTTTCTAATTTTTTAGAAAATTATAATTTATTTATTTTATTGAAAAACTTTATTCTAAAATATTTAATTTATCAATATACAATAATTTGTATAAGTTAATAAAAAATATTTTTACACCATAGAAAAATACTTTAACATTTCAATTTTTCATTTGAATATATTAAATTATATCAAATACATAATTATTTTATATTATATTATAACATATTTTTATATTATATTTATTTTGGCATCACTTTCGATTTTCTTCAACAAAATTATAAAATCTATCAAAATTTATTTTAACACACATTTTTAAATTATATTTTGAAAATAAATAAATAATATAAAAATAATTAAGAAATAATAATAATAAATTATTTAATTTGATTTTTTATTTTTTTTCTAAATATGATAAAATAATATTATAAGACATGATTATGTATAAATATATCATATCTTATTTTTTTTATCATTGTGAATAGCTAAACCCATGGGGGATGGGTGGAATGGCTATTTCCCTTTCTTTGGGAATATGGATTCCATCGGGAATGGTGATTCCCGATTTTGAATGATACCAATCGCCGGAATTGGAATAGACATGTGAATGATCATTCTATTCCATTCCATTCCACCGTACCAATCGCGTCCTTAATTTTGGATTGATGATCCTAGTGAATATTTGAATTCCAGAATTTACCAATATAATTTTGTTTAATTATGGAATTTTTCGAATTGTAGAGATTTTACTGAATTTATATAATTTTCTTATATTCTATTTTTTCCGTAATTAATGAGTAATGGGTTAAAAAAAAGTGAATATATTTTTCTTCAATTTATTTAATTCGTTTCAGATTATATACCTTCCTCATTCTTCACTTTCTAACTTTCATATTTTCCATTCTTTCTCCAAATGGCCAAACAAAATCGATCTGAAAATAGAAAAACTCGATCTGAGACTAGGAAGGCTCTGTTCTCGCGAGGTAATATTTCACTGGACAAACGTCGGTATCTTGCCAGGACCTCACAAAGAGTTCAGTTCAATGCACTGTGCAAGACGTGGGAATACAAGTATCAAATGGTAAGGTATTTAGGGTTACTGATTTATTTTTTATTTTTTGTGGGTTTGGAAAATTGGTCTGCTAATTTTTTTTCTTTTTTCTCAAGAATCTGCCGAAGGAGGTGATCAATGTCTGCGGCAAGGAGACACGTTGGGTGGAGATTGAGATTGGCTACACCGGTATTCGGACGGAGGTGGTGTATCAGTACCGTGAAATCAAGCCTAATTGTCGCCTGATCTCCGGTTGGAAGCACGTGGTGGAGTTCTTGGAGATCCATCAGGGCGACCATGTCTATTTTGAAGGGAGGCCCGACATGCCGTGGTTGCTTCGCGTTTCAAGGGATAAGCATCCTGATGCTGTGAAGGTGGAGGATGAATGTGGCTTAAGTTATATTTTCTTCTGCTTTTTTTAAGACTCTTAAATATATATTATATTTTTGTTAAACAATATGATAAAAAAAATGCACTATATTGCATTTTTTTATATGTAAATTTAAAAAAAAATGCACTTGTTGCATTTTTTTAATGGTGATCGATTAATGGCATGCTTATTTAATCGTTAAATATGTTCTTAATTATTTTCTTACTGTTTTATTTTGGTCGTCGTTAAATATGTTCTTAATATTTTTGTAATTGTTAGTGGTTACTAGATTTAAACCCATTTCGTCGAATAATAAATTTAGGAAAAATAATTATGATTTTAAATTTTAAAGATTCTGCATAGGTCAAATTAAAAGATTTGGATGAATATTTAGTTAAATTAAATTACGAGAGAATATTTGGTCAAATTATTATTATCATTTCAAATAGATTATTTGATATTACAAATATTTCAAAAATTAGACTGAGAATACAAATTTTTTAAGCTTCTGGTTACAATTTATTTCATTAATTTATTTCAACTACTCCATTGACATTGCATTAATTTAGAAAAATATACTGGTTTGAATTAATTAAGATTCTGGCAATAAATTAAAATTGAGATAGTCTCACCTGACATAAATGCAATCCAACCATAAAAGCATTTATTTCATTGACCTTTTAGCTTCCAAAAATTAACTATGTTATATCTACGTATAATTTGATCATGACAATACTCTAACAAAGAACATATATTTAAGAACCATAGTGAAAAGTTAGAAAAAAAAAATACTTATAAAAAAAAAAGTTAATTTTTAAAAAAATTGATATTCTCCTAATAATGGTGGTTGTAAGTTATTTCAGTAAAATAACATTTTACTAGACTATAGTGTAAAATAACATTTTACTAGACCTTTTAACTTCCAAAAATTAACTATGGTGTATCTATGCATTTTTTATACTAATAAATCAATCAATAAACTAAGTTAATTACACACCATAACAACAAATTAATGTAGCATAATAACTAAGTTAATTACACACCATAACAACACATAAATGAAAGGACTAGTAAAGTAACCAAACCACCTCACATTTATGTTGCAGCATGGATAATCACAAGATTTAAAAATATGGTTAAATAATTTTTTAATCAATTTTCCAAAATATTATTCGAAATATATTTTAACGTATAATTATAAAAAAATTAGAGCTAAATTTTCAAATTGTTCAATTAATTAATATTATATAGTGAATGTAGGATATAAGATGAATGATTACTATTGAGTAGGGTTTATTGAGAAGTGTGAGATGACTAATCTTTGTTCTATTTTAGACACAACCATCATTCCTTCTTATTAATGCTGTGAAACCCTAAATCAACTAATTCCATTTTTTAACTATTGTTTGATTTATTTTTTAATTATCCTTTTATATAATAAAACGACTATACAAATATTTATAAAAATCTAATTTAATATTTTTTAAATTTATTTATTACTTTTAAAATTTAAAAAAAATTGAAAATAAAATATTTAAATGGGTTTATAAAATTGAGATCGATTTCTTAGTACTCTTATTCTATTAGAATTAAAGTGTGAGATGACTTATATTTGTTCCATCTTACACACAACCATCATTCATTCTCATTAATAGTTTCCCCTCATTAATGCTACAAAATCCTAAACCAACTAATTCCATTTTTTTATATTTTAACTGTTGTTTGATATAGTATAGAAAAAATCGTACAAATATTTATAAAAATCTAATTTAATATTTTTTAAATTTATTTATTACTTTTAAAATTAAAAAAATTGAAAATAAAATATTTAAATGGGTTCATAAAATTGAGATCGATTTCTTAGTACTGTCATTCTATTAATTTTTAGTGTGAGATGACTTATATTTGTTCCATCTTACACACACAACCATCATTCATTCTCATTAAGAATTTCCCCTCATTAATGCTACAAAACCCTAAACCAACTAATTCCATTTTTTTATATTTTGACTGTTGTTTGATATAGTATAGAAAAAATCATACAAATATTTATAAAAATCTAATTTAATATTTTTTAAATTTATTTATTACTTTTAAAATTAAAAAAAATTGAAAATAAAATATTTAAACGAGTTTATAAAATTTTGATCGATTTCTTAGTACTCTTATTCTATTAGAATTAAAGTGTGAGATGACTAATATTTATTCCATCTTATACACAACCATCATTTTTTAGTGAAATAATACACCACACCTAATTCATTTTTTATTTTCTTTATTCTACCTCCACATCTTCCACAACTAGTCCATTACTGATTCTCTTTATTTCTTTTTAATTCATTTCCATTGCAAGTTTTTTCTCCTTTTCTCAAGTTAATATGGTGAGATCCAAAAATAGCGCTAGGTGGTTCCCAAAAGGACACCGTCACGGTCTTCTCCAAACTTCAGCGAGAATCAACCGCCGGATAACTTTCAAAACTCAGTGCAAGACGATGGAGTTTCATTCTCGATTGGTAACCCCCTTAGAGTTCACATACATTGTGATATTATATACCTGTGTACTCTCTAATTTTGTCCATTTCTTATGTCTAGAATCTTCCGAAGGATGTTATCGACCTATGTGATAAGGAATCACACCTTGTTTTACTTGGAGTTGGGGCCTCCGGTTTTGCATTTGACTGCCATTATGAATACCGTGAGATTGTTGCGAACAAACTGATTTGTCGACTATGCAAGGGCTGGAGAAATGTTGTGGAGTTCATGCAAATCACTCAAGGCGACACACTGTATTTCCCAGGGAATTCGGCCGATCCAAATTATTTTGAAATTTCATTCGATGATTTCGATGAACCAGTGAATGATGAAGTTAGTGAGGAAATTTAGTGATGCACTATTGAAGATGGTACTAATTTGTTATGCCTTTCTTTTTTCGTTTTCTTTTTATTTAACATAATTATTATGTAATTTGGGTATATAATTTTGTTGGAAATGTAATCGCACTTGGCACCTATATTATATATTGCAATTTAGTTGTTATTGTGCACCCAAATTTATTTGCTTTAATGTCTGTTGAATTTATCTTGCATTTTGTATATGTAGGTAGTAAAAAAAAAATGCACTTGTTGCATTTTTTTTAGGGTGATCGGGTAAAGGCATGCTTATCTAATCGATCTTTTAATATCTTCTTAATGTTGTTTTAGGGTGATCTTTGAGGGAGCAATGAGCGATCAGATATTTGATTTTTTATTACGCGAATCTGTTCAAATTTTCGATGGAGCGCTTAATTAATCGATCGATTTCTTATCAAGCGAATTTTTTCAAATTTTCGGCGGAGCGATTAATTAGCTAGTATGTTTAAAATTAAATGAATTTTTCAAATTTTCAACGAGAGAGGGATTAGTTCAAAAATATATTGCATAACATTTTGTTTTTAGAAATTAATGGAGGAAGTTTCTGGTTATAATTTATTTCAACTACTCCCTTTCCATTACATTAATTTAGCAAAAAAAAGATGTTGGTTATAAATTATAAAGATTCTGGCAATCAATTAAAAGATTTGGATGAAAATTTAGTCAAATTATTCACTTGTCACAAGTCCAAAAAAGTAATTCACTTTTAAAAAAAGTTAATTTTTTTTAAAAAATGAATATTCTCCTTACATTGGTGTTGGTTGTAAGTTATTGCAGTAAAATAACGGGTACAATAACATTTTACTAGGCTATAGTGTATAATTTCATTTTAGTAAACCCTAAACCCAATCATATCTTATAATTGTAATATATATTCTTCTAATCACACGTCAGTGCATATATATTTATTTTTTTAAATGTAAACGTTATCTAAAAGCCTATTATCTCACCCTCCTCAATCTTTTTTATTACTCTTTTTTGAATTCTCTTAAAAAAGGTATCTTCTACTTCTCATATTTCTCCTGCGATCTCTCTCTTGCTCTCTCATGTCTGCGGCCGCCCACAAACTGACCCCTGCCGAAACCAGAGGGGTAATAGTTCACCGGGAATTCCCAGATGGAAGTAACCATGTCGTCCATTATTTGTCGGTCGTGACGAAGACTATGGAATTTCAAAACCGCTTGGTAAGGATAGATCTATCCTAATATTTTTGTGGTTTTATATGACATGATTTCCCTAATTTTTTTCCAATTGTAATAAATTGGGGTTTAATGTTTGTTTTACTTTTTTGTGACTAGAATCTGCCGTGCTGTGTTGTTGACTATATCGGTGACCAAAGCCGCCGATTGGGGCTTCTGATTGGAATTCAAAAGGTACGTTTTCCGGTTGAATATAAATATAGGTAAATTTTAGACAAAAAGAGGAATGGGCTCTCGACTATTACTCGTCTGGAGGGTGGATAGAAAGAGGTCGCTGAGTATATGGACGTCAATCAAGGAGAAACCGTCGAACTTCGGAGTTGTGTGTGTGACCCTAGCAATTTTTACGTCGCAAGAAAGCTTCATGATGGTCTCAGAGAAGTGAAGAAAGAAGAATTCGAGGGAGGTTTCAATCTAGATGATTAGGAATATTTTCTGATGGTCGTTTTTAGAAAAGAATCTTTTTTTTTGTGTTATTTTGTTAAGAACAGTTTCATTCTGGTTTGTTTATGTCTGTTTAGTTTTTCTTATGTTTCTGTTTATGATTATTGTTTTGTTAAGAACAGTTATGGTTGTTATGATGGAACTTGTATTCTCTTCTTATGACGTTCTTTAATTTCTACAATATTTTTAAATTATGATGGAATTAAATATTCACTCCCAAATTTATAAAGTATTAGAAATTGGCACTGAAATTCGCGATTTCAAAATATGAATACGAACGTAAAATTAATGACCAGTAACCATGATTTCATGACCTTCAAAAATATGACATTTTTTTAGATTTCAAATACAGTATTTCCAATATTTTAGATTTTCAAATAACTTAGATTTCAAATTTGGTACAAATAATAACTTGAGATTTATTAAATGATTTTATGATACTTATTATTAAATAATAAAATTTGGATGTCTTCAATGCAAGCAAACCCTAGAAGCATTTATGGTTAAAAAACACTTCTTTCATTGACCTTTTAACTTTTAAAAAATAACTATAGTGTATTTATGTATATTTGATCATGATAATAATATAACAAAGACTAAATAATTATTAATCAAATTAAACATGAGTACGTATATATGTTTGATTTGACGAACTTACAATAAGAAGTAAAGTTAAATAATTATATAAAGTTTATACATATATAGACTTATTAGATTTATTAAATGATTTTATGGGACTAAAGATCACAATCGTTCATACATGCCCAATCATAGATGGCTTGTAATTCACAACTATAAATGGTGCCATCATCCAATCAAAAATTATTCAACTTCTCTCGTCTCTCCTCTCTCTTCCAAACGAAAAATTAAATCTCTTTGAAAAAAAAAATGAATTGGTCATGAACCAACGAGAAATTTTTTCTTGATCTTCTGCACTCTCGAATTGGGGTTGTGGATACATCTGACAACTACGAGGTTGCATATGCTCTAGAGGAGGTTTCATGGACAATGTCGAGAGTTCTTAATCGGAAAGTTCGATTGATCCAACTGGTGCTGAAATTGCACGAGTTTCAGGAGAAGATGTGGAGTTTTGAGTATTTCTTAATGCAACTGGGAATCCATTACGATGAAAATACCAGCTGAGTCCGTGCAATGCATGAGTATTTCGACCGAGTGGGAAAGAATGTAAGTCTACGCTTTGATATTACACACTTTTACCCTAACAATATATTTTATTTATCTTATTTTATGATGCTAAGAGAGTCCGCGGTGGAGCGAGTTCAGACTGAAAGAAATGCCCCATCTTGGAGTACTTCGTGAGATCATGGGCAATGATGATTTCGGTAGTGTGGATTTAGAGTGGTTGTCTAACTATGCGGCTTGACATATGATAGGAATGGAATTTAGTGTTTCTGTTTTATCTTTTTTTTGTTAAACTTTTGATGGTGAACTATGATCGGGTTTTGTGATTTGTAATTAAAATTGCACTTGGTTCATAATTATTGATTATATACCTAATTATCTAATTAACAGTTAATTATTGTAATCGTTATCAACATATTTACTACCCTACGTACATTAATGTAATCTTTATCTAGTTAAGAGGCACTTGTTTGAAATAGATCCTGAAATTAAATTTGGTCAGATTTGGATGAATCTAAATTCATTAGTGAAATAAAAGCTTTTCAACCACCACATATTTCACATCA
Source organism: Perilla frutescens (assembly GCA_026008535.1). Lineage (NCBI taxonomy): Eukaryota > Viridiplantae > Streptophyta > Magnoliopsida > Lamiales > Lamiaceae > Perilla > Perilla frutescens. The sequence continues at coordinate 32,231,436 of BRKX01000012.1, forward strand.
CATAGGGTTTGATGTTTTTACAGAAAATCGATTTTTTTATGTTATATAATTTATATAGATAATTAAAAAAAGTACATACTAATTAATACTAATAAACAATGTTTAAGCAAACTTATTGAATAAACTCTCAAAATCTAGCTTCATAACGCCTCCAAGCTCAATGATGTCACGAATTCCACGGTACTCCGGCATTCCATTCAGTCGAAATTCAATGTACATCTCACACTCCTACAGTGAAAATAGATACAAATTAATGTCATTCTAAGAATAAATATAATGAAAATGTACTGTTTACTTACATAGCTAATATCGTCGTAACTTGAGAAATAGACATTAGTGGCTTGCTCCCTTCATCGTAGTTGATTCCTGGAAGCGTTTTGAATTTTTTGAAGAGACGAAAGAGATCCTTCAATTCATTCAATTTAAGGACCAGTTCGATGGTCCGAAAATGACGATACCCAGCCTCAGACAACAACCTCACGAGTAACTTCAGTGTCTCTACAGTGCACTGTGTATGAGAAAGATCGACAAACCCGACCATTAGACGTAAGAAACTAACAAACACTGCCTCATCAGATTTGGACCAAGACATAATTATTTTAGGGTTCAATGCAAAAACTTTTACAAAAAAAGTGTTGTTTTAGATGATGAAGTTACAATTTCAGATAGCTACAATATATAAAAGAAAGTTCTTCATTAATGGCATGAAAAGACTAGTAACCAAACTACCTCACATTTATGTTGCAGCATGTATAATTTTTAGATTTGAAAAAAGGTTAAATAATTTATTATATTAAACATAGTTTATATTTTAATGAAAATAAATTTACTGATTATATCTATATATATATATATATATATATTTGTATTAAAAAAATATATAGTTTGGTTTACGTAGCATGAGAGTACATAGTGGTCCGTTATTAAATGAAATTTCAAATTTCCCAAACTATATTCGAAATATAGTGTATAGTATAATGAAATTCAAAATTGGTGATAATTTTCAAATTGTTCAATTTTTTAATGAACTTTAGTGAATGTAGGGTAAATGATGCATGATTACTAGTGTGTAGTAGGGTTTATTGAGAACTGTGATGATTAATAACTTTTGTTCCATTTTAGACGCAACCATCATTCCTTCTTATTAATGCTATGGAACCCTAAATCAACTAATTTCAATTTTTTTTATTTAAAAAATCGTACAATATTTAATTTTTCTTAAATAAAATTGAGATAATTTTTGTATAATAAAATTGAGATAAATTGATGTCACCAATGCAAGAAAACCCTAGAAGCATTCATCAATGCTATGAAACCCTAAATCAACTAATTCCAATTTTTTTTATTTAAAAAATCGTACAATATTTATTTTTTGTCAAATAAGATTGAGATAATTTTTGTATAATAAAATTGAGATAAATTGATGTCATCAATGCAAGCAAACCCTAGAAGCATTTATTATGGAAAAGAAAATCGATGCATCTTACAATGAAAATTGGATATGTTTGTACTGAAAAAAGATTTGCATTCGATTTGTTCCTTCTTTTTAGTCTCACCTGGCATAAATGCAAGTATGCAACCATACCATAAAAGCACCTCTTTCATTGACCTTTTAATTTCCAAAAATTAACCATGCATGGTGTATATATGTATAATTGGAAGTTGAAACTTTGTCCAAAATTAAATATATGTGGGCGTAATTATAAAAATTATTTTTGTGATTTATGGTTAGTAATGCATGCGATTACTCATATGTAGACGTAATTAATAAAAAATTTTAAAATCTATATTAATCAATAAAACTACCCAATAGTCGCATATGGTTAATAATGAATGCAATTACCTAATAGTCGCATTAATTTAACATTATATATTGTTCTTTCAGAATTGAATGTTCATAAAATTAAATATTTGAATAATTTGGAAAATTAAACTGAAGTTTGAAAACTAATGGTCATAAAACTAAATAATGAACTATCGCACATTAATTTTCAAAAAAATCTAAAATCTATATATCTTCATTGACCTTTCATTTTCCAAAACTTAACCATGGTCTATGTTTGTTGATTTTCTAATATATTGTTCTATAATTTCTTTACTTGTAAATTTGAATCTACAAGTAAAGAATTTAATATGATGAGACTTAAGAACCCTTGAGCAGAATTGTATAATTAATTAGTTTGAATTTATTCGAAATTTTCATCATTGCATTATCTTTTAATTTATTGCTAAAGAGTTTAGTGGGATTAGGTCATGACCCTTCAATTAATACAACACGTCTTTCCAATAGTCACATTTGAATCTCTATATATATATACAACATTCACATATATATCATTATATTTCAAACAAACTCTATCTTTATCCATTTTCAGCAAAAGATTACAATGAATTCAGCAAAAGAGGACGAGTGTTTCTTCATTGCTCTTCTAGTTGCAAACCTTGGGTATGTGAATATGGCTGACAGCTTCACCATGTCTGATTTCTTATTTTGAGTTGGCTGAATGTATGTATCTCACTCGCGGCAAAAGGTTTCGTGCAATTCAGTTGGTTCTGAAGTTGAATGAAGCCCGAGAGCGGCTAGTGAGCTTTGAACACTTCATTCAGCACCCTGGCATCAATTATGATGAAAAAGTGAATGTTGTGATGGCAAGTTCCGAGTATTTCGAACGTGTAAATAGCAAGAATGTAAGTTTAGTTTGAAGTTCCATTTGTTTTTTCATCGTCACTTCATTAATGACTATTTTTTTATGGTAGGAGTCTCTGTTGTGGAAGGAGTTCCGGAGCGCCGGATTCCCGAATGTCATTGCACTGCGTCATATAGTTCGCTTTGGTGGTGTGGGTGCGCTTGATTTTAACTTGTTGGTTAATTTTTGTGCGGATTGATGTTGGGTGGCCATGATGGCAGTTGGTCGTTGGTGACATTTGTTTTGACTATTTAAGGTTTATGAACAAACTTTTTTTAGTATTTTGCATGGTAATTATATAAACCTAATTCTGATCTGCGTCGGGTTTGTGTAACCCTTTTTTTGGTTTGTAATTAAGTAAACAACATTTCCTGGGTTTATGTTCATGCTCAATATGGCCTGTAATTTGAATATTTTCTGGGTTTTATGCAACCCTTTTTGGTATGGATATTAATTTCTAAATGGTGCGATTATTGTATTTTTTTTGGCAAATGTTCATTTTGATCATATAACTATTTGTGTAGGAGCGCTTTGATCCCTATTTATCTTTTTGGTTCAAAATGATCCTATAACTATTTTAAAGGTTTAATTTGGTCCTTATTTTGATCCTCCAACTATTTTAACATACATTTTTCTCACATAATTAGATTATTTCACATATTAACACACACTTTTTACACATGACATATGGATTGAACACAAAATTTCCACCATTTTCACAAAGAATTCTCATATGAATTGAACATGAAATTTTCTCCATTTTCACAAAGACTCCTTAACTATTTTATGTTTGTATAGAAAATTCTTAATTATTTTATTTAGAATAACGTAAATAATTATTTTTGAATATCTTTTAGTTTTTTTTTATTTTATCATATAATAATGATTCATATTACTCAAATAATTTCATTTATTTCATGTAAAAAATGTGCATTAGTGTATGAAATAATCTATGTATCTAAATATTATTAATAAATGAAAACATAAAAATATGATAAAATAAAAAAAACATACAAAAAATAAAAAAAAACAACTAAAAACATATAAAAATAATTATTTACGTTATGCTAAATAAAATAATTAAAAATTTTCAATACAAACATAAAATAGTGGATGATTCTTTGTGAAAATGGAGAAAATTTCATGTTCAATCCATATGAGGAATCTTTGTGAAAATGGTGGAAATTTCATGTTCAATCCATATGTGTGTAAAAAGTGTGTGTTAATGTGTGAAACAATCTAATTATGTGAGAAAAGTGTGTGTTAAAATAGTTGGAGGATCAAAATAGGGACCAAATTAAATCTTTACAATAGTTATAGGATCATTTTGAACCAAAAAGATAAATAGAGATCAAAGCGCTCCTACACAAATAGTTATAGGATCAAAACGAACCTTTGCCCTTTTTTTTTGCATTGTATTTGTGTGTATGCAGGTTTAGAGTCAATTCAAGCTGATTTGAAGATCTGAAGTTGGATGTTTCTGCAAGAACCTTTCAATTTATTTGTATTAATGTTTTTTTTTATATTTTATTATTGGTCGTTTGATGTTTTGACTTTGATGCAGGAATGGAGGAATATTGATGGTTCATGCATTGAGTAGGCGATTTTTAAACACGAAGAGTCTGTTTGTGTATTTTTTTATTTGATTTGATTTTTTTTGTTATTGTAATTTGTAATGAAAATTGCTCTCGGTGAATATATATATTTTTATTTTAATGTAATCGTTATCCAATTAATAATTAATAATATTATGCACTCTATTATTAATTTGAATATTCATTCGAAATAAACTTTAATTTAAATCATTTGAAATAATTGTTCGAAATAGATTCTGAAAACATTATATATAGTTCTTTGTTATTTACTATAAACATCGTATATAATACTAAATAAAAATTCTTAAAATACAGATCATCAAAAAAAGTTAAATCATTTGAAATAAAATAATAAAATAACTTTTGTAAATTAAATGGAAATATTCACTTGTTCTCAATAGATTCTGAAAACAAATATCCTTAGATTTGAATGAATACAAATTCATTAATTTTGACATGGACAATATCCAAAAAAAAAATCGAATAGATATGTCTTTTCATAAAGAAGAAGATGAAATACACATATGCATCCTTTTAATATACGACGTTTCACATATGCATACTTTAACATTATCTAAAGTTCTTTGTAAATAAAAAATATGAGCAACAATAAGTATAAAAAAAGCGTGATGCCTGAAATTGTCAAATTGAATTGCTTAGCGCAGTTGCCAGCGGAACTCTTTAACTCTTGGGACCATCCTGTGTTCGAACCACTACTAAGGAAGGCTTGATAGCGCTTTTTAGTTGTTTGATCAGTTTGGTTTAAATTTTTTTTCTAACCTCTTTCTCATTTTCTTTTTATTTATCACCATAAAAAAAATCTCGAATTAGATTCTGAAAACAAATATCCCTAGATTTGGATGAATACAGATTCATTAATTTTGATATGAAGGAAAATATAAAAAAAAATTGAATAGATATGCCTTTTCATAAACAATCGAATAGATATGCATTTTCATAAAAAATCGAATAGATATGCCCGGAATATAATTAATTCTATAAATCACAATTTTATATATCAAAAGGAAGAAAAAAACTTATTAGTTAAGATAGAGATAGTTCACGGAGAAATACTCTGTTAAAAAAAATTAACAGAAATACTTAATTAAATATAAGGCACAACAATATTATTATCGATTTTAATTTTCGACGTATTTTTACCTCGAAAATTTGGCACATTAATTATTATTGATCTTATAAAATGAGTACGTGTCCATGATTATTTTAACAAAGATATTTTAAAGTAATTGCACAAATATGAAATATAATTAAAATAAAATTGAGATTACGAATTTAATATATGAAAAACTCAGATTACAATCTTTATAAAATTTGGCACAACTATTATCGACCCTTTTGTAAATAACTCAACAAAAAGTACTCAAAAATAAGCAATTAAACACTACAAAATGAAGAATTAATAATCAACAAAATACACTACAAGTTTTGTGTCCCGAGACTCAAACCACTAGCGGTATTTTTCGTCCGCTTGCGTCGTGTACCACTTGCTGCCTTCTTCTTGGTCTTGCTATTTGACACTTCTTCTGTACCCGATTTGTACTTATTTTGTCTTGGCCCCCCTTTGTGAGTGATATTAAGCAGATCTAATACAAGAGTCGAACTATCTTCTTCGACAGTGTGCGAAGAAGTACTGCGATTCCCGATTACTGGATTCCAGTTATATAGTTCATCCTTCAAAGATTGTAACCTAAGTTTGATGAATTTCATTTTCTCGCTGTCCTCATAAGCAACATCCATGCATTCTTGAAACTCTCATTCAACATCTTGAAACATTAAATATTCCTTCGTCATGTGTGAATATCCGCCGGCAAAAAAAATGCTTGCATGTCGTCTATACACATCCTTCTTTCATCTTCTTAGTATGTATCTCTCACTCACGGAATGGATATCCTTTGAAGCTAGAACCTTCAAGATACTACTGCAAAGAATTCCCTTAGATTCAAACTTCCGGCAATTGCAAGCTAAATATTGTCCAACAGGCCTATACACCACCGTGAATGAAAATTCTTTATGATACCAATTGTTCAACATGGTACTTTCAAATACTTCATAGCTCTCCACTCCTCCGAGTATGGTTGGATCATTCTTGATGTTGCAATTCCACATTAGCCTGATTTCACGATGAAATTGCTCGAAAATGCTATTCGTATATACCTTTCCTAATTGCTCCTCCCATTTAAAATTTGATATACACTTTCTCGGCCTACACTTCGAATCAAAGTCAGCCCGCATCTCCTTCTGAATCTTGTGGTGAACGGCAATCTCGTATTGTTCCACGAATTGCTTCAATGTGCTCTTTGAGTTGATATAACCGTCGAAGAAAGAGTGCATTGACTCACTTCTTTGTGTAGAGACCATACCGGCCCAAAAAAATGGTTCAAGTACACGGGTATCCAACTTTGTCTTTCATTGTAGAGGTCTCTAAGCCATCTATTACTTTCGAGCCCATGTGTCGTTGTGAATTCAGCCCACTTTGTTTCAAATTTAGTAATCGTAAGGCTGTCGTAGATCAACACATTGAATTCAGATACCACCCTATCAAACTCCGCAACCCCTTTGAACTTTTGTGCCATCTTAGACAAAATGTGCCATAGGGACAACCGGTGGACGGTGTCGGGCATCACTTCCCTCACGGTAATTTGAATACTATCACACTGATCCGTCAACATTGCCATAGGTTAAACACCTCTCATTGCTTCCAATCAATTAGAGAAAAACCATTTGAATGATGAAGCATCTTCGTGTGACAACAAAGCACACCCTAGTAGGATGGGTTGACGAGATACGTTGTGTCAAAGCTGATCACGTCGTGAAACTCTTCTTACGCTGATATGCTCCGAGTATGAATCCACAACACATTTTGAAGTCTACCTTCGTCATCAATATCCATCAAATGAAAAAAGTTCCTATCTTTCTATTGTAACTTCATGAAAAGCTTACGAATGGCTTCGGCATCTCCTTCACCGAGTCTCAACCTTCTTCTATGCTCAATGTAATTCTTACAATCTTTTCCTAAGAATCCTAAATTTTGTGGACCACCAACCTGCACTTCTAATATCCTCACATTTTTACAAGTTCTTAAGCCGGCAATGTCATTAGCTTCTAACTGTCTCTTCATATTAATTGATAAACTCCTATGAGCAGGCATGAAAATTGACATGTGAGGTTCTAAGTCATGATTATGATTTGCAGAAACAGTCGACACTCTCTATGTGTTGTTAAGATTTTGTATAGCATTGATGCGAGCAGAGCAGTTAATCCTTTTGGTAAATTTCTTCACTCTTGAATTTCTACCCCTATCGCACGCAATCATAACATACTTATCTCGATAATTTCTAATCACAACACTCAAACCCTTATGCTTTGCATGAGTTTGATAGGCGGCTAATAGAGCTTCTCTACTCTCAAATTTCATATTAGGTTGAGGTCCTTCATCTAGAATTTCCTCATTCCGAGCTCCTTCATCTAGAATTTCTTCATTCCGAGCTCCTTCATCTTCTTCGTATTGCAATTTGATTTCATCATGATCTTCTTGAACCACTTCTTCCTTTTCAGTTTCTACATGTTCGCCGGAATCCCTACTACAGCAATCGAGGTTGGAATCCTCTCCAAATAAATCTACAATTACAGCCCGTGGATCCATAGCCATGGAAGCTCTTTATTTTCTTCTCTTTAGAATTAGAGTTACAACAATGGAAGAATTGCAGATTTCAAATATGATAGCTATTGCATATGATCATTAGTTTTATTGGGAACTTCAAGAGTTGCTTACATTTTTGCTTTTGTAGTATTACCGTTGGCTAGTAAAAAAAATTAAATCACACAAAATTACTCAAAAAGGGATTATTTATGTAGAACATATCCATTATGACTATATAAACTGGTAATTATATACTATAAATTATTATCCAAGTAAATGATATGTTCTAATGTTAGATTTTTTAATTGAATCAAAACGTGTATTTATAAAATTTGATACTATATTTTCTGTATATAGTATGAGAAAAAATCGATTGATAATATATTATGACTTATATTAGAAATTTAGACGAAAATTTTAATGATGAATTTATTTGTTATTTTATATGTATACTTTAAAGACAAAATTTTTGGACTAACATATTATGAATTAAAATGAATTTGAAATTTAATATTATTTTAATTTTAAAAAAATCAAAGACGATTATTTATGTATAACATCTTAATGATGAATATATGTTTGATAATCGAATTTGACGATATTTTATAAAACAAATCGTCTTTAAATTATTTTATATGATTTAAAGACGAGAATTTCGTCATAATAATTTATGAAATAAAATGGATTTGAAATATAATATAATTTAATTTTACATTTTAATTTTATATATTATGCTTGATAATCGAATTGAATAATATTTTTATTTCACAATAATTTAATCTATAAAAATTTGTAGGTCGAAAAATGATTAAAAAATCGAAGCAAGAATTGTGTTTATGTTATATATATAACCAGACATATATATTAGTTTATAACTAAAAAAAATATAAATATTGTGTTTATGTTAAATTGATAATCAAAGTCAATATATTAGTTCATACCCCGAAAAAATTAAAAATACTGTGTTTATGTTAAAATTCATAATCGAACTATATATATTAGCTCAAACCCTTAAAAAAATAAAAAATACTCTTTTTATGTTAAATTGATAATCGAACTCAATATAATAAAAAAATTATACACAATTATTTATGTTCAAAATATATAATATGCATCAGATATCTAAATTAGATTTATTGCTGGTATAATATTTTTATTTAATATTATAATATGTATCGGATATCTATAGCTGGCTTAATATGTATCGGATATCTAAATAAGATTAATCGCTGGTTTAAAATTTTCAACAGAATATTAATATTGGTAAAAAAAACCTGATTGTTAATGAGAGGGAATAATTATAAATTTGGGAGGGAAGAGTGCATTTATTAAAAAATTGCGGTAGTTGTATTATTTTTGGAGGCAAAGGGTATTTTTGGCATGATAATATTTCTGTGTGGTCACGGCCACAGTGTGGCCATTTAGCACTGCTCTAAATTAAAATTGGGGTGGTCAAACAAGATTTAAAATATAGTAATTATTTGGGAAATTTATACTTACTTTTACACAATACCCATCGATGGGCCCATAAAATCTGAATTTTGTCATAAATTTCGTACTTATGTTTTGCATAAGAAGATTCTTGTAATTGTCAACATATTATAAATTAGGTTTGAATTAAATATACAACCATCCCCACGTTCTCACTCTCCTCATCACTCTCTTTTACTGTTTGAAATCTGAAAAAAATAAATAAATTGAAGCAACCTTCTTCATTCCAATCTGGAAAAAATAAATAAATTGAAGCAACCTTCTTCTTTGTAGCACCTCAGAAATTTCAGAATATCTTAGGAGTTTTCTAAATTTATTTAGAAGACTAAAGAAAATAATTGGAGCTAAAATAAAGATGTTTCATATATAAGTCGTGACGTTAAGTATCTTTTATTCGAAAATCGTCTTTTAAAAATTATTCGATCTCAATTCGAATACAGTTAATTTTAGTCTTGTTTGAAAGGTATTGATCCAAGGAGTGTGTCGGTACTTTTGGAATTTTAATCCGAGGTCATTTGAGATCCCGGCGATGAAAAACGTATAAAGTAAGAGTGTGAATAGTGTTTTTTCGTAATGGCGTGATTTTTGAAAATTTGTGAAATCATACTCGATGATCCGAGGATTGCCTCGTCAAGCATATTTTATAGGAATCAACCCAAGGAATACATTGGCGTTCACAGATTTCCAATCTGAGGTCAATCTGAGGAATCAACCCAAGGAATCTATTTTTGAAAACAGAATCTTTCTTCATTTTTCTTTAGACGACTACTTCGTCATCCCAAGTCGGGTTGGTTCAATAGTATTCAAGCCAACGAGTCTTTCGGTATTTTCGGATTTTGTGTTAGAGGTCATTTGAACCTCGCCATTGAATAAAATAACTTTTAATTGAGTCTGAAATCGCTTTATCAGTATTTTATACCCAGAGTGGCTTACCGAGGAAGCTAAGATTTTTCCTATAAATAGAAGGTCTCCCCTATTCATTTGATCTGCTCATATCTCTATCTTCTCTCTCTTTCTCTCTCATTCGTGTTGATGAACGAAAAACCTGGGCCTGCGCCGAGTAAATTGCGCATGCAGGCCCAGGTTAAGTATTGTTGGGGGTGTTGTGGAAGCAGCTGCCGGAGAGCCGCTGCCGTCGCTGTGCCGCCTCTTCGGATGTCTCATTTCGGTGCATTTCTTACTGTTCGAGCTAGAATTTTAAGATGTTGTGTATTTTAATTAGTGCTTCATTTCGTATGTTGAGTCCGTCATCGTTCGGTGGCCGAAAATTGGCCAAATTGCTGGAAAACGTAAATAGTAATTAGACACCGATCAGTTTCGATTTTTGTCCATTTTTGCCTATTTCGGGTCATCAAATTGAAAAAGTTTCTTCTGAAAAGTTGTTTCAAAAATTATTTTCTATAAGACTGTCAAGTTTCATGATCTCATATCGAGTTTTGAATAATTTCAATTATTTAATTAAAGCAGTTATTTTTGTGCCAGAAGCATAGGTTATCAAAAAATTATCAAAGTCTCAGTATTTAGTCCTCGTATGTATAAGAGTGTCCCATATTATTTTTATAATTTTTGGGCAAGTGAAAAGTGCAATCGAGGTCAGCTGAATAAAATGCCAAATTATGGAAAGAGGCCCATGTCAAATCAGTTGGTGCCATTATATCAAGAATAACATTTTGGAATTTATTTCCTTCTACGTTAGAATTATTCAAGGTCTCTAAAGTCACACAATCTATTGTTGAAGAGATTAAAATTAAATAATAGCTCTATTGATCGTAGATTAAATCCTGAAAATATAGTAGTTACTTTGAGTCGAAGATTGACCCTTGTAGGACCTGCAGAGTCTGCTAGGATTAATAGAACTATTTTTGAAGTTATCGTACCGCTACGTGATCATCATCGAGGTGGGTGATTCCATATCTGATCTATTGTTTAAGCTAATGAGCTCTAGAAGCATAATAGGGCACGATGAAATATCCAATAAAATATTTTATGATCTGCCTGATTAGTCTCTGTACAAGTTATTATGTGACATGATTATGTGAATTGTTGTTTGAGCTCTTGAATTGATATTGGATGATATGATGTGATATCATATAACTGAATGATTTGAGGTTTAGACAATCATGATCATAAGTTAACTTTGGTATTGATATTATTGACCAGGAAAGTTATTTAGATGAATGATGTCTTGTAGGTTGATTATAGTATCTCTAATGTGCATTAAGGATATACAATAGTATTGATTGCGGAATACGACTTAGATGATTCATTCTAGGTTATGATATGCTGACAAAATGTTGAGGATTGAATGTTGAGATTCAATTATTATTAAGCAGAATATTGAGCTCAAAGAACAGTGTTATTATATTATCATGTTGTGGTCTTAGAGTCACTAAAGATGAATCATTGATGAGTTTAAGAGAGTCACTGTTGGGTAATCCCCTCGCATACTCATTGTAACATTCGGGTTACCAGATTGTGGCCTTGGGTCACCAGGTTGTGATCTTTTGATCAACAGAGAGTCACTGTTGGGTAACCCCTTCGCATACTCAGTGGGATATTTGAGGTAACCCCTCTCTTATCCTAAGGCATGCCTCAGGGTGCAGTATCATATGTGCGAATTATTTACGACAATATAATATCCCATCTTATAAAAGCCTTTAAACTCGAAACTTATTTAAAACCAAAGTCCAAAAGACATATTCCATAATCACCATCACTATGCATGATCATGTCTTATAACTTATAATGGTTTAGGGAATTTATCTAAATATATTATAGTATTTAAATAACAAACATAATAGATAAATAAACTGCATTTCATTAATATAATTTCCAATAAGATTGTTTTTTACAAAATAAAACGAGTACAAACGTTCAATCTAATTGGCGCGCCGGGTGTAACTCTTTCAATCTCCCACTCGCCCTAGCACCAATTACTCATGTATTTTAGGCCCATCTTTTCAAGATGTCCTTCAAATACCTTTTGTGATAAAGGCTTAGTTAGTGGGTCTGCTATATTTTCTGCTGAAGCGACTCAATCCATAACGTCGTCACCTCTTCTAATGATTTCTCTAATCAAGTGAAATATTCTCATAATGTGTCTGGACTTCTGATGAGATCTTGATTCTTTGGCTTGTGCAACAGCCCCATTATTATCACAGTATATAGATACTGGATCAATAACTGACGGAATTACGCCCAACTTTTAGATGAAATTCCTTATCCAAACAGCTTCTTTCGCAGCATCTAATGCAGCGATATATTTAGCTTCAGTAGTAGAGCCTACGACCATTTCCTGTTGGGAACTTTTCCAACTAATCACTCCACCATTTAAGATGGATATAAATCCTGACATAGGCTTGGAGTCATCTTTATCAGATTGAAAATCAGAGTTTGTAAATCCCTCCAATTTAAGTTCTTCATTTCCATAAACCAGAAACATATCCTTAGTTATTCTCAAGTACTTAACGATTGATTTCACAGTTTTCCAGTGTTCTTCGCCTGGATTGGACTGATATATGCTCGTGACACTCAGAGCATGTGTGATATCAGGCCTTGTATATATCATAGCATACGTAATATTTCCTATTGCAGAAGCATAAGGTATGTGCGTCATCTTTTCTCTTTCCTCAGGTGTCTTGGGAGATATAGCCCTTGAAAGAGAAATTCCATGACTCATTGGCAAGAATCCACACTTTGATTCTTCCATACTAAATCGCTTTAGCATTTTGTCTACGTACATGGACTGGGATAATCCAATAATCCTTTTGGATCTATCTCTATAGATTTTAATACCAATGATATAGGATGCTTATCCCAAGTCCTTCATGGAGAACTGTCTTGACAGCCAAGTTCTTGTTGATTGCAACATTTCTATATCATTCCCAATAAGTAGGATGTCATCAACATAAATCACAACAAACACTATTGCACTCACACTAACTTTCTTATACACACATGGTTCTTCTGGATTTTTATGAAAATCAAACCGTTTGATTGTTTCATCAAATCAGATGTTCCAACTCCTCAAAGCTTGTTTGAGTCCATAAATGGATCTCTGGAGTTTATAAACCTTTTGTTCACTCTCATTGGATATAAAGCCTTCTGGCTGCTTCATATAAATATCTTCCTTAATGTTACCATAAAGGAATGCAGTCTTTACATCTATTTGCCATATCTCGTAGTCGTAATATGTAGATATGGCTAGCATAATCCGATTGGATTTAATCATCGCTACTAGGGAAAAAATTTCCTCATAATCAACTCCTTGTTTCTGAGTATAACCTTTTGCAACTAATCGAGTTTTGTAGGTCACTACCTCTCCATCTACTCCAAGCTTTCGCTTGAAAACCCACTTGCAGCAATATGAACAATTCCTGTTGGTGGGTCTTCCAAGGTTCATACCATGTTTGAGTACATGGAGTCTATTTCGTATTGCATGGCTTCGTGCCACTTGCTTGAGTCTATATCACCAATTGCCTCAGTATAACTCCTCGGATCATCATCCACAGTGAGTTCTTTCTTATTATCTTCAAGCAATAAAGTATACCTAGCAGATGGTTTTATAACTCTTGCAGATTTTCGAAGAGTTGGTGTATAAGAAGTTTCACCCTTAGTTGATGGAGTGTTTAGTACAACATCTGGGATATTTTGTGGTTCTTGAATTTCATCAAGTTCTACAACTTTGCCATTTTTATCAAATAAAAATTCTTCCTCAAGGAATGTAGCATTTCTCGAAACAAACACTTTTTGTTCCGAGGGATCGTAGAAATAATATCCAATAAACTCTTTTGGATATCCCACAAAATTATATAAGATGGATCTCATATCCAACTTATCTCCCATTAACTGCTTTACGTAAGCAGTGCACCCCCATATCCGTAGATACTTGTAAGAGGGAGTCTTTCCATACCATAGTTCATACGGTGTCTTGGGCACAACTTTAGATGGCACTCTATTTAATAGGTGTGCCGTCATTTCTAAGGCAAAACCCCATAATGAAATTAAGAGGTAATGCAGTGAAGCTCATCATAGATCGAACCATGTCTAACAAAGTTCAATTTCTACATTCTGAAACTCCATTGAGTTGAGGAGTACAATGAGGTGTCCACTGCGAGAGAATCCCATTCTCTTTTAGATAATCAAGAAACACTTCAGTTAAAGTATTCAACTCCTCTATCAGATTGAAGAACTTTAATACTCGAACATCTTTATTTCTCCACTTCAAACCTAAATTCTTTGAACTTTTCAAAAACTTCAGATTTGTGCCGTAACCATACCTAGAATAACGATCAGTAAAGATTACAAAGAAATGGCAGTTCCTGCGAGCACTGACACATGGTGGTTCACAAATATCTGTATGGATCAAATCCAGTGGATGTTTAGCTCGCTCCACTTGTCCCACAAATGGTGATTTGGTCATTTTTCCTTTGAGACAAGATTCACAAGTTGTCAACTTTTGCTCGTTCCTAAGATCAAGCAAATGCGACATCTTGTTCATTCTTTTCTCAGAAATATGACCTAATCTTGCATGCCAAATTTCAATGGAGCTATAATCATTAAATTTTCTTTTACTTTGTTGAACATGAAAAATAGGGTTTTGAGGCATAACATTATATAAACCATTAACCAGTGCATTAGAATAAATAATAGAGTTATTCTTCAATATGGAACACCTTCCATCTTTGATCAAAAACTCATAGTTTTCTCTATCCATAACTCGAATAGAGATGAGGTTCTTAATTAAACTAGGCACATAATAGCAATTGTTCAATACAATTTTAAAACCATTATTTAGAGCTAAGTACACAGTTTCTACGGCTGAAGCAACAACTCTTGCTACATTGCCCATACGCAGGATTGTATCTCCTTTGCTTAGCTTCTTAGCTCACACCATCACCTGTTAATCATTACAAAAATGTGAGCTATTCCCAGTATCCAATACCCATGAAGCATCGTTAACTAATAAGTTAACTTCAACAAAGTATATACCTGAACGCTTTGTTGGTTTTGTATACTAGAAGACTTGTCTTTTGTATACTTTATTGATAATGATTTTATGATGATATAGAATGAATACTATTGCAGTCACTGTTTGCATTTAAATTGTTATATTTACATGCATGTTCACTATACTTACATTGTAGATGATATGGTGTGGGTAAACACATGGTTAGATCATATCATCGGTTCCTTGTAATGTATTGAAAGGCTCACGGTCTAGATGGCACTGAACCTGCTATCGGTACACCGTAGGATAATCTGATAGTTAGTTTGTCTTGACTAACTGATTATTCTAATACACGGGCAAGTGTATTGAGGAGGATCTACTTAGGATTCTATTCTCTATTCTGACCTTAAATGAGAGAATAAGAATCCACAGAGTTCGGGTTCTTGACCCCTATGTGTTGGCGGACATATACGTGTAGTGTTTGCAGCTTTGATTTATCAAAGGGTGAGATTCTTTCATAAGGATCAATAATCTCGATATCTTGGGTTGTGACATTTACACTTATGATGGGTCGTGCAATATGTAGGGGCACCGTGTCCTGGTGCGCCAGTTTGATGGTGTCCCCTTGAGAAAATGCAAGTTCATGCTGAAACCCTACAGGTGGAATTTATTCCGTGCATGAGTAAAGCTTGTGTGGTACTACTCAAGGATACGATATTAATTAATTATAGCTGTCAGAAGCTTACATAATTAATTAATGGGCATTATATCTTAAACGCGGGGAATGGCTGGACTAAAGGAGAAAGCATATTCAGAAATATGTATTAAATTGGTAGGTCAGTATTATTTCTTTAGTGGAATAAAAATAATACTTAATTTATTTAATAATATCCTAAGTTTATTGGATATTGGAAATTAAATAAATTAGCAGGCCAATTTAATATTCTTCTAGATTCCTGTTGTAGCCCAATATGACTTTAATGGACTGGAGTTGGAAAAGAGATAGAGGCCCAAGCCCAGTATATTTAGGGCTTGATAATTTCGACCACCTCCCCTATAAATAGGGAGGTGGGGGACGAAATTTTAGTGTTACAATAATCAGCTCTTCTTGTGTTCTCTTTATTTCCACAGATTCCATACCGATCTAGTAGATTTCAGCCCACCCTGAAACTAGATTCAGTCCGGGAATACAACAGAAGATCAAGGAGTGGAATATCACTGTGGGGCGCCCATCATCATCATACACAACAACAAGATTAGACCTTTAATCTTGTCCTCCACCCGTCGTTTGATTTGTAAGTCATTTTTCGATTCTATGTTTCCGCTTTAGTAGAATCGTTTAAACCGGATTTGCATGTTATTTAAACTCGGTTAATTAAAACATATGAGATGCATGAATTTATGATCTACATGACATTAGGATTAATGAACATCCAATTAGATCCTGCGGTGGTTCAATTCAAAAAAACCCCAACAACTGGTATCAGAGCAGGTTTTGGCACTGTTCTGGATTTAATCCTAGGATTAATTCAAAATATATGTATAAATTTGATGAAATATTTATGTTGTTTAAATTTTCAGATTTATATGTTGGTAAATTTCGAATGGTATGTTCAAAACTTGGATGAATTTTTGATATAATTGGAAAATTCTAGTTTTGAGGTTTTATGTAATTTTCCAAAATCATAAATTAAATTTGGGATGATATTTGATGTTTTTCAAATTTCCAGATTTATTTTATGGTGGTTTTCGAAAATTTGGAGTTCAAAATTTTCGAATTTTGATGTATTAATTTCCCTAATTTGTTATTTAAAATTTTCGACACTATGTATTAAATTTGGATGGATTTTTAATCAACATTAAAATTTTCAGATTTAATTCTAGCGTGGTTCAAAAATCATGGTGATTAGAATTGGATTTGGTGATTTTTGATGTATATCAAAGATTGCCTAATTCTAATCTAGATAGGTTTGAAATTAGAATTTTAAATTTGATAATTTTTGAAGTGGATCAAAATTTTCAGATTTATTTTTCTTGTAATTTTCGAAACCTACACTATATTATTTGGAATAAGTTTTTTGGATTAATGTCAAAATTTCCAAATGTGAAATATAGGTTAATTTTCGGTTTTAATAAATTAATTTGGAATAGATTTTGATGAAAATCAAATTTTCAGATTTATTTATTAGGGTGGATCAAAAATTTGGAAGATTGGGTTAAGATTTGATATTATCTGATGTATATCTTAATTTACCTAATTTTAATCTAGATAGATTTGAAAATAGAATTTTAAATTTGCAAGAATTTGAAATGGATCAAATTTCCAGATTTATTATTTTAGATATTTTCGAAAATCTCTTGATTAATATTGGATAAGGTGATTTTGGATATATACAAATAATTATCAAAATCCAATTGTGATAAGATTTTAAATTTGGATAAGTTTTGGAAGATTTTGGATTGGAATCAAATCTCCAAACCTTATCCTTGAAAATTTAGATTCTTATGGATTAGATTTTGATTTATATCAATATATCCAATTATTATTTAATTAGGGTGGCTAGAAAATATTAAATAAATTTGGTGGATAATTTTAAATAATTTCTAGATTTATTTTAGTAATATTTTTGAAAAATACAAGTTATAAATTGGTGGATAATTATTTTAATTTTCAATTTTTATCTTGTGGATAATATCAAATTAATTAATTTTATTAATTGATAAATTCGAATATTATTTAATATGTCATGTTTGGATATCATATGTTATTTTATGCTAATCATGTAATTGTGATTGTTGGATTTATAGACTGACTTGTTTGCAGGGTTACCGACTATCATGGCTCCTTAATTATGTGATGTATGTTTTAATTTATGTTGGATGTATGATGGGCCGTATGCCGGTTTGGCTACGTGATTTTAATCCATGAGAAAATCCATGGATTAGGTCTAGGTTTTATTTTATGTTGTTTTAATGTAATAGAAATAAAATTGTTAGACCAAGTTATTGAGTTGTAATTTTATTCTAGATATATTAGTTTTTTCCTTTAAGGAATAGATATTCTATATTGAATAAAGTTTGAAGATCAACTCAAAGAAGGAGAGTGGCACGGCTCAAAAAAGGAAGTATCACTGATTCACGTCCCGAAATCCTAATTGGAGCTAGGTTTTCGGCGAGGCGCAGTGATAAGGGCGGCGGCCATGCCCGAGTTTCTGGAGCTGACTTTCCAGTTTTATCTCATTCAGCAACATGAGATATAAGCCATGATAGTTGGTTTTTATTATTATTACTTATTATGTTGTTTGAAGCATGCAATGGTTTTTATCCTTTTATGTGATGTTTGCATGTTTTACAATGGGATAAAATGAAACCTCAATCTTAAATAACTAAGTGGGAGAGATTCATACCAAAGTATGTAGAAATCTCAAACGGTCTCCATTAATCTAGTTTAATTGAGATGTGATTGACATGCGAGTTGACAATAGGTCTTCCTCCATAACGGATGTGTCATATCACTGTTATCTCTAGAAATTAAACTTCTTTATCAAGATAGTTGTAGAACACTACTAGAACAAACTGACTCCTCCAACTGGAGCAGGGAGTTCGAAATAGTGGACTTGGTGCTAAGATGATGGTGTTCACACTTAGGTATAATTTATTAATAAACGTCCACACTAACGTGGCTTATTAATTTGAAGGTTACACGACCGTGGTTATTTCCGACTATTAATTTACTTGTCATAAGGAAATTTGACTGGAGGTAAATTAAAGGTGGTTTTACCTGTTTAAGGATGAATTTTATAAACGTCCACACTAACGTGGCTTATAAGAAACATTTTTAAAATGTCGGTGGATTACATATAATTTTTTTGAGGTATACGATTATATGTGAGTATCCTAAAGTTTGTGATTGTACTGCATGTTTACTTTTCAGTTATTCTATATCATCATGTCCACTATTCTCAAAGAAAACAAGTTAATCGGTGAAAATTACAATGATTGGATTCGAAACTTTAATCTTGTTCTCACTGTGGAAGGACACAAGTTCGTACTTGAAGAAGTATGTCCTCAGAAGCCATATGAGGGTTCTGACGAAGCCCAAAAGGTTGCATATGATAAGTGGGTTAGGTCCAATGAGGTGGCGCGCTGTTACATTCTGGCATCTATGTCGAATATGTTGCAACATCAGCATGAACCTATGAAAACCGCTTATGATATCATGTACAACCTTAGGCAGCTCTTCGATCATCAGAGCCGCTCGGCACGCCATTTGGCGATGAAGAAACTAATGGATACGAGAATGTCTGACTCCACACTTGTTAGGGATCACGTTCTCACGATGATGGGGTATCTGGCTCAGATCGAGACCTTGGGTGGAGAGCTGGATGGCGATTCTCAAATCGACATTGTTCTTCATAGCCTGTCCTCGAGGTTTGAGCAGTTCAGGCTGAACTTTAACATGATTAAAAGGGATGTCAGCCTGACTGAACTGCTCATGGATCTTCAGGCGGCTGAGTTACTTCAAAAAGGAAATCCGGAGACACACCTAGCTGAAAATAGGGCGTCTTCTTCCGGTACTAAAAGGAAGAAGAAGAACGCACCCAAGAAAGCTGCAGAGGGGGTGCCTAAGGTGAAGAAGTCTAAGACTAAGATTCCCCCCGAGGAATTTAAGTCAAAGATAAAGTGTTTCAAGTGCGGCCAGCCAGGTCACTGGAAGGCGGATTGTCCTAACAAGAAGAAGAAAAAGGGTACGTCTCAATCTCTCATCATTGAAACATGTTTAGCTACTTGTTCTACTCAGTCATGGGTAGTAGATACTGGAGCTACTGATCATGTTTGCATGTTTTTACAGGGGTTCCTGGCAAAAAGACAGCTGAGTGATGGAGAGATTTCAGTCTACATGGGCAATGCTACGAAAGTGGCGGCAGTTGCAGTGGGAGACGTAACCTTATCTTTTAGTAGTGATAGGATTTTAGTTTTAAAGGATTGTCTTTATGTGCCTGGTTTTAGGCGAAACTTGATTTCAGTTTCTAAACTTTTTATGGATGGATATTCTGTTTCTTTTGATAACAAGGTTGTTATCTTTAGTGATAAACGTTTTATCTGTTCTGGCACATTGGATGGACATCTTTATTTACTTAATCCTATGCAAAACACTACGCAAATGCATTTACTGAATACATCGATCATAAACCCTAACAAACGAAAAAAACCTTCGGAAATGAATCAAACCTATCTTTGGCATCTTAGGCTCGGCCATATTAACCTTAAACGGATACAAAGACTAGTGAACGATGGACCCTTGTCTTCATTGGTCCTAGAATCGTTCCCTTTGTGTGAATCCTGTTTAGAAGATAAAATGACCAAGCGACCCTTTAAGGATAAAGGGAATAGATCTGAAGAGGTACTAGATTTGATTCACTCTGACTTATGTGGCCCTATGTCAGTTCAGGCTTGAGGAGGGTACGAGTATTTCATCACGTTCATTGATGATTACTCAAGGTATGGATACATATACCTGTTACGCCGCAAGTCAGAATCCTTTGAGACTTTCAAAGAATTCAGAGCGGAAGTGGAAAAACGTACAGGTAAAAGTATCAAATCACTACGGTCTGATCGTGGTGGTGAGTACCTCTCGAATGAATTTAGGGACTACTTAGCAGAGAATGGGATTACATCCCAGTTGACTGCGCCAGGAACGCCACAGCAGAACGGCGTGGCGGAGAGAAGGAACAGAACATTGTTAGAGATGGTTAGATCGATGATGAGCTATTCAGATCTGCCTATTTCGTTCTGGGGATATGCCCTGGAAACGGCAGCCTATATTCTAAATGTGGTTCCATCAAAATCAGTCCCATCTACGCCCACAGAACTTTGGACTGGACGAAAGCCCAGTCTTGGACATTTTCGGATTTGGGGTAGTTCAACACATGTGCTGGATAAGGAAGCTGATAAGCTGGCACCACGTACGGATGTTAGACTATTTGTTGGATATCCTAAAGGAACGAAAGGTGGTTTATTTTATAGTCCTAAGGATCAGAAGATCATTGTGAGTACCAATGCTCGATTCTTAGAGGAAGACTATGTAATAAATCACAAGCCAAGAAGTGAGATAGTACTCGAGGAACTTCGAGGGGAAAATTCGAATCTGACACCAACAGTACAAGAAGAGGAACCACAATTTACTGCACAACGTGTCACAGAAGTACAGGAACTGCCTCGTCGCAGTGGGAGGGTTGTACGCCAACCTGACAGATTCATTGATTTGGGTGAATCTTCAGATTTCCCTGAAGGACTAAATGAATTGGATCCCAGGACCTACGACGAAGCAATCAAAGACAAAGATGCAGACTCTTGGAAAATTACAATGGAGTCTGAGATTGGATCTATGGATCACAATCTAGTCTGGGAGCTTGTAGAACCACAGGATGGGATAAAACCCATTGGGTGTAAGTGGGTTTACAAACGTAAGAGAGGAACTGACGGGAAGGTTGAAACCTTCAAGGCAAGATTGGTGGCGAAAGGGTATACTCAGAAAGAATGGATCGATTATGAGGAAACCTTTTCGCCGGTAGCCATGCTTAAGTCAATCCGGATTCTCTTGTCTATTGCCGCTCATTTGGATTATGAGATTTGGCAGATGGATGTCAAGACATCTTTCCTGAATGGAAGTCTTGAGGAAAACATCCACATGAAGCAACCAGAGGGTTTCATTGCTAAAGGTCAAGAGCACTTAGTGTGCAAGCTTAAGAGATCCATTTATGGACTTAAGCAGGCGTCAAGGTCTTGGAACATCCGGTTTGACGAGGTTATCCAATCATATGGATTCGTGCAATGTCCGGATGAGAGCTGTGTGTACAAGAAAAGTGACGGAAACGTGGTGGCTTTCCTCGTGCTATATGTTGATGATATCTTACTTATTGGAAACAGTAAGAAAGTATTATCTAACATAAGGGTGTGGTTGTCCAAACAGTTCGATATGAAAGATCTGGGAGAAGCCGGACACGTCCTTGGCATCAAGATAATTCGAGATCGCCAGAAAAGGATGTTGTGCTTATCTCAGGCGACATATATCGACACAGTGCTAGCTAGGTTTAACATGCAGGATTCCAAGAAAGGTTTTATACCTTTCAGGCATGGAATTCATCTATCCAAGGATATGTGTCCCCACACACAGGCCGAGATAGATGAGATGAAGGGCGTTCCATATGTTTCGGCTGTGGGAAGCCTTATGTATGCTATGATATGCACTAGACCTGATATATGCTATGCAGTCGGCATGGTAAGCAGATATCAGTCTAACCCTGGATAAGGTCACTGGACTGCGGTTAAGTATATACTCAAGTACCTAAAAAGGACTCGAGATTATATGCTGGTGTACCGCTCTGATAGTCTAGTGCATTTGGGTTACACGGACTCAGATTTTCAATCCGATAAAGATCAGAGTAAATCTACCTCAGGCTATGTGTTTACCTTGGGAGGCGGAGTCATTGCATGGAGGAGCATAAAGCAGAAATGCATTGCGGATTCCACCATGGAGGCCGAATATGTAGCTGCCTCTGAGGCTGCAAAAGAGGCCGTCTGGCTCAAGAGCTTCTTGTTGGACTTGAGCGTGGTTCCTGATTTGCCTAAGAGTATCACGGTATATTGTGATAACTCGGGTGCAGTGGCAAATTCGAAGGAACCCAGAGCCCATAAGGCAAGTAAACACATAGAGAGAAAGTACCATCTTATACGAGAAATCATTAAGAGAGGAGATGTGGCAGTGGTCAAGATTGCATCGGTGGACAATTTAGCTGATCCATTCACGAAGAGCCTTCCGGCTAAGACCTTCTACGGTCACGTGGATTAAATGGGAGTGAGATGCAGACCCGGGGTTGCCGTTTGAGTTTTTAGTTAGAGTTGGAGAGTTAGCCAGTTTGTTTTATATTTGAAAGACATGCTTCAAGTATAAGTGGGAGATTGTTGGTTTTGTATACTAGAAGACTTGTCTTTTGTATACTTTATTGATAATGGTTTTATGATGATATAGAATGAATACTATTGCAGTCACTGTTTGCATTTAAATTGTTATATTTATATGCATGTTCACTATACTTACATTGTAGATGATATGGTGTGGGTAAACACATGGTTAGATCATATCATCGGTTCCTTGTAATGTATTGAAAGGCTCACGGTCTAGATGGCACTGAACCTGCTATCGGTACACCGTAGGATAATCTGATAGTTAGTTTGTCTTGACTAACTGATTATTCTAATACACGGGCAAGTGTATTGAGGAGGATCTACTTAGGATTCTATTCTCTATTCTGACCTTAAATGAGAGAATAAGAATCCACAGAGTTCGGGTTCTTAACCCCTATGTGTTGTCGGACATATACGTGTAGTGTTTGCAGCTTTAATTTATCAAAGGGTGAGATTCTTTCATAAGGATTAATAATCTCGATATCTTGGGTTGTGACATTTACACTTATGATGGGTCGTGCAATATGTAGGGGCACCGTGTCCTGGTGCGCCAGTTTGATGGTGTCCCCTTGAGAAAATGCAAGTTCATGCTGAAACCCTGCAGGTGGAATTTATTCCGTGCATGAGTAAAGCTTGTGTGGTACTACTCAAGGATAAGATATTAATTAATTATAGCTGTCAGAAGCTTACATAATTAATTAATGGGCATTATATCTTAAACGCGGGGAATGGCTGGACTAAAGGAGAAAGCATATTCAGAAATATGTATTAAATTGGTAGGTCAGTATTATTTCTTTAGTGGAATAAAAATAATACTTAATTTATTTAATAATATCCTAAGTTTATTGGATATTGGAAATTAAATAAATTAGCAGGCCAATTTAATATTCTTCTAGATCTCTGTTGTAGCCCAATATGACTTTAATGGACTGGAGTTGGAAAAGAGATAGAGGCCCAAGCCCAGTATATTTAGGGCTTGATAATTTCGACCACCTCCCCTATAAATAGGGAGGTGGGGGACGAAATTTTAGTGTTACAATAATCAGCTCTTCTTGTGTTCTCTTTATTTCCACAGATTCCATACCGATCTAGTAGATTTCAGCCCACCCTGAAACTAGATTCAGTCCGGGAATACAACAGAAGATCAAGGAGTGGAATATCACTGTGGGGCGCCCATCATCATCATACACAACAACAAGATTAGACCTTTAATCTTGTCCTCCACCCGTCGTTTGATTTGTAAGTCATTTTTCGATTCTATGTTTCCGCTTTAGTAGAATCATTTAAACCAGATTTGCATGTTATTTAAACTCGGTTAATTAAAACATATGAGATGCATGAATTTATGATCTACATGACATTAGGATTAATGAACATCCAATTAGATCCTGCGGTGGTTCAATTCGAAAAAACCCCAACACGCTTCAGGCTTGCAAGATAATCCTTGCAATTCCTCTTCCAGTGCCCCGGTTTGTTGCAGTAATGGCAATTGTCATTGAATTGAACATCTTTCCTTTTCTTTTCCACCTCTACCTTCACCTTCATTTTCATTTTGTTTGGTTTAGATGAATATTTCATCTTTTCCTTTCCCTTGTTAGTCTTAGCGCACATAAAATATTAAATAAAAACATGCATCACATATATAAAGCGGTGGGATGATCACGACCAAACCTATGCAACCCGTTTTGAGCAAAAAACGAGTTAAGGTCAATCTAAGGGTTTTAAATAAAAGGACCTATCTATTACACCAAGTGTTCGACAGAATACAACAATAAAGTTCATCAAATAAACTCACGGAAATTTCAGATTTTAACATGCAATTCCTCAACAAAATAGCATCTAACATAAATTAACAATTAACTCATGCTTTAGCACACAACGAAACATCAGATTAACGCGAATCTGGACTCTGATACCACTGTTAGGATTGATCATAGAAACGCAGTGGAAATTAAAAATTTTCATTAACATATGAAACAACAATTGTTTCATCCAAGGTGTATCAACGTTTTCGCGTTAACTAGATGATTAACATTGAGAAAAATCTGATTTTGGTCCCATAGGACATGGTCTAATCCGATTATGGTCCAACCCTACCACATTTGGTCCCAAATCGCTTGTATTATCAATTTTGGTCCCGCCGTCACGGTTTCCATTAAAAAAATTATCGATTTTGGTCCCATTTTAGTATCGATTTTGGTCCTATACAGAAAAATTCCAGAAATTTTTTTGCAAGTCAATTAGAGGAAAAATTGAACTGATTTGGAGGAAAATTTAACCTGATTTGGATCCAAATTTCCCACTAACATGCATCTATATATATCTACTCACCAAATCATCAAATTACAACTACTATGTTTCAAAAAGGCCATCAAGGAAAGGCAGAATTTTTTTTTATTTAGTTTAATTTTACAATATTGTTTATGAGCGTTCACCATGTTTAATTAGAGTTTATAATTATTTTTAAAAATCTAGGAAAAAATAGTAATTGAAAAATAAAAAATATATAATATTAAAAAAATATATAAGAAAATTTATACTCATAATTAATTAGTTAGTAATTGAAAATAAAAAATATATAACATTAAAAAATAGTGTATATTATAAAATTAAAAATAAAATAAATATTAAAATGTAAAATAAATAAAACATTAATAATATTAAAAAGATTAAAAATTATCATGTAAAATAAATAAAAATATTAAAAAAATTATATTTGTATAACTAGTAATTGAAAAATAAAAAAATATATAATAATAAAAAATAGTATATAATATGAAAAAATTATAAAATAAAATAAATATTAAAATGTAAAATAAATAAAACATTAATAATATTAAAAAGATTAATTTCAAATTTGTAATTAATTAGTAATTAATAAAACATTAATAATATTAAAAAGATTAAAAATTATCATCTAAAATAAATAAAAATAGTAAAAAAAATTATATTAGTAATTAATTAGTAATTGAAAAAAAATAATAATAAAAAATAGTATATAATATTAAAAAAATTCTAAAATAAAATAATAAATGGAAAAGAAATACAAAATTAATAGTATTTAAAAGATTAATTTCAAATTCGTAAATAAGTAGAAATTGAAAAATTTAAAATTTAAAATATCAAAAAATAATATAAAATATTGAAAAAAATTAAAATAATCAAATAAATTCGAAAAAATATTATAAACAAAAAAAATTAAAAAAATTTGATTTCAAATTCGTAATTAAGCATAATTGAAAAATAAAAAATATTAGAAAAAATTAAAAAAAAATAAAAAAAAAATTAAAAAGATCAAAATTAATTTTGATACGGAATAATTTTGCAACTAATCCATCGCTAAGATTTAAACAAAAATGTTTAGTGACGCATTTTTCCTTCTCTAATGTAACGACAGAAAAATCTGTCGTTATTGTGTCGTTAACATAAAAAAATAAAAAATTAAAATTAAAATATGATTTGTGTTCTTTTGTTAAGTTTGAGACAAAAAAATCCATCATTAGATATCTTAATCTTAATCTGTTGTTGATGTGTCGGTATTTTAACGAGAAATATAATCCGTCGTTAAATCACGTTTTTATTGTAGTGTTTTTTTAAATAACCCAATTTAAAAAAATAACAAAAAGTACCATTTTTTACAAATCTAACGTTTGATTAATTTTTCAGCTAAAAAATCGTTCTAGCTGATTGCATTTTAAAATTTCTATTTTGCTGAAAATTTCACTTTTGGTCTCATAGTATATTAGTATTTATTTTGGTCCCAAAAGTGGCGGTCGTCACCCCGTTTTTTTTGCCGTCTAAATTTTGGGACCAAAATTGATAATCCATGTCCTATGTGACCAGATTTAATAACAATTTCTGAAATAGAACCAAATGTGGTAGGTTTGGAACCAAAATCGGACTAGGCCATGTCCTATGAGATCAAAATCGGATTTTTCTCGATTAACATTTAATCCAGATTTGTCATATACCTTTTCGCACTCCGATTGAAGTAGGGAACGAAGCAATCGATTGCTTTCTTCGTCTACTCTCAAGAAATCCAAATGTCTTCCATCTTTCAAGTCCATACGATTAGAACAAGCCTTGTGAGTTAATCTCGCTAATGATTAACGCACATTTGTATTTTTATGTTTGAAGATCAAGAAGAGAGAAAGAAAAAAGAAAATGAGCGAGAGAGAGAAGAGAGGCGCCGCTTCTCTAAAAAAAAAAACTTAACCTAGTAGAACTCTTTCTACTGCATTTATATCTCAATCTCCAAACTTAGCCTCCAAGTTTGTGTATGTATTTTATATAAATACAATATTTATATATATACATATATCTATATTTTTCTTTGTCTCCAAGTGTGTATATATATAAATGCAATATTTATATGGACACACACATATAATCATATTATATATGTTGGATCTCACTTGACTAGAATTAATCAAATTAATTTTATATCTAATAAAATTAATCCAATTAATTTAATATTCTTGAATTAGATTTACTAATCCAATTAGTTCCATTTAAATTATTTAAATGAAGTCTCAATTAATTAATCTCTATTAATTAATTGGATCCAACTCTTTGAATCAATTCAAGTTATGGCATGTTCTAATTTAGTGTGTGACCCTCTTAGGTTCACTACTAATACTAGTAGTAGGCTTGTAACAATTACAACTTAATTGAATAATATTTTATTCAATTAATTTATCCGATAAATTAATACGTTTGAAATTAACTCTTTAATTTCAAGAACCTACAAACCATGGGAACATCTAGCAAGTAGCATGGCTATCTAGAATTAGGTGAAATAGCGAGTAAACCTATTTTGATTATCAATCGTTACACACGTACGTACGATCCTTCTATTATTTAATCTCCATATTGGATCTTGAGTATGGAATTATATCGAAAACTCAATTAATCTAATAATTACATTTTCATCTCAAATTCAATAACTCTTTAATGAATAAAATATTCATAATGCCTTGGCCAAGGCCTTTGAGTTATGAACAATGAAAACTGTAGGAGATTCTCTCGTCTTTAACGAGTAATAGATTCTTTGTTGATCACTCATTAATCTCCATATTAATTCATATAACACCCAACATAAACCCTTTACGATTGTCAAGCAATCATAGTATATATAAAAATATAATAGAACTCACACAAGATTACCATGGTGTCTCAAGTCCAAGGACTAATCGTGTACTATAGTAATATAGAAATCTTATCTCGATGAATTCCATTTAAGAATTTCTATCGGGTCTGTTCAATGTACTTGTTCTCCAACAAGCACCCACATATATACATTTACGTTTCTACGTTAATGTCAATGGAACATAACATTCTCATCTTATGAGCATGTATCATATGTGCAAGTTATTTACGACAATATAATATCCCATCTTATAAAGCCTTTAAACTCGGAACTTATTAAAAACTAAAGTCCAAAAGACATATTCCATAATCACCATCACTATGCGTGATCATGTCTTATAACTTATAATACTTTAGGGAATTTATCTAAATGTATTATAGTATTTAAATAACAAACATAATAGATAAACAAATTGCCTTTCATTAATATAATTTCCAATAAGATTGTTTTTTACAAAATAAAACGAGTACAAACGCTCAATCTAATTGGCGCGCTAGGTGTAACTCTTTCAATCCCTAAGTAGATGCCATGCTTTTGTACACGATTGACTCCCAACCTGGATGCAAGGGAATTTACAACTCCATCATCCACTCCTGCGTGGTTACTTGGAGATCGAATGTCACGGTTCGAATCTCCTCAATACCACATGGCGGGTGTGAGTAAAAAAAAACTACCATTTAGTAAAATAAATAACACAAATTTCTATATCTAGAAATGTAATTTAGGGAGAAAAATGGGTAATTTCTAATTGTGTTAAATTATCTCACTTTTAGATATAATATAAATAAATTTTCAATAGAAGTATAACATATTCACACGAATAATATATATTTTTGGCAAAAGTTATTATTTCCATGATTTAGATGCTTACGTGTGAAGTGAAAAGAAGCAATTGCGTATCACGCACTCCGCGTACGCTATAAGAAATCAATTGTATAAATTTCTTGAAATCCTAGTACCGCTCAACACCACATACCTTCTTCTTTTTTCTTTTTCTTTTTCTTTTTTCCCACTTAATATCCAAATATATTTATATATACACGCTAACACGCACACACTTATATTTGCACTTTATTTGATGGACATAATAAATAAATTTTAATACATTTATAATCAAATTTGAGTTAGGTAACTGAAAAATAAAATAAATTCAAGTCATGTTCAACTCAAATTAATTAATAGAATGCAATCAATTGAAAATAATGATTTGAACATTTTAAAAAGCCCTCAATATTTTCTAATATATAAATTTTAAGAATCATTGATATCGACAATGTAAGTACTTCTGTTTTAATATACAGTTCGGATTCGGACTAAATCCTCTATTTTAACAATGCTCATTTTTTTTTCCGCCATGTGTATTCAAAAATATTAATAATTGTACACTAAAAAAATACATAGAATCCAAAGATTCGGATGAATTATTCAAAATCATTTCAATTGTTAAATTAAATTACTGAAAATATGCTAATTTTTGTTGGCTCTTTTTATTTTTTTTCCCGCACATAAAATATTGATACGGAGAAGGCGTTAGTGAGATTTTAAGTATATACTGTATAATTTCACATCAATTTTGCCATTATTAAAAAAATCAAGTTAAGTTTAGATTTAAATAGAACTAGTATTGGTCCGGTGCATCAACGATGTAGGCATTTTAAGTTTAAATAATATAAATTATTTTAAAATTCAAATGATTTTCAAAACAAATAGTACAACTTTTAGGAGAAACAAAATGTATTTTAAATTTGACTTCTTGTTGTTCATCACAACTTTAACATCAATAGTATATTTCATATCCACAAAAAAAGTTACCAAACCTTATTTTATTTTTATTTTTAATATTTATATAATTTAAAAAATTACTAAACCTTCATGCGAAGTTATATTTTCTGATTGCATTTGGTGAAAGTTTTATAAATCATAGAAGACGAATTTCATAACCACAAAAGTTATAAAAAATAAAAAAAATTCATATTAATTAGTGGAGATCTACAGATTTTTAATTTGTTACAAAATAATTTTCATTGACAACCCTCCATAGATTTATTATTAATAATTTAAAATTTATTCGTGAAATATTTCAATTACAACACAGTTTTATATCACAGTATATGTATTTCTAATGTGTAATATATTCTTTAAAAATTATGTTCAACAATACTTTTCGTTTTAAAGACGTAAAATCCAAAGAATAATTCGATTACACCACCACCAATTCTCTCTAGCTAAAAAATAAATAATAATAATAATAATAATAATAATAATAATAATAATAATAATAATAATAATAATAATAATAATAATAATAATTCGATTATTATAAATTGCTCTGAGCTGTTTTTTTTTTCCTGAGCAGTTTTTATTTTGTTTTTGTTTATTAGGTAACTAACGCCGTTATACAAGCCGTCATCTCTGCTTCTTCCCTTTCTGACCTGTGAGAAGAATCAGTACCTCCATCTCTCTCTCTCTCTCTAGTCTGAGCAGATGTATAGGCTCTAGCTATCGTATAATAAATATATAATTTACTTTGTTAATGTTTGCAAACCATATTTTATGCATATAAATCACTCACTCTTCTACACTCTTGCACGCCTCACCTATTATTCTCTAGGGTTAGAGACTGGTGAAACGGCTCTGCTCGATCACGTAAGTTCCATTATTTTTCCCTTTAATGTCGAGACTCTATTCATCTTTTGCTATTCTGTGAACTATATGAATTTTTTTTTGTGTTTATTTATTGCTGTTTTCATGGAATCATGTCTCCTGGATGTTGAAAATTGAGACGATTGAATTGGAAAAGGTGCATATAATGCCAAAAATTATTGCCATAGCTCTCAGTTGTTGAACAATGAATTTTGGATCTCAATAAACCTCTTTCTAGGGATTTTCCTTATATTCTCCACAATAAATGATGCATGAAAATATGTTGATTTATTGTTTCATTGGCTACGCACACGAAGTTCACTGGTCTAAGCGTTCATTCTCTTCATACGGCTGAAAATTTGTCTGTGTTGTTATTGTTCTGTGGTTTTACGTCTCTGTCGGACTCAATGCGTGAGGTCTATGTTAGATCTTCAGGGATTTACCAGCATTTGTCTTTTGGTTGTTGTTCTGTAACTGATTTTAGTGTGGGATCGTGGATCTCTGGTTGCTTTGATTTTGATCGTTGAAGATGTGGATAATATAGTGAAATTGAATTGGATTGATAATAGAATATAGTTCAGTGTTTCCGATTTAGCTCATCGTGGTACTCTTTGCTTCATTTTTTTTTTTCGATGAGCTTCAAGTAATGGAGCAATATTGTCAGTAGCTGGCCTAGTTTACATGGCATAACGTTGCTTTTGTGTAAATCATACTAAAGTAGGTACAACTTCTGATTTTGTTAATCACCTTTGATTGAAAATGTTTTATAAATAATGGTTTTCATTTATCCATCTCTAGCAAATCGATCTGTTTTGTCATGTTTCATATTCATTGATATAATAAACATATAGAATTGGTATGTATTTTTTTCGCTTACAGAGACATGTCGAGGGGTTTAATGAGGTGTAGCATATAGCTCTTGCTCCACGATTTCTGATAAAGGTTGGGGGACTGTTGTGATGCATGCCATTGTTTTTAAAAGCACCTGGACAAACAGAGGGCTGGTATTTCAGCCTTTATACTTAGTTGTTGGATGTAGTTAATGTGTATGCTATGATTGCAGGTAGTGTTTGACAATGTCCTCCATATTTTCTGAGGTGATTGCTACAAAAGGAAATTAGCAATACGTTATCAACTTTTAGTCTGTATGTGCGAAGAATGGGGGCTGCTTGTTGTGTTTCTGCAAAGGATAGAACTATAGTGCATGCACCAAGTGGTGGAGCGTTGCAGAGACATGTTCGATATTCACCATCATGGAGCGTTAGATGGGATAATCGTGGTCGCGTAGCTGGGGAAGACACACATGCAAATTGGTTGCATGATAGAGGTGTTAGAAATGATCAAGTAGAAGTTAAATCTGGTACTACTATTGGAACTGCTTTTGCTTCCGAGGAAGGTAGTTCACTAGATAATCTTCGCTCACGTTCGCAAAAATCCCCTGTTTCTAATGGGAATGAGGACATTTCAAAGATCCAAGTTTCAGGTAAATTACTGCCGGCATTTCGAACTAATTATTCTTAAAACATTTACTTCTTGGGGTGGACTTGGTCAATTTCAGTTTTGTAATCCTGATCCTTACTAATTATCTTCACTGAGGTTGAAGTGAAAAACATTTTATATCTCTGTCCTTGCTCATCTGCTTCATTATGAATAGATGTTCGCAATTTTATATTGTAACTAAAAGAAAACGGACAGATCAGATTATCAGAAAATATTGATGGTATTGGGCCAATTCTTCTTGCACAGATTCTCATGCTGCAATGAAAGCATATCCGATTGAGAAAGGTGAAACATTCTTAAGTGGGTTACTGATGGCTTGTTTAAGAAGATAAAGGAATTCTACTTTTTATAGTCATTCTATAAACATGACTTGAAATACATTCCATCCTACTATTAGAATCTAGTAAAGTTGATGTTGAAGCACTTGGAGGCAGCAGAAAATTTATTAGAAATATGTTTCTAATCGTTGATATGCAGATGTTGGTAGCATGTGTGCGTGTGTGTGTGTGTGTGTTTGTGTAGGATTGAGCAGGAGAGGGGAATGGGTAAGCCGGTAAGCTTTCCAACTAAAGAACTAGTGCTCTTGTAGATTCTGTAGATGATTTTGTTTTAGTTGAGTTGACTAGTCCCGCCATGAGTTTTCTTCCAGGGACAGGGCAGGAATATTTGGTACATTGTTAAATTTGTGACCTGAAACCTTTGACGTGACACTAGAAACTCTGTCTCTGAGATTTGGTGCATTGTTGCCGACAATAAGGATCTTATACAGAAAATTTATTGAATTTCTCCCAGTTCTGTATTTGAGTTATCTTTTATCTTTTGCAGATGAAGCTGTCTCCAGGAATCTGGTAGAGGTATGTGGAGAGTGTTACTTGCAAATATGTGATAGGAATTCACCATCTGAAGTTTAACATTAAGCTTTTTCTCCCTGTTCATTGCTCAGGTGAAAGAGTCTGCAGGATCTCCATCAGTTCCACTCCCAGCACCAGTTAAGCTTTCTCCCTTGGCTGCTTCTGCGACATCTCCTCTGACTAAACAAAACCAGTTGCTTCGATCAGACATGACTCCTTCAAGATGCCATCGCTATTCTCGTGAACCCCAGTTTTTGCACCAAGTGCCTGCTAGCCAAATCCCAGAATACAAATCACCAGCATTCTCAATTTCAGAAGGGGCATCTTCACATCTACCTCCTGATTGGGGCAGTGAATCAACAAGGGGCTCCAATGGTGGATCTTCAGACAGTTGGTCCATCCCTGTGTTCTCTGAGCTCATGACTACTAGAAGAGAGAGGTGGTCATTCGATAGTGACAACTCAGGCGTCAGTGTGGATAAGATTGCTAGATCCAGCTGCCGAAGTTCAGGGTCTCCTTCTGTTGATCTCCAAACTTGCGGTGTTTGTGCAAAGCTTTTGACTGAGAGATCCTTGTGGGGGTGGAGCAACCAAAAGATAGTATCCACTAACGAACTAGCTGTGGTTTCTATTTTAACGTGTGGACACGTTTACCATGCCGAATGCTTGGAGTATATGACTCCTGAAATCAACAAGTATGACCCAGCTTGCCCGGTTTGTACTTATGGGGGAAAACAGGCTGTCAAGATGTGTGAAAAGGCTCTGAAAGCTGAACTGGATATCAAGGCTAGAAAGAGATCTAGAAAGCGTATTGTTGATGGTGATCTAAAGACTAATGTCTCGTTTGATCACGATGAACATGGTGGAGCTGAGGGAAAGGGTTCAAAGGTTAGCTCAAGTATAATCAAGAAGAGCTCGCTCGGAAAGCCTTTCTTGAAACGACACTTCTCATTTAGCTCGAAATCTGGTAAGTCGTTACCGGAGAATCAATTTGCTCGAAGAAAGGGAATTTTCTGGGCAAGATCTAGCAAAGAATGAGCGTGGGGATTCAGAGAAAGTCCGGGTTGGCTTCTATGAGATTATTACATGATTGTTTTTAACTTGATATATATTTCAAGACAGCCAAATACAACCACCCTAGAGATTTCTGTCAATCAGGTTTATTTTACTTCATATCATAAAGAGTGCAGATTGCAGACATGCTGTGCATTTGAACCTCGACCAACGGACTGGATTTATCATTTTTCTTCATGAAAAATGCCACAGGAGGATAGGTAGTGTAGAAACACACTGTAAATAAATGGTATGATATTAAAAGAATTCGATTTATTTTACAGGAAGTAAAATATAATATATTGGTTTGTAGTTTTGATTTTGATGATGCTTTATCTTTGGGGGATTAAATTATTCTTTATCTCTTTATTTTACTGGTTTGTAATTTTGATTATGATGATGGTTTATCTTTGGGGGTTAAATTAGTCTTTATCTCTTTGGAGGGTCTAAATTTACACAAAATCAATTTTCAATGGTATTATGTAGGTTTAAATGTCAAAAAATTCATCACATTTAAGGGGTGTATTCAATTGAGATTTTATTAGATTTTAAATGATTTTAAAAAGTCCATGGATTTATAAAATTCATAGACTCCACATGGAGTCTACCTGACTTGGGTATGGATTTCGGACGGATTTCGGACGATTTTAATGGATTTAAAATCCTTAATTTCCAGCGGCCGTTGGGACGCGGCGAGCGTTAGTATGTAACCCAGAAGCCGGTGGAAGCCAGCCGAGGACTGAATTAAAATCAGTGACCGTTGGAAACCAGCAGCTGCTGGGAATTAGGCCATCTCCAACAGTTGACTCTATTTTACAGCACCTCTATCTCTATTATACAGTAAGTATTCACTTCATCTCCAACAATTTACTCTAAATTCTACTCTAAAAATGAATATTCCATAATATCCCTTCTTATATATTTATTTTAATCGAGAATTTTCCAACAAAAATAACTATTAAAATTTCTTAAACTAAATAATAATAAAACATAGAAACGTTTCATAATAATATTGCAACGAACAAAAATTACATACTAATATTGCAAATAAAAATAAAAATTACAAACTATAATATTATTGTGTTGCTTTATTTATATTTTCAGTATTGTATTAGTATTTTTCTGGTGTATTTTTCAATGTTTTATTTGTCTTTTTAATGCTTTGTATTTTCTTTGTTTTTATGTTTAGTAGTTTTATTATGTAATTTTATTAAATGTCATTTTATTTTGATATACAATTTTTTATTTCAATATTTTTAAGAAAGAAATAAATTAAAGTATAAGATTAATATATATATATATATGTAAATCGTATACAAAAATTAATCTAATCAAAATATAAAAAAAAATAGCTCGATTTGCATCCAACAATCCCTCGTGAATTAAAAAAAATTCGTGAACAGTAACATTTAATATATTTCTTTTATCAATTAACAAAAAAAAAAAACAAAAATCATGAACAGTGATAGAGCGTGAACAGTGGTGCTTCAAATTTAGAGCAAAGGTGCTCTATCTCTATTTTAGAGCAAAGGATAAAGCATCTCTTGGAATGCTCTTTTTGGACAAAATGCTCTATTTTGAAGTCTAGAGCAAGCTATTGGAGATGCTTAAGAATATATTGTAGTTGAGCAATTAATTTTTGTGAGAAGAATATACTGTTTAACAACGAGAAACAGTAGCAAAGAAAGCACCTTTGTGAGAAGAATATATTGTAGTTGAGCAATTAATTTTTCTCCTCAGAGCAAATTGAAAAAGAATTGAAGAAGAATGATAAAAAAATACGTGAATGGAGTTATATATGGATACGGCCGACTTAAGTCCAGCGACTGCTGGACCTCAGCGGTCGCTGGAAAATTGACCGACTTACTCCCAATAACCGCTGGAAGCCAGCGATCGATGGAGTACCCTCAGCAGCCGCTGGGGTACACCGCGCGCTGGGGTGTCCGAATTCAACTGCTCAGCGGCCGCTGGAGTACACCGCGCGTTGGGGTCTCGTGTCCAGAGATCGAATTTCATCCTTTGTATTTTTTACGTGATTTTGAGGTGAAATCTAATAAAATCAATGACTTTTTAAAGTCCATGGAGTTTTGAATACAGTTGGATTTTTATAGATATTTTAAAATCTGTGTTGAATACCTCTGGATTTTTAAAGACTTTTAAAAGTCTGGATTGAATACACCCGGATTTTAAAAGTCCAACAAAATTCTACAGAATTTCAATTGAATACACCCCCTAAATGAAATAAATACGTACATGTGGAAAAAATATTATTTCATTAAATAATTTGGGGCTTCGGATATGTTACAAATCAAAATGTTTGATTATACAATAATTGCAACATTTTAAAAATCGTGTATGAATTACAAAATCATTCAAAGTTGAGCATTTTTTTGACAATTAACCCTAAAATGCAATATTCTGTCTTTCTAAAATTATAGTCTTCTATATAATGTTTTGTTCCTACCAAAAAAATCTACTTTCATTTCTTTAGTAAATGAACATTAAATTATACTTTTTCATAATATACTCT
The DNA here is from genome assembly GCA_026008535.1 of Perilla frutescens. Lineage (NCBI taxonomy): Eukaryota > Viridiplantae > Streptophyta > Magnoliopsida > Lamiales > Lamiaceae > Perilla > Perilla frutescens. Next base: position 32,268,513 of record BRKX01000012.1, read on the forward strand.
AATTAGTGATCTTGATATTAATAAGTTTGAACGTGATGATCAGCGCGGCGCGCGCCTAACGCACCAAAAATAAATATTTTATCCTAACTCTTAACTACTACATAAAAGTTTTAAAGTAGCAACTAAGAGTTGTTGATCTCAGATGGAATAATAATTTGATTTTATGCTACTTATCTCATTAATCAAGTATAATCAAGGGGTTTGCAGTATATCTCAAGCATCTCTTTTTTTTTTTATTGAAGTCCATCATATTATAATTATTTCCCGTTAGGTGAACTCAATCATAGCATAATGTAAATTTGCGAAATTTGAATGCTGAGTCACAACTCACAACAAAGGGTAAAATTTGAGTCATTTTTTTTTAGTTGAGTTGAGTAAAGACAGGAGAGGAAGTGAATTTTGTATCCGAGAGTGCTTTCTTTAATAACAGGGTCTTTCCTCTTGATGTTTCCCAATTGCAAAATTAGAGTATTTAATAATCAAACGAATATTTAAAAACATTAATTACAATTGAAAAAAAAAGCTACTGTTCATGTATTATTTTTTGAGGAAAATCGGAATAAATTGATAGCAAAATAGGGCTGCTGGCGCCACCCACCGTTAGCTCACAGATCTTTTCCGATCATTATCTCTACCAAATCTTTCTTACTCCCGCCGCCATTGTTTCACTCTCACAATCTTCGTCCTATTTAATGGCTACGCAATGCCTTTTCATTTAAGAAATTCAAGAATTCCCAAACCCACGCGCCTCCCCAAACCCGCCGCCGCTCGAAATGACGGACTTTTCATCGGCGCCGCCGCACCACATTCTCCCGATCTCCGGGAAGTCCCGTTACGACACCGGCCAGAAGCTCAAGGAAAGCAAGTTGACGGTAGCTCTCTGCCCATGTATTTTCTGCTTGATTCTTTTGCTAATAGTCGCCTCAATCGTCTTAACCGTCAAATTCCGTCTCTACTGCCACACCCCACTTCACTCTTTGCTCTTCAAGAAAGCTTGCCGTTAGTGAACTCTTTTCTTTGCTTAAAGTTCGAAACTTTGTCATTTTGCTTTACTAGATTTAGGCCCTTTTGTAAGTATGCTGGCTCGGATAGTTCTGATTCTGAAATTGAGATCGATGGTGAAAAGGGATCTTTCGAGGCTGATCGGAAAGAGGTGGAGAGAGTTTGTGGGGTGATTGATGAAACGTTTGCTGTAGATAGGAATATGGAGGCTGTTTTGGATAAATGTGGGATTGATTTGAGTCATGAGTTGGTGTTGTGTGTGTTGCATAGGTTTAAGCATGCCCGGAAGCCTGCATTTCGGTTTTTCTGCTGGGCTGCGGAGCAACCGGGCTATGCTCATGATTCGAGAACTTACAATGCAATGGTGGCTGTTTTGGGGAAGACTAGGCAGTTTGAGAGCATGGTTTCAGTGCTTGAGGAAATGGGGGAGAAGAGTTTCCTGTCAATGGAGACATTTATCATTTGCATTAAAGCTTTTGCCTCTGCGAAAGAGAGGAGAAAGGCCGTTGGGATTCTTGATTTGATGAAGAAGTATAGGTTTAAAATTGGTGTAGAGGCAATCAATTGTTTGCTGGATGCATTGGGGAGGGGAGGGCTCGGGAAGGAAGCGCAGGAGTTGTTTGAAAAGTTGGAGTATCGATTCACTCCAGATTTGAAGACTTATACCATCTTGCTTAATGGTTGGTGTAGGGCGAGGAATTTGATGGAAGCTGGAAGGATGTGGAATGGGATGATTGATAACGGCTTTAAGCCTGATATCGTTGCCCACAACATTATGCTTGAAGGGTTGTTGAGGGGTAGAAAGAGGTCTGAAGCGATCAAGTTGTTTGAGGTGATGAAGTCTAGGGGTCCGTTTCCTAATGTGAGGAGCTATACCGTCTTGATTAATGATCTTTGCAAGCATGGTAACACAACCGAAGCTCTTAATGAAGCTATGAACTACTTGGATGATATGCTCAACTCTGGGTGTGAACCAGATGCTGCTGTGTACACTTGTTTGATGATTGGTTTTGGGAACCAAAGGAAGATGGATATGGTGTACCGGTTATTGAAGGAGATGAAGGAGAGAGGATGCCCACCTGATGGGCGGTCATACAATACTTTGATCAAGATGATGACCAACCAAAAGATGCCAGATGATGCAGCTAAGATATATAAGAAGATGATCCAAAGCAGCATACAACCATCCATCCACACTTACAACATGATCATGAAGTCATTCTTTGTAACAAGCAATCCTGAAATGGGTTGCGCTGTTTGGGAGGAGATGAAGAGGAAGGGCTGCTGTCCTGATGAAAATTCTTACACTGTTTTGATTGGGGGGCTTATACGGCAGGGGAGATCGAATGAGGCGTGCAAGCATTTGGAAGAGATGATCGACAAAGGAATGAAGGCCCCTCAACTTGATTACAAGAAGATTGCAGCCTATTTTACCCGAAGAAGAAATTCTTTGGACGATTTTGCTGAAAAGGCAAGATTTTCAGGGAACTCTGAGGTGGCAAATATCTTTGCTGACTGGCCTAGACGATGAGGAAATTTTCTAGTCAGAGATGTACTCTATATAATTTTCCTCAATATAAATTATTGTCTTTTATGTGTGCGTGTGTGATTGAAAGAGAAATTGTAGTGATGCTGTTGTAAATGTTTGTGGCTTGTTCATTTGGCATTAACTTCATCTGTTAACCACTCAAACCTTTACATGTGTTTGCTTTAGTCACTTATCCAACTTAGTCAGTAGTCACCCTCTCATCAATTGACTCCTGCAATTTATGCATGCAAAATGCAATATTTTCAATCCCTTAAGCAACATGTAACCTAATAAATGATAAATTCCATTCTACGACCCCTTGTGCTTCATTACCATTGAATTTTGTACATGCATACAAAATGCGCACACAGTTGGTACACAATCCATGTCACATCACCATGAATAAGATGGATCTGCCGCTAATCAACATATTCAAATGAATTGTATAAGGTTGGAAATTTGATTGCTAGTAAATTAAAACACAATACAAAGATACAAGCAAGCTTGACACTGAAGAATAATCTCGATTTGAAAGGTGCAGCCCAACAACAGATCTTCTAGGAAGAGAATAAACTGCACTGCCCACCATTTGCAGTGATCTCAACTGGGAGACGCGGCTTCTAGTCCTTCCCAAAATCAGTACTATAATGTGCGCTTGATTCGAGCTTCTTAGCTTCATTCAGTTTTCTCACAGCCTGGCATAATTTGAGGCATGAAAAATCAAAATGTTTGCTATAATATGGAAAACACCAAAGTCGATGGAGAAGAATTCTGAGGATGGAATATGTAGAATGTCTCCTCCGTGAACAAGTTATGTCAACAAGAAAGAAAAGTTGTGTTGTCCTTGATTTTTTTAACTTTACATAGAGTTTCAAGTTTCATAACAAGTCATGGCTAACACCCAGTAAATAAACTAGGTATGTGAAGACATCTTTCAACAATATACGCATTTGACAATAACAGTCCTTATTCCCATATGCAAAAGCCCATGCACAGTTAAATTCAATTATGCATGAATTTCTTTTAAAATTGCAGATCTGATATCATATGTCAAATGCGAAAGCATTTACCTTCATGAAGTCTTCATGGATGACATAATCACGCTCTGCACGAATAGCTGACATACCAGCTTCCGTACAAATATTCCGAAGGTCAGCTCCATTGAAACCCTGGGGATGACAGCATATCAGCACACACACACACACACACACACACATGTTGCCAAATGTCAAATAAGCATTTTTGGCTTACCTCAGCAAGTTTAACAACAGCTTCATAATCAATTTCTCCATGTTTGGCTATTCCAGAAGCATGAATTTTGAGAATTTCCATTCGTGACTGCTCATTTGGCAACGGGATCTCTATTTTCCTATCTAATCTTCCAGGACGAAGAAGTGCAGGGTCCAACACATCAGGTCTATTTGTTGCCATTATCATTTTAACCTGCATATGATGACATCATGATCATACTCAAATAGTAAATGCTATGCAAAAGTCATGTAGTCAAGAATATAAATAGAACAAGACCTTTCCGAGCTGGTCAAACCCATCAAGCTGGTTTAGTAGCTCCATCAAAGTCCTTTGAATTTCACGGTCAGCACTCGTTCCCTCACTAAAACGTCGCCCACCAATAGCATCAATCTCGTCCATGAATATGATGCAAGGCTTCATACAAGAAAAATGCGGTCTTAAATGCATGTCCTTTGTTATTAATCAATCTTATGTGCCATTAGGAAAAATATTATACGCATGGAATACGTACTTGGTGATCACGAGCATAACCAAACATTTCCCTGATCAACCTTGCACTCTCACCTATATATTTATCAATAATTGCACTTGATACAACCTGCACGACTACAAAAGGTGAGAAGTTGATCAGGATATGACAACTATAGTAAAGAGGGTTTGGTATTTCCTACCTTTAAGAAATTGGCATCTATGTTACTGGCAATAGCTCGGGCTAACAGTGTCTTGCCAGTTCCAGGAGGCCCATAGAGAAGTACACCCTAAAATAGGCAACCAGGACAATGGTGAAAATATAAACCAATGAGTATCAAAATCAATTGTGTTTATCAAAGAGAGTTAGTTGCCTTGGGAGGTTTAATGCCAACTCTAATGAAGAGTTCGGGATTCATTAGAGGTAATTCTATAGATTCTCTCAATTCTCGGATTTGATCTGACAGACCACCAACGGCAGAATAACTAACATTTCCCGGATCTTCATGAAGCATGTTATAGACAACTGGATCTACCTGCAACATGAATCAATTATCCAATGAGACAAAAAAAAAAAAAAAAGACGGAACCATCAGCATTGAGTTCTAATAGTCAGTACAATTTTGAAGCATATATTTGTACCTCACGAGGTAGAGCTCGCATAATTGTGAGAGTTGTCATGTCAAGAACCACCCTAGTGCCTGCTGTAAGTTTATCTTTGTCCACCTTACTGCGGCAACCTACCACATATCTTGGGCCACTGCTTGCTTTTACAATCACTGAAACAGTAATGATAATGTTATCCTCCTTCCTTAAGATATACATAGCTAAAAACTATTAAAAATATACTGACAATATGTCAATATCATATCAAAGTGGCATAGCCTATATAAATAAATCACACAAATGTGAACACTGTTCAAGCACATCTATAATAGAACTAGTGTACCACAACATTTTAAGAAGTTGTGGCCATAAAATTCTATAGTTTGAACATTCTAAAACCCCAATCACCAACAACTCAAAATTTCCAAATGCAATTGCTTCTAAAGCATGTCTAGAACATGAATGAATGCATAAAAGATAGTCAATGATAAACTTTTACATTAGAGACACATTTAAAAAAAGGCTACAAGAAAATAGATGTCTTACAGCGCTCATTGTCCAGCGGTCTGAGCACTTCACCAATAATCTGCCCAACACTTTGGAGGGACTTCAAATCATCTTCTGTTTTAGCGTACTCCTTCTTGACAGTTCTCAAATTCTCCTTCACTATTCAAATCATATATTTTTCCTTGGTCACCAATGACAAATTTTAAAACAGACACAGCACCATGCAAAATATAACAATTTATACAAATGAAAACATTCATCACAAACTGAACGATTATTTCCATGGACTTCTTTCAACACAAGCACCGCTACATTTTATATATGTAAATCAAACAATATTTATATGCAAGGAATCATCATTCCGGCACCATTAACATTTAACCCGAATCAACAAGATCTTTTTAAAACATATCGGAATTAATATACAAGGCAATGAAAAAAGTCACGAAGATCACTCCTAGAAACCTAACAAAACAAAAAAGGGCAACCAACCCTTGATCTTGCTCAATCTCAACATATTGTCATAGATAATTTCAAAAACCTAAAATCCTCTACATTTGCTCGCCGTTTTATTTCTGTGCTCGCAATACCAAATCGTATGCCAGTCATTATATTTCTTAGCTCACCCTCTACCTATTCATCCAAACACTAGTAATTTACTTAATAATGGAAAAGCTTCGATGAATTTGCTTGTTGTTTCAAATTCTAAGCCACTCATCTTACTTCTTAGCTCACCGTCTACTTATCAATCTAAACACTACCAATTTAATTTAATTTATTTTATTAAAAATTATTCAACAAAATACATAGTCATGGACCCAAAACTGTAGGAACAAACAAGCATAGGTGAGCAAATCAGCGCCTTATCTTAGATATCTGAAATGCGAATTGAATAAAATTAGGGTTTTAAGAAATTGAAACCAGATCGAACGCGGCCTTCGAGTTCTTTGTGGTTGAGAAGCTTTTTCCGGTAATCTGAGATCGCCGATTTGCGGCGGACAGCGTCTTCGCTCTCGGTAGCCATTGTATTCTTTCAATTTCTTCTTTTCTCAGAAAAATATGATTTTTTTTTAAACCTCAGGACCCCAAATTGTATTTTACTCGTCTTGCTGCACAAGAAAGATAAGAGGTGCGCCTTTTTTTTTTTTTTTTGCCCTTTTGGTGTGGGTGTGGCCCTGGCGGGGGCGGGGGCATAAATGTCAATTGGCGTCCCGACCCGATCCGATAGCATGGACCGGTCGAGCCAATCTAGTTGAGCTGTTGGTGTACATCCATTTGCAACTCGAGTAACCAAAATTAACCCACTCGAAATAGTGTATTGCACTCTCCTGTATTGTATTTTATATTGTACTAGTAAGCGGCTCGTGTGTTGCACAGTGAAAGTAAATCGGTATCTGAGCCGTGCGTTGCACGGTAGCAGCGAACTGTTATTTCATGATTGTATTTCACGAATAGAATATTAGTTAAAATTAAAATTATGTTATATTTTTATGTAATTTTACATAGTTTAGTATTTAATTTTTTAAAAAATTTATAAAATAATATCATAATTATTAATTTTATCAAAAAAATTATTAACACAAATTTTATATGACATATATATATATATATATATATATATAATAAGTACTTATATACTTCTTAACATTTTAAACTAATGTTAATTCATATTTAAATCATATACACTTTAAAAATATATGTTATGAAAAATCAAAGTGAATGTTAAAAAAAACAATTTGTGTAACAGTTATATAAAATAATTAATTATTAAAATTATCTAAATTAATAATATATAATTATGTATATCCTTATTTGGGCCATATTTAGTATTTAACAGTTATGATTAAATGGATTTGGGCCAAGATAAAAATACTTGATTTTTAATTCAACTGGGCCGGCATAATTAGTTTTTGATTAGGCTAATTCATTTTTATTTTTCTTTTATTAACCTAATCTAAAATATATATATATATATCTGAACACTTCGCTAGGGTTGATTAACCCTCATTTTCGCCGCAGCCCTATTCTCTCTCTCTTCCGATTTTCTCTCATTCTTGTCTGAAATTTTTAAGGTTTTGTTTTGCCTCTCTCTGCCACCTTCATCTTGAAGGTTTTTCTTCCGGCAACACCTTCATTTTTTTGTTCTGAGTATAGATCTCTAAGTCTCATCTCATCCCTAAAACTTTCAGTCTTCCATCTGTTCTGGCTGTATAGATCTCTTAGCCTCTGACTCAGAGGCTGAATCTATGTGTTCTCTTTGTTCCGGCAAGATCTGTAACTCTAAGTGTCATCTCACTCAAAAATTTGAGGGTTTCATCTCTTCTCTGAGTATAGATCTCTAAGTCTCTCAGTCAGAGGTTGAATCTGTATGTTACTGTGAAGCTCCGGCTGAGGGTTTCATAGATCTACAGATATTTTGAGCTCAGACAGTCGCTGCATCTATGTCTTTACTGTGAAACTCCAACTTCGGCAAAAAAAAGATAAGTTCGTCACTTTTTTTCTATTTCTATCTCACTGAGTAATAGGTGTGAGCAAATTCAATCTGAAACCCGACCCGATCGACCGACCCGATGCCTATCGGTCGGTTCGGGTCGGGGTTAATAGACTGGCGGGCGGTTGGTGGGTTCCAGATCTGCAAACCGATTGAGGTTCGGTCGGGTGTCGGTGGTGTGGCCGGAATCCGTCGGCCACACCGACCCGACCGGTTTTTTTAAAAAAAAAAAATCAATTATATAATTTATATTATTTGTATTCTGTTCTGTGTGTATTGCAGTCAGCCACCCACTAAATCCCTAAATCACATTCTCTCGCTCTCAGCTCTGCCGTTTGCTCACTGTGGCCCGCTTCTCTCTCTCTCTATCTCTCTCTCTCTCGAGACTCTCTCCAGCTCCGCTGCTCCAGTCACTCTCCTGTCCAGACCCGGTCGCCGCCCTCTCTAGTCTCTACGACTGCACGACGGTAAATCTTGCTCCAAGTCAGATTTGAGTGATTGTTGAGTACTTCACGACGCTAATAAATCTTAAAACTACCTCTATTCCATAAAATTACAGTTGATTTCCCTATTAATTGTTTTTGAGTAATTGTGGAGTACTGCACGGCATTAAATTGTTGAATGATTTCTCTACCGCTTTGTTTGAGTGATTGTTTTTTTTTAAATGCAAATGAGTGGGTGGACAATGGTATTGAAGCCAATGTATTGGGCTCAAAAATTATGAGAATAATACATTCAGCCCAAACAATGGCCCAAATAGATTAACCATCGGTTTTCAACCCGAACCGACCGAAACCGACCCATCGGTGGTCGGTTCGGTGCACCGCTGCTTCGGTTCGGTCCTCGGTCGGGCTGGGCACATGCGGTCGGGTTGATCGGGTTGAAAATTTTCGGTCGGATTTGCACCGACCCGACCGTTTGCTCACCCCTATTGAGTAACACACGCGAACATCTCCTTAAATATGAAGTTCAGATCTAATTAGATCTATTAAGTATGTATGAAAATCTTTACATTTTTTTTCTTTATTTTTATTTAAATATGTTTCTGACTGGTGGATTTTTTTTCATGCAGAATATCGACCTCATTTCTCACTATCTCTAGTTTCTGACGCCTCCAGAGTCTTTCTGCATCTTCCGTTAATTTTTTTAAAAAATTTAGATTCTAGGGTTTTTTTTTATAAGCACTTTCTGCTGCCGCCTCATTCTTCACAATATCTCATTTGAGTCTAAATATATACGTCTTAGCCCTCTGTAAGTCTAAATATGTACCTCTTAGCCACCTCCCTTTGTGAGTCTAAATATGTACGTCTCAGCCAGAGGCTGAATATCTATCTTACTATGAAGCTGCAAGTGAGGGTTGTATGGATCTGTGGTGATTTTGACCTCAGTGAAGGTGTTACTGTCAAGTTCTTAAACATGCATCCAGAGAAGCTAAAAAGAGATAAGTTATTCACATTTTATCCATCTATATAACAATGTCTAACACACACACACACACACACAAACACACACATCTAATTAAACAAACAAAATTTAGATCAAAGCACAGTTTAATCCTAAGTACTAATCTTTACTTTTATTAAAATGCAGATCTCCCATGTAATAAAGAGATGTTTTATTCAATTACAAAAGCACTAAGAAGCAGAATGAGATGAAAATAGGTATCGTCTCTTTACATAAAATCTATAAAAAAAATTCATCTCAAATGTTGTATATGTACTAATATATGTCTTTCTAATTATATATTGATTTACAATTACTTATGATTCTATTCGGGTTTTTATGCATACTATGTTAGTGTTATTTAGTTTAATTTATTGTTCCATATATGTATTTTTTGATTGCGTGTTTCATAATTTATATTTATGCTTCAATGTTATAGGTAAAAATCTGCAATGCAACTGTTGTTGTTATTAAAAATCTGTTAATGTTATTTAGTTTAATTTACTGTTCCTGTTATTTATTTTTTGCTTGCATGTTTCATAATTTATTTCTATGCTTGAATATTTTAGGTTAAAATCTGTAATATATATGATTTAATATTTATATATGCATGCTTGCATGGTTGTATGTTTTGCTATGTGCAAAAGTCTCTCAGATCTGTGTGACCTGTGACTGTTCTTTTTTAGAACAGTCTCTTCGAAATCTCTCGGTCAGAGGTTTTGGTCTAGGTCATAGTGTTTAACCCGATTGGGCCATGAACTTTGTGTGACCCCCTGCGCCCCCGTTGAAACGGGTAATCGTGAACTGGGAAATCCACTTACTCCTAAATGGTTCTTGAACTGTTAATAATCTCTTATCCAGATCTTTCGCAGTCATTGAGTTGACATGTTATTGTTCTTGAATATGTTATTGCATCATTTCTGGAATCCGGTCTTATATGTGTTAATTGTTGCCATGTTTTATTAAACTATCACATATTTAAATTGCATTTTATGTTTAAATTTAATTAGACTACTCTGTTAATTATGTTTTATTTATGAGTTTCATGTTATATGTATGCTTGGATGTTTGCAGAAAAACTATTCGTGATATAAACATACCGATTTTACAATGTTTCTTAATTAAATGTATCTTATATAAACACATATCACAATAAAATATAAGCATAAACTCAATATCATGAAAAAGTCTGAATGTTTGATTGTATAGCATAATAATAAAGCTTAATATAAAATTGAAAACATAATGCAATTATGCAACATAAATTTAAAACTACTTAAAACCCATTAATGAGTTAAACAAAAACCAATATATGAAAAAATATTGTCCAATGCAAAACAAATCAAAATGTAAAATTTCAACCACAGAAAAATCTAAATAAATTGAACATAAAAGCAAACATGAATAAATAATGTCAAATACTCCAAAATATCTGCAAAACTGTGTAAAAAAATAAATTGTTCGTGTATTGAAAGCATTAAAAATTTTAATCTAATCCCCTCCAATTCATCAATTTCGTGGACATTTTGCATCATTTTTCCTTCAGCTCACAGTTTATCATTCTTCAGCAATCTTTTGTTTCGCTTTTGGGTAGTGGATGAAAACTTATCAATCAATTTTCTCTTCACATGTTCATCATCCATAAGATTGACTACATTACTCGTGTTGGAGGTCATCTTTTTTTGTGTCAGTAATGAGTCTCTTATCAAATTATCCTGAAATAGTAAAAAAATAAAATGAATGAAATAAACTTTATATTATGCTCGTTAAAAATATATAATCTAATATGCATAAATGTAGTATAAACATAAAATATAAATCTTTTGTGGATAACAATATACCTCATATGCACTTTCATCAACCTGCTCCTTCCCTTTTTTTGATTTGGATGATGATTCCTACAAAATTAATAGGATTTTAGGTAAAGATTTGATATTTGCTATGAAATTTTTTTTATTAAAATTTGCACCTGATTTAGTGAAGTTGCTCCCACTATACCATCCTCACATGCAACTTTAACAACATTGAAAGGTCCCTTATAATTCTTGACCTGCTCCGACAGGACAATTATATTAAAGAGACCTTTCTTATTTGATATGCCTTCAATTTCAGGTGGAAGTATATCAAGCATTTCATCCTATAAAAAAATAGTAAATTAATTTATATTTCTAAAAATTTTAATATTCATGATAATCTGAATGAAATACCTCTGCTAATTTTTGTCCCAGTAATTCTATGCATTGCATATCCCACAGCAGAAATGTTGTAGTTGCAGTACAGTCGCTCACTTCAACAGTCAATTTGTATCTATGTTGTTTTTTAAAAAAAAGTAATGATTTAATTTTGCAAGATAAAAATTAAATGAAATACTGAAAATATAAATTAATCAATAACCTTGTTTTTCCACATATATCAAAAGATTGACATTGTTCGCAAAAGAATTTGAGTTCATCCTGTGGCTCTAATTCCTTCCGGCATTATTTGCATGCAAGGTATGAAAATGCCAGTAATGTCTTTAATGGAGTTCACAGTGGCAAACACTGTGAACTCCCCACTCTGAATTTTATGACAATTTTGTTATGTTGATGGAATATAAAAAATTTATTTTCAATGAAAAAAATATTGTAACAAATTTTTTATACCTGCCCATTTCCTAGTATTAGCTGAATTGTTTTGCTGATAACATTAGAACTTCTTGATTGAACAATTGATTTTGAACATGATGAACCAATCTGAAATAAAATAATTATTATCTATAAGTATTATTTTCTATGCAATAAATTTTTTTTAAAAAATTAAAATGAAGATATCATCTCTTCACTCATTTCCGCTCCATTTATTGAAGTTGATGCTTCCTCCTATACAATAAAAACGATTTGTTATGAAATATATAAAGATATTGATTTTAAAATTAATATAATATAATATTTTTGCACCTCAATCGAAACATTTTCTCCACAAACTTTCTGGATAATTTCTCTGTCAGTTGAAATCCTTGCTACACTGTAAGAGCCTGTGTAATTTCTTGTCTATCCTGGCTAAACAGTAACATTGAACAGAGCCTTTTTGTTAGCTAATTGTTCAATCCTTGCTGGAATTCCCTCAACACCTCGACCCTATAAAAAAATTGAACTAGCATTTATCTTGTTTAATATTACACATTTTAAAAATTAATGTTTACCACACTCAGTTATGAGGCTGTTTTTCCAATTAGTGCTACACTTTCCTTATCCCACAGTAGGAAAGTAGTGGTTCCAGTGTCATCTACAACCCTAACAGTTAGCTTGTACCTGTAATTTAAAACAATAAGTATTATAATTTTTCTAAAATTGTATAATAATTATTTAAATATGATGTACCTCAGTTTTCCTGCAATGTCAAATGACTGACATTTTTCGTAGAAAAATTGATTTCCACTTGCTCTAATTTTTTTCTGACATCGTTTGCAAGCTAAGTAGGACCAATCTCCAATGGTCTCTACACAGAGTATGGTTGCAAATAACTAGAAATTGCCAATCTAATTACAATTAAAAAATAAGTTAAATATATTTTAAATATAAAAATAATTGATTGTTATTCAATTTATTTAAAATATCTTTCCATCCGTCATGATTTCAGATATTGTTTTAGCTCAAAATCCTCATCTCTAATTTCATCATTCAATGACCTTGTTGATGATGATGTCAGTGTAGAGATAGTTGTCGATCTCACTTTTTCATTACTCAGATAACTGGAAAAAATATATAATAATTAATTAGTATTAAAATTAACATATACAGTGTAATTAACATATACAGTGCGTAATATATTAAATTAAAATAAACTACCTATGACAGAATTCTGAAATCTCTGAAATATTATGCTCTGTGACAATCTTTGTAACATTAAACAAAGATGAAATTCTGACCTCACCTATTGGAATATTAAAATAATCAGAATCATGAACATAATTGAAATTTATATATAAAAAAATATTCTTACCCCTGTATATGTTTGGTCTACAAAACTGCAGAATTATAACCACGGGAGCTTTAGGCCCAGAATTTAAAAAATTTATCATGTCATTTGCATAGTTCTCCCACAATGTAGCAGTAATCGTATTTCCACTGTAAACATTGAAAACGAATTACTATTTATGTTATATCTATATTTCAGTTAATACATAATTACAGAACAATTAAATAACTTAAAATTTTTCAGAATCAAAACAAATATACTTATAAACTCGGAAATATGTAGTTTAAAATTAATAACTTACTCCAAATCTTCCAGCACAAAGTCCATCAACTTCGTCAGCTTCCCATTAATTGCTCTTGTAAGTGGTCTATAGCTAGAAATTATAGTTCAAATTACATCTGGCAAAAATAATTAAAAAAATTTATTAGATGTTTATGAAGATTGGGTTACAGAAACATTTTTGTATGTCTGCAAAAATCTTACCAAACATTGCCGCATCTCCTATGTTTTCCATATTTGCAACATCAACGAACGACTTTATCTCATATAAATGGTGCGGAAAACCTTCGTGGAATACATAAAAAATTATAGTCTGGTTAAAGATAATTATCTTATAAAGCGATGCCGTTTTCTTGTATTTCATGACATTTATTCCGATTACAAAATCGATAAGAGCATAAACATTGCCTTCAATTAGGCAATGTTTGAACTTTTCAACATTTGCTTTCGGAATAGTTATATGAATACGTACACCCTGCAAAAAAAATCGTGCAAGTTATGATTTGATAAGAGTAAAAAAATCGAAACTTTAAGCAACTCATGTTACCTCTCGATCATGGAATATGCATTCCATACTATATGAATTTGTGTTTTCGTAGCATTGTATAAGCCGTAATTCTAGACCAAACGTGCTCTTTTCGGGTTTCAACATTTGTACAGTTCCAAATACTGGAGCCATATCTGGAAAATATATTGGCGGCAGAAAAAAGAAGGAAGAGTTTTTGATGTTTTGAGAGGAAATGAAGTGAAGTTTCGTGAGAGAGTCAATTATGTGGATTGTAATTGTAAATTTTACTATTTATGCATCACTTTGCAATGTTGAAAGTAGTGGGCGGTAGGAAGTGGAGCATAACTTCCATGTAGTGGCCTATTGCAGTTTTATTTTAATTTGTCAAATGTATTTTTTTTTCGTGCGCTTAATAATGAAGTTAAGTTACTGACTATAAATTTCAATTATAAATATTTATATATTATATAACTATTCTGAAATGCAATTCTTTTTTAATTAAAAAAAATAAGCGTTTATAAATAACTATTCTGAAAGGCAAATTTTTTTTAATTAAAAAAATAAACATTTTACAAATTGAAAAAAAACATGTACTACACACGTTGCCCAGTTTCAAAGTAGTTGATTATTAAAAAATATTTAAATAATATTTTAAGTGAATAGTAAAGTGAAATTTAATGACCTCAAAATTAAAACTTTATTACAAAATTGTCATCAATTAATCGCCAAAATCAATTTGAAATCAATTTCAATTAGATTTTTTCTGCTTTTATATATAGTATAGATACTTACTTTTTTTTCTTCAATTTAATTTTTTGTGCTTTCATTTAACTTTATACTTTTTATTTAAGGTACACTCTACCTGATTAAGATTTATTATGATTTTTCAGTATTTAATTTTTTCAAATAATTAATTAATAACTAAAAACAATAAAATAAATACTAAAAAAAAAAATACGGCTGAATTGGATGGATGAACCATATATAATAAGTGTAAATTTAAACTAAAGTACGAGAGATTAAAATTAAATAAAAAAATAAAGTGTCCAATAGAATATTTCAACAAATCAACTGCTCTGTGAAATTGTATATTCCATATGTTTCGAAATAAGGGTTGTTCATGAGAAATGCGGGACATATTAATAAAATAATAAAGTTACTTAATAGATTTTCATGTGAATATATTAAATGAGTTAAAATTGGATGTTTGAAAATATTAAATGAGGACAAAATGAAAAAAAAATAACACTTTCACCTCGAATGTGTAAAATGACATTTTTTATGAAATAAAACTAAAATGCTAAAATGATACGTACAATTACATAGGCAAAAACAAATTAAACTCAATATTCATAAATAGGAAAAAATAATTGCCATATGAAGTTATTAAATGTTCACAATTCTTAACTTCATTCGGAACACTGCTTTGGGTGAACTTCATTAATTTATACTAGTATTTCTCCCGTGCGATATACAAATAACTTTTTTTTATTTATAATATAATGATTGTTTTACAATTCTATATGTTGTGTTCAATTTTTAAAAATTAATAAAATGATATGCACACTTGCTAATTAGTTAGATAAAAAGATCAATTTTGCGTAGTTACGATACACAAAAAAAAATAAGAACTAAATGAAAATCCATGTTGGAAAAATTGAATTGGAATATTTCAAAACTACACAATTTTATAAATAGCAATGTATAATTTGTCCACGGTTAAAGAACATTTGATTTCTTTGAATATATGTAACACCCCAAATCCAATAATAGAGGCCCAATGATTTTTCTAGAGCTCAAATACTTAAGTTGTATCCATTTTTAATAAAAGGCCCAAATGATGGGCTTTCTAGCCCAATTATGATTTTAATTATTTACGGCCCAATTATTATCCGATCGAGATTAACGAATATGTTATACGATAGTGCTCGTCGATACGAATCTATAGAACTCGATTTCATCTTTATTAGACTTCAATTGACCAAGTTATGATTTAATTATTGATTTAATTGGATTTTAGGATTAAGTTATGGAGTGATATAAATACCCCTTCATTACCACTTAAGCCTCCTTAGTACATTTGCACCTCTTTCAAATTGGAACAGCCCCCACCCCTCTCTCCCCTCTCTCTCTCTCTCGATCCCTTTCCCCCTCCCCACAACCGCCGCCGCCGCCACTCCTCCACGCCGAAAAATTTTTCGGCGATATTTTTCACATGCAATACCATTTTTAGATTCCCCTCTTTTCCCTCTTTCCATTTCTTCAATTATTTTTGCAAGATTTTGAGGTTGGGGCATCCGATTTTCGGATCTAAGCATGGGTTAAACCCTAACCTTTTAATACATCATTTTCCCTCTTTATTTTTCAACTTTATTTTCGATATTAGTATGTATATTGTAATTTACGGGCTGTTTTGGATTATTTACTTTAAAGTATGTTCTTAATTTTATTTTTGGTGTTCTTGAACAATTTAGGAGATGATTGATTGTTGATAAAATGAAAAAAAGGGGTGAAAATGGATGTTTTGGTGATTTGTGTATTGAATCTATGAGTGTGTGCTTGTGTGTGTATTTGTCGTGTTTTTTGTGTGTGGGTGTGTGAGTTTATTATTATTATTATTATTATTATTATTATTATTATTATTATTATTATTATTATTATTATTATTATGGACCTATTTAATTAAAGAGCTTATGTTATATTTCAAGATATGAATAATAACTTATGGGGAAGTCATTATTTAAGTATTGAAAGAGCTAACGTTTAAATCTACTTGGAGAAGTTCATTATTTTAAATAATACATGTATTTTAGATTTATCTAAATAAAAGTATGATCTTAATATAAAAAAAATGATACATTAGCCTAATGATTGATGTACATATTTTATTTTGGGAGATCTATAGTTCAAATCCCCTTGGGATAATTTAATATTTTAATTAATTGATGGATGTATTTATGATTTTATTTAATTAAAATCTTGTTTTAATTTCGAAAATGAGGTTGGTGTAATGGTTTGTGTTCCAATTTAATTGTTGAATGATCTTGGGTTCAAATCCCTTTATAAACATATTTTATTCTTTTTAAGATCCATTGTATTTCATTGCAAGAGTATGCTTTATTTAATTAAAATCATATTGATAATTTTGAAAATAGTACTTAGCCTAATGGATACGTTTCAAATTTATTAATAAGAGGTTAAGGGTTCAAAACTACTTAATTATAGTTTTTATTTTTATCTAAGATAATTTTAAACCTTATATGATTAATTGCACCTAATAAATTTGGAAAATGACATTTAGTTTTTTTTTTTTTAGTTAAATTGGTGGAGTCCAGGTTGTTGTTTAAGAGGTCTAAGGTTCAAAACCTCTTTTGAACATTTTATTTATGGATTTTATTCTATTATGATTCTGCACTATATATATATATATATATATATAAATCTGTGTTAATTTTCGAAAATGATCCTTAGCCTAATGGTTAAGGTTTAAAATTAATATTTTAGGTCTATGATTCAAATATCCTTGAAAACAGTTTACTTTTATTTTACTTTAATTAATGCATACATTACTGTCTTTATTTAATTAAAATCATGCTTTAATTTTTGAAAATAGTATATGGTTTAGTGGTCAGTGTTTAGATTATTACTTAAGAGGTCAAGGGTTCAAATCTTATTAAAGTAATTTTATTCCTTTTTAATCTTTTTATCATAAAAGCTTCCTGGACTATATATATAATTAATTATAAAAGATTAATTTCGAAAACAAGGCTTAGCCTAATGGTTAAGTGTTCTGTTTATTTTTAGGGGTCCAGGGTTCAAACCCCCTTAATACTGTTTTAATTAATTTTTATTTTGTGTATGCATTTATGAAGCTATTTAATTAAAGCAGTTTAGCTAATATTAAATAAACTTTTCTAGTCTAGTGGTTAAATGCTTATTATTTCACTTATATTTTTGGTCAAGTGTTCAAGCCCTCTTGACTACAAAATTATGTTATATTTTATCCTTATTTCTATTTAGTTTATTTTGCTTAATTTAGATTAAATTCGAAATTAAGTATATGGTATATTAAATTATATATTTCAATATTCTTCTATGATTTAAAATGACCATTTAAATCATACATTAAATATTATATTTTTCCTTTATGTATTTAAGGCATTTATTTGCATGATCGAGGACTGCGATATATATTTTTAAGTTAGGATCCCGTTCGACATTTAAGCGACGTCAGGTTACACTCTTACTTTAGGGACTCGATCCCTAGAACCTTAATTATGTTATAATATATGTTAGAGCATTATTATGTTATTAAGACATAGTTCTTATGTATAGGTCCTAATCCGAGACCCGTTTAGGACGACGATTAAGGCTAATCCTATATTTAAGCATAAGGTCCTAATCTGACAACAGGCTTAAGACGAGAAGTCGTGAATAAAGCTTCAGCTAATTTAGCTATAAGGTGAGTTTACTTACTAAAATGCTTTCGAAAATATATTTAAACTTTCGTCCGCTATGAAAAATGATCTATGCTTATGTTGCTCAATGTGGATTGACATGACTCATATGAGGAATTCTGAATATGGCACTCCGGTGCAAATACGTATGAATATGTTAAAGTTTATATGTGATCACATTAGGGTCGGTCTCCACTATGTCTATTGAGCATATGATTTATGACATGTTAAATATGGATTTATGGATATTCTTATTGCAAATTATTGGACGAATGTATGAGTATTCCCACGGAGTGTTTTTTGGCACTCAGCCCCACTATTTAAAAATATTTTCAGGTAATTGATGATGGCAGGTGGCGGACGTGGACTAATGTGGACGTTTTGTATGGTTGACCATATTCTAGTTTTTGAAATATTGACTCTATTTAGTTTTGGTCAACCAATATGATTAATTATGCTTCCGCTGTATGTTTATGAATTATTTAAATATTTTATGGACGCGCGTGATCGTCATGGCCTTGCTGGCATAATTTGAATATTTAATATTAGAGTTTTGACTAGTCAAGATTGAACATGTTTTAATTTGTGGTTCGAAAGGTGTGATTTTAAAATGATAGGTTGGGTGAAAAGTCTTATCTTATGTGATTGGTTGTTGAATGATAAACGCCTATGAGCGTGGAATTTATTAATATTTTATACGAAGTGCTGTCCGAATTTTTATATATAATTCGAGAAAATGATTTATGTTAGTTTGTGAAAATTTTATTGTGATTTTATTTCATCGTGTGTGTTTCCATTAGCGCATTGGGCCTCCGGGTTCGGGGCGCTACAATATATGACGAGTATAAAAAATATAATTATTTAATTATTTTAAATGATGAAATTGAAATAGAAAAATAATAAATTATTAAAAATTATGTTGTTGTTGTTGTTGTTGTTATTATTATTATTATTATTATTGTGCAACACAAATGAAAACTATATTTTTAGGCGACAAATATAGAATATTACAAATCATCTACCTATGCACAAAAAAAGTTACAAATCTCAAAATTTCAAATAAAAAAAATAACAAATAATATTGTAAAAATTTGTTAAAATAAAACAATTGTACTTTAAACCGTCGTGGAAAATGAAAAAAAAAAGAAGAAAATTTACAACAATAAATGTAACTACTTTTGTCTATTAACTCAAAACTATTGTCAAAAACATAAATGCTAAATCGAATGATACACAACGATATATATATATATATACTGTTGTATATTATGCAAACAGTGTTATCTAAAATATAAATGTTAAATCAGAAAATAGATAATGATTTATACGTTTATCACATAATTTTGCTTTAATATATGTATATATATATATAGATTAGGTTGTATGCAAACTATTAATCTCGAATGAACTAATTTTCATATATCAAATATTATAATCGAATTAAAAATATTATGAGAAGATACATCGAATAATTAAAATAACTTGAATTTGTTTTTTGGTTATTTTGGTGCGTTCTGGATTTCTAATTACAGCAATTGGGGCAGCAAATTAATTTGTTTGGGGTTCCTAATTTAATTTTGAAATAATAATTAGTTTGCTTTGAAAGAAAATATATATAATAAGTAAAAAAAGAAGAAGAAGAAGAAGAAGAATAGGAGCAAATGTAGATCATGCAAGTATCCATTGTCAGGGCGAGAAGGTCGGAGTGTGTGAGACGCAAAGATGAATTTCCGGTAACGGAAAAAAAGAGAAAAAGAAAAAAAGGGAAATGTGGAGCATGCATATAATTTTTGTCTCACATTCACCCAACCCCCCCTACTTTCTCTCACATCCTCCTCGCCTCTCATATCTCTGTCCCTCACCGCCAGGAGGAGCAGTTGGAGACATGGAAGAGACACCTCCTCGGCGGCTCCGCCCATCGCCGCTCCCCATCCTCCTGGTCCTCCTTGTCTTATCATTATCACCCTATGCTGTAGTCGCCGCCCCAATCAACGCCCCCGCCAACTCCGACGCCTTCACTCCGCCGGACAACTACCTCTTCGACTGCGGCAATCCCTCCTCCACCACCGCCCCCGGCAACCGCGTTTTCGTCGGCGATCCGGAAACCGGCAAGTACCTCTCCTACAGCGGCCGCAACATCCAAGCCGCCGCGCCGCAGCCTGATCCTACCGTCCCCTCCCCGATCTACAATACCGCCAGCGTATTCGAGAGCGGCGCCACGTACACCTTCCACGTGACCCGACCCGGTTGGCACTGGATCCGGCTCCACTTCTCGCCCGTGCAGAACAACCTGCAGAAGGATCTGAAAACCGCCAAATTCAGGGTCACCACGAGCAGCAGCATCGTCTTGGTCCAGGAATTCGAGATGCCGCCTAACGCCACGTGGAGCATGAGAGAGTTCCTCGTTAACGTTACGACAGAGCGGTTTTCCGTTACTTTCTCTCCCGTCGAGGGTAGCTTAGCCTTCATTAATGCCATCGAGTTTGTTTCGGCGCCGGATATCTTGCTCGGCGATGTCGCCAGCTCCGTTTTCCCCAAGGGCTCTTATCCCGGGATGACGAGCGTCGCGTATCAGACGGCTTATCGGCTCAACTCCGGCGGCCCAGCGATCACGCCTGAGAATGATACTCTCGGCAGAAACTGGTATCCCGATCAGCCCTACCTCGACCCTAAATTTATGGGCTCCGTCGTCACCGTCAAGCCCAATGTCATCACCTATCCTCAGGGCGAGTCGCCGCTCATTGCGCCGCCGTTTGTTTACGCCACCGCCACCCAGATGGCTGACGCCAACGTTCAGGTATAATATTTCATTTAATATTATTATTACTTTATTAGAAATAGAATTGCATGCACAAAACAAACAACAGCTAGAAAAGTACTATATATATATATATATATATAGATTTAATCAATTTGATTTTGATTAATGATAGGTTCCCAGTTTCAACATTACGTGGAGAATGAAGGTCGATACATCTTTCCAATATTTCATTCGTTTGCACTTCGCCGACATAGTGAGCAAATCAGTTAACGATCTCTACTTCAACGTGTACATCAACGGGAGGCCTGCGATTACGGGGCTAGATCTCTCAACGGTGGCCGGCGGCCTGAGCGCGGCGTATTTTGCAGATTTCGTGCTGAACTCAACCATGGTAGCTGCAGGCCTGGATCCATTGACAGTTCAAGTAGGGCCGATGAACGAAAATGCGGGCACCAAAAATGCCCTTCTCAACGGCATTGAGGTGTTCAAGATGAACAATTCCGTAGGCAGTTTGGATGGAGAGTTTGGCGTCAATGGTGAAAGGCTCGGTGGCAACGCGGTTAACGGAACAGTCGCAGCAGTCGGTTTCGCAATGATGTTCGGAGCATTCATCGGTCTCGGCGCCATGGCGGTGAAGTGGAAGAAGAGGCCTCAAGACTGGCAGAAGAAGAACAGCTTCTCTTCTTGGCTCCTCCCCATTCACGCCGGCGACGCCAGCTTCTTGTCGGGCAGCAAGACTTCGTTAGGGTCGCGAAAGAGCCAAGTTTTCTCTTCCACGATGGGATTAGGGCGGTATTTCTCGTTTGCCGAGCTGCAGGAGGCCACCAATAACTGGGAATCCTCTGCAATCATCGGCGTCGGCGGCTTCGGAAACGTGTATCTTGGAGTGATTGATGACGGGATCAAAGTCGCGGTGAAACGAGGTAACCCGCAGTCGGAGCAGGGGATCAACGAGTTTCAGACAGAGATTCAGATTCTCTCTAAGCTCAGGCATCGCCATTTAGTGTCGTTGATTGGTTATTGCGACGAGAATGCAGAGATGATTCTCGTTTATGAGTTCATGGCTAACGGACCTGTTAGAGACCATCTCTACGGCAACGTCGGCAAGGCTCTGCCCACCTTGTCGTGGAAGCAGAGGCTCGAAATATGCATCGGAGCCGCTCGAGGTCTGCACTATCTGCACACCGGGGCAGCCCAGGGGATCATTCATCGCGATGTCAAAACCACCAACATTTTGCTCGACGAAAACTTCGTCGCTAAAATGGCCGATTTCGGCCTCTCCAAAGACGCCCCTGGGGCCGAGCAAACTCACGTTAGCACGGCCGTCAAGGGCAGCTTTGGCTACCTCGACCCTGAATACTTCAGAAAGCAACAACTAACCGATAAGTCGGATGTGTATTCCTTTGGGGTGGTCCTACTAGAGGCGCTGTGCGCCCGCCCCGCCATCAACCCTGCATTGCCCAGAGAGCAGGTGAACCTGGCTGAATGGGCAATGCAGTGGAAGAGGAAGGGCCTGCTCGATAAGATCATCGACCCCACCTTGGTCGGCCACATTAGCCCCGAGTCTATGAACAAATTTGGTGAGGCCGCCGAGAAATGCTTATCCGAGTACGGGGTGGATAGGCCTACAATGGGTGATGTGCTGTGGAACCTCGAGTACGCCTTGCAAATGCAAGAGTCCTGGTCCCAGGAGAAGGGGGACGATGACTTTGCTGCCCCGTCTTCTCCTCGTGTCGATGAATGTCCCCCTGCTCAGTCTGCCGTGGAGAGTAAACCATCCACGGCAATTGAGGAGGAGGCTAAACCTCTTACTGCTACTGGTGGTGAAGCTCAACCCATTGAGGAGCACTCTGGCACTGCAATGTTCGCACAATTTGCTGCTCTCAACGGCCGCTAGACCCTCTCTTGTAAACTTTATTTCATCTAATATTGCCATCTTCTCATATTATCAATATTAGATCTTGCATTCTATATTACTACAGCATGCATCTATAAGTGGTTTTTTTTCTTTTCTGTAAGCTATTACATTACATTTATATATAAAACCATGACTCTTAGGTGGGGAATGCAGCATCTATTTCATTGTGAAGATCTATTCATCATTTTTAGTATTTGTATCTCCCACTTTTGTGTAATATATACAACACTTTACAAGTTATAAATAAGTATG
Organism: Perilla frutescens; assembly: GCA_026008535.1. Lineage (NCBI taxonomy): Eukaryota > Viridiplantae > Streptophyta > Magnoliopsida > Lamiales > Lamiaceae > Perilla > Perilla frutescens. Next base: position 32,291,941 of record BRKX01000012.1, read on the forward strand.
TGCTTTTTTGAGGGCATAAGTATGCATATTTAGCATCACCCTTTTAAATTGATCTCTGACCTTATTTGACAACTAATTAAAAACTGTCAAACATATATTTACTGCACATAACATCTATACATATATTAAAGTAAAATTGCATGGGTAAAATTGTCATAACAATAAATTAGTTAAAACTCTGTATAAAATAATTGTTTGCCGAAAATTGTAAAAGCAAACCTGTAGAGTAGTTGGTTGGGTTGCGTTAATGCACCTATGAGCATGCCAGGTTGAATCCTCCTAAAGCATCCAACACACACACAATTTATTATTATTTTTCCTACACAAGCACAATCAATTTTTTCACCTTTTAGATTTTTGTTTAGTTAAAAAAAATCATTAAAACTTAATGAAAATGCCCATCAAAAATAATTTTATTTTTAATTTTTTAATTATACTACTACTTATGATGTAAATATTTATATTTTTAACTTTTTAGAATTTTTTAAATAAATAAATATTACCAAACATACATCGATAATAATTAACAACCATCAATTCTCATCTTTAATTTTTATATTTTCTAAAATATATAATATCACCAAAACATAACAAAATATGCCTATGAAAAATATTTAAATTTTTATTTTTTAATTCTAATACTACTTATGGTGTAAACATTCATATTTTAAAGTTTTTACATTTTGTTAAAAAATATATCACCAAAACATGAATAGATAGCCATTAACAACCATTCACATTTTGATTTTTTAGATTTTCTAAAAAATATATATGTATCACTAGAACAGTAACAAAATAGCCATAAAAAATATTTGAATTTTCAAATTTTTTTTTTATATTTTTAATACTACTTTGGTGTGCTCAAATCTTAATCTTATCTTAATCTTAATATATATATATAACCGAATAGTTATACTATAAATGGTAACCCCAATTTCCCGCCTAAACACACTCGCTAAAAACAGAAACAACACTAATTAACATATTATTAAAACATTATTTGTATTGTTTATATTATTGAAAATAATTGTTATATATTGATATTTAACCCTAATTAGCTTGATTGATCGACCCAAATTAGCTTCCTCAAATCATGTGATATTAATTATTGAAATTTACATTTTATTAAAATAAAGTGCATCTTATATGAAAAAATGTGTATAAGATGCATTTTATTTTAATAAAATAAAGTAGCTAGATAATATAATTTTATTATATAATGCAAATCTATATAGCACAAATATAATGTATGAAAATACATATATACATCGATCAAAGCTTTATTTTTGAATATATCTTTCTTCGAAAAAAAATAAAGGCACATCAACCTTATATAAATAATTAATTAGGATAACACATGATAGATTTCGCACATGGACATATTCATATAACCTTCAATTGGTCAACTCTAGCTTTCCTTCAACAATAAATAAATAAATAATACATTTTAACTCAGTTTACCAGGAAATAAAAAATAGGTATTATATATATCCAGTTCCTTCCTCATAAATATAATATAAGATTATCAAAATATTGATTATGCTTTTGTTTCAGTCTTTGGTTAATCAAATGTGTGTTGTATCGACCGTCTGAATAATACACATATAATTACATAATTCAACACTTTCATATTTATTCTCAATCCATGGACACACGTTTTCAATTATCAATCAATGAAAATTGTTACATAATTAGCTAAATTGAATCATAGTATTTAAATTGTCAATCAATCAACACATTCAAATTTTTATAATTAATAATTAATTATATCATCATTCCAAAATTACCACCTCTTGCTCTACTATATATAGTTGCATCTATTTTATCAAATCTTTTATCCATCACACCTCATTCCAAATATTAGCATTCCATAATTAGCCCATGCATCCCAATTTGAAGAAGAACTTACCAAGAAACTTGATGGCCCTGACGTTTTTTGTTTTTTTTTTTTCCAGAATTTTTTGGTGGGAGATATTTTGAGAGGCAGAGTTATGAATGACAAAGTGAGAGGCGGTGTTTTTTCTTGGTTTTTTCTTTTTCTTTTTTTCTAATGTATTTTCCTCCTTTCCCCCCTATTTTTGGAGAAATATCCCAAGTTTGCAATATCATTATGATTGTACTCCAAATTTAATTAATTGAGATTGATTAGTAATTTTTTTTTATCTATTGAGCTATATCATGTAAATATACATTTGTAAATTTGGCATATACTTAAATTTATTATTAATTGTTTAATTCCGCTTTCCTTTTTAATTTTGGTTTCTTGAATATTAATTTTACTCAATAGTACTGCTATCAAGTTATTAATTATCAACTTATCATTTAGTTTAAATAATATTTTAGTTATTGATCATAATTCTATAAGTTTAATTTAAATTTAAGGTTTATTGAAAATTTACACACGTTACTTATTTAAATCAAACATGTGTACATGTATTACACTCAATACATAAATTAAGTTTGGCATATATATTTATAAATATTCATATACATCGTTTTGAATTCATAGGCATGTTAAAAGTATGCTTCAAATTAATTTATTTGAGATATTATTCATTTCAAATTTTGTATAAACACACACAATCCGGCCATTTTCCAAGGGTAAATTAATTAATTTAATTTGATGATTTAAAAAACTTATTCATAATTCTAATAATTATAAACCACATTCCGATCTAATTTACTAAATATTACAAACTCTAAACTATTTAAGAAAGCTTCTACAAATTTTATATATACATTTAAAGGCTTATATTTCGTGTTATAATATAAATCTATTGCTAAATATAGATATTTAGATTTTAGGTACTTTAATTTTATTTATACATATATACATTTGAAATTTTAATTGTATTAAATAAAATTGACAGATAGTGTTTAAATGAGAAAAATATATGTTTTATGAATTTGTATAAAATTGGATTTTTAAATTTTGTACTAAAAAATCATATTAATGTTAAATTTTCTTACATTGTTAAATTTAACATATATGTTCTTAAACGTCGACAAGTCTATGTTTTTTTAGGTTAGGATGGGTAGAGTAGATCTCGAACACTATCCAAGGATATTTAAATAATCAATCAACCAGTTATAAACCAAATGTTACTAATATTAAATCTAATGACGCGTTTCTCTCAAATTAATTAAATATTGATTCAATCAATGTATACTATCTAATATTCAATCAATCAATTAAAATAATTGTTGAAGCTTAATTTATTTAACGTATAATATATGTAAAGAAATTGGTTGCACAATTGCATTACCTTTTTAAATAATTATTGCATCCCATAATTAATCAATCAATAAATTCAAAGAGAGTATCAAATCAATCCGAAAATATCCAAAGTTATCAATTCATGATCATCTATAAATAGTTGAATCTTATCAACTAACTCTTGCATTCAGCAAATTGTATCTTAGAGAATTACTTAGCACTCGAAGATTTATAATTTATTTTTTGTAATACAATACTCTGTTACATTTTTTAATATCACACTGTTGATTTGTTTGTATTTATGAATGATTTTTTGTTATATATTATAAAATAAGCTGTATATAAAGGAATATACTAGCTATGACAATAATGAATGTATATGCTTTTGATTGTAGAATACAGATTGAAGAAGTTGAAAAACCCTAATTGATTTATCTTGCCTCAACTCATCCTCATCATTGACATGTATCCACAAAGGAATTAATGAATTAGTGCATGGCAAAAAGAAAAATCAAATGGTTTGTTTTTTGCACAAATAGTGATGTAGACAAAGGAATTACTCCAAAAGCTTCTATGTACTCATCACCATTATAAATTGAATAATAAAGTATTGAGTTTAATGTTTTAATTTTATCTTAAACACCTCATTTTATGTTGGTAAATGTCTCATAAAAAAACAGAAAACAAAAAAGTGGAATACAACAAAACAAACACAATTAATCTGTAATTTTTGTAAGAAATTTCATAAATTTTGTTTATTTAAATTTTAATCTCAATTATATTAAGACAATTAAGTATGCTTCAATTGTAAGTCTACATTTTCCCAACCAATATATGTTGTATAAATAAAAAAACAACGTAAACCATAATAATGCCCGTTCATTTTGTAACGTAAATATGATAAAAAAAAAAACACTTGCAGAGATTATCGAAGGATTCGACGACAAGAAGGAACACAAAGGAATGTGCAACCCCGATTCTCGCTAAGATTGAATAAGTAGATTGATCGAGAGAATATAAAGATCGACACGATTATGTAGATTTTTATACTCTATTTTGACTTGAAATGTAAATTTTGAGGTATTTTTTTATTATTTTGATATAGTAATATAGTTGTTCCCCTCTCCTTGATATGTAAATTTATTGTAAAAGTTTATTAAATTATAGGCTATGTGTGTATCGTTGAGGCTAAAAAAATAAATATAAAATTGATCATATTCAACCCATGTGGAAAAAAAATCATTCTACAAATGAGTAAAAATTTTCTTCGTTAGATATCATTCCCGAAGAAAGCCAACCATTTCTTTAGTTACAATTTTTTCTTGGGTCAATTGCTATAAAATTCACTACCTTTGAATGTGTTTGCAATTTGAATATAACTTTTAAAATGTTTCAATAATAATTAGCAGCAAAATAAACACCATAAAATAATTAATGGAATAACTTCTTGTTTTTATATATATTAAAATTTATCAAATAATTATGCACGATTGTATCATATTATCATTTTAGAATAAATATGTATTTATATTTAGAATAAATGTCTTCCTTCCTTTTTTTTCTTTTTTTTTTTTGAGAAGAAAATGTCTTCCTTTCATTATGCTAACTACATGGAAATTAATTTGGGATTAATTATTTTGCTAATTAGCTATATTTTGAGAGCTTATAGCAATATATTAGAAAAACATATCATCAACCTTAAGAGTTTCCATGATTTATGATAGACTATGCAATGAACATTATCCTATGATTTAAGTAAATTGTGTATATACTTTTAGTAATAGTATATTCACATGAATTTAATTATCATTTTCATTTGATCTGTAAATTTAATTTGTTCATTCAAGTAAATCATGTATATACTTTAGTAATGATATATACGCTCTCTGTGATATATATATATATATATATATATAATAGAGTTTTGCAACTCAATTTTCCACTCATATGTGAGGATAATTTAGTCTATATCAATATTAAATTAAAATATAATAATTCAACAAATTATTGAAGGTTATAATTTTGATGATTCAACACATGAAACCGTTCAAGCAATTGCCACAGTGCCCCTATTAAAAGATCACAATCAACCTCCCGCTAATTAGGATGCGCAAATAGGGCTGGACATGTGAGACATAGGGTCTTAAGCAAGACATTAAAAAAATAGGCCCTTATAGTGAAAAATTATTAAAAAAATAATCTAAATCAAGAAAAAAAATACAAATTAATATGTTGGCAAGATGACAATATTTTAAAAGAGGCAAATGTTCCTTCATCTAAATGCAATAAGTTTCACAATTTTAGAGACAATAATATTTATCGAGTTTGTGTAATCTTACTGATCAACCATTTTTTCTTTCAATTAATAACGTAGTCAATCCAATAATTTGTGCAAACTAATTGGGCTTCAAATGTCGCTCAAAATTTATACAAAACTTAACTTCAGTATACTATCATTTGCCTATTTCTTTAACTTTTTCACTTTGATAATAAATCTAAAATTTGTTTCATATTCATTAAATTTCTCAAAGTTTTCTAGAAATGAAAATTATGCTTGATCGACTATGTAGAGAAACTATCACTATGTGAATGATTCTTTTTTATATTTAATTTTTTGGGTCACATCTATACATGCCTATTAAAAAAAGAGCCTCCAAAATTTTGGGATCCTATAAGCACAAACATGTTGAGCCTACCATCAGGACCGAGCCTGTGTGCAAATCATCTCCTAATTTCTATTTGTAGTTTGTTTACTTATTTACCAAAATCAAGTGTAATAGTTTTTACTAATTAAACGGTGAGTATGAACAGCCACAATCTAGGCTACCCAATTAATCCTCCAAATGTCATCTTTAATTATAAATTTGAATTTCACATATTTTTTCATTCTTGATGTTGGTGTCTCTTATATAGAAGTGCAATGAGTAAACTTTAATCTACACCACTTTGCCCTCATAATGTATTATATTTTGAAATACAGTATGTGAGAAACACATTTAACTATCTACTTTTTTGCTTGCAAATTTGTGTAGACACGGAGATTACTCCATTTTTTGTAGCTTGCTCTGCTTCGAACTTTCCTACATTATGAAATAAAAATAAAAGTAATTCAAAAGGTTTGCATAAATCTTAAATATCTGGTACCCTTAATTTTATAATTTTTTTTTTCAATGTATGCCCGCTTGAAAGTTGGTGTAACATAATTATTAGATTTTTATGGCATAGAATTATAGGTGATTTAAATTTATCTTATTCATTTTTGTAAGCATCTCAGCATGTTGTTTCCCAACTACGAAAACATAAGCCTTATAGGACGCATAAATATGACCAATAACTACTATTGTAAGGGCCAAGGAGAAGACGGGGAGGAGACGTAATATTTTTTTTTTCGAAAAATCAAGAAAGATAATGGATGGGGCGATTCTTAAAGATTTCCAATATTTTTTTGGTCAATTGGAATTGTTCTTTGTAATTATATTTCAATTGTTCTTCATAACATGTTATAATTAACGATTCATAATTTTAGCCCATTATAATCATTTTAGATGAGCCAGTAAGTTATGTTTTACAGTATTGATATTTTTCTGTAGTTGGTTGCTCATATATTTTATGTGCTTTAGATTGATATTTAGGTCATCAATCTTCCCCGATTCTATCATGGGTTATACTAATTTTATGCCCTCTCCTGATCTGCAATTATATTGACGTCTTTGTAAGGACAAAACAGTAATGGTTCAAAATCATAGTATAGGTTCGTGAGTTGATTTGATTTGTTGTTGTTAAGAATCCATCGGTCACCACTTATCCAAAATTTGAATATTGACTCATTTTTATTGTTGATATATTTAGGCACATGTGCAAGATTCAACTGTTTGCTGTTAGTTAATTTTATGTTAGTATTTATGAGGTTTTCAGAAGTGCCAATTGGATTTATAAAATAAAATATTTCATCTTGACGATTGATTATTTTATAATTAATTAATTGAATAATTTTAAATATAATATTTTTAATTATAAAATATACTATACATCTCACCCGTACATTGCACGGGAGAATTGCTAGTGAGTACTTATAATATAACTAACGGACACTTTGAATGGAAACCATTCAAATTTTTTTTTTATTTAATTCTAATACTAATCATGGTGTAAATAAAGGGACATGAGTTTTTAATGAGAAAAAAAGATAAAAGAGATTAGTTCATATAAAACAAAATAAGAAAGAATTGAAATTTAATATATATATATATATATATATATATATTCTAATTAATATACTTCTTATGGTATGCATTAAATTCTCTGTTACATTTTATGCAACACTCCATACAGACACTACACAATTAAAGTTATTAATTTTCCACAAAATGTCACTTATGATTCTATTTGCTTTCAAATGGGCTTATAATCAGTCCATATTAAACAAAATAAGAAAAAAATAAAATTTAAAACAATATATATATATACACACACATATATATAATTTTAATTAATATACTTCTTATGGTGTGCGTGAAATTCTTTGTTACATTTTATGCAACACTCCATACAGACATTACACAATTAAAGTTATTAATTTTCCCCAAAGTGTCACTTATGATTCTATCTTCTTTCAAAGGGACTTATAATTATTGAGAACTTTTAATGGCAGACACAAAAATTGAAAAAAAAAAAGAACACCCAAGAAATAAAAGTGATAGAAGGGTAGAAATATATAATAATAATAATAAATTATATTATTATTATTATTATAAGAAATCTATTTATTTGAATTTAATTATGTGTGGCCGCATAAAATATATAAAATAAAGAAATTATTCAAATTTCTCTATGAAAAATAACAAATTCAGTTTAAAATCATAAAACCATTTTAAACGTATTCAGAATATATTCAAAAATTACAAATAAATTGTGATATATGTAAACTATTATTTGATGAATTTATAATTATTTCTTTTTATATATTGATACTATTACAACCAATATTTTAATTATCATTAAACTTTAAATTTTAAATGTGTAAACCGATTTCCATACATTGTACGGGAGTTATACTAGTTGTGCTTTTAAAAAAATGTCGCAGCATATAAATATGGTAGAATATATTTAGTTTATATGAGTGAGTGAATGTTGAGACGAAATCGGGGCCCAAACCTGTTGGATCTCTAATTATAAGTCATTTCATTTTACTGGGCTTTATTTATTTTTTGTCTCACAAATCGGAAAAACCCTTCTTAAATCCCAATTACAAATCCTTGCCACCATAAATCGGCGAAATCTTCGCCGTCCGACAAACCCCTTCCTCTTCGAGTTTGTATGTTTTTTCCTTCATAAACCGTCCAACTTTTTCTTCAAGTAGAAGCAGCCATGGGCAAAACGAAGAATATGAAGGGCGGCGGCGAAACTCAGCAATCTCCTTCCACCGTTTTCGTTGCGAATTTGCCCTTCTCATTCACTAATGCTCAGGTATACTTCTCACACATTGATTGTCTGCTTTGTATGTGTGGTGCTAAATTCTTATCTGTTGTGTGGGGGAAAAAATGTGCATGTATTTGTTATTTTTGTAGCAGATAGTCTTTACTGTGTAGAGATTAATGCTCGTGCTTTGATGTCTGGATATTTTAGCTGGAAGAAGCGTTCAGTGATGTCGGACCGATACGACGGTGCTTCATGGTTATGAAGAAGGGTATGCCACTCAGAGCTGTTATTTCAAGAAATGGCATATTATGCACCGGATTTATCTTTAAAAAACTTCCCAAAATAACTGGTTTCTCGATTGCTGATGAGAATACAGGAGAATTTGATACATATAATTTATTGAAAGCTTATTTGGAGTTTATGTTAGTCGACTTATTTCTTGAGGCTAGCTTTTACCATATTTGTTTTAAATTTCTACTTCTTTTTGCTATTTATTCATATGATAGGGTCCACCGAACACCGAGGCTTTGGCTATGTTCAATTGTAAGTCGCTTTTGGATTTTTGAGTCATTGTTTTGATTTAATTGGCACGGCGAGGCTAATACTGGATTTTTATAATTTGAATACAGTGCTGTTGTTGAAGATGCTAATCGTGCCATTGAGCTGAAGAATGGTTCAACTGTTGGAGGTAGAAAGATTGTGGCTAAACAAGCTACACATCGTGCTACACTTGAGCAACGCCGAGCGAAAGGGAATCAAGGTCTTGTGAGTATGTTATTGTACTAGGTGCTCTTTTATGTAGATTTTTCCACTGTCTAGAGCTTAATTAAATTCATTTTCGGAGTTACTGCTTTATTTTTCCTTTGGACTTCTCATATAATGTGCTCATATTGGAAAAGTAATGACAATGTTTCAATCTTTTGACTTTTATCTCTGTTTAGATCAATCTGAGGATGGTGACCAAACAAAGAATGACAAAGCTGTTGAAATTGCATTGGCAGACAAAGCTATTGAAAGTGCATTGGCAGACAAAGCTGTTGAAACTGTAGTGACAGACAAACCTGTCATGACTTCAAATGTTAAAGGAAAAGGTTATTGCTTCTGGATGGCTCAGATTAGGGGTTGCTTGAAAATTTTAGGAGAATGGGTACGGGTACGGGGTATGATGGTGGTGAAGAATAGGAATGGGTTTCTTACCCCCCACTTGTTGGGGGTTGTTGTGTTCCCAGTTTTAGGGAATGAAAGTGATTGTGGGGGAATCATTACCCCGCCACGCAAAGCAACTACCATAATTCATTCAATTTCCCCATCTCCCAGACCCCCCATACCAAGCATCCCTTTACATGCTCATACATTAAAATTCCTGTTATGATTTCATCACTATCAATTTTATAATGATTAGGTGATGTAAAGAAGAAAAGAGAAGGGAAGGCTGTTTCCACGGCAACCCCCAGCGAAGGAAGTATCTCTGAAAAACAAAGGTGCAGTTTCAAGTATAAGATTTTTCATTGATGTACTTATATTTGCTAAACATTGTGGTTGAGAAATCCCAGATGCAATCAGTTGTATTGAAGTTTCATGTTATTTCTAGATTAACCTCTTCTCGGGCTTTCAGTTCACGGATGTTGATAATTGATCGATCATAGTACTTTATTTGCCAAGTAAAAGTTTGTTTGAATGGGACTATCAACACTTAAAGTTTGTATGCTGAATGTATTAAGAATCATAAAGTAGATTGCATGTTTAATGGAACAGGTAATGTGAATTTCTAATAGGTTCTCTATGTAGGTTTTTGAGCAACTGTTGACAAATAATACAATTGAATGGCTTTTTGTTTTTCTATTATAGTGCTCTATCCATTAAGGGCTCATTCTCTCTTGCTATGTAATCAAATTTATAACCTAAATTTTATCTAATATTGTGAAATGGTGAATGGGTGGTCTTGTTACTTGAAGGCCCTTAGGCTTTTTCTTGCAAATATATAAATTTTGATAAAATTTGTAACCATGAGGGTGAATTTTAATATTGTGAAATGGTGAATGGGTGGTCTTGTTACTTGAAGGCCGTTATACTGTTTAACGAGTATCTAGTTGCGTATCACAACTCATGCGAGAGATTTGTAAGTTGAGAACCGTGATTTTGTTGCAAAATCTGGATACCGCTACTTTTTTTATTTGATTTATTAAACATCCTTATTTTCTCTTCAAATACTAAGTCACGATCTTTTGTATCCCCAAGTTCGATTCTCTTTCATATAATGATTGAATATTTATCATCCCCAAGTGTGATTTCTTCTTATGGCTATTATCTTTTTGATGTTGATGAAAATTGGTTTCAACTTTCATTTTATTATCTTCAATTTAATAAAGTTGTAATAAACTAACCATTTGAAATAGCACATGCAAATAGTCTACTTGATTACTTGTTGTGGTCTAACTTAAAAATAATGTTAAACAGGGTTGCTAAAACCGTTATATTTGGTAGTCTTCTTAATGATGATATGGCTGAGGAAGTTCATCGTCTAGCAAGAAAGGTTGGGACTGTATGCTCTGTCACTTACCCTCTTCCAGCAGGAGAACTTCAATTTCATGGTAAGAAGAAATTTAAAGAATTTTTCCTGTACATTAACTTGTCTGCCCCAACAACTATTTGTTACAGCACATTCAATCAATTCATGAGGCATATGATAGACTTAAGGATCTCTCCTCATTTTATTTTTCGTCCTTATAAGCAAAGGTCTCCCGTATAAAGCTTTAGTTAAGATTCTGAAGCCCACCCCTGCTACCCGAACTTGTTCGGTGGAGTTGTTATCCCCCTTGGGCTTGTCCAAGGTTTATACTGTACAAACACTTGTACAGTTTTATTGCTTTATAATACACTTTTTTTACCCATAACAAAATCAATTATCTCTTGTTGGAACACTTTAGCATTACTTTGTATATGCTGTTTCATATCCTACTTTGACTCTTAAGTTCTTCAGGTTTTGAGTGCATCTATTTGGTATTGGTGTGGTAACATGTGATGGTTTATATGAACTTTTCAGGGCTAACTCAAGATGGATGCAGAATGAATGCTTCCTCTGTGCTTTACACAAGTGTAAAATCAGCTCGTGAGTGTGTTGCTGCACTACACCAGAAAGAGATACAAGGGAGATCTGTTTGGGCACGCCAGCTTGGTGGAGAGGTAGAGATACATTTTATTCTTGTGATTTTCCTGTTCCATGTGGCCAAAGATCTCTTGTGAAAAGAAACACTGATATGGACTCTTTGTTGCACTTCTTATGTTTATGTTAACTAGTCTCAAATCTTTGCATCTTTGTTGCGTAAAACAAGTCTTTGGCTGTAGGAGGTAGTTGGTGGAGGTTATGTTTGTTTTGTCAATATTCAACATGGCGGTTTAATCCTAGACAAGTTTAACAAAAAAAAAGAAAAGAAAAGAGTGTGGACTGTGTTTGTTGGGCTGAGACTATGGCTCATTCCATTGTTCAATACGAGCAATTTAAGGCCCATCTTGTGTTAGTTTCTCTGGACTTCCTAAACATCAAATGTTCTTTGGGTGGCCAACCAATCTGAATTCTTTTGGCCCACCTCAATAGACCGATAAACTAAATATGAAAGATTTGCACTCGGCAACAACCCAAGAAAATATTCATCACTTTCAATTTCATTTTCGACAATATTTGGACTTTCTTGTGTTGATTATGTGATGTTGAACATGACAAGAAAATATTAAGAAGTAACATAGCTTTATTGTTTCAAGTTTTGCAACTTTTTCTCATAGTAGTCCAAATTGTAACACTAAGCAAACAGGTCTCCTGATTGCATATTGGTTTTTCTGTTTGTCTGGATGACTTGAATTAGATCAAACTGTCTAGATATTATTTTATTGAGTGGGACAAGGTTGTTCAAAATCTGCTTATGCAAAAAAGTCAATCATAATCAGGTTGAGCAAATTCAAATTATGCTCTTAGCTCAAACTGACCTGATTGCCTCCTGAATGTTACTTTTCATGGCGGTTTTCTTTTCTTTTTTCTTTTCTTACCTTTCGTCCACATGTGCTGTTCCATTTTCTTAGCTTAAGCTCCATTTTTTGTAGCCTGCATATTTATAGCTGTTGCCTACACTTATTGCTTCAATTCCTATTACGACAAGTATATGTTATTCCTTCTGAAGTTCTTTTGTTAGTTATCATGAATTTTCACCAATTAACGTTTGACTATTGAATGTGCTGTCCCAGGGCTCTAAAATTCAGAAGTGGAAGCTTATATTGAGAAATCTTCCATTCAAGGTTCTTTTCATTTACATAGAGATTTTGATTTTAAGTTTGATGCTATGCTTGCATTATCTTTACACTTTTGGAAGACCTTTACTGGTGATTTTGATCTAAGCGGACTAGTTTCCTTATCTTCAGTCTTGTTCACTGTTATTGATTTGCAGGCTAACGTGGCTGAGATTAGAGATACATTTTCTGTTGTAGGATTTGTATGGGATGTATTTATTCCTCAAAATCCTGAGACTGGGTAGGCCCATGAACATTTGCATCTCTTTTTTTACCTATTCTTCCCTTGATCTGCATTTACTGTTGTATTTATTCTTTGCTCCTATTTCCCTTTTACAGGTTATCCAAAGGATTTGCATTTGTTAAATTCACATCAAAGCAAGATGCAGAAAATGTATGTTTTACTGGAAAGAAATTGATTTGAAATTTCCTATTTGATAATATGGTCAACTAGCCCAGGAAATAGCTTGTTTTCTATTTCTATTCTGGATAAAGAAACTAAAATAGAGAAAGGGGGGAAGTTAGAGATTGGTGATTGAGAGTACCGAACTTGCCTAAATATCTGAGGTTACCTTTGTATAATGAATAAATACTGATGCAGAGACATCTTGATCAAGGGTGTCTTTGTTATATGCCTGGTGCTATTATTCCTGAAAAGTTTTCTTGTTAATTTTGATAGAAAAGATAGTCTGGTGCTTGAGGGCCTGGGGCCATAAAAACACGATAACATTTCATCTCTATGAATTTGGGATCAATAAGAAATGAGCTCTTGCCCATCCTTCTGGAGTATAACTCTTATTCTATTAATAGCTCATAGACCGTCTGTTAGGGACATTTTCCCAGACATAACTGCTGTCTGCATTTCTGTTGTCCATGGGTCGACTCATTATTAATTCTGATCATTAATCTTTATAAGGACATGGTTGGTATCTTCAATTTTACTTGTGCAGGCCATCCAGAACTTGAATGGGAAAAAAATTGGTAAAAGAACGATTGCTGTTGATTGGGCTGTTCCAAAAAAGATCTATGCAGTTGGCAATAATTCTGCTGTTGCCACAGGAGATGGTATTCTTCATTTTCCTCATTGGAGTCTACTTAGCACTCACATGATTTCTTTCTTCATTTTTTCCCTCTTTTTTATTTTATTTTATTTTTAAAAAAAACTGCATACTCGCGTTCCATGAGTTTTTATTTGAGCAGATCTTTATTCTCTAATCCATCTTATCAGCAACTGAGCTTTGTGTGTGTTTATAGTCCACACTGTATGGTATCATGTCAAATATTTCACCAGCTTGTTTTACTGTTTGTAATTCAGATTGGCTTGAAATATACTGAATATTATTTCTTATGGCATTGGATACTAAGTTAACACAAAAACAATCTTCATCGTGGTTTTTACAGGGCAGGGGAAAGATGATGGAAGCGGTAGTGAATCAGAGGACAATGATGTGGATGGTGATACTTCTGCAGATGAGTCAGATTCCCGTGACAAGGATGACAATATAAGTGAAATTGATTTTGAAGAAGAGGCAGAGATTACAAAAAATGTACTTCAGAACATTATTTCATCATCTTCTGAAAATGTTGCTGGGGACAATGATTCAGGATTGTCTAAAGGAAACATTGATAAATCGACGCCAGTTGAAAAGAAGTCATCTGATGCATTGAGCACCCATGTTGCCGCCACTGTGAATGGTACCGGAGAAAAACCTAAAAGTACAAAGTCAACTCAAGGAGAAGACGAGTTGCAGCGAACACTTTTCATTAGCAATCTTCCCTTTGAGATCACTGTCGAGGAAGTGAAACAACGGTTTTCTGCATTTGGTGGAGTGGAGTCTTTTATGCCAGTTCTTCATCAAGTGACGAAGTACGGATGTTGCCTTTTCTTGGATGGTTTGACATTCTTTAGATATAATATTGGTTTATGCGAGCATAATGTTTTCTGCAGGCGCCCGCGAGGAACAGGATTTCTCAAGTTTACAACTACAGATTCTGTCAATGCTGCACTTTCAGCAGCTAACACAGTTGCTGGTCAGGGCATCTTAATTAAAGGCCGGCCAGTGAAAGTGCTGAAGGCTTTGGACAAGACAACAGCTCATGATAAGGCAGTGGAGAAGGCCAAGAAAGAGGATACTGACCTCCGCAATGTATACCTGTCTAAGGTTGCTCTCAAAATTCTTCTCATTTTCTAACTATCATCCACTTATTAACATTTGACCTGCTGATAGAGAACATAAAAAGGCATATACAGTTTCTCATTTGTGCTGAAATATAATTTTAACACCGAGATTTATGTTTGGTCATCTCTTGACAGGAAGGTCTTATAATGGAAGGGATGCCTGCTGCAATAGGAGTTTCTGCAAGCGATATGTCAAAAAGAAAGAAGTAAGTGTTGGGAGCTCTTCTATAAATATGTTAAGATGAGAATTTGAAAACACGGTGTTTTGTAGGATTGCATGAAAAGATGTCATAAAAGAATAATGCTCACACTGTTACCAACTGTGGTTTTGACTGGAATATTAAGTTCTACCCTACTTAATAAACTCTGGAAATTCAAGTATATCTGATCCAAAAAACCAGCAGTGCCTTCCCTGTTAATCGTTGCTATCTGTATTGTATGCTGTGCTAGTTGAAATGCATTTCCGTGCCATTATGTTACATGCTTATATGGTGCAGGCTCAAATCCCGGTTATAAATCTAGGTTATCTGAGTTGGTCACTGATTCAGATATAAGGAAATACGGTGGATGGAGGAAAGCTGAATAACTTGCTCTTGTTAATAGTTTTCAGGTAGTGTGAGTCCTTTTCTTAAATTCCTAGATATAAGGGTAGCCATTCTGCAAAAACCCAATTACCCAAGCAGACTGCTAGTTCTTTCTCAAAAAAAAAAAAAAAAAAAAACAGAAAAGTAAAATAAAAGAGAATGCTAGTTCTACAATCATTTGGATGTGGACAGCTTAATAGAGCAAGCATCGTTGATTCATACTGACAGAACTTAGAGGTCCAAATAACAATGGATGTAGAGGGTCAAAAGGAATTGCAGAAACATAACCTGCTGAAGTCCTTATTGAGCAGGAACTCAAGGTACTTGAAGCACCAACAATGTCCTAAAGGGGTGGGGTTGCCGGGGTGACCATAAATAAAAGATGCGGATAAATATGCAGGTCTCTGGTCTAAGAGACAAATAAGACATCTCTTCTTTATCAATATATATCCACTTTACTTGGCTGTAAATTCCTTTAGTTACTCCTTATAGTGAATAAGCTCTGTGCTTTCATGCGCCATATATCAATGATAAGTGTCATGGATGGAGTTGCATATGCATCTTCTGTTAGTTCATTTTTGGGTGTGCTTTGTATTTATCATATGTATGACAAGTATGACAATTCTGCTGCTGTCACATATTGTAGATTGCACGAAGATAAGATGGCTAAGCTTCAATCCCCAAACTTCCGCATATCAAAGACAAGGCTGATTGCGTATAATGTGCCAAAGACCATGAATGAAAAAGAGCTTAAAAAGATTTTTATAGATGCAGTCACTTCTCGTGCAACAAAACAAAAGCCCTCAATTCGGCAGGTTGAATATGTTATTAGTAACTAGTTTTCCTATGCTAAAGCATTTGTTTCTGATACTAAGTTGTTTATTTGATCGGTCAATTTATTTATGTAATTTTTTTGCAAGTGAAGATAAAGATCTTGAAGGATTCAAAAAATAGGAAAGAAGGTGAAAAAAGTCGACCGCGTGGGGTGGCTTTCTTAGAGTTCACAGAGCATCAACATGCGCTCGTGGCCCTGAGAGTTCTTAATAATAACCCTGGTCAGTGTTCCTTCTTGCTATTATATTACCAATTACAATATTGAACTCTGTTATTGGAGATGGTAAAAATTTGCTACGTTCCTAGTGAAGTTCTGGCGCGAGCAACATAACAATATCTTGCAACAGAACGCCAGAACTTTTGCAATATGTCTCAATAAGAAAAAAATATTAATGCAGCGTCTGATGGCTTATAGATATGTTTGGCACCGAACATCGCCCCATTGTGGAGTTTGCACTAGATAATGTGCAGAAGCTGAAGCTTCGGGCTGAAAAGCTTCAAGCGCAGCAGCAGCAGGAGCAGGGTCTACACAATGCTAGAGAGAATTTTCCGCAAAATGATCATTCGAACACAGTGGGTTCCTTTGCAGACTCCAAGTCAAGAAAGCGCAACTCTAGAGATGGAGATTCCTCATTCATGAAGACTTCCTATAATAAAAAATGGGAATCGGAGAACAAACACAGCGAAGGAACGGGCGTTGAAGAAGGAAACAAAAGGCAGAAGGGTTCACAAAGAGGTACAAAGAACAATTTTTCGTCAGAGAAAAATCTGAAGAATTCCAAGGTACAAGTCTCGGATCAACGGAAAGGAAAAAATGCAGGTGATCAGGAGATTCGAGGTACAACCAATACTGTCAATAAGAAAGAAAGAACAGAAACCGGCATGCAAAGAAAAGGGATGCTTCGCGATCAACCTGAACGAGCATCGGGAGTCATGCAAAGAAAAGGAATGCTTCGTGATCAACCTGAACAAGCAACGGAAGGCAATGATGGTTTGAGGAACAGGAAACGGAGGAGAGCAAGTGACCCGGTGGGGCGTGATGTAACGGATAAACTCGATATGCTGATTGAACAATACAAATCCAAATTTAGTGGAGGAAGTTCTGCTCAACCTGATGCCAAGAAGCAAGGCTCCAAGCATCTTAAAAGATGGTTTGAATCATAACTTCGTCTTTAGTCATTTTTAGCTGTATGCTTATGTTTATTTCCTTGATATAGTTTCTCATCAAGTTGATAAAATTTTGATTTAAATGCACTTTGTTGTAATATGAGAAAAAATGGTTAAACTCCGCAATGTGGATTTGGTGTATCGACAGTCGAAATGCAGATATTGGAGCTGAGAAATTGTTTCCAATTTTATATATGTATGTCGAGTTTGTATAAATTTGTGCATTTTGTTTTGTGTGATGCATTGGAAATAAACAATCGTGGAAAGGAAAGAAAAAATAATCATTCTCTCAAATGTATTCTCGTTTTTCTTTTCTCATGTATTAAGAAAATGTATTTGAAAATATTAAATTAACACAAAATTCTATCAGCGCTCTTATATGTTCGTCCAAAATAAATGATTTTAATTTTAAAAGAAAAAAACTTTTATACAGGGCTATATATTAAGGGATGATTTTTTTCAATGAATCTTTAACAAGGAAAATGAAGAATTTATTTAATGGATTGAGGGTTATGCTATTTGTGGCAATATTTACTTTTATCTGTAGTTTATGCTAGACAGATGGAATCATAATTCATAATTGTTGAGATACGTACACTCAATTATTCTTTCCCCCCAAGTTTTCTTTGCATGTAATTCAATCCATACATAATAAATGTACGTACTGTAATTCCATTTCAATTTTTGAGGTTGTTTTATGTCCTGGAGGGGATGATGTGGCATGCTCTTCTGCAGTGCCGTGATGGGTCCTCTTCCTCTACAATTTCTATTATAGCCACTCTCGATCCCCCCTATATATATATATATATATGTTAATATGTATATGTGATAGTGGCACCAGTGCTTATCCCATTTGGCTTTTTTTTTTTCTTTTTCTGGTAGGGTAGTTCTTATCTCAAATCTCAATGATGGAAGGTGGATTGGATTGGTTTCAAAGAAATGAATAGTCAGAATCTGAAATATTAAGGTTCAAGACACATGCAACTCTAAGAAAAAAAAAGGGTTTTGAGGCACATGGAAACATGCTATGTTTCATTAGTTTTGTCTAGCATTTTCCTCCTAGTTATAAGTTGAGTCTAGAGTTATGATCAAAATGTGGAGAATTCTAATGTAAATTGTAAAATACCTAACAATATGTATTTTATATTCCTTCAGTTGTGTTGGTGTAGATGGAAATAAATGGGAGTTTTGTAGGCAAAGTACGCAGTATTTAATGAGAGGCGCGAGGCGACTGCACTTGAGTATAACAGTAGATGTTGTTGCGGTGCAAGAGAGA
The DNA here is from genome assembly GCA_026008535.1 of Perilla frutescens. Taxonomy (NCBI): domain Eukaryota; kingdom Viridiplantae; phylum Streptophyta; class Magnoliopsida; order Lamiales; family Lamiaceae; genus Perilla; species Perilla frutescens. Next base: position 32,310,894 of record BRKX01000012.1, read on the forward strand.
GAGAGAGAGAGAGAGAGAGAGAGAGAGAGAGAATGATAGATGTCACGGATTTGGAATTAATTATTTGCAGAGTTACGTAAACCGACATTCTAGTTTAGCCAGTGTGGACAAAAAGTGTTAGATGTGGGACTACCACTGCTCAGGGCCATTCCTTCTATATCCAATTGCTCTCTCTCTCTCTCTCTCTCTCTCTCTCTCTCTCTCTCGTATTTATAGCTGTATTAATCTAGCTTGCGTGGGATCTCTCTCATCTCATGAAATGCTTCATGTAGAAATCAATACGATCCAAATTAATAATAAATAGATAAATAAATAAAATAAAATGTGAATATTAATGAGATATAATGAAAATTTCTTTTTTATTTCTTCAGTTATTTTATTCAATTTCTTAATTCATAACGACTACGTACATACCTAGTGTTCTTTGGAAAACCCACCATTTTTTAAAAAAAAAAAGAGCTTAATTTTTGAATAATTGGGAACTTGACTATTATTTGTCAATTAAGATGAGAGATTGGTTGCAACTAACATGTGACAACTAAAATAATTTGATAGCTCGATTATTTATGTGACTACATAACATGGATTAATGGCAACTAACATATCTAGTCCATAAAAAATAATTCGAGATTACAGCAATGTGGGGGTGGGTGGGTGGGTAGGGTAGGGGTCCTCAAGAATTATGGATTAGGAAGATGATCTACGTCACATGTTCTATCATTCAAATTCTAATTAATAATCAATAATTAATAAAGAAAGCAAAGTTTCCTAAAAAAATAATAAAGAAAGAAAGAAAGCAAAGTTTCTTCACGGTTTATCATTTTGATCCACGTGGCATTTTGTTTTATCAATCAACTGGAAATGGATGACCGACAAAGATGATGCTATTATAATTTGCTAATCTTTATCTTAACGTGTAAACAATCTATATTGACCCTTGTTTTTTCTCCTTTCTTATTTTTTTTTATATTAATTAAAAATTAAATAGAGTTATGTACCTTTAGCTGACTGTCTTAATAGTCTTATGTACTTGGAAAACTAAAAAAAACTTGTATATTAATTCGAACTTCTTGATTGAACAACAAATAACGTAGTTCAAGAATACTACCGTGGTCTATTATTGAAGCTGAAATAATTTATTTGAGCAACTTATCTCCACATTATCTGTGATATTCAATCAAATTAATCAAATATAGATATGTGGTCATATGCCAAATAAATTTTATGTTAATATAATGTATAGAAAAAGTTTAGTGCCGCTACAAAATAATTATGAAAAAACTTATTATTATTATTATTATTATTATTATAAGTTTTTTTTTATAAATGTTGCTTTCCTCAATCAATATGTGATGTATAATAATTCAATTGAATGTTAAGTCTACTAAAATGCTATAATTTTCTATTTTAACTTAGTGCAGATTTATTATTTATACTGTTCAATTATTTATGTTAAGAGGGATGTCAATGATTCGAATAAAAGATAAAATCATAAGGCCCACAACCTTATTTTCTTGTTCTACTATTAAGACACAAAAAAAAAATAAAAAAAAATAAAGTGATGAGTATATATTTATAGGGCAGGTCTAGCGTGCACTAAGTGCATATCAGACGATCAACGTGCATTGATTAAAAAATCTGTCAAAATCAGTATCAATCGTAACACTAAAAAGTATCACTTGTATCACTAAAAAGTATCGATCAGAAAAAAAAAATAAAGAAAAAAATTGTCAAAATCAGTATCAATCGTGAGACTAAAAACTATCACTCGAAATTCAAAAAGTATCACTTATATCTATAAAAAGTATCATCTATTTTGATATTTTTTTTGGTCAACACTTTGATTGAATCAACACGGATTGACCGTTTGATGTACATACGGTGAGTCTCCTTTTTTCTTGAAGTTTACATTTTGTTTTCCGACTGTGAAACTCAAATTAAATAGACATATTGTGTATGGTCGACGGATGGACTGGAGGATTTCAACAATTAAATACGTCCATCTTAATTTCCCCAATTAAAAAAAAAACTTGTTACAGAATTTTGTTTTGTATACCAACAATATTACCCTATAAATATTGAATGCACAATAAATGCACATTTAAGTAAGTATCTATGATATTTACTGTTAAGAAATAACTCAAATAAGTCCCGTATGTGTGTGGTAAAATCTTTGCAATTCAGACAATAATGCCCCATAATTCATCAGGAGAGAGAGGATAATTTAGAAAGAAAAAATAAAGAAATAGAAACATCTCTTTTTTATTTCCACCTTACCAAAGTAAAAAAGTGTTAAAGCTTCTCTCACATTAACAATTTAACATGTCTGGATTTTCTTTAAATTCCCCAATTTCAAAGTAATTAACTTGTCCTATATAAATATTAATATTAATCCTAAAATTTTTCGCCTCAATTAATCCTATATTGATTAATGTGTATGCACACACATGTCCCCCTCGTGTTATAAACTTTAAACTACAAATTCCTGAAGAAAGAGAAAATTAGCAAACAACATTTGCGACTTCAGAGGGAAATTACTAAACTAATAATTCAAAAAAATAAAATAAAAATTAGTAAACCAATAAATCAAAGACAAAATGACACCAAAAGGGCAAAAGAAAAAAAGAAAAAAAGAAGAAAAAAAGAAAAAAAGAAAAAGGAATTGAGTGGGAGCGTGGGACACATTGAGCTTGACAAGTTGACATGAATGCAAGTGAAGAGACTGGTATCGGTTGTATGTATATGTATCCCAGAGAGAGAGAGAGAGAGAGAGAGAGAGAGAGAGAGAGAGAGAGGAGGAGGGGGAGAGATTCACACATTTTATTAATAGTTAAACTTAATGTCGAAAACGTTGTCTTTATTAATGCTACAGTTAATGTCTGAAATTGTTTATAGCCTTGATGGCTTGTGAGTTGTGTCAGTGAATCTTCACAGTCTCACGTTGCCATTCAATTCAATTTGCTCTCTGTTTTTCCAGAAACAAGAAAAGCAAAAAATGGAAGCTGTTTCAAAGTGTTTTTTGCTGTTTTTATTGTTAAATTCATTTCTTCAGTTCGCACACTGCACCGTTACCTACGACAGAAAAGCCCTCGCCATCAATGGCCGAAGAAGAATTCTTTTTTCTGGCTCCATTCATTACCCAAGAAGCTCCCCCGATGTAAGAAATCACCTTTTTTCTTTGTGAATGCGTGTGTGTGCGCGCCCGCGCTTGAGTGTTAAAGCTGAAGATTTCACAATGCAGATGTGGGAGGGGCTAATTCAGAAGGCTAAAGATGGAGGGTTGGATGCTATAGACACTTATGTATTCTGGAACCTTCATGAACCATCGCCTGGAAATGTAACGTTTCTTGTTTTTCTCTTACATTGTGTGAAGTTATGGTGAGATTTCTATCCTTAGACTTGGGACTGATGTTGTCTATTTTCTTGTTTTTTAGTACAATTTTGAAGGAAGAAATGATTTAGTTGGGTTTGTAAAGTTGGTCCAGAAAGCAGGGCTCTACCTACATCTTCGTATTGGGCCTTATGTTTGTGCAGAATGGAATTTCGGGTACTTGACTTTTTCATGAATGAAGTGCTAAAATGTTTGCAGTTGCTTTGCTCATTACTGTGTTTTGTGTTTTTGGTTGCAGAGGTTTCCCTGTTTGGTTGAAGTATGTTCCAGGCATTACCTTCAGAACTGACAATGAACCTTTCAAGGTGAGAGAGAGAGAGAGAGAGAGAGAGAGAGAGAGAGAGAGAGAGAGAGAGAGAGAGAGTTGATGTGTTGAAAGAAGATCTTTTGTCTCATGGTAGCCTATTTATGTAGATGTGAAGTAACAACTGTTTAAATTTGTGTGATTTACGGTCTTGACGTAAGTATTCAACTTGTAAAATAATTTTTTCATGTTGAGCGTTACAGATGGCAATGCAAAGATTTACTGAGAAAATTGTGCAAATGATGAAGGCTGAGAGGTTGTTTGAATCTCAAGGTGGCCCAATTATTCTCTCCCAGGCATGTTTTCATCATTCTTCGTCATTCAATTTCGTTTGTATTGTTCGATTATTCCAAATTCCCAATCCAAAACGCCTATATATACTCAAATATGCTTGTTATTAATGTAGATTGAAAATGAATATGGTTTAGATAGCAAGAACTTTGGTGCAGCTGGTCACTCTTACATGTCATGGGCTGCAAAGATGGCTGTCGGCTTAGACACTGGAGTGCCGTGGGTTATGTGTAAGGAAGATGACGCCCCAGATCCAGTGGTAACACATTTTTATATCGAACTTGAGCATTCTTTTATCCTCCTATTTGCTTGCATAGTGATCATTCTTTAAGTTCTTGGAGCTTAACTTTTGTCAGTGGTTTTGCAAGTTTTAGCAGTTTAGTTCTTTGGTTAATGAAATTCCATAACATTTATTGACAGATTAACACGTGCAATGGTTTTTATTGTGATTATTTCTCCCCAAACAAACCTTACAAGCCAACTATTTGGACTGAGGCTTGGACTGGCTGGTACCTTCATCGTCCACCACTCCTTTTCCGTTTGACAGAGAAGTCTGTATAATGATTCTTATTGTTGTTTTTTTCTCAAGGTTTGAAGAATTTGGTGGGCCAATTCATCATCGCCCCGTTGAAGATTTGGCATTTGCTGTGGCTAGATTCATCCAGAAAGGAGGCTCCTTTGTGAACTACTATATGGTAATGAAATTCCTCGGTAATTCTTGTCTATCTGCATGAGTATCAGCTGAAGAATCAAGAATTATTAGCTCTTTAGCAATTCTTATTCTTCATATTAATGTATCACTCATAACAAAATTTAAGAAACATTTTCATCCACGTGATCTGTAAAACATGCTATTAGTCTGGGCACAGATGCAGAGGATTAATTCCTTACTACATAGTTGGAAATATTGAGGTTAAGTTTGCTGCCAAACATGGTTAAATGGGATATTGCATCAGTTTCACTTTTTTTTAAACCTTTTGTAACCAGTACCATGGAGGAACGAACTTCGGAAGAACAGCTGGAGGTCCTTTCATTACTACCAGCTATGACTATGATGCTCCTATCGATGAATACGGTAATAGAAGATTACTAGAGCAGCCAAGCGTGCCTTTTCTTATAATATGTATATCCTTATTAATATTTCACTATCTTATTTGCAGGCTTACCTAGACAACCCAAATACGACCATCTAAAGGAACTTCATATGGCAATAAAACTATCTGAGCATGCTTTGGTTGACGCTGATCCTACAGTTACTGCATTGGGAAATTACGAACAGGTGTTGTATTTTTTATTTGATCTGCAAAACTAGTATGCATTCCATTTGATGTGCAAGTTTTCTCAAATTTTAGAGTATACAAAACTGTTAACATACTCCATCTCCGTTCCAATTCTAGCACCCAAAGGACAGCACTTGAATTCAGACTCTCTGAGTTTACTATTTTGCCTATCAAACTTCATTTCCTGGAGCATATTTTTTTAATGTTTTTATGTTCTTTTGCCTTCTCAAAATCTAATGGCTTAATGCTTCTTTTTTCCAGGCGCACATATTTTCTTCAAAGTCAGGCCACTGTGCGGCATTTTTATCAAATTACCACTGGGATGCGAGTGCAAGGGTGACATTCAATAAAATGCACTACGATCTTCCCCCCTGGTCAATCAGCATACTCCCTGATTGCAAGACTGTTGCTTTTAACACGGGCACTGTAAGTCATATCATCAACCTTCAGTTTGGCTAAAAATAAAACGACATTTTCTGGTGCATACCAGATGAGCTCCAGACATATTCTGCTTGTTTGTTTCTTATTTTTACACCTCTGAGGTAGCAGAGTTCTATGTCTCTATCGACCTGAATGCTTCTCTAAGTTCATTATCAATTAGTAGAAAATCTCTGTTGATGTGATGCTGTGGCCTGCATAGTTTTGCTTCTTTATTCACTATTTTACTTCCTTCTTACAAAGGGATTTTGCACTTTATAGATGAGATCAAAAACATCTTGGCCACAAATGTTGCCTACAAATGTCCGGATGCTCTCATGGGAAACATTCAACGAAGACGTATCCTCCAATGATGTTGATGCAAGAATTACTGTTGTTGGTCTTTTGGAGCAATTGAACGTCACTAGAGATGCTAGTGATTATCTATGGTACACAACCAGGTAAAGACACACGATTTGTCCACAGGATTTTCTTCAAAAGATGTTTTCGTGGCCCCCAACAACTCATACAAACCAAAACTTTGTGCAGTGTCTTGATAAGTCCAACTGAATCTTTTCTACATGGAGGTCAGGGTCCAGTTCTCTCAGTAGATTCTGCAGGCCATGTGTTGCACGTTTTCATTAATGGACAACTCTCAGGTGATACACAGTCTTCTCTTTTATTACAAGAAACATGATATCTAAAGAGGAGCACATTGTCCTTCAATGATCTCAATCCCTATAGATCCCTAATGTAAGACACATGTTTCCTTATTACAGGATCAGCCTTTGGAACTCAGGAAAACAGAAAATTCACTTTCACAAAAGCTGTCAATTTGCATGCTGGAGTAAACAGCATCTCACTACTTAGTGTAGCTGTCGGGTTGCCGGTTTGTTCACCTAATTCTTTTCTTAACTACATGCAAAAAAAATAGGGAAAAAAATTTGCAAAGAGCTTTGCTTGTTAGATTTACACTAAAATACAATTGTTCTTTTTCCCATTTCAAGAATGCAGGTCATCGTTTTGAAACATGGAGTACTGGAGTCCTCGGACCTGTTGTCTTACATGGGCTAAACCATGGTACAAGAGACTTGTCCTGGCAAAAATGGTCATACAAGGTTCGTGATAGCATTTTTTTTCTTTACTTATGATCATGAAGTTTTTCCCTCTGATCATGCACAAACTCTGGATTGGATGAGAAACCTATCCTATTTTTTCAGGTTGGGATGAAAGGAGAAGCCATGGACTTATATTCACCTAGCAAAATTTCTTCGGTTGATTGGATTAAAGCATCCCTTGCAGCTAACAGGCAACAGCCACTGACCTGGTACAAGGTACCAATATTCGCCTAACACATAACAAATCTGATAGTTCTCCAACTAGAACATAGACTAGTGGCGGATAAGGATTATAGTTTCCAAATGAAAACTAGCACCGGTGTATGCTCTTATTCCAAGTTTGAAAAGATGTAGAAACTGAGGAGAGGAAGGATTCTCTAGAGCAGTAGGTAATAACATGATCAGATGTAACTCAAAAACATATTTATATCTGTGCATTTTCTTCTTTCTCATGCATGGTATTTTGGAATTGGAACTAGAGAGGCTCTACATAAAACACGAGTTCACGGAGATTAATGAGATTAAGGAACTGCACTGCCTCTGCCTATGCCCGAGACTAAATTTCAGTACTTTGACTTGTGAATCTTCTTCATACCTTCCCATGCAGGCTTATTTCGACACACCAAATGGGAACGAGCCGTTGGCCTTGGACCTGAGTAGCATGGGCAAGGGTCAAGCGTGGATCAACGGCCAGAGCATCGGAAGATACTGGACAGCTTATGCGAAAGGCCAATGCGACGCTTGCAGCTATGCAGGAACGTTTCGACAGGCAAAGTGTCAACAAGGATGTGGGAAGCCAACACAAAGATGGTATATTATGATCATATACGTGTTCTTTAAACTTACAAATATGCATACTGCTTCGAATTTCAAACTTCGAGCTTGTTTCTCTAGGTACCACGTTCCTCGTTCATGGCTGAAGCCTACCCAGAATTTGTTGATAGTTTTCGAGGAAATTGGCGGTGATGCTTCAAAGATTTCCCTTGTTAAAAGATCAGTTACTTATGCATAGAGATCGTTCATAACTAGATTGGTGTAGGAGAGAAGACTTCTATTTTCTATTTATACCTTTTTCCCTATAATTGAAGGTTCTGATTGTGCCAATTTATACTCCATTCTTTGTAAATTATGGAAATACTTGAAGCATAATGTATTTCGTAAGGGAGAAAGAAATATATGATTTGAAATCATTATATTTAATGAACTTCTTTCAAACCAAATATTTGCTATTGTTTTTACGTTTTTATCTTATAGTGCATGTCAGTAAGATATTAACAATATAATTTACATTTAAAAAAAAAATCATATTGTGATTTTAAGTTTCGTTTGATTTTCTATGCTAGTAATAATATCAGAACATAGGTATCTAACTTTCATTATTAAAGCACACCAATGTGTGACCCTTTATGCTTATTGAAACACTAATTTCGCACAAGACATGATAAGAAATTGAATCTTTGATTTCCCTAAAAAAATGAAACCTTGTTTTTTTCTTTTAAAAAAAATTTATATTTCTTTGGATTCGTTTGGCATACCCACCACGTACTACGGTATATAATAGTGTTGTATTTGTAGAATAAGATAATAAAATAAAGATGTTGTTGAGTTACATCATCTAATTAGTGAAGACTCATGTGGAATGAATGATATAGTTGTGACAATACAAAATCTAAAACAAAATAATGAATTGTGATAGTGAGTGAAATCATTGCAGAAGATAAAACCAAAAATAGGCGAAATTTGGTGATGTTGCAAAGTAGAAGAAAAGAGAGAATTTTGGGAGGGAAAGCGTTGTTCGTGTTTCATGAGTGGAGGCTGTCGTTTTTTAGTTGATGCAGAGACTACTACAACATTTAATTGAGTTGACTTAAGTTTCACCGTACAAACAATGATTTTCCCGTATTGCCCCTGGACCCGTTACATAATTTCTCATTCTCATCACCGTCGTACCGTCGATCAACTGAAAACGCACACTCTCTAGCCTACACCGCCGCGCACCCGAACACTCCCCGACCACCAAAATTATTAAAGGAAAAAATATATTGGAAATTTTGCGATTAAAAACCTCCCCCTCCGGAGCTTTCTCTCTCTGGTATCTTCGCTACATGTACTCTCTCTCTCCTCCGCTCCTCCCCCGCCGTACATCACATGGCTAAAGCTAAAGCCGCCCGCCGCACTCTCGATTCCTACACCGTCAAGCACATCAACAAGACCGTCCGCCGTGAGTTCCGCTGCTCATCATTCTCCAATTATGATTCCAGCTAAATAGTATCCGCGCCGTCAATCTGTCTGTTTTATGTGCTTTGAATTGACGCTGACGTCAGATGAATTTCTGCTTTTCTGATTCCTGGTTTTGTTGCAGCCGGCGACTGCGTTTTGATGCGCCCGTCGGACTCGTCAAAGCCGTCGTACGTGGCGCGCCTGGAGAAAATCGAGGCGGACAGCCGCGGCGCGAACGTTAGGGTCCAGGTGAGGTGGTATTACCGGCCGGAGGAGTCGATCGGCGGCCGCCGGCAATTCCACGGCTCGAAGGAGGTGTTTTTGTCCGATCATTTCGATATTCAGAGCGCTGATACTATTGAAGGCAAGTGCACCGTGCACAGCTTCAAGAGCTATACTAAGCTCGACGCCGTTGGGAACGAGGACTTCTTCTGTCGTTTCGAGTATAATTCGTCTACTGGTGCCTTCAATCCAGACAGAGTTGCCGTGTAGGTTTAATTTCTAGTTTATTTCAATCCAAAGTAGTTGAATCGTCGAATTTAGTGAAATTTAAGGCAAGTTCTTTTGAAAAGGTCTCCTTTTCAACTTCTGGCGAAATAGCTATTCGTAGACGTACGTAGCCATTCTCAGTTTGAGTTGTTATACGTGACTATTTTCTATATGTAGTTTGTAATTAGAATTAACTTGCTCGAGTTTCATTTGAGTGACAGTTGAAACAGTCGGTTCTAATTCCCATCATCAATTAGTTATGATCCTTTTGAACATTAGCGATTTAAGACGACTTTAATGTAGTAAGTTCGATCCATAGAATGTGAGCCAGTTATTGATGCATGCTTGTCTTGCTCATTTTGCTGTGGCAGGTACTGTAAATGTGAAATGCCTTATAATCCAGACGACCTTATGGTTCAGTGTGAAGGATGCAGTGACTGGTAAGTATATATGCTTAGAAATAAACTTTTTTGGTTCATTGTTTGGTATGGATGCGTTTTGTAATTATCTTGTGAGCCGTGTATTTTGCTACATTCAAGGTACAATTTTAAGGTCATCAGCGTTCGCGTGTAGTTTGAGGAGTTTTCTGCTTTGAGCTTGTAGTGTTTCTCTATGCAATCATGATACATTTTGAGCTCAAACGCTGTTGTGAATAAATTTTTGTGAGCTTATGCCGTTCCGGGAACTGAGCTAATTAACTCTTATATTGTTCCCTTGATGCTGCTTTTTGGTTTCTGGAATTCATCGTGTGGCTGCTGCTGAGGTCATCTATATTCTATGTACCTATATGGCAGGTTTTATACGGAGTACACAGTTTTTTGGAAGCTAAAAATTTCCAGGGATAAGTGAGATTCTATATGTAGAAATCTCTTCATTATATGCGTGTGAACAAACTGATATCATGTTATTTCCACAAAAGGGAAAGTAGGTCAAAATCAAGATAGGAAAAAATTTGAGGTGAAAGGGTTGTATTATATATTTATATATGCCTATGAGCCAAAATCTACTTAGGTCATGCCAAATTAGTAACAAATCCCCTCGAAATATCATTTCCTGCTTAATGATCTTAAACATTTTTTAAAATGTCCAACCCCATGCTTGTGAGATTTTCATTGCTATTTTGTGTTATTTCCTCATGAAGTTTACATTCGCGCAGTGTTATATCCTAATTTTAGGCATCATGAGAGAGAGAGAGAGAGAGAGAGAGAGAGAGAGAGAGAGAGAGAGAGAGAGAGAGAGAGAGAGAGAGAGAGAGAGAGAGCTTGAGAAAAACAAACCAAAAAGGGTTTCGATTCATTAGAAAAAAATCCTACAATATGTCTTCTTGGCAAAAGTATTATATGGATTTCATTTCACTGTAGTATAAATATAAGTTTTTGCAATCTATTCTTAAAAAAAAGTTTTTGCAATCTGGAAACACATTAATTCCCCCTTTTAGCTGATTCATACGCGTGAAAGATCGAGACTTATAGCAATAGACAGTAGGGTTGTTTCAACTATGAAAAGATCCCAACTTTCTACTGCTTGTCCTTAATTCTTTCGCATTGATCTAAAAAATGAGCATATTAAGCCTCAATTGTGCTGGGAATAGATAGCAGCCCTAAAGTGTTAAACTTTCCAAATATCACGGTATATAGGTAGATCTATCAAAGCCATGGGAGTTGTTAGCCCAATCATAGGAGGCTTTGAATATATGGGTAGTTGTGATGTCTCTGATGACTCTTTTCTTTTTGCAACATTGATGAAAATGGAAAGAATTATGTTGTTCACTTGTTTGTACACTCTCACTAGGATGTCAAAGACTGGATCTCTAATTTTTTTTCATTTATTGCAGAGATGGACCTTTGTATGTAACTATTCCCGGATCTACAGCAATCCATGTCTAACATGCTACATATACCAACCCACTCTATAGTTATTTACTAATTTAAATTGCTGAAATTGTGATGCAATGTGGATAACATGCATATCCAAAAGAAATCAATCTCAACTTCGGCTGTTGAAATGCATATGATGGTTCAAAATGATATACTACATTGCAGTGAGCAGTGAGCACAACATTGCCATCGATTGTTCCAGAGTTGTATTGACACATACTTGTGAGAAAAATATCAAAAAATAGATCTGTGCATCATTACATCCTTAAAGATGTTGTGTATCCTGCACAGTATGTAGAAAAGTCATGGATGCTTTCTAACCTGTGCTGAGCATCGTAGTTAGTAGATTTTTTACAACAATCCTTCAAGAGTATAATTGAAGCACGCACTTTTGACTCAGGTTTCATCCAACTTGTATAGACATGACCACAGAGGAAGCCCAAAAACTCGAACACTTCTACTGCCATAATTGTTCCTCAGAAGAACAGAAGAAATTACATGAGTCTCATGTTTCCACCAGAAATGCTGACGTGAAGGTAAACTTAATGACTGCTAACTACTTTCTATCTCAAATCAAATCTTCCCATAAATGTGTTTCATAGTCTTTTTGTTTCAAAACCAGCACTGGACACTTAAAGTTCTTCCCATAAATGTGTTTCATAGTCTTTTTGTTTCAAAAGCAGCACTGGACACTTAAAGTTAACTTCTGAAATCTATTTTTGGTTTCATCCGATCTAAGATAGGTTTCTATTCTTATTTATATGCAACCCATTTTCAGATATCTCTTATGATGGCTTTCAGGTGGATACAAAACGTCGTCGGAGGTGACACGTATGGTGTTGAGAAAGGTTCCCAATTCCATATCCTGCAAGCACACACGTACTGAGGTAGAAGTTGACAATTGTAATCTGATGCAACAAGGGAAACTATATGGGAAACGTGTGGTGTCTATATTTAGTTTGAAAGACAGTTAAACTTGTTTCCTCAGGAGGTTGAGGATCTGTTTGGTTGTCTGTAATTTATATGATGTAGATTATTTTCCTGTGTTGGCTTTCTCTCTTTCCAGGGGCTCCTGTTGCACAAACCAACTGATTCTCAACTTACATAAAAGTGTCGTAAATGAAGAGCCCTGGGATGTATATGTTCTGTGGTTTGTTTCTGTGTAGCTTGGACTTAGTTATTAATGCAGGAAGACGTATATTTATGTGTATCTCGAATTGTTTTCCTTGTTATTCTTTCTTCAAGTTGCAGGATTCAATGAGGCTACAGCTTCGATGAGAGAGGGCAGACCATTTATGGAATCGGTATACTCGAAAGAAACAGCTGTTTTACTGGTATTGATCTCTAATGTGGCTCTGTGTTTTTTTATGGATATGGAAATATGTATATTCATATATGGTATTGGTAGTGTAAATAGTGGGATAATAAGTGAAACATGTGGTTGTTGTTGAGGTCGTTTTGTTGTCTTTGACAGAAGAAGTGGAGTTGGAAGCTAAAGGTTTATGAAATTTCTTTGTGGTTACTGTATGTATCAAATGTGGTTAAGCTTATTTATGGCTCAAATAATAGTTGGTGATATAGGAAGATTCATTTTCTGAGAGAATTCTACATACTGAGAAAACCACATTTTACACACTGCTTTTTGGTTATTTTTTATTAATTACCTTGTCAATGTCATCTTCTGGTGCAGTTACCTATCGAGTGTTATAGTCGTATATACATTTAATTACAGTAATACTATCTCACATTCTCGACTAAATATCTTTGTGAACACGTAATGCTGTATTTATTTCAAACTTACTAACAACTCGTGTATGATAATAACAACATACAACATTCCTCCAATAAATAAAATATAACTAAAATTAAAATTAAAATAAAAAGATTCCGTTGCCGGGACTTGAACCCGGGTCTCTCGGGTGAGAGCCGAGTATCCTAACCAACTAGACTACAACGGATTTGTTTATTGTGTTGGCCAATTATTATTATTATTTATAATCAATTATTGTTTTAAGACTATTCCATTTCTTACAATTGTCCCACCATCTTTCGCTTGTACGGAGGTCCAACGCTTGAGTGTGCCAAATTGATGAATTTTAAATCTCATTAATTGCAAAAGAATGTCCATACTCATATACAAAAAAACAATATTGCGTTTACCAAACATCAAATACTATGGTATACATCTTATAATGGGCTCCTTGATAATTTTTGGCCGGGAAATTCTATGATGTGCGCACACGTAATGTGCCTCTCTCACCGAAGTTAATAATTTTTAAATAATGGGTCTGTTTATTTTTTTATTATGTGTGAGGAGGACACACTACGGGCGCACGCCTCATAAAAATTTTCTTTTTGGCTTTTTCGAGAATAAAAAATAATATATTAAAATGGGCATGTGACTGAATGTTAAAAAAAAGGAATTCTTTGTTTTTTTAGTAGAAAATTCAAAATTCTTTGTTAAAGAAATGTAAACAAATATTCCCTAAAGGCTCTTTGTATGCATCGAAATATTTTATGGGTATTATTTTTCCACTTTCCTTTTTACTATTACATATCAGAATCATACATGCTCCTTGTACGTATCTGAAGTATTTTATATTATCTAATCTTTAAATTTCAAATACATTCTTAAAATGATCGAATTCAAATATTATCTCTTTTCATAGTGTCTTAAACAACCAAACATAATATGAACGTAAGCTACAAGTCAAATGTAAAAAAGGGTAGGAAAATAATTGAGCTAATAAGTGGATAACATATGATAAAATCGAATGTTATGGTCACCAGATCCCACATTCACGTTTTAACAATGAAGTAACAAATGCAAAGCAACTTCCTCAAAAAAAAGGGGTTAATTTCTACCAAATTGTTAGGCAATTACTTTTAATATTTTGTACTGCAATTGACTATTGACCGGAAATTTTATTTTTATTAGTATATATAGTATAGGTAAGAATAGCTACAGGTAACATTATATCTTATTTAATCCAGTAACAATTAATAGTAATAATAATTATTAATTACTAACAGTAGTCATAGTATATATACTTGCATTTGTATTTATAAAATAAAGCAAACAAATGTATTGTAACGCATAATAGCGGTTCAAATACAAGAATATTCATATTTTATGGTATCTATAATCTTATACAAAAATTAAAACCCAAAATTTGAGGTGGGAAAAACGAAGAAGAAGGAAATAAGCCGAAAACAGACATATTTTCTCAAAATGCAGAAAGTGCTTTAAACAACGCGTTTTGTACTTTTCGTCAAAACTCCATAGAAATAGCACGCTCATTGCATGAATCCGGACCGTAGGGGAAGCTCATCGGAAATTTTCATTTTTTCTCACCTAACTTCGTCAATTATTTGTACACTTTCATACGTGTCCAGTCTCTCCAATTATTTAATTTTCACCATTTTTTTACACACTGTATTTCTCTTAAAGAAAATCAAATTTTTGGTTTATTTAGAGTTTCCAGGAATGAGGGGTAAATTATAAGGTAAGGTAATGTTATTTACAATCCATTTTTTCTATTTTTAATATTTATCGGTTGACCGATAAAATAATTTCAATTCTGGACTGTCACAGTAGATAGTCGAAGTGTCACAATATATTAGTTGAAGTGTTACGATAGATTTTTTCGGCTGATCGAAACTTTCATTTTCAAACAAAAAAAAAATCCCGCAAATATCCGAAAATTGATAGGTCCAGAACACATGTCAGCAGCAGCAGGAGATGGGGATGCATCGCATCTTCCCATGATAGAATTTACCGCAGGAATGATATCATTACTTTAACTTTAGGCCGCGTATTTTATTTAGAGTTTGCAGGACTTATATTTTGTTAAAAAAAAGGGGATACAAAACGAGTTTACAATAATATTGAAAAAGAACCTTCTTAAAAATAACGAAAAGAAAGTATCTTATATCATAAAATAAACATGTATATCATATTTATAAATTACAATTTTTGAGGAATATCATATATGAGTTTAACTTTATATTTTAAAATTATTTATATTTGATTAAATTAAATTTATTTCAAAGTGATTTTTCAATTAAAAAAATTACATAAACGTAAGACAAAAGTACCCATCCTAGAGATGATAATTATTGTGTAAGGTGTTCAAAGAACTCCACATAGGATCCAAGCTTTTATCACAATGGACTCCTTCGTTAAAAATTTAGCATTTTATTTTAAATGTGGTCTCGTATACATCGAATGTACATAAGGCCTTATATCAGATGAGAAAAATATTATTTATAATATTAAAAAGTATCATTATCAATACTAAAATGTTTAGTTTACTGAAAATTACTTCTAACAACTTTTGGATTGAAAAAATATAATTTCTAACACTAAAAAGTGTCATAAATTTTCATTTGGTCGAATCAATTCGATACAATAGGTGTACCCAAATTTTTTACTTACATTTACGAGTTTAAATTAGCATATGATTATTTAATTAACATACGATTATTAATTAGCATACGACTAGTATACGATTAACATACTATTGGTATTATTAATTAGTACATGATTGGTATTTAATTAGCATACGATTGGTATTTTTAATTAGTATGTGATTGGTATTTAATTAACATGCGATTGGTATTATTAATTAGCATACGATTATCACTTAGCATATAATTATTAATTAGCATACGATTATTTAATTAGTAAATAGTGATCGAAAAAAATAACTTATGATTATTTAATTAGCATACGATTGATATATATGATTAATTTGAAGGTATGTGATTATTTGTTAGCATACGATTGGTTTATATGTATTAAATGGCTCACGATTAATTGGTAATTAAGGCTTACGATTGATATAATTTGAAGGTATACGATTAAGGCCTACAATTATTTGTTAGCATCAAAGATTAAGGCCTACGATTTTAAGTGAACTTCTATTATTAAGGATTCGACCTACGATTACTTATTCAATCCAATTCAATACATTTATTTCTTGTGTAAGAGAAACAAAAGGTAGATGTGGTATTGCCCAAAATTAATTTATTTTCATTTAATGTATTTATTATTGTGTAAGAAAGGTAGGTAAAAATTTACAAATAAATAGACATGAACATATGATGAGAATCACCGCACTAGAAAAATTAGATCCAAAAACTTAGATTATATATCTGAGCAGAAAATGTTGAGCGATGCGAGAGTGAAAGGTGAGCAAGGCGAGAGGAAAACAAAGAAGAAACTTTGATATTTAAAGGTATGTTTTCTAAAGTATATTTCTTACGGTTAAATTTTGAAATTTACGTTTCAATTAAAAGCATTAAAAGCATACTAAAATTAAGGTTACATTTAGTAGAAATATATTAGATTGAAGAAGCTATTCCGAAATTAATCGTAGGCACAAAAACTTCATCGTATGAAGACCTAAATAAATCGTAGGAACATTTAATATTAATCGTATAAGAAATTAATCTTAGGAAAAAATTTAATATAATTGTTGAATTAATCACAGGCCTTGAATACATAGCATTTTTAATCATAACCCTTGATTAAATAGCATTTTTAAAAATAAACAATCGTAGGCATACTTTTATATAAAAAAAAAATTAGTTGTATGATATAGCAAATTGATCGTATGCCCAGGGCTTTTTTAATTGAATTAATCGTATGTGAAATTGAATTAATTATATGCTATTTGTAATTAATCATAAGTATACGATTTTTATTTTTAAAATAATCGTATGCAGATGATTTTTTAAATAAATCAATCGTATGCTATTACGTATTTAATAAAACAATTGTATGTCTCTTTGCAATAATCGTATGCCTCTTTGCATTAATCGTGTGTGTTTAAAATGAACATATGCCTAATTTTTAACCGTATGCCTACGTATTCTTTTGATTTATAAATCGTATGCTTATGATATTAATCTTATGATTATTTGCATTAATTTTATGCTTATGTTTAAAATACAGATGAAAAGACGACGCATTATTGTGCGCCACAGTGGTCGGTGGGAGAGATCGAACTACGTACACTATGACGAGTAGCTTGTGGTGATGTCAGTCGACAAGCTGTATTTTAGCTCATTAGTGAGAGAGTTCCACAAGTTGTTATAGAATAATTCGAGTACGGTGGAGTATCAATTATTTTACATGACGAGCACCAACAACGACAGACTGATCAGGGCTTATCTACAAGATGATGCAGATTTTCTCAATGCGTTTCACGAACAGACCGCCGAGATAGTCATGTATGTGACTGTGACACATGTGAGTAGTTCTAGGGTCGGGTTGTCTATTGGCACATAATATAGAAATCTGAGTATGGACGACGATTATGTTCCCTACTTCCCATAGTATTATGAGGCTTCAGGTAATCCTGATGATCACGGTGATTTCCTGCACAAAGAAGCAGAAGAGATGTTTGTTGATGAAGAAAAGCAAGAAGAGACGCACGCTACTGACGAAGAAGAAGAAGAAGAAGAAGAAGAAGAAGAAGAAAAGAATGATAGAAGCCCTCATCTGCCAGCGGGATGGGCCCACTGCCGCGACAACATCAGTAGAACAACAAGATGCTACTTTCGCAAACATCTTTTTCTTGTTCCCCTTTCAAGTGGGAACATACCTCACTCTAAGCATGTCACCCTGCTGCATGCTCTGATAGTATGGTTTCATTACCTCATCCGGTAATGGCACCAAAGAAGCCACCTCTAGCTGCATCAAATTCATAGTATCGTTAGCATTAACACAAATAAAACTTATATATTAAATTCAGAAAAAACTTAAAATCATACCGCTCCTTGCAATAATGTGTACATGTCAGTGGTGGGAGCTTTGAATGACCACCTCAAACATCGAGGCAGAGTAAATTACTCACCCCTGACGCCAATCTCCCGCGCCAACTGAGGAACAACCTCACAACCCCACATCTGGAACATAAATTAATAGATCAACTAGGATCCATATTAATTTAAATAATAATAATAATAATAATAATAATAATAATAATAATAATAATAATAATAATAATAATAATAATAATAATAATAATAATAATAAACTTAAAACTAATTACCTGGAGTGTCCATATCGGGCCATAAAAATGTTATGCCACGTCGCCTACGCCGCCCATAGCTCCCCAAGTCATGGGAAGGAGAATGATGAAGTGCATCAACATTTGATACGAATACGCTCCTCATGGAAAAGAATTCCATCTGTCGACATTCTCGGTGAGAGCCCACATCCAATGATCAATTGTCTGGTCCTGATCAAGACAGAAAATCATCCGGTATATGAATAACATGTTCGCAACCTTCACGTAATCCCGGCGGTCATTCGTCATTCTCTGCTTCTTGAACCTCTCCTACACCTCTTTCACGGTCGTGCACTTCCCTTGAAATAATCTATAAAATATGTCTCAATCTGGAATCGTGTGCGCTGCATTTGGATCGAATGTAGAAGTGTTGAAATGTAAACCCAAGACGATGCAAAACTTAGAGAGACTAAAGCGAAGCTCGGATCGACCAATGTAGAATCTACACTCCTGTCCCTTCAATGCAGCATCCGACGCACGCACCTCCTGAGCCTGCGATTATATTCTAATGGCTTATGATTATGTTTAAATGACCTACGATTAAAATTTCTTCAGCCCACAATTAATAAAATTCATACGATTAACATTATCAAGCCTACGATTAACCTATAATTCATACGATTAAAATTTTCAAGTCTACTTACGTTTAACAATGCGTATCAATCGTAAGGTTATAAAATAACAATGTGAATTTAACGGCTTACAAATATTTTTAAAAAATAACATGATAAACAAACATTAAGGCTAACAATTATTTTAAAAGATTAAAAACCAAGACTATGATTAATTTTTAAAACTAACCGTAGGCTTGCAATTAATATTTAAAATAAATAGTAGGCTTACGATTGATACACATTTTAAAAATAAATGGCCTAAGATTAATTTGAAAATTAATCGTAGGCTTATGATTAATCTTTCAAATGAATCGTAGGCCTACGATTAATTTTTTAAATTAGTCATAGGCTTACGATTAATTTTTTAAATTAATAGTAGGCTTACGATTAATCTTTTTAAATTAATCGTAGGCTTATGATTAATCTTTCAAATGAATCGTAGGCCTACGATTAATTTTTTAAATTAGTCATAGGCTTACGATTAATTTTTTAAATTAATAGTAGGCTTACGATTCATTTTAACTATGAATCATAGCCTAAGATTAATTTGAGAAATTAATTGTAGACTCACGATTCATTTTAAAAATTAATCATAGGTCTATGATTAATATTTAAAATTAATCGTAGGCCTACAATTAATGTTTAAAATGAATCATGAGCCTACAATACATTTTAAAATGGCTACGGTTAATAACTAAATGGCTATGACTAGTTTCAATGTTTCATAATTCAACCACTAACATTTAAACAAAAATCCAATTATATCTCACGATTTGTGAAATTATCAAACAAGTATATGAACAAATCATACATGAAAATATCTCAAAATTGAAAAACTAACTTAAGGATTTGACTGCTTGGCCCGACGTTCAAGTCCTGTGTGCTCCTCCCCATGTCCAGATCCTGATGCCATTGCAACCGGCAAGAGACGACAATATATATTTTTCCAACGGCGAGATGGTGAGAGCGTTTTTTTTTTTTTTTTTTACAAACGGTAGTTGTGTGTTTTAGAGAGAGAGGGTGAAGGGGAAGTTTTTCCTTTTTCTTCTCACGGGCGGTTTAACCCTAATAATGATATTCTTTTCTGTAGTTGAAATTCAAGTCAAAATTTATTCCTTTGACACTATTGTGTCATAACTTTTCAGAATATAAAAAAGATTTTGCGAGCCCATAACAGAGGTTTATTTAAAATAAGTACAAATTGTTCAAATAACTACTCATTTTTAAATTTTGCCCAACGACCCCAATTTTTATTTAAAATTACCTATATATATTTTTAACCCTAAATTAATTTATTATTATCAATAATTTTTATTGTTATTTACACTAAAATCATTGTGTTACGCTTTGAAATAAAAATTGAAAAATTTCACACGAAATCATCTAGTCCGAGGTATGTGTCCCAACATTAAAATTATTAGTTTTTCTTCTTTTTTTTTTTTCAATTTTAATTTCTTTTGATTTAGTTCAATTTTACATCATTATTTAGGATTTATTCCACCAAATTAGGGTCTATAGTTATTTTTTATTATAATTTTTTTTTCATTTTTAATTAATATAATTGATTATTAGGGTTGATTATTCCAAAATCAGGCTATATAATTCTTAATTTTTTAATTCTTCATAATAAAAATTAATTATAATTTGTTAAATTATAATAACCTAATGAATTTTATTTTCATTATAAATATTATTAAAATTACGGGATTTTTAATACTGGAACACGGTTAACACACATAGTTTGAATTGGAGGATCTCATCCGAAAAATTAACGTCCTCTAGACTTAATTATTTGAACACACAGACCTTAACTGAATTTAAAATTAGAGATTTTCAATCAAAATTTGAAATAAGTTCTAAACTATTCCATTGTTTTCTATAGCACGATCATTTATGTTAACATATGTCTTCTGTTGTACGAGACTATAACATATACAAATAAAAAACTCACGAATATAATCGGTAAAATACGTCAAACACCTCACGTTAATCGAAAATTTGTATCAAATCAAATATATAAAAGTAGCGAAAAATACAATGCAAGAAGAAATAGCATAAACTTAGCTCCAAAAATATATTTAAACGATTCAATAGTCAATATCAATACAGATGTCACCGCCTACGTGTTTTCCGATAATACCCCTATAATTTAGAGCTCTATTTTTCTCAATCCATTGACACTTGGCATAGATGGTGCAAATTTCAACCGTCACTTTTAACACATATAATTAGCATATATTTTGGGTAAAAGTCATTTTATAAAGTATTCATTAAACTGGGAACCATACAAATAAATTTAAGACCCATGTGCAAAAAGTCAGGATGATTCCATAAATGTTCTGCATTTATTTCCCCAAAATATCACTCATTATTCATTAATAATAAATTTTTCTTTTTCTTCCTTAAAAAAAAACTTTACTTTTCATTCATAAATTATGAATACGGGGCCGTTAGGCATTTTATTTTACTTATACAACTCTCAATTAGTGCAAACTGACAAAAAAAGAACATAAATCATAGGAGAAATTGAGTTAATTGTAAATAAAATCATTAACTTTGACAGTGATTTATATAAATGAAGCGTTTGGAAATGTATACTTTGCAATAAATATTAAATTAGTATTTAAATTTGTATTATTTGAGGTTTATGTTAAATTTGCAACCATGAATAAAATTTGTGATTTTATTTGCAATTAATCCTAAGAAATTTTAGGTGTGAATGATAATTAAATTTATTAACTTGGTTTTATTTTTCGTTTTACTTTCAATTTCAAATCAATGGTTTCCAACTAAGTATATTATTTTCAGTCATTGATAAACTGACACTTCACACTACTAACCAATATTTCTCCGTTTTCATTTAAATGTCATTTTAAATGAATGAACACAAATTAATAAATTAATTAAACTACTTAATACATCCTTGTGGGAAAAATGTGATTTTTTTTTTTATCTTGAAAGAATGACACTTTTTTTTGAAATAAAAGTAAAATATTTGAATGACACGTATTCAGAAACGGATGAAATATTACTTATAGATAGCTATAAATATTTAGAATAATGCTAACCAGCCAGAATCTAATTTTTTGATGATTAATAAAACTGTATTATTAATAAATTAATTATGTTAATTATTAAATGTTATGTTTTTACTATATTATCCTTCTGTCATGAAATTAGTGATTTGTAATTAATTATTAAAATCACTCCAGAAGCGGATCGGAAGAAAGAGACGCTGCTTCATCTTCTTTCTTTTCTTCACTTCTTTATTTTTTTTCCATCTTCGATTTCTTCTGAATTGAAGCGCATATAGAGTTGCCCTAATTATTATGGAGAACATCAATGTAAATTTATTGAATAATTAGTGTTTTATTAATTAAATTAATTAATTATTAAAAATAATAAAAGATTCAGACTAGCCAGAATCTGGCTGAAAATCACTGTTCAAATATTTATTAACTAATGTTATTCTATAAATAATTTGTCTAGAATGTTAATTTGCTTACAAAAGGAATGATCAAGCTCAATATTGAAATTTTGCATTGCCGTCTAAGACAGTGGAACATACAAATCCTATAAATAAAATTACTATAATTTGGTTAGTATAAAATTGAAGAGAGAGAGAGAGAGAGAGAGAGAGAGAGAGAGAGAGAGAGGATTACAGAAATGGTAACATATTTGTTAATTGAAGTGAAAGGAAAAAGAAGTAAAATCTTAAAAGACAATGAGTCTACTATATATGTGGGATACGCCATATAAAATCAAAACGATAAGTAAGGGGCATGACTTGTTTGGCACGTCACCACTGCATCAAGATTTTATGGAAAAAGACACGAAACAAGATAGCATATGTTTCCTCAGCTTTTTCCAATAAGGTAGTCACAGTGCACTATATTTTAGATAAAATTAATCCAGGTTAGAAAATAATATTTAATAACAAAGAATTTGAAAATATAAATTATGGTCAACATAAATGTTCATATATCAAATGTAGTAGTTATAGAACTAATTTAAATTAAATAATTTAAATTTTTAAAGATATTAGTATGAAATTATTTCCCACTTTTTTTAGAGTTGAGAATTTGGATGATTGATTGTAATTTATACTATGGTCTCTCACTCTTGCCTAGGGGTGGAAATTCGGGCCGTCCGACTCAATCCATTGGCAAAAATCGAGTCGGGCCAAGTCAAGTAAGCCGAAATCGTTTCGAGCGTATATTTTAGAGCCTTACCCCGACTGATTGTGAACTTTAATGTAATCTTCCAAATTTTGGGTTGAATGGCCCCACCCACTCGAGGCTTTAAATTTTTTTGGCTGATTAAAGTCATTTCAGACCTAAATTTTCTTGGCCCAACCTGACCCGAATTCAAGCTATCTTTGCATGGCCTATCGGGTCGGGCCTAAATTACCACTACTCCTATGAATTTATACTTGAGGATATATATATATATATAATTGTAGATAGTGAAAATTTAGATATTATATATAATACTTTTATCATTTGTTATATATTTATTTAGTTTTGAAATCATACGAAATTCAGAATTAGATAAAATAAATATATTTTTAAAAGATATATATTAATTTTCAAGAGCTAATGAGATCGTGCCGCGTTAGTCTTAGATCTCCCTCTCTACAACTATAAATAAGGACATTCATATGAGTTGAAAAACATAACATAAATCATTTGAAGAGTTCAAAAATTTGAGAATAAATTCCATAAGTGAAATTCTCTCAAATAGTCAAAGGTATTTTTGCGGCATTCATTCTTCATTAAATTCATCCCGAAGTCGGCATTTGATCCATAAGCAAAAGGCATTTTTGCGGCATTCGTTCTTCATCAAATTCATCCCGAAGTCGGCATTTGATCCATAAGCAAGACAGTCAAAGACGTTATTCACCAAATTCATCCAAAAAATGACGTTTGATCTAGCAAGGCAGTCAAATGTGTTCTTCACCAAATTCATCTAGCAAGGCACTCAAACACGTTCTTTACCAAATTCATCCCAAAGACGACGTTTGATCTGGAAACAGGGCGACGGCCCTCCGAATTAACATGGCCAAGACCAAAGATCAAGTCAAAGAAGATCGATGATATAAATCTTTTCCGAAAATTTCAAAGATTGTTTGAAGATCGTTGAAGACTATAATCAGAGGAGAAATAGAGATTGGATCCATAAAACTATTTTAATCCAAAAATCAATTTATTTATACATTATTTTATATTTTATCAAATTAAATACAAAAAATCATGTTACAATAGTATTAAAGATCTATATAAAAATAAAATATTGTATAAGAAAAACTCATAAAACTCTCATCTACTTACTAGTTAGAGTTACTACCTCTAATTAAGTAGGAAAGCACAAGCACTATTTGATAACTGCTGAATAAGTAGCACATTGTTTAATGCAGGCCAGATATATTTTAACAAATTACAATTTACAACTAAGCAATACTTGATTGTTTTAATCTCTAAAATTTCTGAAAGAAAATAATGAATTGATAATAAAATACAGTAAAACAGAAAATAAGTTGTAACATAAATATAATAAAACACAAAATTAATCATTTATAAATATAAAATTTACGGTACATTGGTGGATAGTCATTTGGAGGAGTGATATAGTTTGTGGTCATCTCTCGTGAGTGTGATTTTTCATTTGTGATTTACTGTTTACCTTTTTAATTTTTTTTTTTTTTTATTTTTTGCAAATTATTGCATTTACCCACTAGGTGTATGCTTGCATGTTACTCCCTTCGTCCCAATAGCAAGGTCCACCTTTTTATTATTTACTCTCTCTATTTTAATAAAAAGTGGACCTTACTATTGGGACGGAGGGAGCATTATATAAGAGTGGAGTATGACCGATATGCGTATCCCTTTTTTAACAGTTTTTTTTTTCAAATAAAAATAAAACAGAATTATTATGGAAGCCAACAAGTCCAAAACTCGACTAACACAGGTGAGTTACAAAAATAATAAACAAAGATGAAAACATTGAAGGTAAAAAAAGAATAAATCTATCCAATGTCGAATTCTATCAAATCAAAATCTAACAGTTATATTATTATATATCAAATTATATCATATATTTCAAATATATTAAATAAGATCGTAGAAAATATGAAATATACAAAAGAACATAAAAAATCAAGGTAGTTGATAAATATTAACTTTAACAATTTTGAATATTTTAATTTACTTCATCAATACTGTTGTACTACAAGCAATCTACCTGTCACAATAAAATACAAATCTCAATTTCGAATTTTGCGTAATCCACATATCTAAACTCTATCCGATTATCCTCCAACACTAAATTCTAGTAAATATTACGGGAATATAAGAAAAGTAAATATTATGGGTTACTAACTCGAAACACATATACATATAATATACTCCCTCCGTCCCATAATTATAGTCCATTATTCTTTTTTGGGATGTCCCAGAATTATAGTCCTATTCTAAATTGGGATTGTATTAAAACATTATTTTACAAATATAACCCTATTTAATATAGTGTGAATGAAATTAATAGAGTAGAAATATGAGTAATTTAGGATAATTGTTGTAAATTGTGCATTATCAATACATATTAAATGTAATTTCTTAATCTGAGTGAAAATGAAAAGGGACTACAATTATGGGACGGGGAGTATAAATGTATTTAAATTCGAAGCATACCAAATGGTAGACATCAATATTAAAATGAAGAAGTGTGCAAACTAGAAGGAAGTGTAAGTGTAAATCGTATCACACAATTTACAACAAAACTCCAATATTAAAAGGAAAAGGAAAAAAAGATATAAATAATGTAAATTACCAGAGATAGTAGAAAGACGTGTGTAAAAACCAAAAAGAGAAGTAGCTTAATCTTACAGTAGCAATTCAGAGAGAGAGAGAGAGAGAGAGAGTCTATAACTATAAACATCTCCTTTATCGCTCCACAAATGCCTACAACGCCGTAAAACCTTAATACCCACGAGCCACGAATGGGAAACACTCTGCAAAAACTTCCCCAAATCCCAGAGCAACAGCAACAAGAATTACAGCTGGGGCAACAACGATCGTCGGAAGAAGATGATAATCCAGATTTCACCTGCGAAATCTGTATCGAGCCCGCACCGAATTCCGACAAGAAATTCAGGAACGGCAACAAATGCTCCCACCCTTTCTGCACCGACTGCGCGGTCAAGTACATACGCGCCAAGCTCGAAGATGGCGGCGCCGGAGACATAAATTGCCCCGCCGTCGGGTGCGGACACTCGCTCGAACCGGTGGCATGCGCGGCGGTGGTGGGGCCGGAGCTGTTCGTGCGGTGGTGCGACGCGCTGTGCGAGGCGGCGATTTTGGGGAGGGAGAGGTGCTACTGCCCGTACAGGAACTGCAACGTGCTGATCGTGAACGAGTGCGGCGGAATTGTGGGGAAATCGAAGTGCCCGAGTTGTAAGAGATTGTTTTGCTTCCAGTGTAAGAGGGTCTGGCACGCGGGGTTTGGCTGCGAGGAGAGCGGGGAGCCCAGGGACCGCAACGACGTCGCTTTTGGGAGGCTCGTCGAGCAGAAGAAGTGGATGAGGTGCCCCCGCTGTAGGCATTTCGTCGAACTGCTGGAGGGCTGTCGGATTGTTAAATGCAGGTCTCTCTCTCTCTCTCTCTCTCTCTGGGGTTGTGAGTGGTGCAGTGTAGAGTGTTCAGTTATGTCTTTCTTTGTTTTTTTCGATTTTTTTGGGGTTTTTCTCACATTTATGTTGTGGAAAAAGGGGTTTGGTAGGCGATTAAGCGCTAAAATTAATTTTATATTTGAGGATTTTTTGATTGTGGATTGAATGGGGAGATTGTGATTAGTCAAATGCAGCAGAAATGCAGGCAAAGAGGGGATGTATCATATTTAGGATTTGAATTAAATTTGACTAAATTACTTTACAAGTTGTGTGTGTGTGTGTGTGCGGGTGTTTTTCAAAAAAAAATAAAAAAAAAATCTAAGATTTAGTGATTTGTATGAAAAAAATTGATGATGAATGGGATTTTTTGTGTATAGTGATTTGGGTAGTTTTAACAAGAGGTGAAGTCTGGTTTGGGTAAATGTGGTTATATGATGATAATTAATAAAAAGTTGTGCATAATAGTTGGTTTATTGATGTTGGAGAAACATTGGTTTTTGTAATGTTGAGTGCAGATGCGGGATAAGCTTCTGCTACAAGTGTGGAAAGCAGGTTCACCAGCACTGGTGTCGTTGCGACACTACTTCAATGTGTTGTGAATGGTGTTTCAGATTTTGTATACTTGTTATCTTCCTCACTTTTCTCTTCTTTTTCTTCAATTGGGAGACCCGTACCCATAACCATACCCGCCCCAAAACTCCTCAATAAAATACACCCACACCTTCATTTTTCTTCTCTACACCTGTAAATCATCTTCTCCCCTTATTTTTCATAAATCACTTTGTGATGTTTTGTGGGATTATAGTTCAATCATGTAAATATTTGAAGACATGTGGCACTCTCAATTTTTGCCTATTTGCTAACATCCAACAAGACAAGTATTTGTTGTTTCCTTTTGCACATTTCATATGTTGTCATTTTATACACTTTTCTTTTTATGTGTGTGTGTGTGTTGCCCCTGGAAGTCATGTAGTGATTACAGTAAAATGTAACAAATTCTAAATAAATTAAATAAGTGAGAGAGAATACAATCAAGGACTCTACTCACGGCTATATCCTTGATAATTTAGACCAAGTAATTTTTTATTTAACGGTTTGACACCCATCACTTTGTTACAATACTTAACTTACACAACTTTGTTTATTTAATATTATGCGGACACATTTTATTCCAATCATTGTATCTTTGTTACGTGTATTTAATCGTTTTAGTGGATAGGTTTTTGGGTTAATTGACTATAATATCACAACATTTCTTCATTTTTTTTTTATTTTTTTACACGATGTTTTAACTTTTGTAATAATTTCAAAATCTTACTTTTTTTTTATTATAATTAAGTTATGGGATGAAAATTAATTTAAGATTGATTAAATTTTTTACACATACGCACTCTTAATTTGATGTAGCATAATTTAAATTATAGTATCTCTCTTGTGCGATATACGTATAATTTGATTTGTTAGAAATTATAATTATGAAAAATTTAATAAAATTATTACAACAAAATAAAATTAATTTGTAACTTCCAAATTATAGACATTTTCATATTATTCATTTTTTTTTAAATTATAACATACCTTTGTGTGAACTCTTATTCTGATGTGACATAAATGAGAATACTTTCCCCGTGCGATGTACAAATGTGATATATACAATTTTATTTGTTAGAAATTATACTTATAAAAAATTTAAGGAAAAATATTACAACAAAATAAAACTATATCACATCATATTAAGGGTGTGTGTATGTAAAAAATTTAAGCAACCTTAGATTAATTTTTATCACATGGCTTAATTGCAAAAAAAAAGATAAAGTTTTAGAATTATTACAAAAATCGAAACGTTTTGAAAAATAAAATAAAAAGTGGAAAAATTATGATATTAGAGCCTATTAATTTAGTTTTTAAAATGCACTGGAAATTCAATTATTGAAATAGGGAATGCAACAGCAGGTTTGAAATATATGGTGAGATTATGTATTCCAACATTGAATTTTAATATTTATTCAATAAAGTTGATTGTAATTTGATAGTATAGAGATATTTTGTAGTGAGAACTGGACTCGTATTTTAGACCTCTTCAGAGGCCACTTTTTACTGATTCTTTGCCTATATTTCTAACCTCTTCATCACCTCACACTCGCCATAACACCACCATCACCACCACCACCACCACCATATTTATACAAACTTTCATCCATCAATCAACCCCCTCTTTTCTTTTCTTTTTTTTATCTTTTTCGATCGAAATCATCACTATTGAGCTTAACAAACACGTAGAAAAATGGGAAACACCACGCAAAAATTCCCCCAAATCCCACCACCCCATCATCATCAACAACTACAACAGCAGCAGCAGCAACAACATCAACATCATCAACAAGAAGAATCCGACGACGAGAACCGAGAATTCACCTGCGAAATCTGCATCGAGCCGGCGCCGGATTCCGGCAAGAAGTTCCGGAACAGCGACAAATGCGCCCACCCCTTCTGCACCGACTGCGTGATCAAGTACATCCGTGTGGAGCTGGAGGAGAACAACATCAGCCACATCAAGTGCCCCGCCGTCGGCTGCCACCACGCGCTCGACCCACTCGACTGCGCCGCCGCCGTCGGACCGGCTCTATTCGTGCGGTGGTGCGACGTGCTCTGCGAGTCGGCGATCGTGGAGCTGGAGAAGTGCTACTGCCCTAATTTGAGCTGCAACGTGATGATCGTGAACGAGTGCGGCGGAATCGTGCAGAAATCCAAGTGCCCCAATT
This sequence comes from Perilla frutescens, assembly GCA_026008535.1. Lineage (NCBI taxonomy): Eukaryota > Viridiplantae > Streptophyta > Magnoliopsida > Lamiales > Lamiaceae > Perilla > Perilla frutescens. The sequence continues at coordinate 32,340,402 of BRKX01000012.1, forward strand.
GTAAGAAGCTCTTCTGTTTTAAGTGTAAGAGGGTTTGGCACGCGGGGTTCGCGTGCGAGGAGAGCGCGGAGCCCAGGGATGGGAACGACGTCGCTTTCGGTAGGCTGGTGGAGGAGAAGAAGTGGAAGAGGTGTCCACGCTGCAGGCATTTCGTCGAACTGATGGAGGGCTGCCCCATCATCAAATGCAGGTGATCTTATTCTGCTCTCTATATATTATAATCTACGCAGCAATCGTCCAACTGATGATTCTTGAGATTTGAGTTGCATATTTCTGCTTATGATATACGGTGGAATCTGAACTTGTATATTGGTTTTATTTAATCACATTCAACGAGGGGATTTGATATTGAATTGAATCTCCATGGCTAGTTCAGTCTCTGAATTCATTTACTCAATCTTTGCCTTATTTTGTGATATTTGAAGTAGCTAGGTGCTTAATTAGAATCCGAAAAAATGTTAAGGAGTTTTGATGGAAGGGGAAGAGTCGATGATCATGAGTATTATGATTGATATCATGTTTGTGCAGTAGATTTCTGTCATGTTTGTTTAACAGGGCTCCAAAATGATTTGAGTAGTCTGATTGAAATATAAGTGTTGTAAGTAATGTGGACAAATTAAAGCGCTAAACTATGTTGAATTATCTGGTCTAAGTTATGGAGTTCAAGGAATGTATTATGTTTTAGTGAAGATTTATTGATTAGTTTGAGTTTTTAGATGTGTCTTCTAAAGTGTGTTTAGTGGGAAATAAAGCAATAAGAGGCAACTTTATCTTGAATATTGAGTTTGGTGTAATAAGTTTCAAGAATTTTGCTCTTCTAATGGCTCCATTTTTTCTTAGACGGCTCCATAGGCCTTTTCTTTAAAGCTAACTACTTTAAATTGCAAACAAGAATACCTAATTTGATCAAAAACTTATTTCTCCTTGGTATATTATCTAGGAATGTAGGAGCATGTTTTCTCTAAAAACAAATTTCACTAGTTCTCTTTCGTCTCATGCAGTCATGCATGCTTATAATGTTAGTTGTCTTTCTTTGTGTGGCTATTAGTTGTCACCGTGTTTGGCTAGATAACAATTAGTTGTGATTAAGAAGTTTGGAATTATTTTTTATAGTGATGCTTGCCTTGAATCTGTTTGTATGGTAATTAAGAACATATAGGAGAGCCTGAAAATGGAATACGAAGTCACCTTAATGCACAGCTTGGCTTCCTCTCTATCCAGTAGTTATTTCAATCCACATTAAAAAGCATATGAAGGTCTTGGCCTCTAGGAAGTAGATATATAATCGTGTCAAGAAATGCATATTATGTCGATTTAATGCTCTTTCAGTATTTTCTCTACATTGTGATATCGCCCAACTGTGTACCCCTGTTAAGTGCCAACATATGCGGCCTCTCTTGCTGGAGTTAAAACTTAAGTTTGACATTCCACACTCTACTGAAAATATCTAGAAGACTCAATTTGGAACCAGGAGATAAACTGCAGTGATCATTTCAATTCTTTATCTGTCCATAAATTTTGGATCTTGATTGCGTTTTCATTACAGATGTGGGAGCAGTTTCTGCTACCGGTGTGAAGTGTTGGTTGATCGGCCGTGGTGCCGTTGCATGACTAGTTCTCTGCGTCAGTGCCGTGTATGGTGCTACAGAATTTGTATACTTGTTATCTTCCTCACTCTTGCACTTTTTTTCTTGGTCTGGGGAATCAAGAAACACAAAGGAATGAGAAAATAACGACATGATTATTGCTTCTCAAAAAAAAAAGTACATGATTATTAGTCTCACTCTTTGAAATATATATATATATATATATATATATATATATATAGAGAGAGAGAGAGAGAGAGAGAGAGAGAGATCGTCATGATTTGGTTTGGCTTTGTGAAAGTGGATGTGGAACTGATTTGTGTATCACATGAGAGCTGGTTTGTTATCTCTCACGAATCACTGCTCTCTTATGTTCTTGTTACTGAAAATATAGTTGAATCATGTTATGGTCGAATGTAGATATGCTCTTGTGAATATGTACATACCTAGCATTTAGCAACATCATTGAAGTATTATATTTGTGTTTCGTTCATTTCATCAATTCATGATACGATGTAATGAGCTAATGTGACTACGACGGTGTTCGACTGAACTTCTAAGAGAAGGAAATGTAATAAACTTATTCAACTTAATCTTTTTTTTTTCTTTTCAAATTTTTATTTATCCAATTTATTTTAATGATCTCTTTTTAAAGTATATTATTTATAACATTTCTCAACAACAAAAAAAGGAGGAGAAGAAGATTTTATAGGTATTAATTATTAAAATATACTCCTGTCTTATGGAAGCAACTAAACTTGGTCTTGCATTACCCAAATAAGAAGAACAGAGTTTCTATTTGCACCACTAAAATTATTCTTTGTATCATAAAAGAAAAAATAAAATAATTTTAAATTTACTTACATGTCCTTTATATAAAAAGAAAAAATTTAAGTGTGGTTCGAAAATGAAATTTCGAACTCACCATGTTTGTTCGAAATTCCATTTTCGAACAAATATGGTGTGTTCGAAGATCCATTTTCGAACGGACTGTGAATTTTTTTAAGTACTGTTCGAACACACGACTTTGAACATATTCATCATGTTCGAACACAAGACTTCGAATATATTCAGAATGTTCGAACGCGATTTTGAAAGGAACATGATTTTTTTTAATCAGTAAGGATTTTTTAGGTAAATTTATAACTAATAAAAGAAAATGAAAAATAATTTATGATGCAAAGAGTAAAAATGATAGTGCAAATAGAACTCCCTAAAAAAATTCTATTTGAGTTGTAGGATATTGCAAGATAATAATAGATTTATCAAAGTTTTTTCGATAAATGTGAAGTTCATGATATTTAATATGAAATTTTACTTTCAAATACATGCGTGAACCTAAAATGGATATCAATCCTCTAAAAATTTCATTACTAGCTGGCTGTTCTCTATATATCACTTTCCACAGTCGCGCAGAAATACTAATATTTCTCAAATACAAAGCATAAATTTATTTATTTATTTAAATTGTGATATAATTTAAGTGATACATAATATCATTATAAAAATAGTCTGTTAGTTATAGTTTCATAATTAATGATGCAGTTAAATTAAGTTAACAATGCAAATAATGAAAATAAATCTTAAAATATAGTCATCACTTGGACAAATAAAATAACAATATTTAACTACTACAATAAGTAAAAAATATAGACAACAGATTTGACCGTTGTCAAGATGAAAGATGATTTAGACAACAGATTTTGACAGTTGTCTATTTAATATATGTTTTTGCTTTAACATATGTGTAAATAGATAGATTAGTTTTATTCAATAATAAATAGATATTCGATTCTTGTTTTAACGTATTATTCTCATTTTTTTTTCTATATATATTTATTAAACCTAGGAACTGTTCCCCAAATATATACACACACTAACACACATATATTTCCACTCTATGTTTTTTTAAAGCACACATATCTCCTTGATTTTGGTTGTAGATCAGATAATTTGAATATATATATAAAAAAAAATACAATGTAGCAATTTTAAACTTTTTTTTAGAGCAAGATAATGTAATCTTTCAATGTAATGATTTTTTTATCCCTCGTATACATTGATGGATTGAATTGTTTTTAATAGATAATGTAACCATTGAATACGAATCTAATGAAATCTCTTGTTCCTAATTAAAAAGGGGAAACAAATAAAAACTTTCCTTTTTCACAATCGAATTCTTAATTAGAGTCCTGCCCCAGATACAAACACTTGTATTCTGTATAAATAGTAAATACTCATCCCCATCAGGTCTCGTCGTTTGTTCATTATATCTTAGAGAGAGAAAATCTATCACAATACTCTCGCCTTCTTACTTACATAATACACACACGATGTCTCCGGCTGCCCGCCTAGCTTTCTTAGGGTTCCTTCTCTTCGTCGTCGCGGCGGCAATGTCGTTCCAATTCTCAGCCGCCGCCGCAGACGCCGACGTTCATATTTTTCAAGGCGTCGACGATAGCAAATTATTCGCTGCTGATGAGCAGTTCATCTCCTTCCAGAGGAAGTACGGAAAGGTGTACGCTACGCAGGAAGAGCACGATTACAGATTCTCGGTGTTCAAGGCCAACTTGAACCGCGTCAGGCGCCACCAGCTGCTCGATCCCAACGCCTTCCACGGAGTCACCAAGTTTTTCGATTTCACGCCGCGAGAGTTCCGCCGCCAATTCCTCGCCGACGTCAAACGGAGGCCTTCCGACGCTAACATGGCGCCAATTCTGCCCACCGACAATTTGCCGAGCAACTTCGATTGGAGAGATCACGGCGCTGTCACGCCGGTTAAGGATCAGGTACGTTTAGATTTTGTTTTCCATTATTGATTATTGATTGATCGTAGGTGTCTTTTTTTTTTTCGATTTTACGCAGAGTTCAATTTTGTGCAGCTATTACAACTTAGATCGATTAATTGTTTATTGCTATAACATGAACCATCTCTTGATAGATTCCCTTTAGTTGGATGAGATATTGGAACATTAATTACATGTTATATATCCGTATGTGTTTTGATTAATATCGCGACGAAGAGAAACAAAAAATAATGAAAAAATATTATTCCTCGCTTTTGCATTAAGAATGTGAGTTTCATGCATCATCATATTCATGACGATATTAACTGCATTACTTTGTGTTTTTGTGTGTGTGTGTGTGTGTGTGTGTGTGTGTATTCTGTTGTAATAGTTCTCTGTTTTCCTTTACTTATGCTTAATTAATTTATGAATTCCCAAACTGATTAATAATTTCTGCAGAGTTCATCATGTGGATCAAGCTGGGCGTTTAGCACAACGGGAGCATTGGAAGGTGCCAATTTTGTGGCAACTGGAAGATTCGCGAACCTCAGCCAACCTTTGGATTGTGATCATGAATCTCATCAACAACAAAAGGACTCGTACGATTCAGGGTGCAGTGTCGGACTCATGAATAGTTCTTTTGATTTCAGTTTGGTGTCTGTTGACGAAGGCCAAATTGCAGCAAACCTTGTGAAGAATGGCCCTCTTGCAGTGGGAATGAATGCAGATTTTCTGCAGACATATGTTAGAGGAATATCGTGCCCGTATATATGTTCGAAGAGGCATTTGAATCATGGGGCGTTGTTGGTTGGATATGGCCGTCAAGCCAGCTACTATCCGAATCAGTTGAAAGAGACGGCGTATTGGATGATGAAGAACTCGTGGGGAGAAAACTGGGGAGAGAATGGCTACTACAGAATCTGTCGGGATAATATCTATCGTAATGTCTGTGGAGTCAACTCTATGGTTTCCACTGTTACTACTCCACATTAGAAGTTAGAACATATTACCTTGGATCATGCACAGCTGATATATAGAATTTATTTTAGAGGGTACTCTTTTTTCCTGTACAGAGGTTTCCCTACACGAACACAGGGTTTTACTCTTAACAGGTTTTAATGAGGCCCGACCCATTGAGTCTTCATTTGTGATTTCCTATGGGTTTTAGGATTCTTTATGTTCCTCCTTCACTGGAACACACTGTATTATTTGTGGTTATATAATATTTCAATTATACTCACATTTGATGATTACATTTCATGATAAATTGCTTTGTGCTTGTGGAATTAATCAACTAAACAAGTGTTTTAAGTTTCTGATCTACGAAGTTGAAACATTAGGTTTAAAATGCTTACTGGTTGACCAACATCATTACATCTCAATTAGTTAGACTTCAAATAAAAAAGTTGACGGGCTCTACTCTAGTTTAAGTAGTACTAGTACACTACAAAACTTCAAATAAATATATAAATAAAATTAAAAAGAGGATAAAAAAGAAAATGAGTTCAACACTAAAAAATCCTGTTAAAAACTTGGATAAGCAGCTGAAATACAATAAAATATATGTAGGGTAGCATGGAAGAAATCTAAATAATTACAAAGTGATTATATAAGTTACTAGATTCTCTTGACCGAGTCACCGTGAAGAACGAGGAAGCCTTCAGATGAAAGAGAGGCCAAAGCAGTTCGAAGCTGAGAAAAGAGAAAATGTGAGTCAATCATAAGCATAATAACTGCATGAAACAAGGGGTGAGGGAAAGAGACTAACATCACTAAGGTGGATCTCAGCACCACCGGGTCCGGTACTCTGCTTTTTCAACTCTTCAAGTAACTGCATAACATTACAATATTTCCATCAAATTCACCCAACCTAAGATCAAGGCCTCTAATTTGAAGCATCTAACTTTATTTTGAAATTTCACAAACCTCCAACAAGCGAGCTGACCGCCCTCCGATTTCCAGCTTCTCCATAATGAGGTTGCGGGTGGCTGACACTAGATTCTCCCGCCTCATTCTTTCACTTGCAGATACTCCCGTCGTAATCAGGTCCATATCAATGGTTCCTGTTCAACGTATCCAACTAATGCCTCAATAATAGTGTGCAAGTCACAATAGAAAATAACAAAATGAGCATGCCAAAGGGAGACTTGCTTTAACCAACTAATGCATTTCTCAAAAACAGAATTAATCTGAATTAACATCAAGTACAGTGATTTTACTTTCTTAAATTTAAAATATGCCGTATATATCTCAAGTGGAAAGATTGGATCCTAAACCATAATGAAGAATTAGAATTAGGACACAAGCATATACCCGTCGAATGGTCTGTTGCAGACTGTTGCATTGCCACCTCAAGAAGCCTAAAAGCCTCAATTACATCATGCTTCTCGACCTGCAAGTTCAAGTGCATAATCTTGGTAAATTATCAAGGTATTAAAGTTCAAATCAGGATTACTGAAGAGAGCTTAACTAACCAATTCTGAGAATCGAATCCGAGCCAAGGCCTCACTGAGGCGTATCAAGCTTTCAATTTGTCTTGGAGTTGCGGTTATGACCTATATGCATAAACTAAAGCATTAAAACATGGCTCATAATAACGAGCAACTACAATTAAAGAAACCAGACTACGATCAAGCATGAATAGTTATTCTTGATTCTCTTTATTGACCTAAACATTTTGTCACCATCCTTCATGAAAGCATTAAAACATGACTCATAATAACAAGCATCTACAATTAAAGAAACCAGACTACGATCAAGCATGAAAAGTTATTCTTGGTTCTCTTTATTGACCTAAACACTTTGTTACTATCCTTCATGTAGTAATTAGTGTCTATAGAAATATTAGATTGCACAGAACTTCAGATCGAGCAACTTGTACAAAATAATTAGTTAGGGCTACATTTATTGCTGAAAGAAAGAAAGGTTTATTCTGAGAGATGGATTGGAACAACAAAGTTGAAGCAGGATGCTATTATCAGGAAACAAACTAAATATCTACATTTAGCATATAACCTTTTTGCTGCTTCCTGGGAAATTTCCTCTTCTTCTCATCTCCACATATCCCCTTGTCAACTCCTCAGCAGCTTCATCTGATAATTGTGGGTGTATATGTTTTCGTGCATAGCTTATATAAGCAGTCAATGTATGCAGGGCAATGACATCCTGCTCCGAGCTCTGTGAATGAGAGGCAAAACTGGGAGGATTATAATGAGTCTCCAGAAAAATATTGAGAAAAAGAAGAAAAGGGTCAAACATTAGGATCTTCAAAGTGTAATGCCACAATGTGCTTCGCCAGTCGCCTATCTGTCTGCTCATCAGCCTTGTCAAGAATCAAATAGATCAAATCAAACCTGGAAAATAAATCCAATTCAGTGGTAGATAGTTTTTATATCAATTCTAACTTAATTCTACAAATAAAGCAATGAAGCCAAGATCCTTCCAATATATCCCCATATATCACGAGAATTATAAAAATGACTTGGGAACCACTGTAAAGAGATAAGATTATCTTGTATGAATGAGTCATATACAATCAGGCGCACTACTGAAATAATTAGAAATTGTTTCCAGGACTTCATAAATTACTAACTTCGGGTTTCATGTATGAAGTCCTTACCTGGACAATAAAGTAGGAGGAAGGTGGATATTATCAATCACTGACAAACGAGGGTTATAACGCGAACCAATTGGGTTAGCGCAAGCGAGCACCGAAGTTCTTGCATTTAGGGAAGCAATGATTCCTGCCTTCGCAATTGAAACAGTTTGCTGCTCCATCACCTGATGAGAAAAGCTTTGGTGAGTTCACGAATCCCCCTCCTACTCTACCTCAAATACAATTCATGTAGACCTAATCCTCTTTACCCCTTTCTCTCGGTTGCATCACTAGTAAGGGGAAGTGGCCTAATTGATTTTGATTAGAATATTAGGAGGTAAGGTCATGCAACTGATTTAGGTTACATTGGAAAATGGCAAGGACATAGGTACAAGCTACCCAGGCAAAAAAGCAGACTTTTGGTCCATTCTGAACTTCAATTATGGTAGGAAAATAAAAATAAAAATTTAAGCATAAAATTGTCCTTGATTCACACCTCATGTAGCATGCTTCTTGCATTGTCAGACATTTTGTCAAATTCATCAATACAACAAATGCCTGTATCACTCAGGACCAAGGCTCCACTCTCCAGGACCTGCAAAATCATTTCTCAGGAAAAGTTCATTTTTTCCGCAAATAATAATGATTAAAGGAATAATAGAGTTTTGAATTTACTCACAGTTTCACCAGTCTCAGGATCCTTGGCCACATAAGCAGTTAGCCCCACAGCAGAGCTTCCTCTCCCACTAGTGTATATACCACGAGGAGAGAGCTTATGAATGTACTGGAGAAGCTGAGATTTGCTGGTTCCAGGATCTCCAACAAGGAGAATATTGATATCACCTCTGAAGCTAGCGCCAGATGGCAACTTCAAAGCGTTCCCTCCAAAAAGCTATTAGGATCCCCGGACAGCATGAGAAACAGAATAAATGTCAAATATTGATAAACAATAGATTAATCACAAAACTATCTGTTGTTGACTTGTTGTAAATTAAGGCACCTGACAAAGAAGACCTTTCTTTACATCATCCAACTCCCATATGTTTGGTGCCAAAGACCTTGTCAATCTCTCATATATATCAGGCTGCCTGGATAGCTCTTTTAATTTTTCCACCTGCAATATTCCAGAAGAATATTATCCTAAAGAAAAGGAAAATATAAACTTGTCTGTCCTATAGGTAGTAAGGTATTCTTTGCAGTACATTAACTTCATAGTTGGGAGTTGATTCATCATCCTTAGCGCTTGTTCCATTTTCAGTTTCCATTGGATCCTCCACTTGCATTCTTGACTTATCCGTCTTCTTTAGATGAAGACAATCAATGTAAGTCTGAAACAAAAGAACTCATTGTATTCGTTACTGGAATTTCACATCAAACAATATATATTCACTTCTCAGTTCTTTAAAGCTACACAAAAGTGACTATATTAGAAACAATAAAGTACACGAGAAACCTAAAAATGCTTGCCTTAAATATTGACTTCACTGTCCTCTGTGTTTGACCAACTCTGACACTCATAGCCCTGTAAATTCCCGTAACCTGACAGAAACAATAGCCCCTCATACAACATTATAATACGATGCAATGCTATAAATTCAACATTGAGAATAATTACGTGTGATCTCACCTCTACCCTGTCGCCTGGCTTTCCAGCATCTACCAGCTTATCATGCATTAACAATGTCACAGTGTGTGGTGTTCCTCCATCTGGAATGTCATCTGGTGTCTCTTGGAGTCTCACTACTTGCTTATCAGCAAATCTTTGTTTGATACATGCAAACAAAAAGAGGTCAGTTAGGTATTACAGATTATAAAAGACCCAAGTAGGAAAATGTTGAATCAAACATCAAAAGCTCTAAAATAGAACCCCTCGGACAATTTATAAAATAAAATCAAAATTGGAAAAATGTGAATTACAAGAGAACACGCACAGGACATTACCTGCACCTATTGTGAACAAGGGTCATGGAGTTTCTGGAGAGACATTCTTGCTTTCCACAAACTTTTGGCTCGTTGATTCTTCCTGGTAGATCCAAATATTAGAATGTGAAAATCCAATGATTGAACACTATCAGAAATGATACAAATGAAACAATGAAGAGACCTAAGCAAGCAATTACCTCTTTCAACCACAATAGGGTCCGAGTAGTAGCCACATACAAGACATCTAAATACGGCTTCTCTAATCTCAGGTATAATGGAGCTACAACGGATAATCATCCCTTTCAAAGAAACCATCTTCTCAACATCTAACAAGAAGAGCAAAGAAAAACTCAATCCTAACTCATCACCATTAGTGAAGACAAATAAAATTTAAATTAAAAGAGAAGATATAGAACTACACCGACACTAACCAGAGGGGTTAAGATTTCTCATTGAAGTTGAACTCTTAAGATTGAATATCCTGGCTTGTATATGCTTCTCAAATAGAGGGTTGATTCTTCCAACCATGTCCATCAGCACCATATCGAAAATAGCTAAAACCTCAAGCGGATACTTAACCATTTTAGCATACAGGTCACTATCATAATCATACACATCGCGTGCATCAACATCAAGTGAATCACCCTCCATTTCAATTACATGATTAATCATTCTCATATATTTCCCCTCAATTTGCTGAGGATCTTCCCTAAAATGCCTCAAGAACCTCAAAATCGACGCATTAACATCTTGCACGCTGATATTTGTGCCCCACACGTACACTACCGGAGCCTCATCCTCGTTCCCCTCACCAGCATCCGAGGACGGTGGAACATCATCAGTGAAGGACGGTGTGGCAGCAGCATTGGGGGTGGCCGACGGCCGCCTACCTCGGCCACGGCGTCGAGCGTTACTAGAGGGCGTCGGAGTTGCCTCAGGGGTTCTGAAACGGGAATCTGACGGATGCGGCGACGGCGTAGCATAGGTGGAGCGGCGGGTACGCTTCCGATGCGTAGGATCTCCGGGAGACGAGAGTGTGTTACTGATTGGGCTCGTCGCATCCGGAGACGACCGACCTGTAATGAGCAAATTATCGCCCAAATTTACAGAAAATGTATTCCAGTGGGCAGAGATTCAATAGATAACAGGGATAAACTCTAATACCGCCATGGGCTTAATAAATTAAGCTAAATAACTCGTGAATGCGAAGTAAATTACCACCGCAGATTATCAACAGATTACTGCAAGAATATGATGAGTTGTACTTAGATATTAAAATCATACCATCGTGTGTGCGGGTAGGAGACAAATCGGAAGCCATGATCTTCCGCCTGCGAGTGAGTGTCTGTTAGAGAGAGAGAGAGAGAGAGTTAGGGTTACAGGAATCGGAAGTGAGGGGAAGTAACTAGTAGTTAACGGGAAATGGCGGGAAAATGGTAGTAAGTAGTCATTTGGCGCCAAATGAGATGGGACAAGCTTGAGCTCTTTGTTGGGCTTTGAGTTACATAAAATACTCAATTGGGCTTTCGTTCTGGAATTCGGGTCGGGCCTAGCTTTACATTTGTTTGGGCTTCTGTTCTCGGTTTAGCCACGTTTGTATTGATCCATGCATTCTGAAATTTCAAAAGGAGTTTCAAGAAAAGAAAAGGAAAAAATAATCATGTCCCCAAACCAAAATTAATTCATGAGAGAACTTTGGAGCATGTAAAATTTTATAAATTATAAGGCTTATGTATTAGGAGGTAAATTGTTATTATTAATTAATTTTTTTTACATAATTTCTTAGTACGATTTACCTCTCATGTATGTTCTGCAAGACTACATATAATCATATATTTATTGGGAATCCATCCTCGGGTAGAGACTGCGGGTTTTAAGTTGTTGGAAAAAAATCCAACCTCCTAACCCAACTACATTAATTATTTCTTGTCATTAATTTCTTTGGTGCTAGGGTTTGGACCAGCACAACAGCTAATTTTTATGGGGGGAGTACTGTGTAAAGAGGTGAGGTTAAATCTGTCAGGCTCAAAGTACTATCTAGTATCCACCTATCTATATACACATTTATATGTAGCAAAATAATAATAATAAAAAAATAAAGTTGGTTTGATTGATGCAGCATATATGCACTTGGAACTTCCTAGCTGTGGATCTGTTCTGATAATATTCGATTATTATTATTATTATTTTTATTACTATATTTTTTGTAACAAATTAAGTGTTAATTAATTATATATATATATATATGATTTGAAAGCATATATATTATCACACCACCACCAGCAACCACCAACCACCAAGTATCGATCGCCTCCTCAATCATGCATTTCTCCCTGGCGTGCTGTAATTACAGTAATTTTATGCCCCTCTCTCTTTATAGCTGTTAAAATTCTCTCTTTTTATTCGACTTTACCTTTATTTATGGAATGATTTACAAATTACTATTTGGCATTTGCGCACTCATTCACTCACTTCCAAAAAAAATTAAAAAAAATGGTCATACATGAAATAGATATGTCACATCGGTTGTGTACAAATTATTTTTATTTGGACCATTTATACTCATGTGTAGACAGTGTAGTACGTTTAAATATAAATATAATTCTCTTGTTCTTCCATATTGTCATTTCACTTTATACATTGAATGTTTTTTATTTTATAATTTTGAGCAGTATACATGGAATCATTTACCAATTAGTAATTGGTTGCTTCGAAAATAGGTATAGTTGGAATTAATATCGGTCCTTTTTTACACCTTGGACAATTCGGCTGGATAAGAATATAATATTTGAAGAAGTTTTGAGGTTGATCTGAGGCATATTAACTAATTTCCTAAAAAGAGACGTCGATCTAGGGTTAACTTATATAGTATTAAAATTTGGGTTAGTTATTTTTTATTAACTGGAAATAAAATATTCAAAACTTTATTGTACATTTCGTAATAGAAAAATCAAACCATATAGTATTACGCTAGGGTGCATGCGATTTTCTAGTGAATTTTACATTTTTTAGCTATTTTATCCTTGATAAAAAAAAAAACAAAAAAAAAAACTTAGCTAGAGTTGCAACACAAATTTTACAAACCCTCATTTCCTGCCAGTCCCTGGTGTTTCAACGGAGCTTATAAGTTTCAAAAAGTAATTTATAAGATATTTAGAGCGCTTAGTCAACCGTTTTAAGTGAAAAAATAACATTACTTACAATATGATTATATGAGCTTTGTTTTTTATTTTGCAGATCATAATTTATAAGATTATACTAATGTGTTTATATCTCTTCTTAAAATTAACAGTAAGCTAGAAACCTTAATTTCTTAGTTAAAAGAAATATTATACTACAATCATTGTAATTCCTATTAATTATGTCATTACTACATTTTACATGTTCATCAATAATCGTAAACACTCCAATTAATAATTTGTATTTTGAAATACTTATAAAATAAAAAAAATTATAACATAGATATAATAGGTAATTTAACAAAATTTTGTAAAACAAGCTTCATTTAAAATAGTAGTGGGTATATAAATAGTATAATTATATTAGTATAAAAAATAGAGTTAATTGCTAAATAAATTACCACATTTTCACCATTTTGCAAATTAGATACCACATTTAAACATAGTCAATTACAATATCACATTTTAATTTGTATGGGATTAAACATCCCCAATTATTTCGACGAACTAAGTATGACGTGTTTGGTCTAAAACCACGTTGGCAGTCCCGTCATCACACACGTGTAACAAATGACACTATTTTTATTATTTCTCTTCTTTTTTTTGTTGAAAAAAATCATTTTTATATAATTATCTATTTCTAAAATATGAAATGTGTTGAGAAAACTAATAAAACTAATGTCGTTTGTTACACATGTGTACTAACATGGTTGCCAACGTGATTTATAGACCAAACACGTCATACTAATTAAACTTGCTGAAAAAATTGGGGATGTTTAATTAATCTCTTATAAATTTAAATGTGGTATTTTAATTAACTAGCTTTAAATGCGGTATCTAATTTGCAAAATGGTGTAAACGTGATGATTTATTTGATAATTAACCCTAAAAATTAAACATCATAACCCCTCGGGTCATATGACTAATTTTATTAGCACAAAAACTTGTATGAATTTTGATCACCTAAATATATATATACGTATATATATATATATTGAAGAAGATCACCAATATAATTAGATGGTCTCACGCGAGACTTTCTTCTTTATTATTTATCTAATTACAATCTCAAATTATAAAACGATACCATTGATATAAACACACATACATACAGCCAACCAACGTGAGAGAAATATTTGAAAAGGACAATAATAACAAGCAATATATACATATATATATATGCAACACCATTCCAAAACAGAAGAATCCAACTAGAAAATTGGGAGATATACACATTTCTCCTTTCCACACGAAAGTTGAAGTCTAATTAATAACTTTATTTTATACTTGACACTGTTACATATGGTAAGGCTTTTCTCTTTTTTGTTCTGGTGTTTGAATATATATTTATATTTAGTAAGCATGTGTTAGAATTGCATGCAGGTAGCGTTGTTTGTGAGTTGGTTTTTAATTCTGGTTTGGATTTACTGTTTGATGTGTAGTGTAAAATGTTGGGAAATTGAAAGGCAACTGTAGATGTAGTACGTTGGCATAAACATATCCTAGCTTGATTAGCTTTCTCAAACACTGTTTCTAAGGTACCTACTCGACAAACAGTACAAGAGAAGTGACCATTAATTATTACGTATATAACAGTAACACCATATATATATATATATGCACAACTAATTAATATTTTTAATCCATTGTAATATACAGTACATATTAATTAACCCATTAATTAATTATATATATATATATAACTTCTAAACAAGTAATTATTTAATCATGTAAGTCTAATCAAGAACTATTATTTTTATTTTATTTAGGAAATTAACTATTTATTAATAATAACGACAATAGCACATATATATATATATATATCTCTATATATATATATATCAAATTAACTAGTTACTAATGTATATATAATAAAAAAGAGAAAATAAAAATATAATCACAAAATAGGTAACAACTCATTATTTAATACTTTCATACGAAATAAATTAAACTTTATGACCTAATAATTGTTTTGGTTCATATATAGTCTTTAATATACTTTTTTTTTGGAACTTTTTTTTTTAACTCACACACCCGACATGTGGTATTGAGGAGATTCGAACCCGTGACCTTTGATCTCCAAACAACCTCACTCCACCACTAGGCCATCCCCACCGGGATAAGTCTTTAATATACTTAAAGATACGTATATATGCTATAATGAACTTCATATATAGTACACTTTCCCTAAAAAACCATATGCTTGATTAATAGGTCTAGCTAGATAATGAAAGGTATATATATGAGTATCATGTTTCAATATATATATATATTATTAATTTTATTTGTATTTTATTCTAGAACAAGAATCTTTCCCTGGGATAATTTATCTATAAACATGTCTTGTAAATGAAAAGATTCATGTTAAGGTCATAAGGATGATACTCTTCTATATATTTTCAGTCGGATAGCACATATGTACATCTAGCAGGCTTTATAATATTAATTAACTTTCTAACTATCAAAAGACAAGAGTACACTAATCCCCCACCCAACACCCTCTCTCTCTCTCTCTCTCTCTCTCTCTGTCTCTCTCTCTCTCTCTCTAATACACACAGTCTCACAAACCCGCCCAACAAAGTATTACAGTACACTTGAGCAGTGAGCCATGATATGAACTGTCCCAAGAAGAAGAAAGAAAAGTTCAGCGCTCTAAACCAATAAAAAAAGGGAACTCTAAATTAAACTCCGATCCCTCAAGAAGAAGAAGAAGAAAACCCTAAAAGAAACAGATTCAAACAATCATTTTCGCCATGTTCTTCCAAATAAAAAGAATAGAAAATTAAGACCCTAATTTCTGGCAATCTTCTAATTTTCTACAATGACAAACAATGAATAGAAGGAAAAAAGAAAACGCCCCGTGTCTTGCAAGAATCCAGCAACCTTATAACCACACAGAAACAACAATAATTATCCTTGAAGAAGAAGAAGAAGAAGAAGAAGAAGTCCATTTTGGAGTAGAAGAACTTCTCTCTCTCTCTCTAGGCGCTCTCTCGTTTAGGAAGGATGAGAAGAGAAGGAGAAAGCAGTAGTTCTTCAAGGTGCCATGACTGCGGAAATCAAGCGAAAAAAGGGTGTGAGCATTTGAGGTGTAGAACTTGCTGTAAGAGCCGAGGTTTTGATTGTCAAACACACGTGAAAAGCACATGGATTCCGGTTGGTAGAAGGCGGCCCAGGCACCTTACAATGCATCAGCAGCAGCAGCAGATTCCAGCCCTTGTTCATCAACAGTTAGTCCATGGCCCTAACCCTAAAAGATACAGGGAAATTCCAGCACTAGGTAATTAATGACCTTACTATGCTCTTCCATATCTTCCTTTTTTTTTCTTTTTCTTTTTTTTACTGTTGCCCAGATTTGGTGCAGATCACACACAAACACGCACTCAGAGATATTCATAATTGGTTTTGGCACGCAATGGAAGCTGCTGTAATAACTGGTTTTGGTATTATTCATCTTTCTTTCATTCATCACCAAAAGTATGAATTACTGTGTCATTTGCCTCTTCTACAGATCTTGCTTCTATGTGTGTTGTGTTTATAACAGTAACCCCACCATAAATTTAACCCTACCCACATTATGTGCTCTACATTTCCTACGAATGGTTGGAAATAGTGACAAACTAAATAAGATTTTGCATTTTTTTAAATAATCTTTATGTTTTTACTTCATTATTACCTTATTTATTTGTTGATAATTAATTTGACATTGATATATCTAATAGTATAGCTCTATATACGCATAACCGGCCTGAAAATCTGATACCCCTCTCTCTCTCTCTCTCTCTCTCTCTCTCTCTCTATCTATCTATATATATATATATATAACACTACATATTGGAAGACAAGGCCCCTGGTTTTCTTGATGATATAATTATTATATCAATTGTTATTTAGCGAATAATTATAATAAAATTTTAGGGTTTCAAGAAGAGAATTTGCCGGCGGAGATGTGTTTTCCGGCAGTGTTTCGATGCGTTCGAGTGAGCTCGATGGACAATGCGGTGGATCAGTATGCGTATCAGACATCGGTGAGCATTGGAGGGCATGTGTTCACCGGAATTCTGTATGATCAGGGCCCCGAACCGCAGGGAACTGCAGGAAACTATGTCACCGGAGAGAGCTCTTCTTCTGCTGCCGCCGCCGCTGCTGCTGCTGCAGGCTTATTAGGACAACCTAATTTTATTGCAAGAACTACTGCAGCTGCAACTGGTACAGCCTCTTCTTCATTTGCTACCCCCTTTTTAGCATTCACAAACGCAACTTCTCAGTTTTTTCACTACCCAAAATCTTAAATAAAATATAATAAATAAATCTATATGTGTATTTACATTTAGAACGAAAAGCATGGTGTCACTAGATTAGACTTGGAATAATGTGAAATTTTTTCATTGAGATTTGAATAAAGTTTATTTTCATTATATAAATGAAAGGGAATTTGAATTTGATCTCCCTCAGCTCGCCGCGGTTATTCGATCGCACTTCCCACTTCTTTAATTAATTTAATTTTTTATCGGCCAATTAAACTATGTAAAAATATTGAATAAATTAAAGAAGAAAGGGATATTTTATTTTAATGGGAATGTGCCTAAAAATTATTGTTTTGTAATTCCAATGAAGAATTATTTGCTCTTGTCTGCTTTAACTTTGTGATGCTCATGGTTTGATTTTTGTCTTCTTTTGGTTATGCAGTGTTTATCTTTGGTGATTATCAGAATAATTGTTATTTAATTACTAGTTTTTGAACTTCAAAGCCACTTTTTTTCCAGATTATCTGTTTCTTTGCCGGGTTAAATGTAATGCCTTCTGCTTAGTAATTACTTCAGGTGTTGTGTATAAAGGAAAACCCTATTGCGTGTTTTTAACTGCACATTAATTTCATTCTCACACAGTTTAATTAGGTAACATCACACACAGTTATACATATATATGTATACTTGTGTGTGTGCATGTGTGTGTATAATATATATATATATATACAACCATGTGTGTGTGGGGGGGGGGGGGGGTTAATTATCCCTTTAATTTCTTGAGATACCATTCATGTTTTTGCCCATTGATTAAAATAAGAAATAAACGTACAAGTGTTTGTATATCATGATATCATCTAAGAGTTGGAGCATTTTAATTTTTAGGTATTGTATGGATGACTTATGACTATAGTATTCCCTATTTAATTGATACATGCACCATATATACATGTTAATTATATGTGAGCGCAGGTACAGTGAATCGTAAAAATTAAATATAACTAAAAAATTCGTGTATGCAATAGAGAATGCAACATATAAGGCGCAGTAAATTCCTTGTGGAATGGAGAGATGCATAGTATCTATTTATCAAAGTTATTATATTATGATTATGTTCTAAAAACGACAGTTAGTTTGTTATAGGAGTAATATATATGTATAATGCGTGTATTTTACTGAGGGTTCGTGGCACATGGAATTTCCCATTGCAATATTCTTTGTGTTACACTTCATGTTACACTTTTAAATTATGAGTTTTTCTTGTATTTTTTTTTCAATTTTATTTTTTTGCGATTTAGTTTAATTTTATGATTGTGCATGTTTTTAGGGTTCACTCCACCCAATTAGGGTTTATAATTATTTTTTAATTTTTAATTTTTAATTTTCAATTAATAATTCATTATTATGGTTGTTGTTTTTCAAAATTATGTTTTATAATTTTTTAATTCAATTTTTTGTTGATAAATATTGACTATCATTATTTATGTTATAATTAATTTTTATTTTATAATAAATACACCTAAAATCATAAATTTGATAATCAAACACGGATCAAGTGAAACATGAAAAAGGCGTAACATAAATTTCAACCTGGTAAGTGGCATATATGTATGAATTAAATGTAGTACGTTGTGTCGTCCTAATAAAACATTTATTAAATGCAAAGTTGTTTTGATTATGATATTTTAAGAAAGGAGACAAGTGTGATCTGGTTTTGAGTTACTTGGGGCAAAAAAGATTAATTGGTGGGCATCTGAAAATTAAAGTGGCCTTATGTAGAATTTAGAAAGCATCAAGTAAGCCACTCTTTTAATTGACCTTTTATTCTAAAGGGATCCACACTAACCAAAGGGGGAAATAAAAAAATATATTTACCCTCTCAATAAACCAAACATGAAGAATATGTAGTGCTGAAGAAGAAATTGGAAACATTCCAATTATTGCTGATTTAATTGTCATTATTTAGTAATGATTCTGTGATTCCATACTAATTAGCTAGAATCAGAGTCAGGAGAAATTAAATAAACCCTAATTCAAAAAAAATAAAAACCCCTTTAATTTAGTGTGGATTCTTTTACTTTCACGCTACTTAACTGTGTAGCTTGTAAGAAACAGTACTATTATAAATATATCTCATTTAATAGCCGTAAATTGCCATATAGTATGTGTGTTTCTTACTATTATAAATATATATCATTTAATTGCCGTAAATTGCCATATAGTATGTGTATGTGTATGTATATGTATATGTATATGTATGTGTATATGGATGTTTATTTTATTTTTTATATGTTTTTCAGTGGTAAAAGGGCTACATGCATTTTAAAGTTGTTTAATTTAATTTTTATTTATTTTTTCCTTTTAGGCAAAGTAACTTGTCATGGGGGGCAGGTAGCTTTATGCCTAATTAAACAGATATATATGATGTGAACTTTAATACTTAATTTATATTTGCGAAGCTTATGGACCGGGCATGAAGAGCTTTAATTATCTAGAGGAATAATTTTTAGAATAAGCTCTGATCACATTATTTAATTATGATGTTGTGTGGTTATTATAATTAATTGAGGGAAAATGATAATTATATATGATTCATGAATAAAGAAGGGTTCTAAAGGGTTAACGTTGAAGCATGTTTTTTTTGTTAGGTAAAAGAATAAGACTATTGTACGGACTTCGTGCGCATACCTTTGCCTAAAACCTTCGTGTTTTTCAGGGCATCTTTAGAAGCCTTTTTTTTTAATGGTATATTAATGTCACGTTATATATATATATATATATATATATACATATACATACGTGCGTCGAATTTTCATAACTCTTAATTACATCCGTATAGGTCAATTTACAATTTTACATAGCATATATACTGTTTAGTTTGAAATGTATACTGTTTGTATCCATACAATATATCACACATATATTATATGATACAATTACAGCTATATATCGATCATAGGGTGTATTTTCAAGATATTTGGGATCATATATATATATATATATTAATATATATATTGGTACTTCCCACAAGTATTTGAATTAGAAAGTTATTTATATATATATATGCTCATATATTTGAATTAATTTATTAGAAGTTCTAGCTACTCAATTTTTAGTTTATTTCCTGTGTGTGAAGTGAAATTGTAAAGTTACCTTAATTTATGGGGAATAATTAATGCTTTATAAGAATGTCCGGTGCCCTGATCGATTTATATTTATGCATGACTTACTGCATCATGCATAATTATTATTAATATCAAATCCGGTGCCCCATCATCATGATAATATTGATCGATATGATGTTTTTATTTTATTTTACACTACCGGCCAGATTGCTTCATTATCTGGTATATGTCATTCATATATATATATGTGTGTGTGTGATGATTCATGATTATATAAGGTACTCAGAGTCAGAATGGCCCATGCATAATAGTTCTTAAATAGTAATTTGGTCGATGTCCTTTCCTTAGCTATATATACCAAATTATAGATTGAACAGATAAAAAAATAAAATGATCGTGGACTAATATAATAATATCTAAATCTCTAATTCTATATTCTTATTGTACCATATATTTTTCCAATGTATCAGTCTTTTTTGTAGGGATTATTTTTTTAATTATCAGATTTTCTGAAATATCTACATAATAATGTATGTACCCAATTATCCATGCACGTAAAATAAAGAGAAAATGTACGTAGAGGGAAAAGGACGTCTCCCCTTATAATGGGCTAATCATAACACAATCCCACATCTCATTTTTACTTGCAGATAATATATATCTAATTACTCAAATTGATTAATTAGTTGTGTTTAAATATATACAGTTGATTGTGTTATAATTATTCATCACACCATCCAATTATTAATAAATTGTAAGAGCGTTTAATTTTATTTTACAGTTGAATTCGTTCTGTCCTGCAACATTTATTGTAACAAGTAAAAGGATTAATTAAGAAATAAGCGAACTTCGACCATTATAACGAATGATAAGATAGTTTATAAGTCTCATTAGTCATGTTGACAAAGGCCATTTGATGATGTTCGAGTCCAGAATTACACAAATCAATTTAATTTAATTTAGTTAAAGGTACGTCACTCATTTTTTACTCTCTTTTTTCCATCATTTTGCTATTGAGTTTTCATTAACTTGAACGAAAAAAAAAAAAAAAAAACTATTTTCTTGGGATATATCATTGTTTGTTTTTTCAGTGGTAAAAGGGCTACATATTCATTTTAAAGTTGTTTAATTTAATTTAATAAATTTTATTTTTATGAAAAACATTATTAAAATTATATGATTTTGATGTTAGCGCACGAATGGGACACACAATTTAGAGTAGAGAATCTCATCCAATTTTGAAGGTGTAAAGCGATTTAATTATTATATTTCGACTCGTACATTGGATGCTAAATATCAGCTTGCTCTTCAGTGTGCGAGCTACTTTCGGCTTTAAAGAGAAACTTTTCTTTGTTTTTGTTTTTTTTTTCTCCCCAAATCTGAGGCAATAAAGAGTAGACAAAATTGGAACTGATGGGCTCGTAAATTTCTACAATGTGTGTCGTTTTCACTTTTCACGCTTTCAGTTTGTTATGTTATCATTGTTATGGGAAGTTCAACTACATCTTTCTCAAAAATTAAAGCGTTTTGTATCTCAGCAAACTTCTCCAGTTTGAGTAGCATTCCTAGTTTTGGAATCCAATAATCGTACACCGTCATAATCTTCACAATCAAAGCCCATTTTAGTATTTTACACCTTCAAAGAAAGAGATTTTGCTCGATCTTCATTGCTCCGCGTTTGTAATCC
Organism: Perilla frutescens; assembly: GCA_026008535.1. Classification (NCBI taxonomy): domain Eukaryota; kingdom Viridiplantae; phylum Streptophyta; class Magnoliopsida; order Lamiales; family Lamiaceae; genus Perilla; species Perilla frutescens. The sequence continues at coordinate 32,362,530 of BRKX01000012.1, forward strand.
TATCAAGGTTGGGCAGTATATATCTAGCCATATCTTGAAAATTTACATTCTTGAAATTTTCTGCACTCTGCAAACAAACTTGGTCATGAAAAAAAATTGGAGAAATTCTAAACATAGCTCTCATTTTACTCTTTATAGCCCTAATATATTATAATATAAAACATATTTGAAATATTTATTTTACCCATACAAATATTATTTATTTATTTATTTATTTATTTTTGCTTTCATAATCATAGCCCCTCCACCGTACCATCATCAGTGTTGTTAAACCCAGATCGGACCGACCGGTTTGACCGATTTAACCGTGAACCGCTAATGAGTCTAGTCCGGTTATATTAAAAATCTAAGGAGGGTGTATTCATTTGAGATTTTGATGGATTTTAATGGACTTTTAAAATCCGGGTGTATTCAATCCAGACTTTTAAAAGTCCTTTAAAATCCGGAGGTATTCATTCCAGACTTTTAAAAGTCCTTTAAAATCTGGAGGTATTCAATCCAGACTTTTAAAAGTCTTTTAAAATCCGGAGGTATTCAAAAATCTATGGACTTTAAAAAGTCATTGACTTCGTTGGATTTCAACTCGATTTCACGTTAAAAATGTGAAGGATGAAATCCGACCCCTGGACACGAGAGTTTGATGGATTTGAAAAACCCCACGGCCGGTGCAGGATAGTGGCAGCTGGAATCCGAACTCGGGCATCCCAGCGACCGCTGGCATCCAGCGGCCGCTGGAGTAGCATGTGGGTTCTCTAGGCTAGCCTCCCAGCGGCCGCTGGACTGGGTTCTCTCGACTCGACTTCACAGCGGCCGCTCAATTCAAGCGGTCGGTGGGTTCAATTTTTTTGCGGGTCCACCGATTGTTATGTTCCATCGAGCGCTGACAAAAAGGATTTGAAATCCATTAAAATCATTCAAAATCGGTCCGAAATCCATGCATGAAATCCGCTAGACTCTGCGTGGAATTGGAAGACTCCATGTGGAGTCTATGGATTTTATAAATCCATAGACATTTAAAAGTCTATCAAAATCCCAGACGAATACACCCCATAAGTTGTAGTTGATCCAGTGTGACCTAGTCAAAAACCGATCAAAACCAGGTTAAACCGGTCAAAACCGGTTAATTTGGTTGAACCGGTTCAATTCCAAAAAAAAAATTGACAAGGAAATTTACCATCTAACCTGTATGATTGTATTGTGTATCCCTATAATTGTTAATCGCTCCATAATTTATCTACGAGGTTAGGGATTTAGTCGGAAAAAAAAAAATTCAAGTAGGAAACCATCTCATGTCTCTTCTTTTTATTTTTATTTAATTTATTTGGATTGTGTTTTCTTCATCAGTATTTTGAGATTCTTCTACATTTCACTTCAGGTTAAAATAAGTCTAAATGGATAAAAGTAGACAAAAGTAAATAGTAATTGGGAAAAAACAACAACTTTTAAAAATAGCTAGTTTGTTAGGCAATTTGTACTATATTAGACTTGGCCCCCACACCCAATGATTGGCACATTGTACTTTTGGCAGGCATTAAATGCACCTAACAGCCGAAACCCTAATTTTAAAAATGAAACCCTAACAACCTCGATTATATTTAGTAAGCCTCGATTAATTTTTAGCCGTGATTATTTACTCAAAATCGCCTCGATTGAAATTACAATATTCGACTAATTCATAGCCTCGATTAATTTTCTAAGTTGAGCCTCGATTATGATGATTTAAGAAGAATGGATGATTTAAATATCAATTCTTCTTAAATCGATGAAGCATCGATTAATCATGTATTAATCGATGCTTCCTCGATTAATTTTTAATAAGCATAGATTAAGAAAAAACTATCCTCGATTTCTTTTTTAACATTGCCTCGATTAGATATTTAAATTTCATCGATTTTTTTAAAATCAAATATCGACAATAGCAAATAAGAAAAGGGAAAAAACAACAAGTTTTAAAAGTAGGAACGATTACTTTTCTAACTATGAACGATTAATATCTAACCATTCTTGATTAATGTTATTAACCGTCCATCATGCAATTTTATCGAGACCTTCATTTAAAAGAATCGAGGTAATGTTCCCTACAATTAATCATGATTTTTTAGTGAATGCATTTATTTCTTGTGTAAGGTAGGTACTGAGTTTCAATAAATAAAAAGAAAAGGTTGTTGGCTTCATTAAATGAAAAGAAGGGGAAGGTAGGACCGAATTAATGAAAAGAAGGGGATGTTGTACCGAATTAAATACATTCTAATGTTTTATAACGAGGTAGGTGAAATTTTTGAATAAATAGATGTAGAATCCGGAGCTCATTCACACTGCAATACAAATCTCATTCACAAAAATCATACAAGTTTTTATTCACACTACACTACAAATCGACGAAGAATAGCAAAAGTTGGAGAAATTTTTTCGAGCAAGGGAGCGAAAGAAAAGATTTTTCTGGAGAAAAAAATAGTGCACGAAAATTTTCACCAATTTTCAAAGGTACGTTTTGTACTCCATTTTTTTGAACTTATTTTGCAAATATTTATTATTTTGATTATATATTGCATGTGTTGTTAGATTTACTTTGAAAATAGGTGACTTTTGGTTAATTGTTGTTGGTTTTGAATTTAGTTGATGTTTATGTGATTTTGAGGGTTGTATAATGTTAAACTTTGCACGATTGATGCTGTTATAGAAGCATTTAGACTGTGAAAAATTATTCGATGCCTTCATTGATATAATCGATGCCGTAGAATATAATCGATTAGTGCCTTGATTGATTATTTGTTGTTAATTGTGGTTTATTTGTTGTTAATTGTGGATTATTTGTTGTTAATCAATGACTAGCTTTCTATCGAGGAGCATAAAAAATAATCGAGGCCTTCCTCGATAATTATAATAATAATCGAGGCCTTCCTCGATTAAATTACAAAAACGAAAACTAATCGAGGCCTTCCTCGATTAATTTGAAAAATAAAAACTAATCGATTAGTTAAAAAAATTAATCGAGTTACTAATCAATTAATTTTAGAAACAAAAACTAAATCGAGTCACTAATCGATAAATTAAAAAAATTTAATCGAGACATTAATTTATTAATTAAGAAAAATTAATAGTTTTAAAAAAACTAATCGATTAGTAGTTTAATAAAAAAACAAACTAATCGATTAATAGTTTTTAAAAAAACTAATCGATTAGTACTTTAATTTTCTAAAACTAATCGATTAATAATTTTAAAAAAAAACTAATCGATTAGTACTTTAATTAAAAACAAACTAATCGATTAATAATTTTAAAAAAAACTAATCGATTAATAGTTTAATTAAAACTAATCGATTAATAATTTAATTAAAACTAATCGATTAATAATTAAAAAAAACTAATTGATTAATATTTAAAAAAATTAATCGAGTTACTAATCGATTAATTTTAGAAACAAAAACTAAATCGAGTCACTAATCGATAAATTAAAAAAAATTAATCGAGGCACTAATTTATTAATTAAGAAAAATTAATAGTTTTAAAAAAAACTAATTGATTAGTAGTTTAATAAAAAAAACTAATCGATTAATAGTTTTTAAAAAAACTAATCAATTAGTACTTTAATTAAAAACAAACTAATCGATTAATAATTTTAAAAAAACTAATCGATTAATAGTTTAATTAAAACTAATCGATTAATAATTTAATAAAAACTAATCGATTAATAATTAAAAAAAAACTAATCGATTAATATTTTAAAAAAAACTAAAGCCTAATCGATGCGGTTTTTAGAATTAATCGAGGAGATTTTATTAATTGAGGTTAATTTAAAGTTAATAGAGGTCTGGGGTTTATAGGGTTTTAAGGTTTACAGCTTTAGGGTTTAGTGTTTTATAGGGTTTAGGGTTAAATTGTGATCTCATGTAGCATTGTTTATAAATTGCAGATGGTTAGACGCCGCATTATTGTACGACACAGTGGACGATGAGAGAGATCAGAATATGTAGATGGGGACGAGCAACTCGTGACGATGTCATCCGATAAGCTGTGTTTTAGCTCACTGGTGAGGGAGGTTCACAAGTTGTTGCGGACTGACCCGAACAGGATCGAGTATGAATTATTTTACCTCACCGGCACCAATACTGGCAGACGGATCAGAGCATCTTTGCAAGATGATGGAGATTTGCTCGATTTGCTTCATGAGCAGACTACTGAGATGGTCGTGTACGTGATTTCAAGACAGTTGGAAGGTTCTGGAGCCGGACCATCTATGAGGGACGACTATGTTTCCTACTTTTCACATGCAGAGACGCATAGTCCTACTGCAGAAGAAGAGAGAGAAGGAGAAGAAGAGGCAGAAGGAGAAGAAGAGGCAGAAGAAGAAGAACAAGAACAAGAACAAGAACAAGAACAAGAAGAGGTGAATGATAGAACGAGGTTGGTGGAGTCACTGTTGACAGAATTCAGTGGTTGGCTTCGTTCTTCTGCTGATCGTACAGACAGATTGCTTTTCTTGACGGGAGTCGTCCCACCATCTACCACTGGTGTTCCGTTTAGATCTGACGGGCCTTCGAGCAATTGGGTGGTTCCCCTGGCTGACTGGGACATTGCGGGACCACTATCTTGGGATGAGGGATCAGCTCCAGACTCAGATACACTGCACCAGGGAGCTATTTTTCAGACGAAGGATGATCTCGCCCTGGCGGTCGGTATCTATCACATGCAGAATCGAGTGGAATATGCCGTGTATCGCTCGAATAGGTCACGATTGGGCTATGTTTGCAAGCATGGCGGTGATTGCCCGTTCAAGTGCTTTGCTGTTGCTGATAGGCATATGTGGAGAATATACAAGTTCAACGGCACTCACACATGCCATCTTGATATGGGTCGAATTGCTCCACGACAGGTACCTGCACGAGTGCTCGGAAAATACTTTGCTCGTAGATTGGTGGACGAGCGGGTTGTTCTGAAGCCGAAGGAGATGATGGCGGAGCTTGTGCGTGAGTTTGGCATCCATATCGACTACAGCTTCGCTCTGCGCATGAGAACATTGCCATTCAGATGGTATATGGAGACTTTGACAAGTCCTACGCACAGTTGCCCGTTTTCCTTCACACTCTGCAATTGATGAATCCGGGGACTGTAGTAGACATGGAGATCACGAGTGATGGTCGGTTCAAGCATTCATTCATTGCTCTCGGTGCGTGTGTCAATGCATTTATCCAGTATGCCCGTCCAGTGCTTGTGATCGATGGGACCCACCTGAAGGGAAAGAACAAGGGTGTTCTTTTTGTCGCTGTGACAAAGGACGGCAATGAACAGATCTTACCTGTTGCAGTTGGGCTCGGACCGATAGAGAACGACGAATCTTGGATATGGTTCCTGGCCCACTTGCACATGGCTCTGGGTGACATAGATGATCTTCTCATCGTTTCGGATCAGCATCAGAGCATTAAAAATGCCGTGGAGGCCGTTTTCCCGAGAGCGACGCACGGACTGTGTTACTACCATTTGAAGAATAAGATGACGAAGAGAGTGAACTACATGACGACGCTATTTCAGGAGGCTGCCTACGCATATCGGAGAGACACCTTCCAGGAGAGTATGTCGACGTTGGAGCAGGTCTGTCCAAATGCATATCAAAAGCTGTGTAATATTGGCCCAGTGCATTGGACTCATTCACACTGTCCCGTACGGCGCTACGGGTTTATGACATCTAATGCGGCGGAGAGTCTCAATGCTCGTCTGTTGTGGGTGAGGAGGTTACCTGTTTGCTCACTGCTGGAGATGTTTAGATCAATTGTTGAGCAGTGGTTCGTCGAGCGACGTACGGCAGCAGAGGGCTCAAATCATGTGTTGACTGATGGCATCGCGCTGAAGCTTTCGGGGAACGTCGATAAGGGACGCTGCTATGTCGTGCGGCCCACTACATTAGCAACTTTATGGAAAGTCGAGGTTGGGAGGGAGGTCTACATGGTCGATCTTCAGAACCGGACCTGTGACTGTCGTGAATTCGAGCTCGACTTGATCCCCTGTTCTCACGCGGCAGCGGTCATCTGGTATGATATTTAAATGTCTATTTGTTCTTATTTTCTTACATGTAGCTAATCGAGTGTGTTGAACTTTATTTTCCCTTTCGCAGTTGTACTGGGGCGGCTATATATGATTATGTGGACATGTGTTACAAGGCGGAGGGCTTGGTAGGCATGTATAATTCGGTCATCAGAGGGTTGCCTCATCCAGAACAACGTATTATGCCCGATGCATTTGGAGCACGAGTGGTCTTGGCGCCAGAGATCAGACGACGTGCTGGGCGTCCATCTACATCCAGAGCTCGAGCCCCGTTTGAGGCCTCGTCCAGTGCACGGAGACAGTTTTGCACTAGATGCCATGGACATGGGCACAACAGGCGCGTATGCACATCCCATTTGCCTATTGGCGGTGTTGATCTGAATTCACCGTCCGAAGATGTTCCGCGAAGAAGGACGCCGTAGAAGTGTAGCATTTGCGGTAGTACGGAGCATACACGTCCTACATGTCCTATTCGATTGTCGGCCGACGAGCATTAGTCGATTAAATGAAGTTGTTGTGTTTTTACGAAACAACTTATTTTGTCATGAATCAGATTATTTTGTCACTAAGCAACTTGTTTTGTCACGAGAAGTAGGCTTTCACAAAAACATTTACATTAATCAAGTTCAAGTACAAAATGAACAAAAACACCACATAAGTCATAGTCTACTCATACGAACATCTTAATGTCAAGGTGTTAATGTAAGCATCTACACGCCAGGCCTCCGGATGTAAGTCAATGAATATATCCGAGCCCCTATAACCTTCCGATATTCATGTACTGCCTGCTCCGATATATCGGGTGGAGGTCCTGCACCCAATAGCCGTTCCACGTACATGCAGGCATATACCCCACAGCTCGTTGCGTCCGTCTGCACGTACTGATCCGGTATAGACTTGTCCAGGGTCATCGCAAAAGCACATCGGGGCAGCATCGGACGACCCTCCCAAAAACTGACACATATGAGTAGGCGTGGAAGTAGGCGGAGTAGGGACATCAACTCTCTATCTCGCCTCTCGTACTCTACACGATCGCTCGGATCGTCCATCTGAAATAGTAGTGAGTCGTACAACTCTACTACCCAATCAAAAAAGCGGATACGAACCACTATCCAGTACTCACCTGAGACGTCACATACCACGATAGCCTACAATATAAAAACGGGATCATATCAAGATTAATGTCAGCAAATAATATATGACAATATATTATTTGCTTGTGAAGCTCACTTACATAATCACGCCCCTTCCATGCCACCTGATACTGCCCATCACTGCCCTGGATTCGATGTACCAGGCCCTCTGCAGGTCTCCACTGCCGGTAGTCATCGTCCCCGTATGTCGCTCTGCATAGAGGGTCAATAGGATGAAAGATCTTCCATGCTCCGACGAGGGCCTCCTGCAAAAATTGAATCACGATTATGACTGGAGTAAAAAAAGACTAACTAACAATGTTTTGCCAAAAATATTCAAACAAGTACTTGAACTCACATATAGACCGGTATTAGACACCGCTGTCGGACAACCAGGGTCCCTCTTTACTCGTCGAGCAATCGCGCTCAGAAAGTAGCTCATGTGCATATTCTTCAACTCATTCCTCGGATCCTCAAGCTCGTCAAACCAGGGCTGCCGCAGACGATCGCTGTTGAAGTAGAGCTGAACAACTGCCTCCGGACCCTGAAGTCTGAATCGTGAGTAGGAGTCCTGGAGGCTGCTATCATCAATGCCATTCATGAGCTGATAGATCATGCTAAAACCACCATGGTGTGGAGCCGAAGTGCTAGGACCCTCCTGGACTACGGTGGGCTGTGGAGCCCTCACGCCAGGTGGGCTGGGCAGCCGATGAGCTGCACTACGGTGGCTCGGCTCCGGGCTGTGGCGGGCTCTAACGTCAGACATGGATGACCTCCGGGCATGGCTAGTCCTCCCACCTAATGCCCGATCAATAGCCCGATCCACGTACTCCTGGACACGGGGCGCAATAGTCATGTCAATAAGCTCCTGGACATGGGGCATCACTCGATCCACAACCCTCTGAATGAAACTCTCTGAGGGCTCCCCACTACTCGGCGTGCGATCCCTCCTCGAACGCTTCATTCTCCAAGCTCGAGGAGGGCTCTCTAGATCAATCGAATCTGCTGTGTGCACTGGTGCATCCTTAGTGGGGGGCGGGGCTCCAGTCTCAGTATGATCTGGCTCGTCCCTCAATGCCCGGCTACTCGAGGGTCGACTGGTCACCTGACGGCCCGTCTGTGGTGTCCGAGCAGCTCTGGTGCCTCGAGCTGATGGGGGGACAACCTCCTCTGCCGAAGTGGAACAACAAGATGCCACATTTGCAAGCATCTTCTTCTTGTTCCCAGATCAAGCGGGAACAAATCTCACGCTCTAAGCTCCAGGCTCCAACTGCATGCTCATGTAATATGAAGTTGCTGTCTCCTCGGGAGATGGCTCCAACATAACCACACGTGACTGCATGGAATTAATAATAATATCATTAAGATGAATTAACAAATATAGATCGAAGATTCTAAATATATCAAGAAACATCAAAACGTACCGCTCGCTGTAATAAGGTGGCTGGGAGACTAAATATCCACCTCAAACATCGAGGCACAATGAGCTGTCCACTATGCACACCAGCCTCACTAGCCAACTCCGGTATCACCTCACAAGCCCATACCTGTAAAGTGGATTAATGGATTAGTTACGTATTCACTTGATTTCAACTAATTTAGAACAATTAAATTTAAACTAATTACCTGGAGTGCCCAGATCGGCCCGTAAAAATGATACTGTCCCGATCCTTTCCCGCCCATAGCCTCTCGTGTCCTGGGGACGAGGCCAATGTAGTGCATCAATGACTGGTAAGAATATGTACCCCATGGAAACGAGTTCCATCGCTCCACATCCTCCGCTGGTGCCCACACACATGGATCCACATATCGGTACTGATCTAGGCACAGAATCATCCGGTATATGAACAATATGTTCGCAACCTTCACATAATCCGCAGCGTCTCTGGCCATCCCAGGTCTTTGAACTTGTCCTCCATCTGTTTGATTGTCGTACGCTTCCCTTCGAATAAACGGTGGTACACAGATCTCGACGGAATAATATGATCGCCATGAGGATCGAATGTCGAGCTGCCGAATCGTAAATCTCTTTAAAAAGCATCAGCTGCAACGAACATACGGAAAATTGAGAAGATAATTTAGGAGAGAAAAGTTAATAACCAAGTACAAGCATATTGATCTTGTTTTAAAAAAAATAGAGTGCAATTATGAAGACTCTTTCTTCAGAAACAAATATCGTCAAGATCAAAAGGTAATAAAATGTCGGCGAAAGAAATGCGAATACAAAAGATTATAATAACTAAGGTGGCTCAAAGTCGCTGAGGATTAAGCTCCGATGTTGGAGGCCTTGTTGAGAATAACACCCTCATATTTTACTTGGAACCACTTCATTGCATCCTCCTTTGTGACCTTGTGTTGGATACCAACACGAGACTTGCACCTACGGCGGCGCCCAACCCGGTAACCAGGGCGCTCCAAGACCACGTAGAAGTCCATACCATAAATACCGGTTGAAGGATCATACCTACAGATATTAAAATTATAAGAAAGATACAAACATAATACTCTGTGTGATAGCTGCTTTAATCAACTTGCAGTTGTCAGTCATGATTTGATTAACAAGGGTAATTTCACATTCAACCTAATCAAAAGTGATACTTCATTAAATCTTGAAAAGCATTAGAAACTCCTAGAGAGCCTATAAACTCCTTTCAAGTGTAAGATGATGGAGATTATAAGCTTTATCTGAACTCCATCTTAACGTGATAACGTTCTCTTCATGGAGACCAACTGGAGAAATATCAAAAGATTCATGATTAAAACTGATAATGTTCTTGCCCCAAACAAAAATATGTATCTTATGGAGACCAAATAAAAATTTCTTAATACCAAATATCTTGCCTAAAATTTACACAAGGGAAATTCATGATTAATCTGATAATGTACTCTTCATGAAGACCAACTGCTACTTGCAATTCATATGTTCAATTATCTCCTATTCTTTAACATTTGGTTATGGAATAGTTCTTTTCTTAAAGGAATTTACAAGTTAGATACTAATAAACTAAAATAATCAATTACCCAACCAATGTGGCCAATACAAAAACCAGCCTACAAAAGGTCACTATTTTTATGACGTCGGCGAGGAATTGGCTCTATTTTTTTTAAAACAAGATCAATATGCTTGTACTTGGTTATTAACTTTTCTCCCCTAAATTATCTTCTCAATTTTCCGTATGTTCATTGCGGCTGATGCTTTTTAAAGAGATTTATGTTCTTAATGGATCATGTATTCATTTCCCCCTTAACTTAAGTTCCTCAATGTCTTGAGCCTTTGAGACATGTTACATGACTAGCATATTTTTAAAATCCTTGCTTTTATGTCTGTTTCCAATGGCAAAAGTCTTAAATTTGTGATTTTTGGTCAAGTACTGAAATGAAATGACATGTGTTTCTTATCTATATATGGGGATCGATTATTTGGGACTTAAGGTTTATTTAACTTGATTGTGTTTTATTGGCGAAGTTGCTCTAGTTTATGCACGAAAACAACGGGTGAAATGAATCTTCTAAAATGTATTATTTTTTAATAATCATTTTAAAATGGCAACTGCTATGAACACTCAGGTAATAGAACAGAACTGTTTCTTCAAATCTAAGCTGGGAAACTCGACTGAGGATAGCTCTAGAGGCTGCAAAAGGTCTGGAGTACCACCACGAGCATATTAGGCCCCCGTAATCCATAGACTTCAAATGCAGCAACATCCTTCTCGACAAAAATTTCCATGCCAAAGTCTCTGTTAGCAACAAGGTTTATTAACACTGAGTAGGGTAAGAATAGACAGACCACTGAAGCAGTTTATTATGATTATTGTTGCTATTGCTAATTAGTATTTTAGTTTTTTAATATTATGTTAATAGCATGTTCCAGCTTGGGCTCCAAGTTTAGGTTATATAAATAAGTCCTCCCTTTACAAGAGAGGGTGTCTAGGAACATTATGAACCTTTTGGATTCGGCGTCTGTGACGCTTGGGCAGGAAAACCTCCTGTGTTCTTTGTGGTTCTTCTATCTCAACTTCCTTCAGCAATATATTAGTATTTTAGTATTTTTTTTGTTCGATCTGCTTCTACTCTCTTTTACTCTATCAATTGGTCCGACCTACCGGATGACTCACATGGAGACGCGAATGGAAGCGGTAGAGAAAGGGAATGAAGCAGTCTGGGTAGAACTTGAGCAGTGGCGTTCGCGTATGGAAAAAATTGATCGAATTGATGCCCTAGAAAACAAAATGAACAACATGGACAACAAGATGACTACTTTAGCATCGATGATGACTGCCTTGATGAAAGAAAAGGAGTGGCAATGGAGAGTACCCCGGAGATGGGTTCGTCATCCCATTTGGCTGAGAATACAATAACGAACGAACCACCTTCAAAGGAGCCATTTGCTGTAGTCCAGCACCCACAGGTGCAGGTTGCTCCTGAAGTGGTGGCAGCAACAAACCATTTATCATTTCCTAATTTAAATGGGGAGAACCCTAAGGCATGGATTTCAAGAGCTGAGCAATACTTCCAGCTCAACTCGATGCATGAGGTTCGCAAGGTGGAGGTAGCTTTGGTAGCAATGGAAAGAGCGGCCTTGCATTGGTTCCAGTGGACACAAAGTAGATTTCCAAACCTTCCATAGAGTCAGTTGAAGCACGAGTTACTCCGTCGATACGGGGAAGACCCGATGGCAAATACCTTTGAGGCTCTGATGTACACTAAGCAAACTGGTACTTAATGATTATGTTGACCTATTTATATCACGTTTGGTTCATATCCCAGGTCTCAGATTCTTACTACCTTGGCATGTTCTTACATGGGCTGCGAGATGAGATTCAATTACAAATTCGTGCTGAAGATGCTAAAGACTTTTTTGATACAATCCATTTATCTAGAGAGATTGAAAGGGAATTGCGAGCTATCCGAGGATACTATAATGCTATAATTTCTGCAAGTAATAAGCTCTCGGTTGTTGGGGGTAGCTCGACGATGACCTGAACGACTTGGCCTGCCTCTGGGGGCCAAACATCAAGCCTAAGAATCTCTCAAACTTCCCCAAATTTGCTAAACGTCATACATACGCGTCCATACTAGAATTTGTCCATATCCATATACATATAAAGTTATTTTTAATCGATAATAAATATGAAATGTCCATTGTCTGCGAACATCTCAATATCATGCAAAGCACGTTGAAACCATTTAAAAAAAAATAATCATATTTTCACATAAAAGTATTCCCGATTTGCTATTAACATATCTATAATTTGCTAATTATATTTATTTTTTCAATTTTTTATTTTTAATTTTAAATTAGATCCATGTACTATCAATTTGATTAAAATGAGGTCCACGTACTATCAATTTAGATGAAATCAAGTTCGTTTTAACCAAATTGATAGTATAGGGATTTCATTTTAACTAAATAAAGTAGAGGGACCAATTCAAAAAAGTTTAAAAATACAGGGACAAAAAATAAGGTTTTGTTTTTTTAATATTGAATACAATTAAAAAAATGCAAATTCAAAGGATACAGTTAAATTAATTAACTTAAAAAACCGAGAACCAAATTACAGAATTACACGAAAATTCACAAACCTTTTTATTCATAGAAACCGAATATTACTCAATATAGGCTTTCAAAACATGATTATTTGCAAAGAGATCTTCTAAACTTCTGAGATTTATGAAATAGCCTCAACTAGCTACACATCATATATATTTTAGGGTTTTTCCTTCACCCTTTCATTTTACCCCAAAATTCTCTCAACAGCTGCAGCGGCCGCGCCTCCCACCACCTCATCGCCATGGTAAGCCGTCCACCGCCTGCATTCCACCGTGGATGTTTGTATTTATAATATGTACATATGTAAGTTAATCTAATTGTTCTCTGTCTGTGAAAATTCATGGAAGCAGGCATCGGAGAAGAAACTCTTAAACCCAATGAGGGAAATCAAAGTTCAGAAGCTCGTCCTCAACATCTCCGTCGGTGAGAGCGGAGATCGTCTCACCAGAGCCTGTAAGGTACGGCGACTCCACCGTATTTCTCGTGCATCTGCGTTTGTGTCCGTATATTCGTATGATGGCTTTGCTCAGTTTTGTTTAATATTTTGTAGGTGTTGGAACAGCTTAGTGGCCAAACCCCTGTTTTCTCCAAGGGTAATATTCTCACGCTCTTTTTTTAATTGTTAAACGAAATATAAGTTGAAAAAAAATTCTTAAATTACTTTTTAATTTTACATGGGCGAAACCTTATTGTTTTTTTTTAATTTTGATTTTTTTCTTCGTTTCTTTTTATTCTTTTTGGGGATTTACATGTATGATGCAGCGTGTCTTGAAACTCTAGCGTACTTTTTCAATGACTAAAAAAGTGCATTGCCTTATTTATTTGTTATTGAATTTTGGAAAAGGCTGGAGTTTGTTATGACTTATGATTTTGTTTTCAAATGATGTCGTGAAATGGTACCTGAAATGTGAAACCGTGGCTAGTTTTTAGTTAACCTATTCTGAATAGCATGACAAGAAAAACTGATTTCTCATTAATGGGTTGACCTTTTGTTTGACAGCAAGGTACACGGTCCGTTCTTTCAGAATCAGGTGGAATGAAAAAATTGCATGCTATGTGACAGTAAGGGGTGATAAGGCCATGCAGCTCCTTGAAAGTGGGCTGAAGGTCAAGGAGTATGAACTGTTGAGAAGAAACTTTAGTGAAACTGGTTGTTTTGGCTTCGGTATTCAGGAGCATATTGATCTCGGAATTAAGTAAGTAAACCTGTCTTGCCCAGCTATTCTCATACTGTTAAGGTATTGCTTACATACACATCAAAGTATATGGTTGATGATGGTTTCATCTTCATAATGCCAGCAAGCTAATTCCATCATAAAAATGTCTGAATCTTGATGGTTCACAATGCTTAAAAAGACAATGATTGGATGAGTGGCCCATGTGGGTGTTCCATTATAACGAATGTTTTGTGACATTTGGCCCTACCTAGGTAAAAGTGTAATGCTTCGTGACAAGGCCATGGCTTGCTCTAGTTAATTAAGTTAATTAAGTTGAGGTGTGACCTTTTGTAGGCTGGTTTTTGTATTGGCCCCATTGGTTGGGTAATTGATTATTTTAGTTTATTAGTATCTAACTTGTAAATTCCTTTAAGAAAAGAACTATTCCATAACCAAATGTTAAAGAATAGGAGATAATTGAACATATGAATTGCAAGTAGCAGTTGGTCTTCATGAAGAGTACATTATCAGATTAATCATGAATTTCCCTTGTGTAAATTTTAGGCAAGATATTTGGTATTAAGAAATTTTTATTTGGTCTCCATAAGATACATATTTTTGTTTGGGGCAAGAACATTATCAGTTTTAATCATGAATCTTTTGATATTTCTCCAGTTGGTCTCCATGAAGAGAACGTTATCACGTTAAGATGGAGTTCAGATAAAGCTTATAATCTCCATCATCTTACACTTGAAAGGAGTTTATAGGCTCTCTAGGAGTTTCTAATGCTTTTCAAGATTTAATGAAGTATCACTTTTGATTAGGTTGAATGTGAAATTACCCTTGTTAATCAAATCATGACTGACAACTGCAAGTTGATTAAAGCAGCTATCACACAGAGTATTATGTTTGTATCTTTCTTATAATTTTAATATCTGTAGGTATGATCCTTCAACCGGTATTTATGGTATGGACTTCTACGTGGTCTTGGAGCGCCCTGGTTACCGGGTTGGGCGCCGCCGTAGGTGCAAGTCTCGTGTTGGTATCCAACACAGGGTCACAAAGGAGGATGCAATGAAGTGGTTCCAAGTAAAATATGAGGGTGTTATTCTCAACAAGGCCTCCAACATCGGAGCTTAATCCTCAGCGACTTTGAGCCACCTTAGTTATTATACTCTTTTGTATTCGCATTTCTTTCGCCGACATTTTATTACCTTTTGATCATGACGATATTTATTTCTGAAGAAAGAGTCTTCATAATTGCACTCTATTTTTTTTAAAACAAGATCAATATGCGCACTGGTGTTGCGGTGCGTGTCGGGGGGTGCGCGCTGGTGCTGTGCATTGGGGTTGTGCGTGGGATGCGCGTGCAGGGTTTGAGTAACACTATTTTTTCAGGCGAGTCAGTGTCGGAAATGAGTTTGGTGGCGAGACAATATAGAGAGACTAGGAATAAAGAGGAAACCACGAGAGAGAGAAGGAAATCAACGAGGGAGAGAAAGTGGAAAGAGAGGATTTTTTTCCGGTGACTTGATGGTAGCTCTATGTCGGCAAGAGAATAGAGAAAGATGGAAATGAGGGGGAAAGAGAAAAAAGAGGAAAGAAATGCAGAAAGAAATGTAGTAGCAGGGGGAAGAAATGCAGCAGGAGGGGCGGCGGTTGTTTTCACTTTTCCAAAAAAATCTGCGTGAAAGATGGAGGGGAGAAGTTTTTCAAATTCAAAATAATAGAAAATTCAATAATTGATGGATATTTTAGTAAAAGTGGATAAAATAATTAGTTTTAAAATTATGTGGCCAAAATAAGTTTTATAAAATTTGATGTGGCTACTCTTCCACATTGACTCATTTAGTATTCTATAACTCTTTTTACCAATATTTAAACATTTAAAATCAAACACCATGGGTGTGTGTATGTAATTTGTAAAACGATTTTGCTACTGCACTTTCCCTCTCTCAATTTTGGAGCAAAATGCGATTTCAAATAGAGTAACTCATAATATTGTGTTATGTTTTTTTTTAAGAATCACATATCCTAATGACGACGTAAGAAATTAAACATGTACATGTGCCGACTTGATATAATATCATGACTTCTATATCTAAACACGTTATATTCAGCTGACCAAATAAACAGAAGATGTTTAATAATAACAAACTTAAAAGACGGTGTTATAAACTTGTAATTGAGTGTGTTTAAATATGATATCTAATTTGTTAAAAGATGTAAATGTGGCAATTCAATTGAAAATTTGCACCCTCGATCTTTCATAATTGGCTCAACTAAATATTTGTGTTATCTTTTCTACAAACAAATATCCATATTTGATTGTTGAAAAGTCATATTGACCTTAATTTTGAATAGTCTAGACCACGGACTTACAAAAATCTCCATCAATTTTGAGATTGTACTTCGAATTGATGGTGAAATTTCAACTTGAATTCGCATATACTATGGATATCTTGGAAATTTGTGTGGGACTTTCCAATTATCTCCTACTGCGATTTGCGACAACATGGGTACTTTTAAAAAAACTATCAACATAGGATTTCCAATAGTACCTTTGATTTGACATCGGAGGATGGAGAAATTATTGTTCGTTAGTAGACGGGTTAAAGTGAATGGTCTAGTTGGTCAGATTTGAAAGTTCGATGGTCTAATTAGACCAACAAATTCTACCCTTCCCATTGGGTAAGTAATACCCTCACTCCATGGGGATTAGGACATGTGGAATTTATTTTTTAAAACAATGAATTGTAGAATTCGTTGTTGTTTTTTTATTCCACATGTCATAATCCCCACGGAGTGAGGGTAGTACCCTGTGGAGAAGGGTATAATTTCTCAGTTAGACTGACTAAAAAAGTTTAGGGTTCAATTGAACCTAATAATAGTTTAAATGCCCACTTGGGACTGCTAAAATAGTTTAGAATTTTATTTAGACATTTTCCTTTCAAAATTAACCCTTAAAATTAGGATAAACCATTATTTATATCCAAAATTATTTTTATTTTTGTCAAATCAATCTCAAACTAATACTTCTATCAAATAAATATATAAACTATTAAAAAACTAATTAAATATATCAATGTATACATTTATAAGCCAAGAAGTATCTTATATTTTGGCTAAATAATTAAGTTTTCTTTCGTTATGGCCAAATCGATCAAATTTATGATATAATATCTTTGTTATAATTTTTTAATACCTTTTCAGAACCGATTTTAGTTAGAAAATTCATTCGAGATTAGATCTAATTCATTTTTTTAGATAATTTATGTATTTAATTGATGAACATTTAATTTGGGATAAATTAAAAAAAATAAAAATAGTTTGAGATATAAACCATGGTTTATCCTGAAAATTATATAGAGAACTTCTTTTGAGTAGTACATCAGATTATGTTGGCATGTGATGAGTGGGCGAACACATGTTTGATGCATATTGGTGAAAATTACAAGAAAATAGGAACATGTGCGTTTAATGCACTTATAAAAAATAGATTAAATACTTTATTTTTTCAGGATAATTAGAGTAAAGAAAAAGAATATAATGAATGTTTATGCATACGATATACTGAGCTGCTTTTTATTTTTTAATTAATAGAAATACACACATAAGTATATTTTAAGAAAGTTTATGCAATAAAAAGAAATACTAGTTACTAGTTAGGTCCATAAATAGCTCCAATATCCGGTAATGCAACAACTAATTAAATTTTCTTTAGATGTAGAGGATATGCATATTATTCCATCCGTTTTTATTTTTATTTTTATTATTTGATGTTTTACACTTTTTTACAAAAATTAAAGATAGAAATTTCTATCGTTAGATTATCTTAACGACAAACTAACGATGAAAACGTTCCGTTGTTAAACACTTCGTCAGCGACTCATTTAACGATGGAAAATTTACAGTCATTAGCCTTAACAACGACATTAACAACTGAATTGTCCGTCATAAATTTGATCGCCATGAGGATCGAATGTCGAGCTGCCGAATCGTAAATCTGACACCATGGCGTACTCACTCGGACCGAACCGCAGCTGGGAGTGATGAATGTGAAACCATGCCTCCCGCCCCACACGTGCACGATCCGGCGCGTGCACCTCAAACGTCATCAGCGCGTGTATGACCCTCTTCTGGACGTCACCACCTCTGTAGTCCAGAAAATATCCGAAACAGCCCGATCTGAATAGTCGGACGGCGTCATCACCAATCGCGAGCAGTGTGTCTCTAATCGTGTCAATAACACTTGGGATGGCGTACACGACGACCGAGGTCTTCCGACTCCGTAACAGCAGTCTAACCCAATCAATCTAACAACATTTTCAAAATTAAAACTATTAAAGTAAATTCTTTTAATATTTCATATAAATTGAAATTTCTTAAAATTTAAATTTAGGCTATTAATAGAGGTAATCAATGCTATTTGAACTATTAATCGTGCATTCTTTTTAAATTTAATCGCTTATATTTAAACTTTATTATTTTATCCATTTTTCCAGTTTAATTTTACTTAATTGCTTTAGTTAGTATTAATGGTCACATCTTTAAGGATTTAATATGTTTTAGGGTTTTAGGGTTTGAATGGTGGCTTTCTAGAGAAAAGGTTTTAGGGTTTGAATCGTGGCTTTCTAGAGAAAATGTTTTAGGGTTTTAGGGTTTTATAGCGTTTAGGTTTTAATAGAGTTTGGGGTTTAATTAAAGTACTAATCGATTAGTTTTTTTTTAAATTGTTAATCGATTAGTTTCAATTAAACTATTAATCGATTAGTTTTTTTAAAAATTATTAATCGATTAGTTTGTTTTTAATTAAAGTACTAATCGATTAGTTTTTTTTAAAATTATTAATCGATTAGTTTATTTTTAATTAAAGTACTAATCGATTAGTTTTTTTCTAAAACTATTAATCGATTAGTTTATTTTTAATTAAAGTACTAATTGATTAGTTTTTTTTAAAACTATTAATCGATTAGTTTGTTTTAAATTAAACTACTAATCGATTAGTTTTTTTTTTAAAATTATTAATCGATTAGTTTTTTTTAATTATTAATCAATTAGTTTTAATTAAACTATTAATCGATTAGTTTTTTTTTAAATTATTAATCGATTAGTTTGTTTTTAATTAAACTATTAATCGATTAATTCCTCGATTGGTTTTTTTTTTACTTAATCGATTAATGCCACAATTAATTTTTTAATTAATCGATTAGTGTCTTGATTAATTTTTCTTAATTAATAAATTAGTGCCTCGATTAATTTTTTTTTACTTAATCGATTAGTGACTCGATTTAGTTTTTGTTTCTAAAATTAATCGACTAGTGACTCGATTAATTTTTTTAACTAATCGATTAGTTTTTATTTTTCAAATTAATCGAGGAAGGCCTCGATTATTATTATAATTATCAAGGAAGGCTTCGATTATTTTTTATGCTCCTCGATTATGTTTTATGCTCCTCGATAGAAAGCTAGTCATCAGTTAACAACAAATAATCCACAATTAACAACAAATAAACCACAATTAATATCAAATAATCAATCAAGGCACTAATCGATTATATTCTACGGCATCGATTATATCAATGAAGGCATCGATTAAGTTCTAAATCTATAATTAACATAATAAGAGCCTCGATTAGTAAAATAAGTCACAATTAACATACAAAAAACACGAATAACATAATAAGCCTATCATCGATTAATTTTAAGTGATCCTACATTATATTCAAAAAATACAATTACCATAATACAACCACCGATTAGCATAATATGTCACAAATAACATACTAATCCCTAATTACAAAACTCCTAATTAACATAACAAGCCAAGCATCGGTTCATTACAAAACCCCTAATTTTGTTACATTAGGGTCACACGATTTTAAACCAAAAATTGTGAAAATAAACTGCACGCATTTAATCGAGAAGAAGCCTACTTGAGAAGAAGACATCTCTAGTGGTTCTCTGGGCCCTCGCTCCATCTCCGGCGTGAGTTTTCAACTGACATAGATAAATACCTTGAGTCGGGGAGAGAGAGAGAGGGGGGGAGAGAGAGATCGATAGAGAGGGAAACCTTTTTGCAAAAATGCGAGAACAACCGGCGCCGACACGGTTTCAATCGAGGAGGAGACGGACTTCTTTTTCTGTTCTTCAAGGCTATTCGAGCAGAATAATCGAGCGGGAGAGAGAGTGTGTTGGGGGTGGTTGGAAAAAATGAATTCAAACCCTAAATGAATCGAGGGGGAGAGAGAGTGTGTTGGGGGTGGTTGGGAAAAATTAATTCAAACCGTAAATCATAAATATTCCTATGGCAGTTGCTTTAGTTCAGAAAGTACAAATTTTTTCAAATTTGGTGGGGCCATGCACACGGTTGAATATTTTTATTAGGGACATTGTCGACAAAACTCACACTTTTTAAAACTTGTTTCTTTTTCCCCACCCTTATCTACTTTTGTCGAGAAAAAAATTTCCCCCTTAAAACAATATGTATATATATTTATGCTACAAGTATAATTGTTTATGTATTTGTTAAACATTGATATATTTAATGTGCATAGCAAATTATATGTTGCATTTTGTGTTATATTTGGTGTTGCATAACTAAATTTTTTTTAATGTACCCTGATTGGGAATGAATGAACCCTAAATAGAAAATGTAAATTTAAATAAATCATGATAAATTAAAAAATAAAAAAATTAATTTTCTTGAAAAAATATTGAAGAGTTGCAACAGAGAATGCAACAGGATTTGCAACATGTGATCTCATTTCTTTAATGTCTGGAAGAAATATCAATAAACAATTTATATTTCACATGCACGAGTGTAATTGTTTATGTATTTGTTAAACTTAAATCAATATTTTTATCATAATATTTATTTGTCTTATTTTTGTTATATTTTAATGTGTATATATATAAATATCATATAGCGAGTCATCCGATTTTTTTAAAACAGTCCAACCGATCGAACCGGTAACAAATGGCCTAGTTATTTTACCGGTTCAATGCCCGGTCCGGATTAAAACATTGACCGCCATGGTCAACGGATGGCTCTTCCCTAATTGGCAAAAATTTGGTTGAATTATTTCACCCCTTTCCTCTTCTTCAATATTTTCTTTGGAATCCATCAACAAACCACCACCCAACTCCTCCACCCTCCCCCAACCGCATCCCAATTACTCGTGTGAATTATTTTGCTCAGTTTCGTCAGGAAAAAAACGGGAGAATGTAAAGTCATTGTAATTAATAGGTTAATTAGAAGTAGTGAATTTTGAATATTAAATGAAAAAGAGATGAGCTAGGAGAGGAGTATGGCCGGCTAAATGGGTGTGCCAAGTGTGCTATGGCACAGGGCCTAAAAATTTAGAGAGGCCAAAAAAGAAATAATGTATTTTTTTAATAATTAAAAATATTAAATATCTCATCCATATTTCTTTCTTCCACACGAAATGGAGGTTGTATTGGGATGTCAACAAAATAAATAAAGTAGTTTGATTTTTTTTTCTTTTTTGTCAAAAGGGTAAATTGCACTTTAATACCTAAATTTTGTGTTATTTTTCAAAATTAACGAAATGGTGCCCACTTTTTTTTTTAAAAATACAAATCTAATTTCTAATCAATTTTACGACCCAAAAATTGTACGCGATTTATTGTATTTTTTTAAATTGGATAATATCTTTTACACAGTTGGGAAAATATAAATGTTAAAATACAATCAATTACATTGGATTTAGGATCAATAAAATGCTAAGAGTTACAAAATTTTTTAAAAGGTCAGTTCTATTTTATTAATTTTAAAAATGTTGGCTATTTTAAAAACGTGCCCAAAATATAGGCATCAAAATATAATTTTACTTTGTCAAAATATAATTGTAATATGATAATATTTTAAAATTTATTACTAAAAATAAAATTAAGTGTTTTTTTTTAATATTATAGGCCCAAATTTTAAAATGAGCACGTGTGCCTCTAAATATTTGAGACGGCTCAGGACAATAGTAGTATGGAGATTAATTATTGCCAGAAAATCAATAAAGCAATAACTTCCCACTATTTCAAAGATAACGGGTGATTTAAAGTTGCTGCAACAATGGAGATCAAAGCAAGAGAGGAGAAAATAGAGACTAATGTAGTAGAGAAGATATCATTGACAGACAAAGTAGAGAAGCACAAGAATATTTTTTATGATAGATATGGGATAAAATTGATGAAAATTTTTATTCTGGTAGAAATGTCAAAGATTCAATAAATGTGAAAACATAACCATAGAACATATGAATTTGCACAAATTGGAAGGTTGATTATTTATTGCGCAATATTTTTCTTCTTTATTTTTCATAATTTTTAAAGTTAAAATAATTGAGGCTAAAACTTTAAAAAAATAAACAATGTTAAAGGGCAAAAACGAACATTAAAATTATATTTTTATTTTTTAAATAAAAAATAAATTTGAGACCATGTAATAGCCTGCAAACCTATACAGGGGGGTAAATCACAGTTGACAAGTCATGTGTGACAGGCTCACACCTAGTGATGTTGGTGGTGAGTCAAACTTGAATCATTTGACCTCAAAAAACATCACTCGACCACAGGTCATTTCCCTTTTTTTTTTATTGTCGAAGGTAACAAAAAAAAAAGGGAGATGTATATTTTTATCTTTAATTATAAGAATGGAGGTTTAGGCTGGTGATGTAAAAAGAAGAGCATTGAAGTTTTTTTTTTAGTTATGAAAAATTGTGTGGATTAGATAGGGCTAAGAAGTAAAAATGAATATCTAATTAATATTTATATTTAAAAAAATTAGAGGTTATAAAGAATTAAATGAGAGTTGTGTTTAGAATTTTCAAGGAATCGTGACTAAGAGCACCCCCAACGGATCAGAATAACTTTTTTGTACTCAAAATCATGTACAGACCATTGTGGCCAAACACCAAAAAGAAGCTAAATGAAATTTGAATACAATTCTATGTACTCAAATTTGGACCAAAAAAAGAGAACGAATGTGAGAAGCAAATAAAAAATTCATCATGTGGGCCAATATGTTTCCTATATTTTATTTTTAAATATTTTTATTTTCTTTTCTTTTCTATTTCATTATTTTCTTTTTGTTTTCATTTTACAGATTTCAATTCTTTCATTTTTTTTAAATTTATGTCAATGTTTTATATTATTTATATCAAAAAATATATTTTATATTTTTCTAAATATTGTATATTATAATATATATCAATGTTTGAAAAAAAATACTAATATCAATCGAAAATAATTAATTGTCATTTGCTTGCTACAATTAATTACTATACATTCCGAAAAATAATTAATTGCTATAATTTTTTGATACAAATAACATATATTTTAATTTGCAACATCTATAAAATTAAATAATTATAGTAACTTTTTTGAACTTTACAATTTCAATTTTCAACACTTTGTCATTGTATGGTCATATCATAAAAAAAATGTTTAATTAAAATAAAACACAATATTGATTAAATATAAAAGTTAAAATGTAAGTGAAATATGATTTATTAAAAAATAGATGATATGATGGTGGACCCTCAAAAAAGATGTATGGCCCTTAGGTGTTTTAAAGGAATTGAATATTTAAAATAATGAATACATAATTTTTAATGTGACAGTGAAATGACGGAGTTATGTACCTCAAAAGAGGTACACGATTGGTGATGCTAATATGTAGAAAATAAGTTTTTCTTTGTTTTTTATTATGATCGGTGGGTGGGTTGGGGGCTACACATTTGGGCTTTGTTTTTTGTTATGATTTTAGGTGGTGGATTGTAAGCAAGGATGAAAATATCGCAAAATATCGCGGATATATCGCAGATATTGACATTGCGATACGGATATTAGGGGGAATATCTTTTTTCCCGAGTATCGACGAGAAATCGCAATATATCGCAATATATCGCGATTTTTTTAATATTTCTATAATATATTTTGATTTTTATTTAATACTATATATTTTTGTGATCTTTTTTAGGTCTTCAATGTAATTATTTGAGTTACAATATTCTTTACTTTATAAAGACATTCACTTTGCAAAAAAATATAAGAGAAAGAAGACCGGGAAATCAACGGATGTCTTAGGAAGAAAAGTGAGATGCACGTGCACTGACTTTATTTTTTCATTTTTTCAGTTAGAGGACATGATGGATAAATCACTAAAAATTTTCTCCCCATATATCACACGAAATTGAAATCTAAAATTGAATATAAATTATTTGCCAAATCTTGATTCTATGAATATGAGTGGCACTGATTATAGTGATATGTCCCAAGATTCATATGCTTCTTACACATATGGGAGTTCACAAATTGATTGGACTACTCAAAATGTGTATCAACAAAATAATTGGGTTAGTGGACATTATCCAATTCATGGTGAAGCTGTTGGAAGAAATCAAGAAACATATCAAGCGCATGTGCATAATTATATCAATAATTACTCGAACGTGATAAGTTGGTACCAATATTGTTTAGAATAAGATGGCATTCCATCTACTATATTTGAATCTCATAGATCCTCATTTTGGTATTAATTGTACTTTATAATGTTTATTTAGTCATTTTATGTTGTATTATGTATTATTTTGTCAAATGTATTGTCTCAGACGGTATTTATATAATGTATTATTCTTATATTTGCTTTCAAAATACAATTCTATCAAAAAAATTAGTGGAATATGTGCATAATAATATGTCATAATAGTTCCTAAAATTTCATGCTAAATTTTCAAGATTTTAATATGATTTCCGTCATTTTTTTCAATTTTCTGCGATATCGATATATCCGTCGATATATCCATAAAATTGAAGTTGCGATAGCGATATTTTCATCCTTGGTTGTAAGGGTAAAAGTAAATTGAAAGTTGCATTTAGAATTTTCTTTTATCTAAATGTAGTCTGCTACTAAGCCCACTTCCATAATTCACAAACCATCAATCCAAAAAAAAAAAAAAAAAAAAATAATAATAATAATAATAATAATAAAATCATATATTCTGATTTTTTAAAATTATTTTTAATAAAAAATTTCATTATTTCGGGTGCAATCATAGATCATGTGCTAAAAACAGATGTTAGGATTAAAAAAAATAAACATAAAAAGATAAAATAATCTCGAATACGAATCATTACATCATGTTATCAACCTTTTTAGCCGATTTCTTGGATCCTTTTTGGGCTAATGGTTTTTGAAAGGTTTGCAGCATATTTGCATATGCAAATTTCTAGATACATATATTATACCTGTTCTGCTGATACAAACTTTAGATTTCTTGCAGATTGATGATCAGATGTCACACTAAAAGAAAAATAAACAGTCGGATCTTGAGCATGCTTCTCAAAAAAATGTAGCCATAATTTTTTTTGCCATGGCCACATTTTTTAAAAGAAATCTGCAAGGCAGCAGCAATCCAAAGTAATCTACAACCTTTTCTTCTTTTTCTTTTTTAGTTTCGAGAATAGAGATTGTTTCTCGATCATAAATTCATTCCATCCTAAACAGGGACGAAATAGTCTACATATTTCCTCAATCAGTATCTCAAATCGTGTGCATAACAGAAATGTGAAAACATTTCCCCTACCATAAATTTAAAAAGCATGGGACTCAAAAATAGTACATGATCAAGCAAGGAAAGCAAAACGAAATATGGTCCCTTCGGAAATACCCATGCAGTCATCCGCCGTGTCAAAAGGAGGAGAGGTTTCGAGTTCAACTCCCCCCGCCAATTTAAAAAAAGAAAGGGGGGCAAAATTGAAAGGCCTAGTTTGCAAGCGTATGCATGTAGGGGTGTGCTAGTTAATTAATTTAGTTATTATTTATTCAGTTTCAATCTATTATTTATTATTGGGTTATTTTTTGTTAAGTTGGGTCGTGGAGCTGCTGGCCTTGCATGGGCCACAACCACTTATTTTCCTATTTAGATTAATTATTATTTTCTTTTCTAGGGCATGCTTAGAGGAGTATCAAACGGTAGGCATGATTTGTCTGAGGGACCTTATGATTTGAATTGTTTTTGTTTTATGATGTGGATTATTATCACAATTCGCATTTTTCCTTCATCTTGTTCGTGTGAATTGTGTGATACCTCTATGTTGGCTCCTTCATCTAGCACGAGCAGAACAATTTTTTACCATTTACAAAACCCCACTTTCAGCGCGGGGGAGCAGTCTTTCATCGTCATGACCGACGATGCTCTTTATTGGCTCCAATAGGTGCTACTCCATTCGCCAGAGCTTTCGTGGCCACAATTCACCAAAGAACTTTTGATCCATTTTGGCGACAATTCCACAGGGAATTACTATGAAGCTTGGGGCTCGACAAATTGAACGGGAGCTCAACTTTGAGTCGGGGTGAACCACCACATAAACTAAGCAATGGTGTAGCTTTCCCTTCCCAACCACGGTCACAGCCAAGGGTGGATCAGCAATTCAAAAGACTCGACAATTTTGTTATGTGTTATCTCTGCAGTCATCCATTTGGGCCTCTTCACGTGTGTCCAAGCCATCCTTAAATGTGTTGTTGGCCGCAGAGGATAGTACGTGATGATCAACCGAACGGAGAAGGAAAGGAGTTGGCCCCGGACATTACGCTGCAGCACCTTTGATTATCTCAATTATCCTCTTAATGATTTGGATGATCCCGCACTATGAAGTTAATTGACCGTATAATGGATTACAAGGTATTCACTATGATCGATAGCGGGGCAAGCCACTACTTTATTTCTGAGATAGTCACTAAGGCTATCCACATCAATGACACTCATCCAACCTGACACTCAAATAAAATATTAATTTCTCTCTCCTCCACATCCACAACCCCCAACATTTTTTAATTTGCACTCCATTAGTGACACTCATCCAACTTGACACTCAAATAAAATATTAATTTCTCTTTCTTCCAATCTATATAAAATATTTATAATTTTATTTTTTAAATAAAATATTATTAATAATAATTTTTTCTTTATTTAAAAAATCAAAATTAATTTATTAGATACATTTTTAAAATTCATAATTAAAAAAAAACTCATACAATTATAAATTCATAATTTATTTGACAACAAAATGAAAATTACAAGAGTTAAAACAACAAAAAACATAATTAATTAAACTGCAATTAGAAAACTAGAAATTCTAAATTACGAGTACATAAGATGTAAATAACATATTCAACTAGTGTCAAATTTTTGTCAAATGTGCTCGATCAAGTCCTTTTTAAGAGCACTGTGAGCCTCTCTGTTGCGAAGTCGGTCCCTATTAATCATATAATCCGACAAACTTGTGATGCATTCAGTAAAGTAGTGAAAAGGTTCGGCATTTGAATTCGAAGATGCATGCATCTGTCAAAAATTCGGTGGGATCATAATAGTTTTGGTATGTGTCTCGTTCATCCTCTACAATCATATTGTGGAAAATTTTGTGGATGAAAGTAAGTTCCAAAATTTTACAAATTTTGGGAATCATGATAATAATTTGGGTGATTTGGATCCATAATTTAAGATGAAGAAAAAATGTGAGATTGAGAATTTTCCAAATCAAATAAGCTATGTGAGAAAAAAGAGAGGATAGTTGTTTGTAAAAAGAGAAAAAAATTGGCTCCATTTTATAGAGAAAAAAAAAACCATGAATATTATTTTTTTTTAATTATATAAATTATTTAAATTTTAAATTATTAATATATATATATATATAGAAATAAAGTGACACCCAATCAGAGGGTGCCACGTGTGCAGTGTCATGACACTGCCCTCCAAGTCGGCCAGCCGACCCAAATGCCAAAACTTATGACTTTTTGATTTTCTTTTTTTAAAAAATGGAGTTGTCGTATGTGGTGACACCCACTAGGGTGTCACCGATGGAGACAGCCTAAGCAGTTACGATAGTCGATATACGATTACCAATTGATACTTCTTGTCAATTTGTTGTTACCTTGGGGAACGGTCAGTCAATTAATGTTTGAGGCATTTGTCTAGGCGTTCCACTTTATCTGCACTCTTATACTTTCACAGTGGATTGTTTTGTGTTTCCCTTGGGGGTGTGGACATAATTTTGGGTGTGTCTTGGTTGGCTACCTTAGGAGATGTGCAAACAAATTGTCAGCGAATGTTCATGGAGTTCGTTGTCGATAAGAAGCACATTCATTTAATAGGTGATCCGTCTTATGAACGACGTGCAGTGGCAGTAGCCAAACTCCATGCTGTTTCTGATATTGATCGAGTTGGATGATGTGGGAGGCTGGCCGTACACAATTGGAAGTGATGGTGGCTGAGTCAGTTTTGCACTCTACCCATGACACAACGACACTTGACGCCTTATTGGCTGAATACGGGAGTTATTTACCTCAACCGTGGGCTTGCCACCGGGTCAATGTTGATCACCAGATTCCTCTTCTTCCAGGAACGTCCCTTATATCAGTCCGGCCTTACAATTACAATCGCATTCAAAAAGATGTAATGGAGAAACTGGTGTCTAAGATGTTGAGTGTCGGGTTAATTCACCCTAGCTTTAGCCCTTATTCTAGCCCGGTACTATTAATTAGAAAGAAGGATGGCAGCTGGCGATTTTGTGTGGATTATCGGGCCTTTAACAAAAAGACAGTGCCCGATAAATATCTCATACCCATAATTCAAGAGTTGTAAGATGAACTACATGGGGCTAGTTGGTTCAGTCAAATTAATTTGCGAGCGGGTTACCATCAGATTCGGGTTTTGATTTTGATATTTCAAAAAAACCTTTCGCACACTCAAGGACATTATGAGTTTCTCGTGATGCCTTTTGATCTTATTAATGCCCCGGCGACCTTTCAGGCCGTAATGAATGAGATTTTTCGGCCAGTGTTGTGCAAGTTTGTGTTAGTTTTCTTTAATGACATTTTGATCTATAGTCGCAGCTGGGGAATCGCATATGGATAACCTTCAGCAAGTATTTCACGTACTCTGCACTCATTCGTTTGTCGCTAATATGAAGAAATGCATGTTTGGTAGAACTTCTGTTGAGCACTTAAGGACATGTGGTTTCAGCAGCGGGGTGAATATGGATCCCGCCAAGGTAGCAACAGTAGAAGCATGGCTGACACCCACAACCACGAAAGGAATCACATGTTTTTTGGGGTTGACAGGGTATTACAAACGTTTCATTCGTGATTATGGAAAGATTGCGGCTCTGCTAACGTCTCTTCTTAAGAAGTTTGATTCCAAGGGCTGGACTTGGCCACCAGGGGCGAGTATGGCTTTTCAGCAATTGAAGCAAGCTCTTATTTCTGCTCCTTTGTTGGCCATGCCTGATTTTGGAAAACCTTTTACCATTGAATATGATGCCTCCGGCATTGGTTTGGGGGCTGTGTTGATGCAACAAGGGCATGCTTAGAGAAGTATCAAACAGCAGGCACAATTTGTCGAGGGACCTTAGGGTTTGAATTTCTGTCTAGGATTTTGGTTTTATCCCATGGATTATTATCACAATTCGTATTTTTCCTTCCTCTAGTTCTTGTGAATCGTGTGATACCTCCACGCACTTCCACCAGAAACTTGGAAGCCAATCAATTCAAATTTAACATTTTATTGCAATCCTTCATAAAGTATGTAAAGTAAAGCAACTAGACCACTTACACAATTATAAACATCTAAGGTTAGAATACAGCAAATAGCGCAAGGTTCACTGCCGTCAGTACTTATACTCCAGCACAGTAAATATTGCGCTCTTGCTCCTTATGTAATTTATGAGTACAGAGACTTTAAAAGTCAATGGAACACGTGTTTTTGCATCAAAGAATAATTTTTTCCATAGAATTGAGCAACATTTTTGCCCCTAAGTAACTGTTTATGCAGAGGTAATCAGGTTTGGGACAGGAACATGCTTACGGTCAAAACTTTGTCGAAGCTCCAAGGTAAAGCTTAAAATGCTGAATCACCAGTCTTACTCTTCCCAAGCAACACGTCTTTAGCTTCATTAATCTTAGAAGCAAGGTAATGGCTACCACCTGCATCAGGATGATTTGCTACCATCACTTTCCTGTGCGCTTCCCTTATCTTATCAGGTGGAGTGCTTTCCCTGATCAAGCAAATCAATAAGTTCATACCAGCTACTCTTAGCTCTTATATTGCCCATGAATCCAGGTAGGGATATAATAAACAGAAAATACACAAGACATAACTTTACACAATAAATTTTGTATTCACAACTTGGCAAAATATGATAAACCATGAAATCAACAAGCAGGTTCACAAAAAAAAATGTCATTAGAAAAAAGATAATCAACGAGAAGGTATCAAATTATCAACTTGAGTTACCACTGATCTTGAAACCATGTAAGTAGCAAGATTTGGTTGGATGAGTGGGAGAAACGAATAACGAAACTTGAACCAAAAAATAATAGATGCCTACCAACATTATATTAATGAAGGGCGTGGGATACCATACACTGAATCAAATATCTCCATAATTCATGATATTTAAGGTACACAGACATTGAGACCATATACAGCATCAAGGGCATTTTCATTTTCATCCAAACCTTTGAACTTGTAGTGTTGGGCAAAACCAATTATTGGAGCTCAACGCTCACCAAATGAATGAACTTACATGGTCACATGTTTATAATTAGCTCACCATAACAGTAAGAAACTGGTTCATAGCATGAACAAGCTGAGTCCCAGAATCTACAAATACAGGTCAAGAAAAGATCAACAATGTGTAATTGGTTTACTTTGACCTGGTTATATTCTGCACCATTTTTCCCATGGAACTTGCAAATGAAGAAAGTCATTTTAAAAGGAAACAAATTAGTACAAAAGAATGAGTCATAAGATAGATAAAGTTTGAATCAGCTTAACTGAATTCAGTTTTGAAAGAGTAAATTCCTTGTGAAATTTTGTTATGCAAGTTGTTATTGATAAGACAGCTAAAAGCTGACTTCACACATTTTTACTAGCGTCATTTTGACTGGTTAATGGCTAGAGCTAGTTTTCATGACAAAAAGTATAGCTAAGTGCAGAAAAGACAGGTCATATCAAAATCGTCTTCCCTATCAAAATTAAATAAAAATTTCACCAAATGAAGTAAAACCGAAGTGGGGTCACATTATATTCATCTCCACAATCAAAAGGAGGAAGGTTTAGACTTACCTGACTCCAAGAATAAGTGATGCTTCCCTGCGATTCATTTTTGGTTGGAAACCTCCCTCATAGAATTTACGCAGTCTGGCAGTTGGCGGTCTTGCCTTGAATGCTTGCCATGCCTGGATGCTATATCTGCCAGCTAGAGCAGCACCAGCAACAGCAAGTCCGGCTATGAGCGGTGTACTCTGTTAAACTCATCAGGTAGTTTTCCGTCAGGTGGGTAACAGAAATGTTATGACAGACGTCAATAATGTGCAAGCAATGAACAATACAAATAATTGTGTCGTTAAGAACAAAGAAATGATGAATTTTTATGTCATTCTAAAATACAACAAATCACGGTCATGCCATTGATGTTGATACCGCAAAGCCGCAGACTTCTAACAGACTGGGAAATATTATTCTCAATACAAATAACAGTGTCGTTAAGAACAAGGAAATGATGATTTTTTATGTCATTCTAAAATTTGAGTGAAACTTTCAGGGAAAAAAACTTAAGAAAGCAGGACAAATTGTAGTTTCACATTACATCAACTTGGAAATGGAACCAATATCACCGTCGTTATCCGCCTACGAAGGGAACACTTGGTGTCATGATTATATAGAAAAAGAATAGAAGTTCAAAGAACCGATTTCCTGCACAGAAAGATAAATGGCGAACAACACATATTTGTTGCATCACACGAGTAGATGCTCAATCGAGCCCACTTGGATATAGAATTGCATCTACATTTCAAGAGAAGCCACACAATGCGATGTATTACCTTCCTTTTGCTATTCATATTATTATCCCAGCTTCCCAGGAAGCATATGATCTATACCTAACATTTATAGTTATATCCGGAATATACATACATACATACATATATATATATATATGATTTCAAGGATGAAGGTGAATGCCTAGAATTTCTATCATTAAGAGCCAAATCCATCGATGGAAAACCAAATAAAGGGCTAGACTACTAAAACCAATGAATCAATAGCGCAAAACACGATAAAAAGCATAAATTTGCACCCCAAAGGTGTTGATTTACCAAGAAAACGGAAAATATCCATTGTTACTGGCTTCCTCAATTCACGTTCTTTAATCTAAAAATACGACGAAATAATAAGATTGGAGCGCTCACCATTTCCGATTTCAATACGACTCCGGAGACGAAAATATGAGAATTCAACTTTCAAAAATTGTTACTTCTCTTCTTATTGGAATCCAGTACAGAAAAAATTAGGGTTTCTTTATCGCGGCATGCGAAGAACTCGGCGAGACTGGACATCTCTCGAAAGGGCAAATTAGTTAAGGCAGGAAATAGTCATCACGTGAGATGGACGTGACTTATAAGATTTTTGCCAAAATAAAAAAATAAAAATCGAAGACTTAACAGATGCCAGATATTAATCATTTATTTATATGTTTTTTTTTATTATTTTTTTTAAAGTACTAATCATAAAAAAAAATGAGATGAAGTATTATTCATAAATTCATGAATCATAATTGACAAAGCACTCTAATATGTCCCGGTGGGGATGGTCTAGTGGTGGAGTGAGATTGCTTGGAGACTAAAGGTCACGAGTTCGAATTTCTTCAAAACCACAGGTCGGGGGTGTGAGTAAAAAAAAAAAGACAAAGCACTCTAATATTTATTTATTTTCTGGGTGACTGTCGTGAGATAGATTTTATCTATTGTTTGATAGGGAAAAGTGAATGAATTGTCATTAGATAATTTGTTGAATAAAATTAATGTATATCATACAATTTATACAATACTTATTTTAATAGCTAAGTAAAAAAACATTCAGCATATTGTATTTAATACATTAATTAATAATTAAGATTCTTTATCATACAAAACAAACATTTTATGCATGACAATCATTTATTTGCATCAGAAATAATTACTATTAGTAAAACAGTACCCACTTTTTCAAAAAAATTTGTAAATCTGACCTCGATCAAATCTCCAGCCTAAACTCTACGTGGCATGCCCAACAATTTGATCGAGGTCAGATTTGCAACAAATTTGAAAAAGTGGGTACTGTTTTGCTAATGGTAATAAAGTGGGTCATTTTTAAAAAAATGTCCAAAATGTAGGTATCAAAGTGTAAATTTCTCTTATTTTACACAGAATGTAATTTACTTTTTATGTGTGGATTGTAGATTATTGCACATGAACGAAGTTTACCTAACGTACACATTTATTGGTGGAAAAAATATGCTAGACCTGCTCAATAGGTCCATCAACTTTTCCCAACACATACATATAATGATTATAATTTGATTAATAGAACAATATTAATATAGTTGGAAATTGAAAAGAAAACATCAACGCAAAGATTACAGTTGGTTGATGAAAACATATAGTAGGAGCTTGCTCAGTACAAAACTTTATGATATTGATATATCTTGCAATATTTTTTTTCACACGAAATCGTCTATTGCACCTCTTGTATTGTATTTTTTATTGCATACTCAATATTTTTTTTTTCATTTTTCTTCAATTTCAATTTCTTGTGTTTTAATTTTTCAAATAATCAATAATAAACAAAAATAAAAATTAAATACCAAAAAACTATAATGCACCTTACTTGGGTAGGATAAACCACAAATAATTAACAAGTGTAAAATTAAACTAAATCACAATAAATTAAAATAAAAAAATAATATTTAAAAAAAAGCATGTGTGTAATAGGTAATGCAACACAAAAGGTAGAGTAAATTTCGATTTTGATCACACAGGACATGCTTCAGTTCGTTTTTTGTTCTGATACTATCATTTTTTTATCATTTTTCCAATTATATTTTATTAGTAGCTTGTTTTATTCACAATTGATGAGGTTGTATTGTCCGAACTTCATTTACGATATTATCACCATGTTTTCATTTCTTTATCATCTGTTTGACATCTTATCGAATGACAGAGATAGTTTCCGATTTACACACCAAGTTTAGTTACTGTTGAAACATGACCCGGTATATATATATACATATATGGAAAAATATATTTTGATATACTTCACACTCTTGAATGGACCTTAGAAAGATATAAATACAAGAAAGAGATCTTAAAGAACTATTCTATCTCCATAAAAAGAGATACATGAGATACAAAATTACAAATGGATTAACAGAAGCCGAGTTATGCGGCTCAATAATATATACACAGATTGGATGGAATTGAAAAAGGAAAAAAGAAAATTCAGCATCAGTTTGCAGCCCATTTATGCGGCTCAATAATATACACAGATTTGATGGAATTGAAAAGGAAAAAGAAAAAGAAAAAGAAAAAAGAAAATTCAGCATCATTTTGCAGCCCAAAAATTGATGAGCTTCCTCCAAGCATGAATTGAATAGTAAAATATTCAGTAATCATCGTTCATCGAAACATAGTTTTTCCATGCTGCACTTTTCTGAATGCTGCCTGCAGAGGGCCAGACAGTTCAGGCCACACTATCATGGAATTTATTCCTCATAAAAAGCCCACATATTTTAAAAGCAGACAGTTCAAAAAATTGTCATTACAAATCAAGATGAAGTATCATATCTCAGATCCTGAAATCTAGCCAGCAACTTCATCTTGTATTCCTCGACTTCCTCGTACTCCGTCGAATCCGGGGCGGCCTTGATCACGGCTATTGCTCCAGCTTTATGTAAAGCCTCAACTGCACCCTCTACAGTATCAAACAGCGAAGCTAGAGTGTCACAGAAGAGTAGCCATTAAAACAAACTGTTGTACTCAAGCTTCTACATCATTTACTTGTATTATGTGGAACAGAAACAGGACGGCAAAAAGGGGACATTTGCAAAGCAACAATGAATAAGAGGAACGGTCCTAGTTAAGTTACAAGAAAGAAAAGGGCAACAATGTTTTTCTTCTGTGAGTTGTAATTGCCTAATTGGTACAATATATGAAGAGAAAGAAACAGATATTTGAATGGGCTGATTTGGAATCAAATAAAACAAGTGCATTTAAGAACATAGGGTCCCTACAAAAAGAAACAGAGAACATTGAAAACCTGACCTGACTTTGCGATGGCAACAAGAGCTTTCAAAGCATGCTGTCGAGTGCGGTCATCTTTAGCACCCGCTAACATATTCACAAGCCCCTGAGCTCCGCCTAATTCGACTATTTTCATTCTTCTTTTATCTGGCAACATAAAGAGCATTATGAGCATCCAAGATATCATCAACAACATTACTTCAGTTATAAAACAAACTATAGTAGAAGTCATCAGCCCTCTTTAATCAAGGAAAATGCTACTCCAGAGATACACGAGCACTGTAAAAGAGTCAAGCATGCATACATTTTTTTCAGCATCTTATTTGGATAGCAGGCTTACTTTCTTATTGTTTCTACGTTTACTTCCCTTTCATTGGCCCCTTCATAAGGTTGCATACATACCCATCTTATCATGCGTCTACCAATTCTCCGGCTAAAACCTCACATGCTGGGCAATATGACTCATAAAAGCAAGTGAACAAATAGGAATCAGGGTTTAAGAGGAAGAACTGATGATTTCGACATCACTATCGATAACTCAATCCTCATGAGATCTTTTCACTTACAAAGGGTTCCCATTCATTTGAGAAATCATAGGAGGACCACCAAACGAAGACTGGAAAGCATTTATCTAGGAAGGGAGAGTACAACTTGACCTGCATACACTAGAATAAAACATTTACATATTATTTATCACATCTGAGAATTAAGTATTACCATCTATTGAAAACCGTGCTAATCTGGCTGCCCCCATTCTTTTGAATAAAGGATCCTTCACTTGTAAAAGTTTAACAGACTGCTGCATCACATTTTCTCCTACAGAAGGTGAACATTGTAACATCTGAGTTTTGAATTTTGATACGAAGGGTTGAAATAACTACATTTCAAATGGCTATCCTTTTCAATAGACATACCCATGTATGGAAATAAGTTGTAGCCGATTACAGTTGCAGTTCCAGCAAAAAATAGCTTCAATACCCATCCTATTTTCCTTTCTGCATCCTCTTCTAAAGCTTTCTCATCTGGTACTGTAGATAATTAATTTGGTGTCAAAATCAAATATACATTCCACTCAAAATAATAATAATAACAATAAAAATATAAATTAAAATACAAGAATCTAAATTAACTAATATAATCTTAATGGTGTGGATAAAACAATGAACAAATCTCACCCTTAAATGAGAAGCTGAGAGGACCATGAACAAACACCTCCCACCACAACCATCTTCCACCCTGCCCCACCAAACCACACACACACACACACCGGGGGAAAAGCCCCGTGCATCCTCATTCACTTGAGCTGATGTATGCATGTTTAATGTATATACTATCCATTTGAATTTGCACAAAAGGAAGAGCTCAACAGTTATCCGTGTTTTACTTATTTGATCCCCATTATAAGGAAGAGCTCAGTTGGTTTTACTTGTTAATTCGACTCAAAATATATACAGAAAAATTGAACAATACCAGAACAAAAATGGTGCGGCATTCTTTTAGAGTTGGAACAACATAAGTCCAGTCATATACAAAACAACAGCATATTATTAATACAAGGCACGGCACGCAATTTTTCCAAATCTGATACTGGAAGCTGAAACAAAAGCATATTTAGACAATTGAAGTCACAAAATGAGTATATTTACTCTTCAATGTCATGATTGCACTAAGCAACACCAACACCTTAAGTAATTATCCATGAAAATAGTTTAGAAAGGGAAACTAAGATATCCAACCACCAAAATTATTTTCAATCACTTCCAGTATCAATGAAGACAGAGACGTCATTTCCATTGAAACACAAGAAAGCAAAACCATGAAGGAGGCCTCAACTACCTCTTTTATAGGCTGATGAGAAATTCCGAGTCCGAGTCTGTATATTCACTGCATTCCTTCTGCATACATGCTGCATTTTCATTCAGCAAATAGCATAAGAAAAACTGCAAATCCTCCCAAAAATAATAATAGTAATAACTTCATTCTTCAAAATTCCCACAATTCGAGTTCATTCAAATAATCCAGTGCAACAAATTCTAAAAAGAAAACAGAATTCAACGTCTTCGCACTCAATAAAGCAATAACAAAGGAATATTCTGGACAAAAATAAAACTAAAGGGAACCAAAAACCTAAGATTGGGCAATGCAACTTAATTTACGGGGGAAAAAAAGTAAAATTAAATCGAGCTTGAAAAAAAAAATTCGATTCATCAATTGACACACCTAATCTTCGATTAAGCTAAGGCAAGAGCTGTAGTACACACACAGAGGATTGTAGAATTACTAAGCTGTAATACCTTCAGTCCCATGTCTGTTTGCGTGTTTCCATTCTGCAAAAATGAAAATCCACGCTGCGCGGATTTGGGGCAGTTAGCGATTGTTGTGGTGCACAACAGCTTAACAATGCGATTCATGATCACTAGCTTAGAGCAGATTTAATGGCGGCGAGTAGCTGCGTTCACCATTTCCGATTTCAACACGAATTCTAAGCTTCAAGGTTCTGAATTTCCTTCTCCTATACGTAATTTATTAAAAAAATATAGGGCTTTCTTTTGTTGCGAGCTTTTTTTTTTTTTTTCTATACTATTTATGTCTGTAACATTTTTTCTTTAACCGTTTATCATGTTTCTAAAAAAAAAATTTACAAATTTCTTATGTTTCTCAAAGTTTTTGAAGAAGTGGATCAAGTCCCAATTGGAGTGTTAATTATGGGTAGCACCGAACGAGATTCATACCATTTTCATTTATATTTTGACTTTAAACGACTCGAGCAGCCCGCGAATTATTCAAAATTCGACTCGAAAATAATTTGTTCGTATTCTAAATGAGTCGAGCTCGAGTCTTGAATCGAACTTGATAAAATTATCGTGCCGAGTTCGAACAGAGTATTATTTAACTCAACCAGTTCGAGAACATGTTCAAGCTCAAACATATAAATAAAACAAGTTTTTTTCCCGAGTATTTGAGCTCGGGCTCAATTAATAATTTTTTAGTATTTCACGAGTTAAATTCGAGCATGACAAATATTTATGGAGTCAAGCTCGAACAAGATGACAAAAGTTTGAATATTATTTAACAAGTCAAACTCAAACATAAGGATGTTCGGCTCATTTAGTGCCCTAATATTTTTCATATGAGAACTAATATTAAATTACATGTCTGTGGTTAAGTTCACACTTAATTAATGTACGTAACACATTTAATATGTACGAGTTTTATTGAGTCTCAATTAATTTTGTATATATATATAAGCATTTTATTATTTCATTAAGAATCAATTATTTTATTCTAAAAATGTAATATATTTATTATATCTATTATTTTGATGTAACAAATAAGATTAATCAGAGATTATAACATTTTATAACTAATATGTAAGTCTTTTTTTTTTGAGAAAAATAATAAAAAATGAATAACTTAAATATAAAAATTCCTTATATTGTGTTGTTTATCTATTATCGGTCCTTAATGACTGGTTTATTTTGTCAATGTGATTTGCGTATTACTACACATATTTTACTCCGAGTTTCTACCCAATTTCTCTTTTATTTTTATGAACTCAATAAAATTAATTCCTCTAACTTCATGTGGGGCAAATAATATAAAGGCACAATCAATATTACAATTTGGCACGTAAACTAACGAAATTGTATCATAAAAATATATAATTTTAATTAACACGTAATTTATTGTGATCTTTGTCATGAGAGGCCCTCCATAGAGCGACTCCCAAACGTGACAATTCTAAGAACAGTAAAGAAGAAAAATAAAATCTATAGCAACATTTGCTTAAGGCTGTGATTCTAAATCAAGCTCTCAAATACAATAAATAAATAAACAAATAACTTATATCAATGCAGCATCAAGAATCAAACGTATGAAAATAACTTTCTTCATATCTTCTCTTAATTTTCTGCACCTTATTGCGAATTTGCTATGCAGCTTTCTTGTAAGAGGCAATCAATTAACTGACACTCCGCTCACATTACTGTCAACCATGGAGCTCATTTCAACCTTCGGAGGACCCGAATGCCTCCTAACCCGACCCGGTGAAGGTGGAAAAGATAGCCGTTTCTTTGCAAAACCTGCTGATTCTTTATCCGGTATGCCACCATTTTCCATTCCTGAAGGACTCTGCAACTTCAACTTGGCCTTTGTAGAGCGAGTTGGTGTCATGTAACTCGGAATGGATGGAGAGCTATCCAAGCTCTCGTTGTCTCTGACTGACGAACCAGCTATGCTATGCCGCCTCATATTCCTATCTGATTGAACACTGAATACACTCCTTGAGTCATCATCTTGACTCATTATGCTCACCTTCGGACTGGCATGTTTTAGTTTTCGGGCAGCCAATGAAGATGCAGCCTTTGGAGAGGGAATGACGGGGGCCTGTTGGCTATAAGACGGCTTCTGGCCAGCTGGTGGAGATGGATTATCCGAGTTTAGCTGATGACGAGCATAAGATTTTGTGATTTCTCCTGCAGCATTGTTAAGATCTTTCTCCGCTGTGTTTTTAGTCTCGAGAGGATTAGCAGCCATCAAACGGTCTAACCAGCTCCAACCCCATTGAGGATTTGTTGGGTCCATGAACAATAAGTTGGACAATTTTGCTGATTTCTTCCATGTTTGCTGTTTGAGTGACATGTTGTTAAGCTAGAGTTGAAATTTCTCACCCCGCCAAATATATGTAGATTAAAGATTGAATGTAGGTAAACTAGTTAGTAATCCTTTTATCTTATTTTATCTCGTGTCTGATTGAGGCAGGAGACATTTTGATTGCCATAAATAAGAAGTACCTGGTGAGTGTATGAATAAGCTAGAGCTCTTTCTCGTCTCATTGCAGCTTCAAATTTATGGAGCAGGGTCGCCTCAACTTCCTCTTTCGATTGTACACGATCATCCCATTCCTCTGACATCTACACCACCATTGAAGAGTCTTTTTAGATCAAGGGCCACGGAGACCTCAACTAAAATTCTAAAAAATTGTAAACGAGGCTGTCAATATAGTAAAATATGTATGTGTTCTGAATTCCACCGTCCGTCCAGATGAAAACATAAAGCAAGTCTACATTCTCATTTTTAAGATCCTACTCCAAGAACTTTGAATAAATACTTGAATAAGCTAGCTTTCTGACTAAATTAATTTGCTCAACAATGAGCTCCTATAGTAGACAGTAGACACATTTACATATTTACCCAAGAAATGGATACCAGTTGATTGAACGGAAGAAAAGATGTTATGTTTCTCATAAAGATTAATTGCATCAGTGAAAGAACTCACCCTCAAGTTCTCCAGCTCTTTAGCACGTTTCTGCAGAAGCTGTCTCTGAAGTGCCCGGTTTTCATCCAACATTCTGATCCTTCTCGACTGGATCTGAGCTTGCAACCGAGATAGAGTCTGCATACATTTCAGTGTGTTTGTAGTCTGGCGTTCTGCTGT
The DNA here is from genome assembly GCA_026008535.1 of Perilla frutescens. NCBI lineage: Eukaryota > Viridiplantae > Streptophyta > Magnoliopsida > Lamiales > Lamiaceae > Perilla > Perilla frutescens. The sequence goes on from BRKX01000012.1 coordinate 32,402,983, forward strand.
TGGTCCATCAACGAGTGACTTCAGTCTAACAAGCCCTCTTAAAGCTCGCAATGCCCTCCTTGCCTGAAAATCAGAAACAGAAATAACCAGCCCCTATTAAACATAATTCTACATAATGACTCATCTTCAATAAGAGCTGGAATAAAATGCAATAGTTAGTAGCTAGAAGTTTTTAGAGCTGAATAAATTTGGCATCCTTCCCTTTTCTTCAAGCACAGATAATGATGACTAGATAAAAGATCCACAAATCACAGTTATTACCTCACGCACTCGTTCTAGATTTCAAACAAATGCTGACTGATCATACCCATATCACCTGATATTTTTGCTGGTTAAAATATATATTCAGGTACCAATTATAGAGGCAAACATATTGAAGCCACGAAATAAACATGATCATTTTTAGAATGAAGCTTTTCTTAGAATGTAAACTAGTTTTACAGGCATAAATTTCAAAGAATGCGGATGATGTGTATCAACAGCTCAATTGATCTCAAGAACAAGGTAGAAGAAACACCTTCTCACGGTCTCACCACAATTCTTTCCTCAAATATTGAAGTTCCAATCAATCACTACCTAATCAAGTTAAGTGAAGTAAGAAATAGACAAATTTGTATTGCAGCATACCATGTAACCACGGAATGCTGTCTGAATTTTGATTGCTGCAACTTCCGCCTGGGGTTCTCCTGCAAATTGAGCCACTGCAGTCACTTGAATCACATCTGAAGCAGCATCTGTGGCAGCAATTTCTAGTTCAGTTTCAGCAGCTGCAATGGGGTAAGTATGATTTGTATGCTCATTCTCCAACTCTGTCAACTTCCTGTCTTCCAATTGTGCAAGAGGGTGAGGATTAGAAACCTCAAAAGGCTCCGGATTTGGAGAATCAGAAGCTGATGGCCTTTCTTTCCCAAACAAAATCTTCTTTGATTTATTTGCTCTCTGAAATCAGGAACCACAACGAAAAATAAGTGGCATCCACAATCATCAATCTATCATCATATGTTAACAGACAATGAAACAGTAATTTTTCCATTCGAACCTTGGCTTCCTTAATCTTATGCAGGCTTAGAGCCTTCTTGACTGATGAAAACCAACCTCCTTTCCCCATCTTTTATCACTCCACCTATGAACACCGAAACAATCAATAATCATTTACAAGATTCCATTTTTTCCAAGAACCATCGCCATCGTAATGCGCACCCATAAACATCTTAAAACAGAATCAAGATAACATAAACTCAACATATGCAAAATCTCATCTCACTTCGAACATACGCAAATAAAATTCATTTCACTGCAGACAATATGCAAACAACAATCAAATGTAAACGTCGTAGATTCCATATATTGTCAATTCAGCGTACAATCTACTTCATCAGCTATCGAGATATGTTAAACAGGAAAATGTGAAATAATTGGAACGGTGACATTTCAAGAAACACCGTCCATAATAACAGATTTCAGCCAAGAATCTTACTTCAGCTCAGATTGCCAATAAAATCACCTGAAAATGTAGTTTCTCAGATCTCAGACAATTACACCCTCTTCATGAGTGAGTCCATTCAGGTCCACTTCATAACCCCAAAAAAGAAAAGATGTTGAACCCTTAATAGATTTTTTCTTGATTCAGAATGAGGAGCTGTGAGGGAGAGAGAGAGAGAGAGACAGCAGATCTCGGCGGAGGAAGAATTCAACGGAGAGCAGAGCACATTACTGGTTTTACTATCGTGGGACCACCTCGAGCGGCCCATCTGGGACCCACTCTTTTTTAAATTGCTCGCCAAAATATCCAAATAATCCTATCATATAGCTTAATTAGTTATTTAGTTTAGTCGACTATTTTATCATTTTTTTTTTCTAAATTAATCAACTAAAAAAACTAAAATAATATATTTTGTATTGGCTAAACCATCATTTATATCCCAAACTATTTCAATTTTCTTAAATCTATTCCAAACTAATATTTTTATGAATTAAATAACTAAACTATTAAAAACTAATCAAATCTACCTCTGAATACATTTTTAGGCCAAATTCAGATCTTAAAAAGAGTTTAAAAAAATTAGAATAAATATTTTATGCCATGGATATGGTCGATTTGACTACAACATAAGAAGAAGACCCAAATATTTAGCCGAAACGTGGGTAAATTTTTGCCCAAAAATATTGGGGATAGATTTGATTAATTTTTTAATAGTTTAAGTATTTAATTGATAAAAATATTAGTTTGGGATAGATTTGAAAAAATGAAAATAATTTAGAATATAAATGATGGTTTAGCTTTTGTATTTATAATGGTATCTAAAATAAAATGATCAGTGAATTTCGATTTTTGTATGGCTATTTAGAAAATATATTAATCAGAGTTCTTACCAAATGTGTATTTGGTTGGATTATTATATATTTATAATTGTTTACTATCCCTCATAATTCATCCAAATCCTAAAACGTTGTGCAGATAAATGAATCTATATAATTTCCTCATATTTTTCTGGAATTATTAGAACATTTCCTAACTATGTTCCAAATGATTTGCTCAACAACTACGTTTTATTATGTTCTAAAAAAAACTACATTTTAATCCTGTTAATTAATTGTCTCTACAATAAAGTATGAACTTTAGCAGTTAAGAGTCATCAACTTTAAAAGAAGTTGTCTAATCTTCGGCCATTTTTTTTTTATTTGGCGGCAGTGTCAAGTGACAATTGCGTCAAATCAAAACCGGCGATTCAATTTATTTTATTTTTTTTAAATTCACAAATTTTATAGCTAAATTTGAAAATAAAGATTAAGCTGAAAATGTGAGATACTGTATTATGAGAAATCATATACTATATTGTGGGTATCATGCCAATATTATTTGTCAAATGGTCTTCCTTTCATAAGTGTGCTAGCAGCTAGTTAGTGGAGTTGATAATTTTCAATTCAAAAGTTAAAGAGTTCAAATTTCATTATTATCTTTTAATTTGAACCTATATCGTGGTTTTCCATAGATCATGTCAACCAAAAATAGTTTGTTTTAGTAAGTAAACAAAATGTTTTCCACGGTTGTTAACATTGTTTTTAAATTTTCCGATAAACAATTGATACATTTTGAGAAACAGAACGAGTAAATGCAACCAACGGAGTTGTGTACAGATATTATGATGGGATCGAATTCAATTGACATTCATACTAGCTACTACGGTTACAATTAACTCACCTCGTCTCGTAATTATACCCCCTTTCTATTTTTACACAGATTAAAAAAACACATTTAATGTGTTTGAAAGACACAATTTATATACAATTATCATATATTGCCCTTATTTTTTATTATATGGTTTTCCTTAATACTATACTTCAAAAAATATTAAATAGGGTTATATTTGTAATATAATGCTTTGATACAATTCTAATTAAGAAATATGACTATAATTTTAGGATATCCAAAAAATAAATAATGAACTACATTTGTGAGACAAAAGTAATATCTTATTTAAATGTTAATAAAATGTTCACACAAAATATATTATAAAGAGCAGTGTACAATACACACTATTGTACACATAATTGTGAAGGGTTATTGAAGCAGGCAACATGTGGCGTAGCGATTGAGAGATACTTATTTAACATGTTTGGTTGACAGCAACAATCACACCGACACAATTTCAAAGAGTGAAAAAGTTGAATGTAGCAAAGCTTGGTGAAGTATTATTAGTTGATTTAAAAGAGACCGGTTGGCAGTTCTACCAACTAAAAATGCTAATGTGCTGCCTAGATTATTAATTTATGCATTGCAAAATCATCAAGTCTCTTGTATATCACCCTTGGTCCAATAAGGTCCATACATCTATAGACGGATCGGGATCACCCGCGTTGACTCACAAATAAAACTGCTAAAAAGTAGTATTAATCCTAACACTAAAAAGTATTACTCAAAATTAAAAAAATATCATTTATATCATTAAAAATTAACCGGTCTGCTACTTATCTTATATGAATTTATGTAGTTCAAATTATGATTTTTTTACATTTCAACTAATATTTAGAGTTTAAGAGTTTAGATTTTTTAGGGTTCATGGTTTTTTTTATAGTATTTTTAGGCTTTTTAGGGGGTTTATGTTGTGTTTTTTGTGGTTCATATTTTTTTAGGTTTATTAATCTCAATTAGGGGTTATATTTATTTCAAAAAAAATAAATTCATTCACTTTTATTTTAGAGTTTACTAATTCCATTTTAGAGTATATATTTATTTCAAAATTAGTTTTTTTTTTTATTTTCAATTACCATTTATATTTATTTTGAAAAAATTAAATTAATTGTCGAGCGCAATGACGAGCCCACGCATTAGCGTCGGGCGAGTGCATTGCGCGAGTCGGCAAATTTTCAAAAAAATTAAATTAATTCACTTTAATTTCATGGTTCATTTAATCAATTTTAGGGTATATATTCATATTTATTTCAAACAAATTAAATTAATTTTTTTTTTAATTTTAAAGTTCACTAATTGCACTATGGGTGTACAATTTTTGGGGGAAAATAAAAAAAAATAGAAAAACAAAAAATTAATAAAAATCGAAAAAAAAATATAGTTGGCACATGTACCCCACGCACTGCGCGTAGGCGTGCGTGGCCCACACATGTGGATTCCATGCAACCGATGGACCTGGGTCTGTTGACCGTTGACTGTTATATTTGATTGGGTCTAAGGGTTCAGATTTATACACCTAATGCACAAGAGACCACCTCTTGCAAAAATGTTAGGATTTTATGATTTGTAGGTTCGTTAAATAAAATTGTACATTTATCCTTGTTTGATTTTAAATTTTGATGGAACACGTTAGGTGTTACTGTCTAAGATCGATATACTACATTAAATTTTCTATTTCTGTGTTTTATGCATATTATAATTGATTTGAAAATTTTTAAAAAATGTTAGATACTTTGATTTGTCCATCCACAAATTAGAGAAATTACATGTACGCAATAGTGATATGAATCGTCTTGCAAAAAACAGTGATATGAATCGATTATTTGACTATGTAAGAAGTCTTGTTTATTTCATACTCAATTTGGTAACTATCTTGATTCAATGGCGAATGTACGAGCACATATTTTTGTAACAATTCGTGCCAAACGAAAATTGACTTCTTAGTGTTACATATCCAACGATGATCGACTTTCCCGCAGCAGTAAATAATACAAGACAGAGAATCATTACCATGATATTATTACGGTTTTGTGTAACTGTATTAAAATGTTTTGAAAGAATACGTTAACATAAATCCGTTGTCGTCCAGCGGTTAGGATATCTGGCTTTCACCCAGGAGACCCGGGTTCGATTCCCGGCAACGGAACTTTTTCTTATTTTACTACTGCACAAAAAATCTAACCAAATTGCTCAAAACAAGTAAATTAATCAGATTCAAATTGAATTTCATAGTTTAATTGGTTTGTGGATGGTGATTTGAAAATTTCCCTAAAACTACATCAAAACATTGATTTAAATTGTATTGAGAAAAAAACAATATTTTCGTATTTCGTGAACTTTTAGAATGTGTTGATTCCTAAGGTGCTCTTTAAATTATTTAGTAATATTTATTCATAAATTGACCCGATATACGAATCAATATGGCAATATATATGAATATATGATTCAGAAAACAAAATGCTTTGCTACATTAATATTTGATACGAGGATTCAATAACTCGCAGATTCTATTATGTTCCGAGTAAACCTCTCTCCTATGCAATAACTCGCAAACCATACAAGAAAGATAAATGACCGATTCAAAAATACGTATTGTGAAAGTTATGTACTGTTATTCTATACATTACTAATTTCACTCAAATTTCACAATGCTTGTGTCCCGTATTTGAAACGCAAGTTGTGGATTACATACACTTCAACTAATGAAAGAATGGCACCTGCCATTTGAGGAAAATAACAAGCAGGTAACGATGGCGAACTACGATGAAACATCCCTGCAATCATGAGTGAATGGAAAACTATTTATAAAAAAAAAATAGCATTCATCAGCAGCATAATCCAGTTAATTGATTATTAGATTATAATTGTAGAAATGTGACCTTATATCGGGCATTGCGATGTTCAAGTAAAGGCAAAAATCCTATCTGCAATATTTGCTCGGCAAATAGGACATTCTGAACATGCAAGGGAACATGACTTGCACACTGCAGTAGTAAAACACAATGTCAGTAGTTTTCCGCGTGAGAGTTTGAAGATAACAAAAATCTCAAACTTACAGCAGAAATGACGACACGGGAGGAGCATTGCCGCACTAGGAGACTCGAAACAAACTTTACACACATGAGAATTCGCATCGCCATTAACACTGTACTTCATTTCCTTCTCCTTTATTTCCTGCATTCGTGCCTGAACAAAATATGTAGGGAAACAATGAGACCACTGAATTTGTAGCTTTAGACTACTTCTAATTCCTGAGCAAACAAGAGAGAATACTGTATAATACAAGACAGGAGAATGCTATCAGAGGAGGGAATTATTGCAAAAACTTGAAATCGTGATTTAAAAGCATGAGATAGCAGTAGTTTACTTTCAGGCGGACAACGAGAGGTTCTTCTTTTGGAACGTCTGAATGTGGCGTTGTATTATCTGAAGCTTCTCTATTATTGAGCATTGGATCCTTCTCAACAATGCCGAGTTTCGGAACACTTATTTGATCTTTATCCTCATTCCGTCTGTTGTTCATCTTCTGTTCTTGCACAACATTCCCCTCTTTCTTTAGCTGAGCAACAAGCACCCACATGTTTGCCAGATCGTTTTCCAGTGATGCCTCTTTCTTCTTTGCCTCTTCAAATTTTTTTCGGTACTCATCTTCCAGAACTTCCTTCTCAGCCAAGGCAGCCTCAAGAATCACCTCTCGTTGTTTCCTTGCTTGCAACTCCAGCTTCAGATCATCAGGATCAAGATTCCACAAATCAAAGTCATCATTAGCCATTCCAGAAACATCACTTGAACGGTTAGAAGCGCGACCTCTCCGACCAGTTCTTTGGGCGTCGTTCCTGCGATTACCGCTTCCAGAGCTTCTAGAGCTCAACTCACGAGCAGCCAATAATTCTTTTTCCAACTTGGCATTAAGCACAGACAGTTTAGTAACTTCACCAGCTAAGTTCTTTAGCTCAACTGCAGCAGCAGATGCTAGTTCTTTAGCATAAGAAGCTTCCTCAGATAATTTCTGATTCTGTACACGCAATCCACTATTTTCCTCTAGAGTGTGAACATGTTCTAGCTTTAGTTTCTCGTTTTCAATTTCCTGTTTTGAATAGAAAAGCCTTCAGTTAACCACATAAGCACAAACATGGTTTGTGAATCAACAAATTGACAATGAGATTCAAGTCCTGAAATTAAGCAAACACATTTACATATGTTGAACAAATAGAACAAGTGAACTGGGAGACATCTCACCCGTAATTGTACTTTCTTTCTCAACTCGTCTGTGCATTCATCAGATATACTCATTTCAGAAGCGGATAACATCTTGTCACCAGATACTGAAGCAAGTTGCTGTTCCATGAGTAGGATTTTTTCTAGTAGTTCCTCGTTCTCTGAACACTAATAGTGCGCAACCCACAGCCACTTATATAACAGGATAATGACTTAAAACAAGTAGGAATAACTTTTACAAAGAAAATATTGACCTTGTTTTGCAGCTGCTCCTGAAGAACACGGTTATCTGCTGATTTTATCTGTGCATTGCAACAGTTAAAAGGTTTTTAAGGTCCGCCAACTATTCTAGGTGAATAGCAATGGAAAGATACTTTAGCAATGAAACAATAATGACATTTGCCATTTCATGGATAATACAAAGCATGAAGCAGGAGAAAGGAGAGGCAGAAAAAGAATACCTCAAGCTCAAAACCCTTCTCACTGCACTGTGTCATCAATTTCATGACCGTCTGCCAAAAAAAGAAAGGCTGTCAAGCTCTCATTCAATCCTATTAAAGAAGGGAGTAGCACATCGTCTTGAAATGAATAAGGATGACCTGCTGCATTTCAACCATGGATGCATTAGCAACTGAAGCTTCACCACTCTCAACTATACGCAATTCTAAAGCTCTCATCTGGTTTCTCTTTTCTTGGATTCCATGCTCCAAGCTTTCAATCTGAGGATCAGAATGCAGGAAACCTTTTTGTGAGTTCAAAATCATCACACTGGCGTTCTAGCAATTACAGGGTATACATAAAAATAAAAATAAAAACTTCCGGCGGTGTTCTAGAGGACCATATTTGCAACTTGCTGGTGGAATTGAGAGTTGTGCCCTCTTATGGTGAACTTTCAGTAAAATGCTTTTCATATTTTACTATAACTTTAGCTAGTATATTCACTATATATCCAGTTTCAATTATCCATGCCTAAATTGGAAAATTTCTACACCTACTAATTTTGTCCCATGTTGCACATTTTTAACTTTATAAAATCAGCATATTTAACAAAACCGCATATTGACCGTGGAGGGATAGATAAAAAATTTAATTTGTAAAACAGGAAAGAATACATGATTATCAGACGTCCAAGTTAATGAATCAATAAGAATAGACACAGTATTTTTAAAAGGAATACGTAAAGTACCTGTTCTTTTGAGCTATCGGGATCATTTACAGACTGGTCCACCAGACGCTTTACGGTACTTGTGCCGAGTGCAATCTCTCCAGCAAGCATCTTAACTTGCTCAGCAAGGAGATCCATCTCATCTGATGATGTACCCCCCTACAATTATAAACAAATAAACCAATGGCTTGGAGAAGTATTCAAGCTTAAACATACCCAAATACGAATATCCCAAAGCCCAAAGACAAAACATTTCAGCTAGCGTAGACCACAAGTTTAAAGCAAGCATAAGATCACAAAAATCAAATGGGAGAATAAAAGCAAATGTATTATAGAAGAAAAGCCGGTTCATACTATGGGTAGTTTTGACATAGAGGATAATCCACTAATAAGTTCACCCGCTTGAGTTGTTTCAGATGTAGTACTGCCAGCTTGTGATATATCCTCATTCCACCTGCTGGATGCTCTTCTGTGCTTAAAAATATATGCATCTGATGAGGTAGTTAAAGCAGAGGATGGAGAATCTTTTTGGTTCTCACTGTACACTTTCAAAGAATCATTATGCTCAGCATCCAACTTCTGTCAGAGAAAAAATGAAAATGATGGATGAGCGACACTAAAACTAGTTTCTGTTCGGTGCATTATAAGACATTTATCGATGATCTACAACGAGTACATAGAATTTGAAGCACATTAAACATGAAAGTATTTAGTGCAACTAGTTAAGCGAGCTCTGGAGACCATTGACCAATTTTATAGCAGTCTTACAGTTTCATTACAATAACAGAATGTACATGTACTTAGTGAACCATATGATTTATGATAGCAATCTAATTATTAATTTAAGCTTAAGTGTTAGTAGAAGATAGGCTAATCATACTATGTCCATTATAAACAAACAAAAAAGTCCAGTTTCAAGGAAATGGCAACCACTCGAAGGCAAAAAACAGAGCAGTACATTTGCTTAAACATGCCTTGTAGAATAAGTAAATCAGAACAAACAACTTACGTCATTCTCAGCAGCAGAATGATTCCTTTGGTGAGAGGGGATGTCGCTCATGTATCCAGGTATTGCATTTTTAGAGTTAGAGGAGACAAGTATCAATTTTGTTAGCCTCTGAATTCTACTCATTAGTGCAGCCTTGGCTTCTTCTTCCTCCTCCAGTCTTGATTGCATTTTAAATTGCCCTTGTTCTAACTGTTCAATACAATAGATGCAAGAAATAACCCAACTGTTTATCCTATTCCGCCAAAACCAGAGCTAATAATGATTTGGGCAAGCATTTAACATCCTAAGCATTTTGAATGAGTGCCAAATATACCTGTTGCTTTAAAACCATAATTTCTTCATGGCTAACACCAGCAAGCATCCCCCTCCTAAGTTGATCAAGTTCTTCTTTGAGAGATGATATTTCTTTTTGATACTTCTTAATCAATGATTTTTCATCAATAATCTGAAATTGAAATATATTAACACTGAAGGGAACTGACCATTCTAAGTATGAATCAAACTCGAAAGCATGCATGTATACAGACTCACCCTATTACGTGAGGCATAAATTTCAACACGTTTCGCCCTGCTAGCAAATTTTAAGGTGTTATGAGTCTCCTCAGAATTGCTTGATGCCGGAGTGATCGTACAAATAAGCTGAGGAATTAAAATCACAGAGGTTTGAGATATTCAATGTAGATAAAGAAACAATAAGTGCTAGTGTACAAAAACACTTCGAATAAAAGTTAAGACTACATGATTTAATAATTTCAGATTATAACTTAAAAATCAAGACAATTCTGTGTTATAAAATGTATGGTGTCCCATCTCACCGAAACATGTCCATGCCCACTAAGTGAGGATTGTAGAAGGCGTGTGAGCTTTGAATCCCGGTAAGGAACATGGGATGCCTTTCCTTCACTTAGCTTTCCAATTACCTTCACATTGTAGAAAATTCAGAACACCAAAGCACAAAAGGCACATGGCAAAAGAATTATCACATTTCAGAAAATAAATTTTGATGCTAATGATATTTTAAATAACTGATCTATGTGCCAGTATGTGTGACATGGTAATGAAACAAGAAAAAATAGTAATCATACAAAGTTACAAATAGAGGAAAATTGGCAAACTGACGACAGATAATTGTCTTCGCCTTACAAAATGTAAGTTCAGATACTCACAGTTCCAAGAGTTAGAAGACTTTTATTGATGTAAGATCCTTCCTTTCTCCTTAACCCAGTTGTTTCAGTTTTTGAACTTTCAGACCCTGCCAAATCAATTAAGTTCTGCATTGAAAAGGGAAGGAGTAGAGGTAGCTATTGGTCAGAGCATGTTAAGCATAGCACAGCCATAAAATTTTGCAAGGCAAGAATTACGAAATATGAAATATGTATGGTGAGAAGGGACATGTAGTTTCCCACATGACCACATCAAAAAATGCGATTGAAGAATATACATACCAACTGTGAGAAAATCACTCCATCATAATCATCTCCATGGGCACTACTCTCAATCATCTGGAAACAGTGTGAATGAATGAGATTGGGATTGCACGTAATGATAAAATTAAAAATTAGAAGCAATAACGAAAGCATCAGTATATCGGTAATAACAAGTTGAGAAAGAATAAATGCTATTGTCTTTACTAAGATCAGAGAAATTAAAAGGAATCTTATACAATTCAAAAAAAAAATGCGCACAGTCCCAGCATTCAATAGAGAAAATTTGATGAAATCAAATAGTTGTTACTTGTAAGATACATAATCAACATCAATCTTTCGTGTGGGATAATCTGTTTATCAAATCTAACCAGTTCACTTAACAATGAATTTTTCACTTGTTCACTTAATCTCTGCATTTGTGTTGGCAGTACATTTTATTACTATCGAGAAATGGGCTAACTTATTTTATGCTTAAAAATAAAATATAAATATTGACATGCAATTTGGTCATCATGGCCTCTATGGTCCTATGCTCATAAGACAAATGAGTTCCCATTCACCTCACAACAAGAAAGATCATTATGCGCCAACAATTTAAGTTGATGCTTCCTAAAAATATTAAATAAGTAGAAGATGTAACTAGTAAACCCACAATGAAATCAAGCTTCAATAGAATGAGGATAAAAGACTTAAAACTTTAATTCTAAGGAAAGCTATACATACCAATGTAAATATAGTATGGCTACGACTGCTAAACAGATTGAAATTATTTGATCCAACATGTCGATGCTCTGTAATATGTCAAACCAAACTTCATTAGTTGTATGTAGAAATCACTATGTGATGAGATATGCATGTAAAGGGTGGGGACAAACAAACGTACAAACACACACACAACACACTACAATATAACCTTCTCCTGCAGCAATAAATGATAGTACATGCCCAGGGGATAAAACAACTTCTTCCTTTATGCCCTCAACATAGGTTCCCTGCACATATATAAAAAGGTAAGATTACATGAGCACAAGATGGAATCAAGCACAGTTAAAAAAAGCAAAACAATATTCTATACAAAGTGTTGTTAAAAAATATAAGGTCGTAAGCTAATGAAAACTTAAGGTCTTTTAGGTTAAACAGCTCAGCTACGAGGAAAAATTAAGCCCTATATACCATTGAAGTACCATAAAGACTAAACTTGGTTTCAGCTATAAAAAGGGCAACCTCATATTTTTGACAAAAAAATGTTACTGTGGTACATTTGACTGTCCTGAAATTTTGAGGGGAAAATACAGCATGGACGAAATTCACCAATTAACCAACAGCAAAGGTTCATATACTCTACATATAGAGAAGAGAGACATTTAGATGTGATAGAAACCTGTGCATCTTCTCTCACACGCAAATTTTGGCCAGTGGGGTCCAGCAAGTCATTGATTACCTGATTCCAAAAGGTATAGAAGTTATGAACTCCAAAATGATGATATAAATTGTTGATTCTAATCTCAAGAGTTCGTGGCACGTGCCTGTGTGTGGTGGAGATAAGTGAAGTAAACTCTTATTAATCTATTGAGGGACAAACTACTTGCAAGAGACGTGAATAAATTGTGTGAGGCGGTAAATTTAGAAAATTACAACGTGTTTGCATGTTGATATGATATTGCTAAAATATTACTAACCTCATTGTAGATTTCAAGATATGATACCCGAAGGAGAAATTCACGACCTGGAGTCTGAAAGGAACTTGCCATCAGCCGTTATGCATTGATTATAGATATCATTGTCTAATTACATCAACCCATGAATAAAGAGAAAACACAATCTAGGGGCACATGAAATATAATGTTTTATTTTAAAATGAAATCCTCATATTTAACTTTCCAACCACAAAAATATTCAACCAAACTTACATCTTGGATTATGCTGAAGACATCCCTTATAGCCAATGGTATGACCCCTGGAGAATTTTGATCTCCCTGATAAGAAATTTGTAGAAAAACCATGAGATACATAACTATTCCTCAAAATTGTTCTGATATGTTCTATTGTTATTTGTAATTTCGATAAATCCCCAAGATAAGTAAACAATGCAGCAACATAACAAGCTAACAGAATAAAGAAGTTGATTGGGACTATATAACATCATAAATACTCAAATATAATACCATATTCCTATGATTACCAATTTCAGGCTAACTGCTAATTTCATATGAAGTAATGTTTTTTGTTTTGGCCATGGGAAATTAACCGAATGCAAATAATGGCATTTTTAACTTACATGCATAGTGTGTGTCTTCCCACTACTGGTAACACCATAAGCAAATACAGTTCCTGCATATGGACGTTGTCAGTGCTAATTTACAAAGCATTTTAGCATATGATCCAACTGATCATCCCATAACATGGAACGGCCTTAAAATGTATTATAATAGTAAGGCTAGTTGCGCATGGCCTCATAAAGTTCAAGAGTAAGTAAGTTGTGCGTACCATTTACACCTTCCATTGCAGCCTTAACTACAGGTCGAGCAGCTACCTCATACACTTCCTGAGTATTTGTCTTAGGCCCAAACACTCTATCTGTTAGGAAAATCAATACAAAATGTAACATATCATCATTAGAAACTTTCCATTGGAGAAAAAGGCCCATTCCTAAAACTATCAAATAAATGCATGGTAGTGACAGCACTTGTTGATTTTTTTACTACCAAACCCATGGAACAATTATTAAATATTAGACGTTTATTCAATTCAGATCAATTCAACTTCAGCATTTTCATAGCTCAAGTGTCAAAACATTGATTGCAGCTCACAGAATTAAGAATACAAAATGTAGAAAGCAATCACGATCTATTACTCCCCAGTACTATAAAAAAAATAAGAAAGGGAGTAAATGAATGAATAGGCTAACGAAGCATACCAAAGGCATATGCCGTCATCGGATTATACTCATTCCGCACAGTTTTCTCACCATCTGTGTACCATGCGACCTCATCTCCTCTCTGATATTCCCTTTCGCTGTATTAACAACAGCAAAACAATGTAAATGACGGTAACTGACTCAATTTCCTCAAATTCCTAACCCTAACATTAAACTTGCCCAAATTCAGAAGATTATAAATCAATCAAAATTAGATCTATCATTGAATTCAAATTACCTCAGAGGTCGAAATCTAATTGTAACTGAAATGCTATCGCCCGATCTCGAAGTAGTCTCCAGCGGTTCTCCAATCAGCTGCTCCTCCATCGACGGATAAGCCACAGGCGTCCGGTTTCGTGAATTGTCTCCACCATTGCGGTTCGACGCCGTGGATCTGGAGCCATATCCTCCGCCACCACCGGCGCCGTAGAACGATGTCGCCGAAGAGGAACATGAACGCGGCATCAAACGACCGTTCATCATCGACGACGACGACGATGTAGATGAATACGGAGTCGACGGTTTCCGATGACCGAACGGTGAGCTACTTCTTCCTCTGGAAGACGAAGCGGCCATTTCTCGGATTAGAGCAAATTGTATAGAAACTCACAATCTATAACTGTAAATTGTTACTCAGTTTGCTCAGTCAATGCCATGTAAATGTAGACATCGAAAATTAGGGAAAATTCAATAACAGGAATAATGTGTCAGAAATCACATGGCTCAAATCAATAAAGTGAATAAGATTGCTCCAATTTTGAATTTTCTAACGCCTTTTTTTCCAGCAGAATGCTCTGTGCTGGAGAAGCTTCAGCAGAGAACAATATGTATTCACTCACACACGCGTGCGTGTCTGTGTGTGGAGGGATGAGGACAGTGAACTCTTCGTTTCGTCTTCTTTAAGACAAAGAAGAATAGTTGCAGAGTAGGGAGGGAGGGAGAGAGAGAGAGAGAGAGAGAGAGAGTAATGAGTGAAGATGAGAGGTGGACTAGCGAGGAGTGAAAACGACGGGAGGTAAAATTTAATTTTGGTATCTGTATTCTTTTGTACTTCTTTTTGAATTTAAATGCCTTCCATTAAAATATTATTAAAATGTATTAGTAGGAAATTGACAAACTTAACAATCAAATAACGATAATGTCAGAGAAGATTTCGTGGTGCCAGAGCAGGGTACTACCAAAGCAGCAGACCGTTCAATCCTTTAGCGAGAGCAACCAAGGAGACTTCAAAATAGTATTTTGCGGGGTTTTTTTTCTGTCTTTTTCACGAAAACCCAATCACTTCCAAAAAAAACTAAACGCATTTGTCAAATGTTTGTCGGCGAGGAAATTTTAGTTTTTTTTTTCAGATACTTTAGTTCGATAATAAAAAAAATGGCGTACTTTCTTGTTTTCAGAATCAAGTTTAATGATAAATATTTTTATTGTAAATTCGGATTTACTTTTATCTCGGGTGAAACTGTGAAACTTTTTTTTCCATGTTCTCATAGGTGTTTTAAATTATTTATTTAATATTTGAATGAGAGATATTGTGTTTTTAAGTATATAATAATTTAATACAGATTGATTCAAGATAATATGTATGGAATCATCACTCATTAGTCGCCTAAAGCAATTTTCGGGATCACATACCTCAAACAGGACAGCATAAGTAAATTTGCAATAATCATATAATCTTGGAGTACTAAATTTTGTTTACTCAATTATTTAAGAAAATATATAAAAAAAGTAAAGTCCTACAACGATTGTATAACATGTGTTTAGTTTATAACTGATTTCACAAATCATAAACTCGTTATATTTTTTAGTTTAACATATTAATTATAAGTTATAGCTATTTTTACTCAAAAATTAATCAAACAAAAAATGAAGGGTTCTTCCGTCGGACGATGCCATCAGTAAATAAATTAGCCCATAATCTTGTAAATTAATTACGTTTTAGGGGGTCATTTTGTATATGTATACCGAACCATATTGAAGTGTAATGGATCAGAGAACATTATTAGATTGCATTTGAGAATTATTACGTCAATATGAATAGCATATTTGCTAATTACAGAAAAATATTCAAATTTATATAGCCCTCTAATCAAATAATTTGTCCAAAACAATTTATAGAAAATCATAAATGAAAAAATAATAATAAAAAAGAAAGACTGGTGATCAAACCCGATCGGTGATGGCGCATGATTTACCACGCTTTCGTTAGAACCACAGTAAAAATAAATCAGTTGTTCTTTTTACCGTATTAGTCCTAGAGGAGATAGATTGTTTTCAACGATTGGGCCAAAAAATCATGCGTACCAAACGCCGCTATCAAACAGTAATTTTTCTATTTTTTTGTCTTTATCTCATTTACTTTGATTTACCGGATAACCGACTCGAGTGGTGAAACTTAAAAAGCGCACACGCTTTGATACACCAACCTCCAACAGGTTGCGAGCGATTGCAATTGATTGAATTGCCATTTTCAATTGCAACTTTTTAATCTTTTTGACATTGGGCTAAATGTCATTCATATCTCTAATTCATCATTTGTTGACATTTTAAAATTGAAAAGTAATTTTTTTAAAAATAATAAATAAATAAATTGAAAAGTAATTAAAAACCTTTAACATTACATCTTCTATAACACTTTTCCCTCAAAGTATATCTTTTGTTAAAATTTGTGGTTAGGTTTCATAATCACCACCCGTCTGTCTTTATATCTCTTTACTACTTTAAAATCAAGCATGACATGTATCATGTATGTTATGTATATTGTTATACGACATTACGAGGCTATGAGAAATAAATTAGTGATGATAAGTATATATGTGCGTGTGTAGTAATTCAGTGCCCGTATCATCTTAACTTAACAAAGAAATATTATATATATTTTCAGTTCTTTTCCATATAAAAAAAATACCATAATTTATCCCGGTTTTTATCATATGCAGAAAATAAAACATGTTGCGAATATTTTATGTGTTTTTCTAATGTATAAAGGTCTTGAGACCAATAGTTTAATGTAAAAAATAAGTACTATTGAAGAATTGTTTAAAATAATTGTTTACTCCATCAAGTATCTCTAAAGGGATGACTGGTATGTCGGAATAGAATCAAGTGGGAATGAAATGAATTTAGTAATGGAATGATGATGAGAATGGAATGGAATGTATCACAAGTAATAAGATAGGAATGACACTTACATTTTTTAATTGATTTTATTATAACAATATATAATTAATAGATAAAATACACGAATTGGTTTATTTAGTTCTAAATAACAAGTTACTCTTCTTTCAAATAAACGATTATATTTTAACAACATATTATTGAATATTATGCGATTTTTTTTACTTTATTAACATTTGTGAAAATTTTGAGTATACTTTTAATAACAAAATTTTATGTAATCCTATAATATCATTAGTACTTTTGTGAAATATTACAAAATTTTATGAATCATTAATAAGTTATTAATGAGTTCTAAAAAAATCATAAATTTATTTTTTAATAAAATATTTTATAAGAATATGAGATTACATTTGTCAATACAAAAAAATAAAGTATAGCTTTGCAAAATAAAAAATAAAATTTATTTTGATAATCGGTAATACATAATACCACGGGAGTGGGGAGTAACGGCTAACCCTATGTTCATGGTAATGTGATTCCTTCATAAATGACCATTCCCAAATGAAAAAATCAATACTAGCCATAGGAATAAGAATGAACGTGGGAATGTGATCCCATTCTCATTACATTCCATCATATCAACCATGTCCTAAAGGAAAACGTATTCATACTATTCGACTAAAAAAGCATATTTCATTGCCCCCCTCTCTCTCACACACACACATATATGGATATCCTTAAAATTTAGTTCAATGTTTATTTCGCATGAAATTCTAAGTTGCACTCAATCTATTTTACTGTGTGTTACACTTTCAGATTATGAGTTTTTACTGTAGTTTTTGTGTTTTAGTTTAATTTTATAATTGTTAATTGGAATTCATCTAACAAAACTAATGTTTATAATTATTTTTTATTATTTATTTTTAAAATTTAATAATTTATTATTATGGTTGACTATTTCATAATAAAATTTTATAATTTTTTAATTCTTTTTTTTTTGTTGATAAGTGTTGACTATGGTTATTTATGTTATAATTTATTTTTGTACTTTATAATAAATATTATTAACAATATAAATTTGATGGTAAAACACAATGCAATGTGGAATTTGAACCATGTTACTTGGTATGATAAAAATATAAATTGATTTATATATTGACTAAAACACCCCTATCATGAAAAATGATTGCTAATAAATTGAAAATAATCAAACTAAACAATGAAGCATTTAAACTAGCATTGTCGTCGTCCTCATTCTCGTCATCATCATTATTACGTCTTAATTTGAAGCATTAACGCTAATAATATTCTAAAAACTGGCGTAATCGGTCTATGAATTGTTTACATTTAAAGACATGTGTTTGCGTGTCACGAAAATAGTGTACGTTATACCTGGTAGGGTAAGGTTTTATTCGGCGTTATTAATAGACTCTGTTAGTTAAATATAATAAATATTATATTTATATTTTAACAAGAATATATATTTATATTTGTAAATTATTAATTTGGTTTATTGTTTGAAAAAAATTATGGGAAAAAAATTGTATGTGTGTATGTATACTTTTTTTTATAAAAATATAAAATTTATTTTTAATAGGCTTAAACAGGCTTTTCAAAGATTTAAGACCGGCCTATTTAATTAAATAGGCCAGACCTAGACTTATAGAAAAATACTAAATAAATAATAGATCGGGCTTAGATCTATTTTTGCTAAAATAGATCTGGATTTTCCAAGTCAAAGTCTGACCATACCTGACCTATTTCCATTCCACACGGGAGATTAGAAGTTGATCTGATATAACAGTAGCAGAATATTTTGAAGGTGGAAATGAGAATGAGTTTGCATTCGTATTTTAAGTTCCTTATAGTCCTAGCTGATTGCACGTGCCTAGAGTGAATGATATTGTAATTGAAAAAAATCGGGCTCAAAACTTGTTAAAATTTTATTTGTTGAGTTTGTAGTTATTAGAAGGGACCCAATTTCGATAATTAATAGTATATTTTTAACATTTAATTAATTTGACTATTAAAATATTATATCTGTGTATATACACGGATGAATATTGATATTAAAATACTTTTTCAATATTAATTTTAAACGCATTTAGTTAAAATAACAAATCGGTTCACATGAATTGATTAACGTCCAGTTAGGGGGCTTGGAATCGTCACGGGTAGGGATATTAATGAGTAATGGATCATGTGGGTATCACCCGTGATATTAATGAGTAATGGATCATGTGGGTATCCATAAAAATTATTCACGATGAGTAAAATAATTACTCAATTAATGGGAACGGATATTTATCCACATTATTTTACGGGTACCGTAGTACCCAACCCGTCTCATACCCATATGTATGTGTATGTATACATATATATAATTTTATATATAATTATATTTATGAAAATTATTAATATTACTATTATAAAATTGATTTAATATGTTAAGTTTGATTTTATTTTGTACATATTATATGTTTTAATTTGTTTCATAGTTTGTACTTTTTATAGGATATTATATATTTATATATTATGAAAAGTTGAAAATATTTATTGATAATTGAAAATAAAACAATATTATATTTGTATGCAGTCGCCTGATTTGTAAACATTCTGCATTCATTAATTATTTTGCATAATTATAGTTTTAGGGAAGTTAATTGAAAATGATTTATTTCGTTGTTTATTTTTTCTGCTAACTAATTTTTTTAATTGCGAACAATAATACAAGAAATAAAGAAATTTAATTGGTTTTCTGCATAAGTTCACATAAGTGTCTTTATTATTATTATTATTATTATTATTATTATTATTATTATTATTATTATTATTATTATTATTATTATTATTATTATTATTATTATTATTATGTTCGTAGAGATATTTATTTAATATAATTTTTTATGAAGAATTTGGGATTGTGTAATCAAATTGTTATTATCATTTTAGTTTTAATTAATATTTTTAAATTTATAATTGTTTTGTAGTTGGTTAAATTGAAGATAACAAGTATGAGTATGGACAGTTAAGTACTCAAAACGTATGAGAACTCTGAACGGGCGTAATGTTTGCTACCCACTCAAATATGGGGAAAAGTACGAATATTATTTTTAAAGACAGATATGAGGGCGGCTACCGTGATATCTACCCATTATCATCCCTAGTCAAGTGTCGTATTCCTTGTTCGTAAATATGATCGAAAATACCCAACAAGAGCACATTTAACTGGCCAACTTAGGGGCAAAAAGGTGAGATGCAATTATGAGTGCATATTGACATGTCGGGTGATGGGCTTTCTTCGACAAACCCAAACTTCATAAGAACTATTCTTTTAAAATAACTATAAGAATTAAATAAAATGTAATAGATCCCACATACTTCAATTAGAGGTTGGAATGAAGTTTGAATAATAACCGTGGTTTTCACCATAGCAGTAAAACAAAGTGTATTGAGTCGAATATTTTCAAGATCGTGTTTGATTTGTTTAGCAATATTTGGATTTGAATTCGAATCGAGCTTCAACTTTCTATTTGAGTTTGGCTAGACTAAAAAGATTTGTGATCGTGTTTCAATTTGAGCTTTTGATTATCAAAGAGTCCACGGGTGCATTAGAAGAGTTTTCGCTAGTGGGTAAACTCAGAAATTTTTCCTGGACTCTCTATCTTTTCTTTGATAAATCTCGGCCCAATGTCTTTTAAGTTTTTTTTTTTTCCAATTGAAAATAAGGAATGCCCCAAAAAAGTGATCTGGGCTAATTTGATATTTTTTTGAAGAAGTCCAAAGTGGGAAGTCCGTGGTCTAAAACATGAGCCCATAAACCAAATTTTCAAAAACCACGTTCAAATGGTTCTTAGAAAAATTCTAGACCTATTTAGTATAATCTTTGTGAACAAATCTAGATATTATATAAATTTATGGTACTGAGCATATAGCGGCCATTGATTCATATGCATGTTAAAGAATTTGATCGTTGGTTTGAGAGGTCCCAACTTTAAATAGGTGTTTTCAATCATTTTGCAACGAGCTAAGAAAGATAATAAAAAAAACTCAAGTAAATAGATTATTTGCGTAAAGAATAATATATGTGTTGTGTAACGGGAATTTTGTTGAGATATCGAAAAAAATAGATTTTTTGTAGAATGCATAAACATAAAGTTTTATTTCAATCTATATCAACCACATAACTAAGCTGTGTTTCTTCTTATTTATACAAGAGAGTATGCTTGCAAACTAATAGATTGTTGAAACTGCATATTAACAAATTCACCTCCATTATTAGTCCTAACTTGATACTGGTGTGAAATTGATTGTGTACCATCAACAAAAAACCTCTCACAATATTCCAAACCTAATATTTATGTTTAAGAAGATAAGTCCTGGTTGCTCTGAAGTAATCTTCAACAATAGTAAGAAAATAAGGAGTATTTGTAAGACTAGCCTCCTTGCTTAGTCCCCAGACATCCACATGGACAAGAGCAAACACAGACAAGTTGTGTCTCTGCAACAAAGGAAATGGATTCCTTTGTTGCTTTGCTTGGTGACAATTTTGACAAGATTTCATAGTCTTTTGTTCTTAATGTTTTCTGAGAAGCTCTTGTTCCATGGCAGTGATAGAAGGATGTCCTAGGATACTATGAAGCTCCATAAGACTTGGTGATTTTTGTACAACATTTACAGAAATTGATTTCTGAGTTGCATGAGGAAAGACATACAAAGACCCTTTCAAGCTGCAAATACCAAGCATCTGATCTGGGTGTCTCTTTTGGATGATACAATGTGAAGCCAAAAAGTGCACCTTCCCATTAATATCTTTGGCCAGCTGTACTAGAGAAAGCAAGTTATGGGTAAACTCAGGTGCAAATATCACATTCTCCAGCTGTATATCCTTATTGATCTTGGCTTTCCCTATTAGAAAGGCCCACAGATTACTGTCATCTAGCAGAAAAATTTGTAAAGAGTTCTTAAGCTTTTAAAGATCAATGAGCAATCCTAAACTACAACACATGTGATTACTTGCCCCGGAGTCAACAATCCGTTCATCCTTCTGTATATTTGCAGAGACTCCAAAGGCATAGTGTCCTGAAAGATCTATAGGTGTTGTTTCCATATCAATCTCAGCTAGATTAGCTGTATTTAGAGTTGTTTCTGGTATGTTTCCCTGTTTAAAGTAAGCAGTCACGTGTCTAGTAATTGCTGATTGGATAAACTTCCCAACATCTCCTAATTTTTCATTATTCTCTGATCACCTTTGTGCTCTTTAGTTTGATCCATAGCACAGCGTGCCTTACCTTTTTCCTTATTTGTCTTGAATTTTTTGTACCAGTCAGGATGTCTATCAGCTCAAAACAATATGATTTGAGGTGTCTGACCCCCAACAATGCTCCCATTTCAATTTAGCTTTCTCTTCCTTTGTTAACCTTCTCTTAAATTGATCCCCTGTAAATCCATTCTTCTGATTGAAATGTAAAGCACTATGATCATTAGGTTCTGTGAAGTGAGTAGTCACATTTATTTGCTCTTCTACTTGCAATACCATTGTACATGCTTGACTAACATTTGGTAGGAGATTCAATATAAGAATTTGCTATCTATTTGACTCATAGCGACCATTTAATCCCATAAAAAATTTGCAGCACTTGTTCTTCTTCTATTTCTTAGTTTACAGTGACGAGAAATTTTTCATTATCCTGTCATAATAGCCTCTCTATTTTAAAGTATCTAAAAGTAATAATGGCGTATTGATATCCCATCACTGTAATAATGACGGTATTGACATTCCATCACTATTGATATGGGCATTTTAGTGACTAAATTATCCCGTCACCAAATATTGAAAATTGGAACTAAGTCTGAAATTCTCTTTCGATAGAGCAGTCAGGTCTGTTTCTTTGTAGTGATCGGAAGAGGATAGAAAATTGAAGCAACTAATAATTTCCTCCTTGTTTTCGTCAATGATTAGTATGGGACAAATTGAAGCACATATTCGATGCTTAAGGAAATTGAAGCAAATATTCAAATGAGATTGCGATGGTTTTCTAATTTGGGAAAAGCAAATATGGTGTCCGGATGAGAGGAGAGTCTAGTGGCAGGAGGAGGGAATGTGATTTTTTTTTTCTTTATTTCGTGGACGAGCACTGATAGCTAAGGGTTCCTTACTTTAGTCTTTTTGTTAATTTTTTATATGAAATTTTTTTTAATGAAAGGCGCCTAAAAAATTAATTTATGTTTTCAATTTTCTAATTTGTGAATTAAAAAAATAGTGCCAAATTTATGAGAGGAGTATTTCTTTTTTATTGTTTTTGAATATGAAAAAAAAAAAGTTTAATAAATTTGGGGAGGAGTTGGCGCCTAAAACACAACAATTTTTTTTTTTAGTATGTGAATCTAAAAAAAAATAGTGTGAAAGTTGGTACCTAAAACACCACCAATAGTGAGAGGATTATCCTGTAATGCATCAATAGTTCTAGTTCCAACTCCTCTGTGTCAACCGTGTACCAACCCTTAAAATTATTACATTTTCTTTCATTTTTTTCTTCAATTTTAATTCTTTAAGTTTAGTATAATTTTACAATTTTTTAGAAGTTTATTCCACCCGATTAGGATTTATAATAATTTTTTAATATTTAATTTTCATTTTTTAGTTAATATTATTGATTTTTGGGGTTGATTATTCCAAACTTAAGGTATATATAATTTTTTTAAAATTTAAATATTAATTATGATTAGTTATAATATAATAAATTTTATTTTTACAAAAAAATATTATTAATAATATATAATTTTACTGTTGACACACGGAGTTGGGACTAGAAGATCTCTTCTCTGATTATTATCAATTGTAAGGAAATTAAGAAATTCAAAAATTGGATATCACGCGGTAATCGGATAAAAAAAATAAAAATAAAAAATAACAACAACAACGAGACACGGAGCTTCGTCTTGAAACTGGATATCGCACGGTAATCGGATTGCTTGAATAGCGTACAATGATGAAATTTGAAATGAATTAAACAATACAATTGATGGAGTTTTGTTATTATTTATTAAAAAATGAAGTATTTTTCGTATTTTCAAGAAACCGGATATGCACATTAATGATATTATTCCCTATTTAATTTCATAAGCTCGAATTTCATATTTATCACCAAAATCAAACTCTTCGAATAATGAGAAACCCTAAGAAAATATATTGAAATGAACATTGTAGCTCAGTGTAAAGTTGAGATACTAGGATTCAATATCTACTTCTCCCATCCCAACTGAATAAAACAATAAAGAACCATCAAAATCTTGCCACATATTTATCACTTATCTATACTTGTATATATAAAAGCAGAATAACTCAATTTTACCGCCAATTTGATGGCAATTTTGTAAATTAAATTCAGATTTGATAGCATTTTTTTAAATAGAAATTTACCAGCGTGTATCGAATATTACGGATTCAATTATCATTCAAAATTCTGAATAAATACGTGGTGATTATATTTATATGCGGTTTTGAGAAAGCGGTTTTAATTGCAACGTGGGAGAGGAAGGGGAAGAGATATCTATTTTCCATCACCTCTTTCCTCTCTCAAATTTCATTCTCTTCAATTACAAATGCCTGCCGCCGAACATCGCCTTTAGCGGGTTTGAGAAACTTTGAGAAAACATCTTCAATACATTTATTTAAACTGTCTCCTGAAAATTTAATGTCTACAGAGAATTTAAAATTGATAGGGACTCGAACCTTCATCCAACTGGAATCTAGAAAACAAACGATGGTTGAAGCATGGGTGGGCGTTGGAGCAAAGAGTTTCATCCTCCAACACGTGGTAAAAAATTTTAACTGCGAAAAATTAACTTTCATCTCATATATGGTGATGTGTTTGTGGCTTGAGTGCTATGGTTTCTCTATGATGGGTTTAGCCCACCAACTGTTTTATGAAATGATAATAATGAGTTATAGAATTTTCCCATTATCCCGCCATTTGCATGTATTTGAATTCTGCTTGAGAAACAGATAGATTTCATTTACTTCGTAAATAAATCATGTTCAATATTAATCCAAGATTTGAGTTAAACATTGCTCAAGTGCATTTCTTGATGAATCTATGCACCGTGATAATTTATTGCTTCCGTTGTTATAGTTTTGGAGGCAGCGTAGGCAATTAACTGGGTGACAAAAACATAGTCTTTAGTGAATTATAATTATAATTTACTGATTAGGATTTTGTGAATTAGTGGATGATATTCTTTTCCTTCATCTGATATTGTATGATTTTAAAATTATCTTGGGAGTGCTACTTTTGCACTGCAGGTTTTTTTTTTAACCAATAAGATATGGTTAAGGAGAAGATTCACATCAACATCATGGTCCTTGACCATGTTGAATCAGGGAAGCCCACAACCACTGGGCATCTCATCTACAAGCTTGGTGGCAATGACAGGCGTGTCAGCTGTCGAGATGAACAAGAGGTCATTCAAGTTTGCTTGGG
This sequence comes from Perilla frutescens, assembly GCA_026008535.1. Classification (NCBI taxonomy): domain Eukaryota; kingdom Viridiplantae; phylum Streptophyta; class Magnoliopsida; order Lamiales; family Lamiaceae; genus Perilla; species Perilla frutescens. The sequence goes on from BRKX01000012.1 coordinate 32,428,515, forward strand.
TTCTTGACAAGCTCAAAGCCGAGTGTGAGTGTAGTATCACTATTGGTATTGCTCTTTAGAAACTTGAGACTACCGAGTACAATTGCACTGTCATTGATGCTCCTGGGTATCGTCATTTTATCAAGAACATGATTAATGGTGCTTCTCAAGCTGACTGTGCCAGACTTCATTGATTCCACAACAGATGATTTTGAGGGTGGTATCTCCAAGGACGGTCAGACACGTGAGCATGCTCTACTGGCCTTCACTCTAAGTGAAGCAAATGATCTGCTGCTGTAACAATGTATGAAAATTGTGGCAGAAAGTGTTCGGGTCAATATTATGTTTATTTATGTGCAACTCATATAAATGATATGTGCTCGACTATTTATCTACTGTTTTCTATATGAAAGTGATTTTCCTTACCCGTGATGGAAATTTTGGTAAATTGAAATGAGGGTAATCCTTCATTATGAATAGCAAACTCCTTCAAACTCACACTATGTCAAAACACATTTTTTCAGAACTCTATCTCCACCCATTGATTCAAATGAATGTCGCAAATAGTTGTAGATCTGTGAAGACTGAGCCTCTATGAAATTGTTGGCGTGACGAGGCAGACTCTATTTCTCAACAAATATGAAGGTATTGTGTCAAATGGGAAGGGTCGGCTGCCGTCAAAATCTCGAATTCTCCCCACTGCCATTGCAAAACGAGGTAAGCATATTTTTTACAAGGTTATTTCAAAAATTGGATTAATTATATATGTTGAGAAGCCTAATATTCAAAATTTAATTCGTCCTCACATCTTTAGAAGAAAGAAAAATCTCCAACATCAGATTTTCTGCCGCATTCTGATTTCACCAACTCCTCCGCAACAAAGGTGCATCTGATTTTCTCTGAATGTTAGACTCATTGGGGATTGTTCGGTTTCATTGTTGGCATTGGCTAATGATAAGAAATATGTCTAGCAGAAGCCTGTTGCAGTGCTTCAATCTGGAACTAGGGCTGACTGGGACCGGGAAAATTCCTCTCATACTCAGCCTTTCTCTAAACCTTTTTGATCGTGAATACAATTTTAGGGCTTATTTATTTTTGCTAATTTTCTATTATAAATAAAGGTGAAGTGCTATAGTAGAAGGAAATACATTATTTAATTAGACCAAGGTAATTTTGTGTTTGTTCTTTTTTTTCTTTTCCTTTTAAATTTTGATTTACGTTTATAATGAAAAAACTATTTATTTTAATCATTTAGATTGTTTTTTGTGTGTGTGTGCAGAGCCTGCCAACCTGGAGAAGATTCACGGCTAGCACATATCATTTCTTTTCTTGCATTAATATCAAATTTACTGTGAATCTCTACCCACTTCTTTCCCGTTGATGAAGACAGGCTAGAAAAATTAGACTTTATTTGCTGCTCTTTCCAATTACTAAGAATACTGTATTTTGAGGATGTAGAATTGTTTAGTATGCCCACCGGGTGAACCACTTCAGCAGAAGTAACTCAATTGACAATTTTTTCTATCCCAACCCTCTGTCCTCTTTCGTTGACACTTTGACTATAGTATCATTTTACTAGAAATTGTAATAATAGATGATGGTTATTGTGTGTTCTATAACTGGGAGATATAAAGTTGTGTTACCATCATTATTAGCATTTATACTCTTAAACGATTTGATTGTTTTGTGGTGGAAGTGATGATGGGAAGCCTATTTGATTACATGTGTTGCCATGTCTTTGGTTGTTGCTTGCTTGGATATCTATAGTTGTCTAGGTAATGAAAATTGTTTGATGTCAGAAAAATCATTAACACACGATTACAGTAAACCCTCTTTAATAATAATGTAATTTATTGATCTGCTATTTTTATATTTTTCAGAATTTTTATATTTTGGTTATCATCTATATATCTGCAAGTATTTTTATATTCAATATCATTCATTGAAATTCTTCCTTCAATTGTCCTGTGTATGAATCACAATAGACGAAAAATCAAACTACTTCAATGTCGTACATTATTTCATTCATGTGACATGATAATAAGTTTATTGTATTTCAATTTTCTTGATTTTTTCCTGGCTTGGAAGTTTTTTCTATCTTATAATTTTGAGTAGAAAAATTTGGATATTTTTTAACATTGGATGTGTTGCAATGACTTTGATGTATTTTAATGTGAAATGATGGGATATTTTTGTTGTGCTTTGTTTTCCCTAAGTGTTTAGTTGTTTTATGCAGGTTACTAACGATAGATTGTTTGGTTAGAGTTGTTGGTTTAGTTTCATTACAATGAGAACTGAAGCAGAGGTTGAGACAACAGTAGAGTTGTTATATCACAAGTAAGTTGGTCATGAGCTTATAACTATTTGAGATTGATGTTTATTATATATATTTATCTATTGTAGTTACGGAGTGATGAATGTTTGTGTTCGAATTTTGTCATTTTAAAATTTTAATGTGATGAGTACAAGAGGTTTGAAGATGTTTCTAGAGTAATTTTTTTTGGTGCGGCATTCTGTTGGTTTCTTGATCTATTGGTCAATTGGAAGCTGTTAAACTTGCAATATTATTAAACTGTGTCTATCAAGATCATATAGTTACTAGCTACACCATATGATATTTTTTTGTAAAATCTCTCCTCAACTATTTGTATTTTCCAAATAAGTGACAACCTTAATTAATTATCAATATTTCTTAGTGTTTTGCTGTTTTATGTGTTTTGTTGCTTGGATTTTCAAAATGAATATGATCATCTTTAGGATTTGCATCCAATGTGTCTGTACCTAGCAAGCGTGTGTGTGTTTGTGTCTAAAATGTAATTATTACAATTTGGGTAATAGTATCTCTTTGCATTCTTGAATTTTTCTTCTCTTTTTTTTGAGGACGTGTTGTGATGGATTGGTGGATGTTACTTAATTTAATTAATAATTAAATTAAAATAATCTTGATTTGAGGCATCCCTTAGGTGACATTAATTTCAGTTAGTAGTGCAGATAACGCATGTTAGTTTTATTATCTTGAACATGAATTAATTTCTTGTACTTGGGTTTGTGAAATTAATTAATATTTCAGATTTAGGCATAAAGTGTGAGTCTTTAATTCTAAGGAATACAAAGTGCAAAGAGAGAAAGTTGTTGATTCCTATATTCAATTGCTTTGTGATGATTCCAATGTATTTAAATGTAAAACTCTTATAAAGATGCCTATAATTTTTCTGTTTTGATTTGTCGCGTTTATGTGACAATTTTGTGGGAGATTTGAGAGAATGATGATTTTAACCAATTGCTTGACTTTGTTGGTATATATAGAGGCTATCAAAAACTTTTTGCATTTCTGTACTCGAGTAGTATCCTTTACAACAGCCCAAGTTCGATTTTTGACCAAAACTTTCCAGTACATTTCAAGGTTGCCAATGTCATTTGTGATCATTCAACATTGCTTTTCTCATTAGATGATTGAAGATTTTTTTTCTTGATGTTGTCAGTTGTCTTAAGGGATTATTGAATGGAGAGAAGAGTGGAATGTGTGATAGTTTATGTCGTTATGAGTTGTTCATTTGATTGAGCAGTAATGGAATCAGTGTTGGGTAGTATGTGTGTAAATAATTATGGAAGTGAAATTGTTAAATGGAGCATGTTGAAGACTTGAGAGAGCTCATGTTAAGTGTGAGTTTGTTTGTAATTATTGTATACGGAAAAAAGGAAAAATATCTAATTTCCATCAGTTTTAGTCTCCTAACATATTTCTCTTCCTCTCTCTCCCCGAAATGTGACTTGGAGATAAGGCAACTGCTTTATACTTGAGTTTTTTATTGGTCGGTGGGAGGAAATTGGGTGATTGGCGTTAAATTTTGCATGTGGAGCAACTATGTGCTACCAAATATATTGGGATTCTGATATGTTGGTATGTATTTTTTATTTTATTTTTTTGAGGGAAATGTTGGTATGTATTGCTATGTGGGAAACTTTCTAAAAATATGAGTTTATTAGTTAACATAATTTTATCTTTTTTTAGGTGACTATAACTTTACTTTGTATTTATTTTACTATTATCTACACATACATTAAAATTATGTAATTGTAATTGTAATTGTAATTATAATTATCACTACGTATTTGAACACATTTACAATTATAGTCTTAAATATTATGTGATTTTTTTTTTTGGCTGCAAATTCTTGGTGTTGTGGGTTTTTTTTTTTTGGTATCAATGACCAATTGTAGGTTCTTTCTTGGTTTGGAACGGTTAAAATCGAAACTTGAAGACGACACCATTAGATATGCTTAAAATGAGGAAGTAAATGTTCATTAATTAACCCATCATCCGATTAGCATCATCTAATATGTTGATAACATCCATCACATGCAACTATTAAATGAACAAAAATTAAATCACATTACATAACAACCAACTCTTTTTCTCATCTTATTGGATACTCCTATGCGTATAATATAAATTAATGATGTTTGTCAATTCAAATCAACATAAATGATCACAAATTAAAAATTAAATAGTATATATGTCACATATATAATTTATTAATAATTAGGTGTATAAAATTGATAATTATGATAATATCTTACAAATTTTAGCCCAATTTGAATAGGAATATTAATAATACTTTTATTAAAAGGTGATATAATATTAAACTTAATAAATGTTATAATATATATTATGTAACTTTTTTTCTAATTTAAATAGGAATATTAATAATAATTATATTAAAAGATAATATAATATTAAACTTAATAAATGTTATAATATACATATGTAAATTTCTCTCCGTGCATCGCACGGGTGGTGAACTAGTAAAGTCTAATAAGGACATACTCAAATATAAAATTAATTAATAACTAAAAATGAAAAATTAAATACTAAAAATAATTAAAAATTAAAATTAAGTAAAAATAACTCTAATTAATAATTATAAACTTAAATTAGAATATAAAACATTGAAACTAAAATTGAAGAAAAAATGAGAGTTTGAAATCATAAATTAAACTAGTTTGTCTTCCACGCAATGCTCGGTATAATTTTATTTTATAATGTTGTAATTGAAAAAAATAAAAGCAAACGTCAATCATAGTGTAACACCACAGAAATTTCAGAATATCTTAAGAGTTTTCTAAGTTTTTTTAAAAGACTAAAGAAAATAATTGGAGCTAAAATAAAGATGTTTCGAATGTAAGTCGTGACGTTAGGTGTCTTTTATTCGAAAATTATCTTTTAAAATTTTTCGACCTCAATTCGAATATAGCCAATTTTAGTCTTGTTTGAAATGTATGGGCTCAAGGAGCGTGTTGGTACTTTTGAAAATTTTAATTCAAGGTCATTTGAGATCCCGGTGATGAAAAACGTATAAAACAAGAGTGTGAATAATATTTTCCGTAATGACGTGATTTTCGAAAATTTGTGAAATCCTACTCGATGATCCGAGGATTGCATCGTCAAGCCTATTTTATAGGAATCGAACCAAGAAATCCTTTGGCGTTCACAGATTTTCAATACGAGTTAAAACGAATGCTTGGGAGTGTTATCTGTCGTCCGAAAGGAATAGTAAATCTATTTTTGAAAATAGAATCTTTCTTCATTTTTCTTCAGACGGCTTCTTCGTTATCTCGAGTCAGGTTGATTTAATAGTACTCGAGCCAACGTGTAGCGACCCGAATTTTTTTAATTAAAAATACTATTTTCAAACCTATGCATGCTATATTTTAGTTACATCCTATAAGTCGCGCCTATATCATTTTAGCTATATTATTATAATCATCATCATTAATGTTATTATATGATTCTATTATTATTATTATTATTATTTGTTCGGTTTAATAATTCTCCCAAATAGATAGACTCAATATTTCATTGATGTAGCCAACAATTATTTTCAGCCCAATTTTTATTTTTCACTTGAGTCCATTGCAATTATTCATTAGCCCAATCCCTTTAGCCCAAATGACCATTTTGCTTCTTTGAACAGCAAACCTCGAGTGTCTGTCTTTCTCTTCATCGTGCGAATGTGGAGCGTCCATTCTCATTACTGCAATTATTCCGTTTAGGAGAAATGGTGAGAGTTTGTTGCTGAAATTGTGTTGGAATTCTGGGTGTGAGGTGAGAGAGGAAATTTGTGTTCACTATAATTTTTCTAGGTGTTGCAGGTGTGCTGGGCGAGACAAAAGTGTTAGGAGGGAGGGATATAAATTCACTTCATTCTTTTGACTTTGTTGTGGCCGAGAGATAAGGTTTTGGAGATAATGGGTTAATTGATTTCTATATTCTTAGTTGGGCTTGATTATATATGTTGGGCCAAGTGAATATTAGTTGGTTGGGCTTGGAAATCATGCATTATTATTATATATTTATTTATTTTATTTATTTACTCATTTATAATATTTATATTATTTATATCAACGGATACATTTTAATATTATTAGGCGGCACATGGACTTAACTAAATACTCTACTATTTTTCAAATGTAAAGTTTCAAGTCAAGATGGGTAATACGATGTGATGCACATTATTATTTATCATTGTTATACTCTTATGAATGTTCACAATTATTAACTTACAGGTTACAAATATTATTATTGGCTGAGGAGTTGCATATGTCCCGATATATTATTAGTCGCGGGCTACCCGTATTATAATTTGTTATAATTGTATAACTTGGATAAATGTGTTCACCACTGAATCAATAACACTCACCCCAAAGCTATTATTTATTTCAGGTTGATGATTTACTCGGGCGATGTGCGTCGTGACGTATGATGATGGTCTTTAATGAGCTTTTATTATTTATCTTCTGTTGTATTAAAGTTAAATATTTTATATTTTAATAAAAGTGGCGTCCCTTCTTTATTATTGCTATTATTTTATTTTACGAAAATTGGGGCGTGACATAACGAGTCTCTCGGTATTTTTAGATTTCGTGTTGTAGGTCATTTGGACCTCGTCATTATAAAATAAAGTAACTTTTGATCGAGTCCGGAATTATTTTATCAGTATTTTATACCCGGAGTGGCTTACCGGGGAAGTCAAACTTTTTCCTATAAATAGGAGGCCTCCCTCATTCATTTGATTTGCTCATCTCTCTCTCTCTCTCTCTCTCTCTCTCTCTCTCTCTCTCTCATTCGTGTTGACAAATGAGAAATCTGGGTATGCGCCGAGTAAATCGTGCATGCGGGCCCAGATTAAGCATTGTTGGGGGTGCTGCTTCCCGCAGCTGCCGAACGGCGGAAGGTTGCTGGAAAGCCGCCGCTGCCGCCGTGCCGCCTCTTCGGACGTCTTTTTTCGGTCCATTTCTTACCTTTTCGAGCTAGAATTTTAATATGTTGTGTATTTTAATTAGTGCTTCATTTCATATGTTGAGTCCGTCATCGTCCGATAGTCAGAAACTGGCCAAATTTTCGGAAAACGTGAATAATAATCAGGCACCGATTAGTTTTGGTTTTTGTCCGTTTTCGCCTATTTCGATCGGGCCATCAAATAAAAAAAAATTCTTATGGAAAGTTGTTCCAAAAATTATTTACTATAAGTCTACCAAGTTTCATGACCTCGTATCGAGTTTTGAATAATTTTAATTATTTAATTAAAACAGTTATTTTTGTGCTGGAAGCGTGGGTTATCGAAAATTTTGAAAGTCCCAGTATTTAGTCCTCGTATGTATAAGAGTGTCCCGTATTATTTTCATAATTTTCGGGCAAGTAAAAAGTGCAATCGAGGTCAGCTGAATAAAATGGTAAGTTATGGAAAGAGGCCTATGTCAAATTAGTTGATGCCATTAAATCAAGAATATTATTTTGGAATTTATTTCCTTATGTGTCAGAATTATTCGAGGTCTCTAGAGTCGCGCAATCTATTTTAGAAAAGAATAAAATTAAATAATAGCTTCATTTATCGTAGATTAAATTTCGAAAATATAGTAGTTGTTCTGAGTCGAAGATCACCCCTTGTAGGACCTGCAGAGCCTGCTATGAATAATGAAGTTATTTTCGAAGATATCGTGCCGTCATGTGATCATCATCGAGGTGGGTGATTCTAAACATAATCTATGGTTTGAGCTAATGAGTTCTAAAAGCATGATAGAGCAAAGTGAAATATCTAAAAAAATATTTTATGATCTACCTGATTAGTCTCTGTATAAGGAACTTATTATGTGACATGATTATGTGAATTATTGTTCGAGCTCTTGAATTGATATTGGATTATATGAATTGATATGATGTGATATCATATAGCTGATTGATATGATGTATAGATGATCATGATCATAAGTTAACTTTGATATTGATATTATTGATGGGAAAAAGTTATTTAGATGAATGATGCCATGTAGGTTGATTATAGTGTCCCTCATATACATTAAGACTATAGTATTGATTGAGGAATACGATCTAGATGATTCATTATATATTATGATCTATGCTAGCAGGATTGAATGTTGAGAATTCAATGTTGAGGTTTTAATATTGAGGATTGAATGATTGAGATTCAATTATTATTAAGCAGGATATTGAGCTCAGAGAACAATCATATTACATTATCATGTTGTGACCTTCGAGTCACTAAAGGTGAAACGTTGATGAGTTAAGGAGAGTCACTGCTGGGTAATCCCCTCGCATACTCATATATATTGATTGTAACCTTCGGGTTACCAGGTTGTGATCTTTTGATCACCAGGGAGTCACTGCTGGGTAATCCCATCGCATACTCATATATATATATTGATTGTAACATTCGGGTTACCAGGTTGTGATCTTTTGATCACCAACGAGTCACTGCTGGGTAACTCCATCACATGCTCAATGAGATATTTGAGGTGACCCATCTCTTATCCTACGGCATGCCTCAGGGTGCAGTAGACATCAGGTTTGAGCCAAGATGGGCCCAGAGGAAGTAAAATGTTTTGTAGATATGGAAAGGGCATTTGCGATTTGCTTCCCATATGCCGCCAATTAATGTAAGATATTTCTAAAGTTTTGCAGAGCTTTCTCATAAAACCTCACTGAGTGCATTAGTACTCACGCCCTCTTTTTCAAACATTTTTCAGGTTGAGACGGAGAGGTGAATGGTGGCTGTGAAAGTGGGTTGGCTGCGAAATCGTGTTTTACTACCATTATTCCCACTATGTTTCTTGCTACTTTAATAAATTTGGTATTTCGTTGCTTTGAGTTTTCATAAAATTCCGCTACTCTGATTATGAACAATTGTTAACTCCCTAGTTAGCATGTTTCAAGGAAAAGTCCTACCTTTTAATATGCATGTTTGATAATTTGTCTTTCGCCTATGAAGAGGCTTTACTTTTCAAGCATTTTGATTCTGCTTACTTTCAGTTGATCTATAGCAGATCTTAAGTTGTTTTCTTGCTTCCGTCCTATTAATGGAACAATATGATTTATTTGTCTCTGACCTATTGATGGGTCTTGGCTGTTGTGACCTATGAAGAGGTGTTGTTTATTTAAAGAGCCGAATTTCTATTTGTTAGTTATTGGATTCTGTTTAAATTCTGATTTGCCTATGAATAGACATCCATTTTACTTGATTGAACCATTTGACTTCTTTAATACGTTGGAAAACGTAGCTTTCCTTTGAGTTATAAGATTATGCTGCCTAAACTACATTTTCAATTAAACTACATCTTTCTTTATATTTTTCCACATAACAACCCCGTCCTAATTCTCGGGACCGGGCTATTACACATAGTTAGATATATATTTGCTATACATAAATATATAAGTGTGTGAAACAACCGTCTAAAAAAGTTCAAATAGATTAAAAAAACTAAACTTTATTTTCATTGACATGAACAATAATTACCATAGGTATTTAAACGGACAAATAATTTAATATCATCTTGGTGTAAACAATAAGGATGTTATAAAAATATGATGCAAAGGGAGTTAATTGAGCATATGTATATGGTTTGTAGTTGTACAGTCAAAATTCTCATCGAAAAAATTAATTTAATTGTCCAATATACAAAAACATCCACAAAATCCAACAAACATAATTGTGCAATGCACAAACTTTTTTTTATGTGATTGTTATTTGAATTGACCCACATTTTTTTATTAATTAAAGGTTAATATCTGCATTATGTAAATTCAAATAAAAAATTATATGATTGCACAAACAGTTGATTTGGCCACAATTTTTTTTACTTAATTGATCACAATATAAATTACCAAAATCTATACAACATGATCATAAGATACAAATAGAATTATAACTTTCACGTATAAAGAAATTCTTAATAACTTACAAATATTAATGCAACCGAATAATATGTGATTAAATAGCATTTATAATTAAATTTGGAATTGATCTAAGTATATACAAATACAACTTTTATCGGAAATCAAATTTCTATAGATTATTATGATAATTTTCATAAATCAAATTGTTAAACCATGTGTAACTATCATGAATAAAAATAATTTTAAAAAATGTAAACATTAAACAATAAAAAGTTGAAAAATAATTAAATAAAAATATAATGTTAAAAAGCACCTAGAAAAATAATTTGAATTTAATGTAAATATAATAATATATCGATTATAACACTATGTAATTAACATGACCAATCAATATGTAACACCCCAAATTCAATTATAGAGGGCCAATTCATTTTCTAGAACCCAAATGTTAAGTCGTATCCATTTTTAAGAAAAGACTCAAATAATGGGCTTTCTAGCCCAATTATGATTTTATTTATTTACAGCCCAATTATTATCGAAACGAGATGAATGAATACATTAGACGATAGTGTTCATCGATACGAATCTATAGAACTTGATTTCATCTTTGTTAGACTTCAATTGACCAAGTTATGGTCTAATCATTGATTTAATTGGACTTTAGGGTTAAGTTATGGAGGGGTATAAACACGCTCTCATTACCACTTGAGCCTCATTAGCTCATTTAACTTCACTTAAAGGGGATCAGCCCCCTCTCTCTATACTCCTCCCCTTGCCACCACCACCTCCGCCGGTCGCCGCCGCCTCCTCCACCGCAGGAAAAATTTTCTGGCGGGATTTTTAACATGCAATACCATTTTTTGATTCCCCCCATTCTTCTCTTTCCATTTCTTTGATTATTTTTTTAAGATTTTGAGGCTTAGGTATTCGATTTTCGGATCTAAGAGTGGGTTAAACCCTAGCATTTTAAAACCTTATTTCTTTCTTTATTTTTCGATTTCTACTTCGATTCTTATGGTTATAATTATGGATTTATGGTCTGTTTTGATTATTTTATGTTTAAATATTATTTTGATCTTGATTTGAGTGTTCTTAGAGTTCTTAAACACTTTGCAAGTTGAATAGGTGGTTGAAGAAATGAATATGTTGGATTTTGATTTTGTGTGCGCGCGCGCGTGTGGTTAGTGGGTGTGTGTGTGAGTTCTTTTGTTTTCTTTTTTGTTATCATCATCATTATTAGTATTGTTATTATTAATATTATTATTATTATTTTATAGTATGGACCTATTTAATTAAAGAGTTTATGTTATATTTCAAAATATGAATTATAGCTTATGGAAAAGTCATTAGTTAAGTATTGAAAGGGCTAAGGTTCAAATTTACTTGGGGAAGTTTTTTGTTTGTAAATAATAATGCATGTATTTCGGAATTATTTAAATAAAAGCATGCTTTTAATTATGAAAATGATACTTTGGCATAATATTTGGAGTACAATAATTATGTTGGGAGATATATAGTTCATTTCCCTTTGGGTATTTTTTTTTAATTAATGGATGTATTAATGACTTTATTTAATTAAAAGCTTGCATTTATTTTCGAAATTAATTTATGATGTAATGGTTAATCTTATAATTTATTGATAATTGGTCAAGAGTTCAAAACCCCTTTTGAATATTCACTACAAAAAAAAGGTCAATCTAGCGACGGGAACTAGCGACAAGGCCGACACGGATCGCCACTAGCGACGGAAAATCTTGCGAAGGGGCTAGCGACGGGGAATCCCGTAGCTAGATTTTAAAAGTTTAATATATCATTATTTTTATAAATCTAGCGACGGGGGTTCCCGTAGTTACAACTTAGCAACGTGGCTAGCGACGAGAACCCCGTAGCTAGATTTTTCTTAGATTTTTTATTTATTTTTTAAAATTTTATTTAATTATTTTGAAAATAATTAAACATGATTTCGATCTATTCTAGTACAAAAAATTCTCCCTATTAAAATTATTTTTATATTTTTATTCCTTTATTTTAATTTTTGAAAAAATAATATCGCAACCATACACATTTATTAATATCACATCTTTAAATTTGTATTATTTCCTTATTAAATAAAAATCTATACAAATTAGCTTTATTACTATTCTCATAAATAAACTAATTAGTATATTATTACATATTTAAAAAAATGTATTAAGTTTAACATAATATTTATTATAGTTACTACTACAAGATAAATTAATTATACATTAACAAACTAAAATATACTATGAAAATATATACATAAATATACACTAAATACCTAATAGTCAAAAAATCCAAACCTTCTTAAGTTTAATGAATTTTAGTTAATTATTTAAAAGTGTTCAATTTATCTTATATTGTCACATTAGAAATAATAAATTTTTGTGACTAATATAATAGTTAAGTATCCATTATATTTAATAAATAATAATTTATATTTATTATTTTTAAATATTATTCATAATTAATTAATTAATTAATTAATTTTTGTCTAATTAATAATTAATTGTACTTTTAAATAATAATTATTATTGTATTATAATTTTATATTATTTTACACTTAATATAGAATATAACGTAATAATTTATTAAGACTTAATAACTTAAACATACAAATTAGTTATTAGTTTGATAAAAAATAATTTCTAATTACTATTCAAAATAATATAATATATAATGGATTTTAATTTTTAATTATAAACTATATTTATTTATTATGTAAGTAAAAATAATTTAATTCATCATGATATTTAGTATGAAACACAAAGTAAGACTATTTAACCATATTTTCACCATGATATATATATATATATATATATAATTTTTAAAATGATTTAACTAAATACTTTTATAATCTTTCTCCATATTAAATTTATATTAGAGATATAATTTTTGTATGCATGGATACTTAATAAGTATCACCTTAAATTATAGTTATTATATACATATATATAATACAATATAATATCAATATTATATATATATATATATTTGTGCACAAATATAGATATAAATATATTAATAATAATATAACACTTTTAATTTATAGAGATAAAGAAAAATAAATTATGAAAAAATCGTATAAGTATATATATTGTTTAAACTATCAATATAACATCAATTGAACTTGCGTCAATGGATAAGTGTTTGGACTTCTTTCTAGGAGGTCACAGGTTTGAATCCTTTTAGGTGCATATTATACACAATTATTCTCAGCGGGCTTGGGCGCCTTTCATCGGACCGGGTCAAGGGCTCATTCGTGGGCCGGGCCCCCAGACTAGGCCAATCAATAATTTTAAAATTTTAAATTATGTTTAGCGACGGGAAAATCCGCCGTTAAGTAGCGATGAGATTTCCGTCTCTAAATCCGTCGTCAATATTAGGCGATGCCAGTTCTAGGCTACGGAGGTGGCGACGAAAATTTCCGTCGCTAACCCCCGTCGCTAGAAGCTTAGCTACGCCAATTTTAGCTATGAGAATTTTACCGTCACTAGCCCGTCGCTAGAAGACTTAGCGACTGGAAATCATGGATTTAGCGACGGATTTTCCCGTCGCTAAAATAAGTTTTTTTTGTAGTGATTTTATTTATGCATAACTAATCCAATATCATTTAAGTTATATTTAAATAAATGTTTGTTATAATTTTCAAAAATATCCTCTAGTGATAAGTCTAGGGTTCAAATCTTGTCTAATGCATTTTAAGTCTCATTGTATTTTTAAAAATTATTTATTAACATTTTACGCAAAATAATTCTGAACTATATATAAATAAAATTTGAGTATAATTTTTGAAATTGATTCATAGCCTAATGTTTAAGGTTTAAAATTAATATTTGAGGTCTATGGTTCAATTTCTCCTAGGAAATAGTTGATTTTTTTATTTTACTTTAATTAATGCATGCATTACTGTTTTAATTTAACTGAAATAATGTTGAAAAATGTATATAGTCAAATGGCTAATGATATGGTTTAACAACCATAGGTCAAGGGTTCAAAACTTTTTGGATGCATTTTATTTATTTTTATTTCAAGATAATTATAAACCTTATTTAATTAAAATCACTAATTTTTTTTTCGAAAATGTTGTTTAGTCTCATGGTGAGAGTTTAGATTTTATGATAGAGGTCTAAGGTTGAATCCATTTTGATGCATTTTATAATCCTCTTTTTTACTCAAACATTTATGAGTGTATTTAATTAAAGCAGTTTAATTAATATTATATAAACTCTCATAACCTAGTGGTTAAGTGCTTATTATTTCACTTATGTTTTTGGTCAAGGGTTCAAGCCCTCTTGACCACATAATCATATTATATTTTTACATTTTTTTATTTTTTTTTGTTTATTTTACTTAATTTAGATTAAATTCGAAATTAAGCGTATGATATAATAAATCAATATTGTCATCCTTTAAATCTTAAATTAAGTTTTATAATTTCCTCCTATTAATTTAAGGCATCTATTTATACGATCAAGGACTCCGATACATTTTAAACTAGAATCTCGTTCAACCTTTAAACGACGTCAGGTTATACTCTTATTTTAGGGTCTCGTTCCCTAGATCCTTATATACGTTATAGTATATGTTTAGAAGATTTATATATTATTAAGACATAGTTCTTATGTATAGGTCCTAATCTGAGACCCGTTTAGGACGACGATTAAGGTTATTCCTATATTTAAGCATAAGGTCCTAATCCGACAGCAGGCTTAGGATGCGAAGTCGTGAATAAAACTTCAACTAATTTAATTATAAGGTGGGTTTACTTACTAAAATATTTTCAAAAATATATTTTAACTTTCGTCTGCTATGAAAAGTTATTTATGCTTATGTTGCTCAATGTGGATTAATGACACGACTCATATGAGGAATTCCGAATATGTCACTCCGGTGCAATTACTTATGAATATGTTCATGTTATGAATATGTTATAGTTTATATGTGATCACATTAGGGTCGGTCTCCACTATGTCTATTGAGTGTATGATTTACGACATGTCAAATATGGTTTTATGGATATTCTTATTGTAAATTATTGGACGAATGTATGAGTATTCCCACGGAGTGTTTTCTGGCACTCAGCCCCACTATTTAAAAACATTTTCAGGTAATTGATGATGGCAGGTGGCAGACGTGGACTAATGGAGACATCTTATATGGTTGACCAGATCTTAGTTTTTGAAATCTTGACTTTATTTTAGTTGTGGTCAACAAATATGATTATTTATGCTTCCGTTGTATGTTTATGGATTACTTAAATATTTTATGGACGCGTGTGATCGTCGTGGCCATGCTGGCATAATTTGAATGTTGAATATTGGATTTTTGACTAGTCAAGGTTTAACATGTTTTAATTGGTGGTTCGAAAGATGTGATTTTAAAATGATAGATTGATTGAAAAATCTTATCTTATGTAATTGGTTGTTAAATGGTAAACGCCTATGAGCGTGGAATTAATTAATATTTTAAACGAAGTGCTGTCCAAATTTTTTTAATTCGAGAAAATGATTTATGTTAGTTTGCGAAAATTTTATTATGATTTTCTTTCATCGTGTGTGTTCCCGTTAGCACACTGAGCCTCCGGATTCAGAGCGCTACACAATATATATATATATATATGTATATATATATATATATATATGTCCAATTCAATCCAATAATAATGAAAATATTTCCTTCCACCTTCCTCTTTCTCTTGGTTGTTCGGTCTTCAATATTTATGTAAGCTTTGTTTGGTGTAATTTATAACTAAATGAACAATGAAAATATCAAAAGTTGCCCTAAGTGCTCCATCGTCATCAATTATGTGAGCTTCAAATGGTTTTTTTCTTAAACTTGATTCACAATGTTGCTTTGACAGTTGATTGAACTATATATTTATAGAATCAACAATTAAGTAAAAAAGTCATATGTATAATATATTAATTTTAATTTTTTATACGATTTCCAATTTTTTGCCAATAGATTGATTCGAAGAGTCAACTTTTGATAAATATCTAAAATGTGAATAAAGTTAGAAGATAAAATATATTCCCTCCGTTTCATTTTATTTGTTATTTTAGGTTTTTTATTTATTTATTTAGAATTAACAATTAATTTTGTGGATAAATATACTCATCCCTCATATATGTCATAAAATCTTACTCACTCCGTTTCATTTTGTTTGTTGTTTTAGAATTTTAATCTAGAATTAACTATTATTTTTTTGGACTAATATTTCCCTCCCTTTTATATTACATAAAATCCTATTCACTTATATTTTCCTAAAAAGTTGAAAAAAATTTCTCTCTCCATATATTTGTAAGGTTAAATTTGCGAGAGAGGGTGTCAAATTATATAAAACAACAAACATTTTGACACAAAAGAAAAAACATAAAACAACAAACAAAATGAAACGGAGGGAGTATTCAATTATATTTTCCTAAAATAAGGTTTGTGATAGGGTTAAACTAGAGAGAGTTTGTGTGAAAATATATATGTAAAACAACAAATATTTTTAAACAAATTAAAAAAGTTAAAACAACAAATAAAATGAAACGGGGGGAGTATTAACTATAAATAAAAATTAGAATATATATTTTTAAAATAAAAGTAGCATCAACAACCATTAGTAGAATGAAATATATTATTATGAAGATTTGCAGGCTATCACACAGGGGCAGGGTTTACCCAGTGCGCACCACGGTAGCGGCTGCGGGTTACCCTCGACATCCAAAAAAAAAAATATATATATATATATATATATATATATATATATACAGATACGGGTTACCCTCGACATCCAAAAAAATAAAATAAAATATATATATTATGAAGTTAAAATGAGAAGCCTCAATAGCATTAAATGGAAAACGGCTAAACAACCACTTGCGCAACTACAATGAACCGAACTCGGAACTACAAAATTAGAAACTTCAGCGAAAATGTCCACTACCAACTAGGCTACGTACACAATTACGAAAATTTTAGCATCAGATTTTATTTCTACCATTTTTTGCTGATATTTTTTTTATTAACAATTTTACCCCTATAATTTTGCTTTAATATATGTATAGATAGATAGACATCAGGAACAAATGATAACACATTCTAAAACATAGGATTTTAGGCGTTCAATTCCATGTACTGTTCTGTTCAGTATCATGTCGCGACTTATATTGCTACACGTATGTACTTTATATGAACGGAACCGATCATTTGTATTGCTTTGTTCAAATTTTCTGTTGCACTCCTTCATGTTTCACTATGTGTTTCATTATTAAATTTATGATTTTAATAATATTTGTTATAAAATAAAAATTAATTATAATATAAATAAACATGGACAACATTTATAAAAAAATATGAATTAAAAAGTTATAAAATTTAATTTTAAAATAATCAACTATAATAATGAATTATTAATTGAAAATTAAAAATTAAATACTAAAAAGTAATTTAAACATTAATTAGGCAGGGTGAATCCTAATAAATATTTATAAAATTAAACTAAATTACAAAAAAATAAAATTAAAAAAACAAAAAATTTCATAATTTAAAAATGCAATACGGAGTGTAACACAGAAAGTGTTGAATGAAATCTCACCTGTTGCTTTTGTGCAGCGGCTAGTCATCTCCTAATTGGAAAATCAGCAAATCAACAATCAATTATACTACTATAGTTTTTTTTTTCAAAGATCTCGTGTTGCTTTTATGCAGCGGCTAGCCATCTCCTAAATGGAAAATCAGCAAATCAACAATCAATTATATTATAGTTTTTTTTCCCTTTTTTGTTCAAAGGGACAATTATAGCATAGCTAAATATTGTAAGAACAACAAGCTGAAAAAAATCATAAATTATATATTGTGGAAAATAGCAAAGTCTAATTTTTTTAGAACTTATGATTTTTATTGCAATCAACCAATAAGAACAAGAATTTATCATGTAAAAAATAGGGCAGAAATAAAATGTGGAAGAATTGGCCAAACCAATTTGACATTAATTGAAGTGTAATTGCTCTTTGTAGCCAAACAATCCCCATCCCGTCATCTCCCACCACCAAACATTAAATAAGCTTCAATTAATGAATATACAGCGCCCTTAAAATTCCACCCCAGTCCGCTCCCTCTCTCTCCATCTCTCTCTATATCATGACACCTCAAGCCTCCACCTCAACAAAACTGAACCCTTTCGCACCCGAGTACAACCCTATACCACCCGGAATCACACCCTCCCCACACGCCCCGCCACCGTTCTTTCTCTCTTCGCCGCCCTCGACCGCTTACCGCCTGCCGCCGTCATCTCCTTGTCTTCCACCATCACTTCTTTTAGCACATCAAATCCTCCCTTACCTACCCTCAACCTCACACACCACGCAACAACAATTTTACCCTACTACTTACTCCACCTACTACGTCACCTCTCAAAACCAGGTTTCCACAACCCTACCGCCTCCGCAGCGGCCGCCGCCTACGACGGCGGTTGCAGCTCAGTATGGACAACCAGGGAGAGATCTCACAACGCGAGGAAGAGGGTTTAGGAGAGGGAGAGACAGTTCTTGGAGAGAAAGAGATGATAAAACGAGACTCAAATTTGAGAGAAATTGCGTGGGATTTTCGAAACACCAACAGCTCTCCAAACGGGGCATACATAAAGTGGAAAATAAGCACAAAATTATGCCTCTCAATCGTGAAGAAGAGAAAACGACTGTCATGATCAAGAATATCCCTTATGCTTGCCCGTATTTACTTCAACTCTCTCATTTTTTGTTTTTTTTTCTTGCTCAAGTTTTCATGTTTTTGGGTTAAAAAATACTCGGTTTACTCTCTCTCTCTCTCTCTCTCTCTCTCTCTCTCTCTCCAGTCGCAAAGAGCTTATGAGTATGTTAGATGAATTCTGCTTGCTGGGAAATCGGAAGGCTGGCAACGAGGGCACATCCTCCAGAAAAGAAGCCGATGAACAACTCATCACTTATGCTTATGATTTTTTATACTTGCCAGTTGATTTTAGGTATGTAAGTATTTTTAGTTTATATATATGTATATTGATATATATGATTCAAGAACTATATATATTTCATAGATACGGGAAAGTTATATATGTTGTATGAAATACATGATCCTTGGATTTGGACATTACTGACTATAATTTTTTTTTTATCATTGCAACAAGGACTAAGAAAAGCCGAGGCTTCGCGTTTGTCAATTTCACTAATTCAAGAGCTGCGTGGGAATTCTTTGACTCCTTCCATCTCAAAAAATGGCACTATGTTGAGCGATTGAATTGGCCCAAAAAAATCGAGATTGTCCGCGCCAAAATCCAGGTATATACTGTATAGCATATCTAACAAGTAATCATCTACTACATTTTACACACAATGTAATCTTAATTGGTTTGTATGTGTGTGTGTGTATACATATAGGGCAAGGAAGATTTGATGAATCACTTTTGTGAGTCGGTTTTCGAGTGTGAAACGGATGAGTTTCTACCGTTGTCGTTCAGGCCAGCAAGGGATGGTTCCGGTAAGGCCGTTGAGGTGACTGTTGTGGGGAACCGGCGACCGGCTGCTGCTCCACGTTGGGAATCCCGCCGGCCTTAATGATTAAGGCCAGGCAGCCGGTAACTTTCCCTTTTGCATGATTTGGTGCACTGCCAAATGGAAATGGGAAAGGCTTCAGAAAAATGATTTGACGGCTGCAGTTAAGTTTCTGTTTATATGTCCTCTTTCGATTTCCTTTGTCTCTTCATATTTAGATACAATCAGTTTTCTCGTTTCGCGCGATCTTCAGATGGCCAAATTAGTAAAAACGCTCAACTATCGTTTTTACTGATTTGCCCCTCTCACTCTCTTTCTAAGCTACTTTCTGGGTTTTATTTGCAATTTTTAAATCGGCTTTTGACTCATTTTGCAACTTTAAACGTAATCTTTTTTTAGCAACTACTGTATTTTAAGTCGGATCACTCCAGATTGTTACGACCTGACACGTTGGCATGTCAACCACCAATGTTATCATTTGCTAAAATGTAAAGATTTGTATCGAAATTGCAAAATGAGTCGTAAAGATAATGATTTAGATTGAAATCATGGCGCTTTTTTTTTTTTGGGTATTGGTATTTCTGAGTTCTGCCAAATTTTCCAGTTCGAGGCAAAACTCTTAAATACCCATATATCATATTCTCGAGAAAATAGAAAACTATGTATTTAGGATTAATTTGTTGTTTTAGGGTTTCTATTTGAAGCCATATATTTTCAGTTCAATCTACATGTTCCAAAGAGGGTGGATTTGTCATTTGAGCACCTGCTCTGATGACGTGTACCTCTTTGACGTAGATTAGGGTTTGGTATTTTCCTGTGCTGTATGTATGAATATCTGTTGTACTGTGATTAACGTATCTCTTTGGGTAATGTTAGAATCTTTGTGGTGTTCAGGGTATATATATAGGAAAAATATTGGACATGCCAACGATACATGTCCGATATTTTTTGTCATCTATCTATATACATTAATTGATCATCTGCTACATCCTTAGATTGGACTGTTTGTATCGTCATGTTATATAGGTTTCGAAATAATGATGCTATATCTGGATTTTCTGCTGTTCAAAGTTATGAGGTGATATGGCAATTATATTATATTCTAGAACTGTGTTCCATATATAGCCATTTTAAAGCAGATTTTCTTTGAGCTTTTACACATTTGGGTTACATGCTAGCCTATATATATATATATATATATATGAGATAATTTTGATCTATAGTAATATTTTACTTCAATTCACATGAAATGCTATTCCTGTATCTGTATATGTATGTATAAGATATGGACTTATATAATGAAATTTAGTATGAAATCGGCACTAGTTTAAAAAATATATACATATAATTTAAATAGAATGTGTTAGTTAAAATTTCACCCTTTTAGATGAATATTTTCTTTCTAGTCTCTGATATGATTTTTTTTTTCAAGAGGAAGTCCATGATTGTTCCTATTTTTTAATTTTATTGATTAATAATATATGCCCCAAATTCGTGAGATTATGCTTTTATCGATTGTCAGTGATATTACAATATTTTATTGCATCCTTCTTTTATGTTCTATTGATTGAGGTAAAGGAAAATAGAACGTTTACGCTAACTAGAGTTTTAGGTTTCATCATTATGATTTATGACTGCGCAAATCTTCAAATTTTCTATGTTTTCAGATTGCAGTAAGCAGCCATTAATGAGTACTCTCTCTCTCTCTCTCTCTCTCTCTCTCTCTCGTCAAGGTTGTCTTTCGTACTAGTCGAGTACACTCTTTCTTTATCTCGGCAAACGTCGTCCTCTCTCTCTCTCTCTCTCACACACGCACACACAGACGCACACTGACACTTCCTCTCTCGCATTAGAATAGCATGTAAATCTATTATAGCAAAACTCTCTCCGTACTAAAATCCAGAAACATATATATAGATTCAACTTGCTACAAACTCGTGAAACATGCATATAGATTCAACTTACTACAAACCGGTGTATTATTATTATTACTAGAATAACTCATCATGCCATGGTAAGATATTTACAATTATTCTCTTGTGAATGATATATGATGGAATGTTTCAAGTTCGAAACAAAGATTTAGGATTTGAATTTTACCAACATTGTTAGAATAATATATATTTACAATTACTGTGCATTAATGATCTAGTGGTAGAATGGTGTAAATTCGAGATCAAAGATGTTGAGTTTGAATCCCACCAACACCAACATTCCTAGCTGTGAGTTTCACACACTTAGTTTACCAAGTATAATTTATCTCTTTTGTGTAGGTTCACTCAGTGTGCACCCTCAATAGCGGTTGCGGACTTGCGTGTTATCCTCGATATAAAAAAATAATTATTATTTTATAAGAAATTAAAGATATAGTAAAAATGTTTTGAAAGAAAGCCATGAGTTTGCGTTTTAGTGGTTTTTTAATTTATAAAAAAAACTCACAAATGTTGTTTTTAAAGTTTTTACTTTTAAAATTTACAAAATTTAATAGCATTTTCACGCATAAATTTGAAAGTTCTTTCTATTGTATATGGAATTTGTTATTTTTATATTGATACAATATATTAGTAAAATATTAAATATAAAAAATGCATATAGAATATAATACTTAAATTATTGTGAATATACTTTTCTCAAAAGTAATTTGTTTAACAAAAAATATAGTAAAAATGTTAAAAAAAGAGAGCCATGAGTTTGTGTTTTTAGTGGTTTTTTAGTTTATAAAAAAGAAAACTCACATATGTTGTTTTTAAAGTTTTTACTTTTAAAATTTACATATTCAAATTGGATTGAAAAATCATTTTTTGTTGTCCGGCATGTGACGGTGTTGATAAATAAAATGAGTGAGTAGTATAAATATTTTTCATTAAAAATATTTTAAATTACATTTCATTGTGTTTCATATCGCTTGCATATTCTCCTTTTCAATAATCGGTGTCCATTGATCCTCCCTACACAATTTTGGACCATAAATATATATATTCAACTTAAATCCTTCAATGTATATTAACGATCTTACTTGTTTCTTTGATTTTTTTTCTTCCAAATATATCATGTGCATTTTCATACATATAATTAAAAAATTTACATTATAATAGATATAACTCTAACCTATGTGGCCATACAATATAAATTAAAGATGGAGATTTTCATTTTAACTAAATGTATAAATATTATAGAAACTTATGAAGAACCAATTTTTTTTTATTTTAATACAATTAAATATTAAGAAGTCATAAAATCCAATTATAATATAAAGAATACATAGTCAACGTGAAAAAAAAGACAATAGGTTTGCTAAGTTTATTCTTTTGTAATTGATTGATAGATTTACTAAAACAAATTATTGAGATTCATACATGAAATAACATATTTGCTATTTAATGTTTCTATGATTAATTAATTTTATTTTGGAGATAGAAAAATACTATAATATTGATTGCATGCTATTTATGAATATTATGGTACATATTAGTAAAAAATTATTTAATAATAATTTATTCTAATTTTATCTTATGTATTTCTATATCCAGAAATATGATTTGGGCGAAAAAATAATATTTTTCTATTTTCAGGCATGGAGTTATTATTATTATTATTATTAAGCATCAACAAAATTTATTATTATTATTATTATTATTATTATTATTATTATTATTATTATTATTATTATTATTATTATTATTATTATTATTATTATTATATAGCCTTGTTGTAATTGTAATTTCAGAAGTAATTAATTTAATTGAGGTTTTATCACTAGCATATTGCTTAGATCTAAGTGGTATGTACGAAGGATTAGGGTAAGAAAAATCATCATTAAAATGTATAGTTCAATTGATTTTTTTTCCCCTTCATACGAGAGATCTTGGTACAATTCACAATCTATAATCCCCCAACTCACAAATACAATAACAAAAAAATAATTGAGATTATTAACAATTCCTACTCATCCATCCTCGAATTCATAAATTAAAAAATATAATAAATAATGATTAATTGAGATTTAAACATAAGATCTTGTGTCTGCCATCCATGGACCATGATGTGGTCATGGGGATTACATCTACATGTAAAAATATACTAAACCTTATACGGAGAGCATTAATAATAAATTATAATGCATTATAATGTCCGAGCAGATGACCATTTCTAAAATTAATTTTAGCTTCATATAATATTTTTATTGAAATACAAAGTGTGGCTTTGAAACAAATATTATGATTAGCTATTTTTGGCACGAAGGCACCAATGCAATATTTCGCAAAAACTCGAGAATTAAGAGCGAATTAACTGTTTGGGTGAGTCGGACTTAAAAAATAAATTGTTTTAAATGTACGTAATTACATTCACTTTAAATAGGGACAACTTTCTGGTGTTGGCCCAATTTGCTCTGGCCCAACTGATTTTTCTTATTCCTGTTTTTCTTTAGCCCAAAAGCCCGAAGGCCCTAAACCCTAAAATCCTAACCCGACTCGCGGTATACCTCTTATATTCACCCCTAACCCTAATCTACCTTAATTACTTCCTAACCCCTCTACAAAAGCTGCGCCGATTTCTCTTCTCCTTAAGCCTCACAGCAGAAAACCCTAACCTAATCTTCTTCTCCGACCTATCTCTGCCCGTTCACCGGTGTCTTTGGCCGGAATCCTATATGCGGATTCCTGTTTGGCCTGTGAGTTGTGACGGCAGGGTAGTTTGAGAGTTGAAACACCCCGTGAGAGCTTCGAGCCTATCATCTCACCATCCCCTCTTAGTCTGGATCTGGCCTGTCGCCGGAGTTACTGTTGCCGCCGTCCCTGGGAGAATCTGAGCCCACCACTGCTCTTTGGGCACCTTTTATCATAAATCTCTCCCTACTTTATCTATATATATATTACGTTTTTCTGTGGGTATTTATTCCCGTCTCTATCTCGATCTCACCTTTACCTTGCCTCTGTCCCTGCAGATCTACTCTTGTCTTAGCAAGCCTGTGAAGATTCATCCCTAAATCTATCTGATCTAGCGTCTGAGGTTGCATCATCAACGAAGAAAGCCGAGTTCTTAGCCATCGCTGCTTGAGCAGCAAGTAGGGTAGACCGCCGAGGTCGGGAAAACAAGTGGTGAACCCTAGCCGGACTTGATACCCAACAGTGGTATCAGAGCCACGGTTGAGCCTGGCCGGGGCACCCTCCTGCCTACATCTACCTCACCCCGCCGCCGATAAGGGCCGCGCCAAGTCGCCCCCTGGGCCTGAAACTGTTGGTAAGTCCGGTCTTCTCCTACCTGAGAAGACCGGCTCTGGTATAACTCTAAAACCCTAAAACTCCTAGTTGTGGTATCTGTCGATCCTGCTTCCTAATTTTTTGCTTCCGCCCTAATTTCTGGTTATCTCTTGGCATTCCAAGCCATTCCCAAAACCTAGCTTACGGTCGGGACCGTCTGGATTCCTCTGTGGGTCTCCTCAAAGCGGGTTGCCCCGATAGCTTAGTTTGGTAAAGGGATTCTCAGTTGAAAAGGGGGTTTCTAGGTTGCTTTGGTGTTAATTTGCTGGTTTTTGTTGCTCTGAGTCGTTTGCATTGTTTCTGGTGTTATTTTATTGCTGTTGTGGTGATTCCTGAAGGAATCTGCTCTGAGAACTCTGCCTACAGAGTTACTGTGATAAAGACTTAGTGTTACTAAGTCTAGTTAGTGGCCTAGTAGGGTTTTGGGATTGACCTGAGTGAACCCCTGCTCCACAGATCAATCTGTGCTGAGAACTGGGATAGCCTCATCTCTATATTCCCCTTGTGCACCCTTTTTAGGGCCTGTGGAGTGTTTTCTCCTGTTCTGAAGTGATTTTGTGGTTATCCTATTATTCTTGTTGTAAAATTGGGTTATTTGGTGAACTTCCTGTGTTCCATGTGTGGTTTAAGGTGGATTCTTATTTTTTAGGTGTTTCTGTGAGTTCTGGCATGATGAATAACCTGAATGTTGTGCCTTTCAATGGAAAAGATGACTTTGGTGATTGGCAGACTCGAGTTGAATGCATTCTAACAAAAGAAAATCTGCAAGATGCAATTTATGAAAGAATTGATAAAAAAAGAACCTGATAAAGCTCTCCTTAAATTGAATGCTAGTGCTAGAGCCACTATTCTGTTGAATTTAAACAGCTCTGTTGTGAGAAAAGTATCCCATCATAAATGTGCTAAAGATTTATGGGAAAATCTGACTTCTTTATATGCTGCTACCTCTGAAGAAGCTGTTTATTCTTTGCAAAATCAAATTATGAATTTTAAGATGGATCCTGTAAAAGATGTTGACACTAATGTTGAGGAATTCTTAAAACTTTTAAAGGATCTGAAATTAGCTGGTGATGACACTTTGGAAAAGTATTCTGCTCAAATTTTGCTTGGATCAATTCCTGAAACTTTTTCTGATGTGAAAACTGTTTTGAAATATGGTGGCTCTAAAGTTACTTGTGATATGATTGTTAGCTGCCTGAAAACCAAAGAAAATGAGATAAAACAACTTAAATCTAAGTCTCTGCAGAATGATATTATGTATGTGAATAACATAAATCATGAATTTAAAAAACCTGTTGTGAACCCTGAGAATCCAAGTGTGCTGGTTGCTGAAAGACATAACATGAGGCAAAACCAGTATATGAATCATAATTATGCTCATTCTTCTCATTCTTCTGATCCTATGTATAACTTTCCTGCTCATGCATCCAATCATGCTTCTAATCATGCCCATTTTCATAAACATGCTCATAATCATGGTCATATTGCTCCAAATCATGCTTATTACCCAAATTCAGACCAAAAACCAAGAAAAACCTATTGGAATTGTGGCAAATCAAGTCATTTTTCAAATAGATGCAAGCTGCCTAAAAAGAACAAGGGTTATATGCATAATCATGCCAATAATATGATGCACTATGATTCTCATATGTCTGATTTAAATCCTCATGATTATGGCCTGTCATCTCATGATCCTGAAACCCATAATATACATGAAAGTTTTGATGGTAGTGGAATTTATATGGTGCATGATGTGTATGATTTTCAATTTATCAATTATACCAATGCTATCTCCAAAAATGTGCATAACAATGAGTGGTTGATTGATTCTGGTTGCACATTTCATGTTACCCCTTTTAAGGACATGTTCTATAATTTAAACTTCATGAACTCTGGGCATGTTGCATTGGCTGATGGTCAAAACTGTGAAATTCTTGGAAAGGGAGATGTATGCTTAAAATTCGAAAATGGATTCATGTTAACCTTGAATGAAGTAAGATATGTCCCAAAATTAAAATTCAACCTGCTCTCTGTGTCTAAAATTGCTGATCATGTGATTGATGGTTCTGTTAACAATTTAAGATTCAAATTTTAAAAGGATTCAATGTTATACTTCAATGCTCCAAGAAAGGGTGATTTGTATGCTGTGACTGCAGAATCTGTCCCTTTGCCTTTTGTTAATGTTGTGCAAAATGATAAGACTGTCCTTTAGCATGCTAGGTTAGGTCACATGAGTAATAAAGGTTTGAAGATCCTAAGTAAAGCAGGTGCTTTTGGAAATGATAAAATATCTAATGTGCCCTTCTGTGAACCTTGTGTGCTTGGGAAACATCATAAAGTGACTCTGCCTGCTACCATTTCTTATCCAAGAAAACATGTTAGTTATGAAATACTTGAATATCTGCATGCTGATGTATGGGGCCCTGCAAGGGATCCAACCCATGGTGGAAATGTTTTCTTCTTATCAATCATTGATGTTTTTCTAGGAAAACTTGGGTATTCTTAATGCAAAACAAATCTGATGTGTTTACTAAGTTTTCTAAATGGGCTATTGAAATCCAAACTCAGACTAATAAGAATATAAAATGTCTTAGAACGGATAATGGTCTAGAATTCTGTAACCAAGCTATGGATCATTGGTGTTCTACTAGAGGAATTAAAAGACATAAGACTGTCCCTTATACTCCACAGTAAAATGGAGTGGCTGAAAGAATGAATAGGACATTACTTGATAAAGTAAGAAGTTTGTTAATTGCCTCTGGTCTTGAAAAACCTTTTTGGGGTGAAGCTTTAATGACTGCATGTTACATGATAAACAGATCCCCCTCAGTCCCTTTGCATGGTAAAATTCCAGAATCTGTTTTCTATAACAAACCTGTTTGCCTGAATAATCTAAGAATATTTGGTTGTGCTGCTTATGTGCATCAAAAATTGAGCAAACTTGACCCCAGAGCAAGAAAATGTGTCTTCCTTGGTTATCCTGAAGGGGTTAAAGGTTACAAACTATGGGATATGAGTGTTCCTGGTTTCAAAACATGTATAAGCAGGAATGTGATGTTTAATGAGCTTGATTTTCCTTGTCTACCTAAAGAATTACCCTCTGATACATCAGAACATGTGGAGAAATTGCAAAACTTGAATAAAAAATTTGATGACTACCTGTTTACTCCTAATAATGATAATAAGGTGGATGATACCTCCCCCACCTCATCTGAACCTGCTGTTAATGATGCCTTATTTGATGATATTAATCCTGATGATTCTGCCTTAAATAATGACAGTGATAATATGGTTGTATCTGATCCTGAAACTAGCTCAAGTGAATCTGGAACTGCACCTGAACCTATGCCTACTATGAATGACTTGAGTAATTACCAAATTGCTAGGGATAGACCTAGAAGAAATGGTAAAGTGCCTGCCAAGTATGATGATTATAATCTGTCTATGTATGCCTTTAATGTATTCAGTAATGTGGATCACTCTGAGCCTAAATCCTACAAGGAAGCTGTAAATTCTATGGATTCTGACAAATGGATCAATACTATGAATTCTGAAATGAAATCTTTGCATGATAACAATACTTGGATATTAGTTGAAAGACCTGAATCATGTTCTGTTGTTGAATGCAAGTGGCTCTTTAAAATCAAAAAAGAAATAGATAATGTTAGATACAAAGCAAGGCTTGTAGCTAAAGGATTCACTCAAAAGGAAGGGATTGATTATAATGAGATCTTTGTTCCTGTGGTTAAATTTACAACTGTGAGAATAATGCTTGCATTAACTGCTCATTTTGATTGGGAATTGAAACAAATGGATGTTACAACTGCCTTTTTGCATGGTGAGCTTGAAAACAACATATATATGCATCAACCTGAAGGCTACATTGATAAAAAAACATCCAAATCATGTATGCTTACTGGAAAAAAATCTTTGTATGGTTTAAAACAATCCCCAAGATAATTGAACATCAAATTTGAAAAATGCATGCAAAGTTTGAACTTCACTAGAAGTAAATTTGACCACTGTTTATATTATATGAAATCTGAAGTGCTTGTGTTCCTTCTTCTTTATGTTGATGACATGCTATTGATTAGTCATTGTCTGAAAACTGTGAAGCATATTCAATCTTGCTTATGTGCAAATTTTGACATGAAGGATCTTGGTGATGCAAAGAAAATCCTTGGCATGAACATAGATAGAGATAGAACCAAACACACACTTAAGCTACATCAAACTGCTTACACTGAACAAATCTTGAAAAAATTTAATATGGAAAATAGTAAAGCTGTATCTGTGTCTCTTGCCTCTCATTTTATTCTAAGTAAATATCAATGTCCCAAAACTGAATCTGATATAAAAGAAATGGAATTTGTTCCTTATGCTAATGCTATTGGATCTGTGATGTATTTAATGATTAGCACAAGGCCTGATATTGCTTATGTTGTGTCTTGTTTGATTAGATTCATGGCTAATCCTGGAATACCCCATTGGGAGGCTTTGAAATGGCTGTTAAGATATCTGAAATACACTGTGTCTCATGGATTATTATTTTCTAGATCCTCTAAAGGTGTTCAATATGTGGGATATGTTGACTCTAACTATGCCAATGATAGGGATCAAAGGAAATCTACAACCTCCTATGTTTTTACTATATGTGATGCATGCATTAGCTGGAAATCTCAATTGCAAAGCATTGTTGCTCTATCTTCTACTGAATCTGAATATATTGCTGCAATTGAGGCTGTGAAAGAAGCCATTTGGCTAAAGGGTGTGCTATCTGAGATTAAATATATTTATGATATACCCTGCTTATATTCTGACAGCCAGTCTGCTATTCAGCTGTGCAAAAACCCTGTTTTTCATGACAAGACAAAACATATTGATGTGCGGTTTCATTTTATTCGTGATGTTGTGGAAAAAGGAGAAATTCTCTTGGATAAAATCCCATCTGAGTACAATCCTGCAGATATGGGAACCAAAGTTCTACCTCTGGCAAAATTAGAAGCCTGTAAAAAGGCTTTAAACATGGTGACCTAAAGATCTGAAAAGGGTGGATCCCCTGACTACTTCTGTGGGATCCTGACCAGCCCAAAAGGGCTCTCTCTCTCTCTCTCTCTCTCTCTCTCTCTCTCTCTCTCTTCTTGGTTCTAGCTGAATAAGTGCTCTTGACAGGAAAGGTCAAAATCTGACTGGAGTCAATGTATTCGGGGTTGGTCTCAAGTTGTGTGAGACTGAGAATAAAGTGCATAGTTTTATTCCTCTCCCTCTCTGATCTTATCTTATCAAAGATGAGTAATGAGTAAAAATATTGGCAATGATGAAAATCTCAAGTTCATGGCATGTACTTTCATGGTGACAGAACATACCAAATAGGGCCAAAGGTGGATATGTGAAGTGTTGGCCCAATTTGCTGTGGCCCAACTGGTTTTTCTTTAGCCCAAAAGCCCGAAGGCCCTAAACCCTAAAACCCTAACCCGACCCGCGGTATACCTCTTATATTCACCCCTAACCCTAATCTACCTTAATTACTTCCTAACCCCTCTACAAAAGCTGCGCCGATTCCTCTTCTCCTTAAGCCTCACAGCAGAAAACCCTAACCTAATCTTCTTCTCCGACCTATCTCTGCCCGTTCACCGGTGTCTTTGGCCGGAATCCTGTCTGCGGATTCCTGTTTGGCCTGTGAGTTGTGACGGCAGGGTAGTTTGAGAGTTGAAACACCCCGTGAAAGCTTCGAGCCTATCATCTCACCATCCCCTCTTGGTCTAGGTCTGGCCTGTCGCCGGAGTTACTGTTGCCGCCGTTCCTGGGAGAATCTGAGCCCACCAGTGCTCTTTGGGCACCTTTTATCATAAATCTCTCCCTACTTTATCTATATATATTACGTTTTTCTGTGGGTATTTATTCCTGTCTCTATCTCGATCTCACCTTTACCTTGCCTCTGTCCCTGCAGATCTACTCTTGTCTTAGCAAGCCTGTGAAGATTCATCCTTAGATCTATCTGATCTAGCGTCTGAGGCTGCATCATCAACGAAGAAAGCCGAGTTCTTAGCCATCGCTGCTTGAGCAGCAAGTGGGGTAGACCGCCGAGGTCGGAAAAATAAGTGGTGAACCCTAGCCGGGCTTGATACCTAACACTTTTTAATTAGTCATTTTATCGTAATGAAGTTTATTGCTAGTCACTACTATAATAGATAATATTTTTAGATATTTTTATAATATATAAAAGTACCACAATATTCTTTGTTTATTTTTCTTGTTTAAAAATAAAAACAAGGGTTATAAAATATAGTTGATTGGTACACGAAAAAAATTATTGTTCATTCGTGTAGCATTTTATAAATAAGCTACTAATCGAGTAAGTCCATTCACGTACTCGAGTAGTAATGCATTTTTTGAAATACTACATGAATATAGCATTATATTGGACCTACTCGTGTTTCAACTCATTTGTTAACGGCTATACGAGTCCGCAACTGAACTTATTTGTAAAATCGTGTAATTGTTCATTTATAAACTCATGCATGAATGAACAAATGGAATCATTCGTGTATTTGTGTACGTGTTCAATTTTGAACAGATGCACGAATACACTAGTGCTTCCAATCATGCAGCATTACAATGCAAAATAGTACAAATACATAAATATATAAGGATTTTCACTGGTACGAGAAATGAGTGAGAATGAAGCAAAACAGTGACCTCACCTGCGCCCGACCTAGTCGCGGGTGAGGTCGCAAACGACACCCTGAAGTTCGATTTTGACCTATTTTGGCTTGTTTTCTTTCTTTTTTTGACTAGGATACTCCCTACACTATAGTGTTAAAAGAAAGAAAACAC
Source organism: Perilla frutescens (assembly GCA_026008535.1). Classification (NCBI taxonomy): domain Eukaryota; kingdom Viridiplantae; phylum Streptophyta; class Magnoliopsida; order Lamiales; family Lamiaceae; genus Perilla; species Perilla frutescens. Next base: position 32,460,320 of record BRKX01000012.1, read on the forward strand.
GTGACAATGCACAAGTTCGATTTTGGCCTATTTTGGCTTGTTTTCTTTCCTTTTAATGTGTTGCCTAAATAGTGTTAGAAAATTGACGTTACAATACTCGCGTATAAATTAACCATTAGTCTTTGTGGAATATGACCTTACTCATCATTGTACACAACTACACCGTGCACTTGCGGGTAGTCAATATTTTATCGATCATATTGCAAATTCATAAACTATAATGCAAACAATCATACATATCAATAAACACAATTATAAACTATAAGAAAAATTGCGTCTAAAAAAAGTATCACTCATTCCACTTATAAGTATTACGCCACTACTTTAATTATATTAGTTTATTACGCACATGTCAATTATAATTTATTATAAGTAAATACTGGGATTTATTATCCTAATTAGAGTTTGATTATTATTCTCAATTAATGTTTAAATTAATTCACTTTAATTTTATGATTCATTAATTCCATTTTAGAGTATGTATTTATTTCAAAATTAAGATTTCTTGTCTCTAATTTAGGTTTATTATCCTGAATAAGGGTTTATATTTATTTCGAAAAATTAATTATTGAGTGCACTATACAAGCACACGCGTTAGCATTAGGCAAGTGTAGTGGTGAATCGCCAGATCAAAGAAATTAAATTAATTCAATTTAATTTTAGAGTTCATTATTCCATTTTAAGATATATATTTATTTCTAAAAAAAATTAATTCTCTTAAATTTATGTTTACTAATTCCATTTTAGAGTATATTTTTATATTATTTAGAAAAAATAATTCATTTGAATTTTAGGGTCCACTAATTCCATTTTAGGGTATATATATTTTTGGGGAAAAACTAAAAAAAATAAAAAAAAATAATTAAATAAATCAAAATAAGAAAAAAAAAATAATCAGGCGGCGTGTGGCGTTCACATGCATGATTTTTAGGGGAATTTTAAACACAACCCCCGTTTTACTCTTTATAGCCCCGTTATATTTTTAAGTATAAATGTTAATATGATAATACCATATTATCCCTTAGCCCCAACACATAAATCATATCATAGCCCCTACACACTTAGTCTCCACTCTTCAAATTTTAATTAAATAAGCTTTCAATACCCTAGTAGCCCCCTTGGTCTTATACATAACTTGAAGAAAAATCTGTAAAAAAAAAATGTATTCATAACTAAGATTATATGATCTTCCACAATCATAATTCAATTCCACTTAGTTCAATTTAAGTCTGGTATACTGTCAAAAATTCGACAAAACCAATCTCTCTTGCATAGTAACACCATATTTCTTCGATCAAGAATCATTAATTAAAATTGCAATTGATGCCCATGATCTGAAATATTAGTCATGATTAGAAAAGATCATAATTAACCGACTATCCTTATACTCAAATTATGCTTCAATAATATATAAAAAATGCATTCTAAACATTGACATCAAGATTTCACCCGACTTTTGAGGCGTGCAGTTTTAAAGTACAAATCCCCTTATTTACCTTTTTCCTCTTCGGTTTCTGCCAAATTAATCCTCCTCTCAATCAATTAATCGGCCGCACAATCAAAGTTGAAATACATATATTTTACAAATCTTTCATATTGAAAGCATGAACGTGGAATACAATTTTAAATATCTAGATCCATGAGGATTTGATGGGTGTATCATAACTTGAGAAATTTTAAGATGCCATTTTTTTCATAACTTTGTTGATGACTGTAACTATAATAACATCATAGTTGATCTAACCCCTTCAAAGAAGAAAATGCCTAAGTAAAATTTGAAGGGTGAAGGTTGTGGTGTGTGGGGGGCTATGATATGATTTTTAGGTGTTAGGGTTAAGGGATAATATAGTCTTATCAAATTAATATTAATATTTATATAAATAACGGAGGCTATAAAGAGTAATACGGAAGCTGTATTTAAAATTTCCCTAATTTTTATCGTTCTCTTTTTAATGGGTCAGATTTGGACCTGTCTAATAGACCTGGCCCATCAAACTAATATATGAGAGACCTGCTTACATAAGTACAATGATTCTCAATTAGTTTTTCTGTATACTGTATTTGTTTTATAAGGAAAATACTTCTCAATTAATTAAGTTCTTATAATAAAGAAAAAGTAATCCTAAATCACACCGCAATAGAAAATATGTGAACATAGACTAAAAAGGCTAATAAATTATTGGAGAATTGTCGATTCAGGATCTGAAAGATGGGTAATCTATCAATTCAGGACCTGAAAGATGAAAACTCTCAATCCAGGACCCGAAAGATGAAAATTATTAATCCAGGACCTCAAAAATCACGAATTTTGATTCTCTTTTATTTTTAAATTAATTTTATATTAATTTTCAATGAAAATTCATTCATTAATTATCTATTAAATCTAATAAAGAAATTGTTATAATTAATTTTAAAAAAATAGATACCAAAATTTGTGATTTTTGAGGTCCTAGATTGAGAATTTTTATCTTTCGAGTCCTGGATTGAGAGTTTTCATCTTTCAGATCCTAAATCGATAGATTACCCATCTTTCAGGTCCTGAATTGATAATTCTCCTAAGTTATTTTACGATTTATAACAAAAAAATATATATATAAAATAATCAAGCCCACTAAGGTGAGGCCGGTCTTAACCCAAGCGAGCCTCCGGGCTGATTCTTGCTCATTTCCGATAAGGGACAATTAAAAATGGTCTAAAATATTTTAGTTTTTTTATTTTATTTTTTTTTAATTTTTTTAAATGTTGATATCTGTTGATACTACTAAAGAAAAATTAAAAACCTGCCAGACGTTAAATTTATTATTTATCGTACAAAAATCTTGTATACGGACACTACCGCTTCTTTGTTAATGTAGCATGATTTTCACGTGAGGAGTTTTATATGAGATCAGTGTTGTGAATTAAAAATTCATAAGATGAAAATTCATGAGATGAGTTAATATTCCGAATGAAACACAATGAAACACCCATAAAATTATAAATGCGTCATTAATTAATATGAGTTCGCATTCGGATTTTGTCCAGTCTTACGTACTTAAACATGTTAAATGATTTGACACAAATTTTTATCTTTTTTCAGTTAATAATATATGAGTATACAACGACATGAGAGGTATATAGCTACATATTCGTATAAATCTTTCTTAAAATTATTTTGAATTTACAACTGCATTGAACGTAAGTTGCTACTTCATTTTTTTTTTCAGACGAATTAATATATATTGATATATCTCGAATTCATAAGTACTTGCATCATATAATTCCTTTTTGCATTTTGTTGCCTCTCTCTCTCTCTCTCTCTCTCTCTCTCTCTCTCTCTCTCTCTCTCTCTCTCTCTCTCTCTCTCTCTCTCTCTCTCTCTCTTAAATTGGGCATGTGAGATTGCAATTGACAACATAACCTAATATCTCACCCTTACAAATAAAATATAAGAAATACGACTAAATTATTTTTAAATTACATAACATTGTTTCTTAATAATCTCGACTCTAGCTATGACCAAACGAAACACATTTTGCGACTTAACACAATTGAGTTAACCAATTTTGATTTTTGAGCAACATTTGATTTGGGAAGGGTTGGATGCCTTGATACGACTTTAATGCTTACGAGTTACGACTTCATACGGCTACGATGTTCTCCTCGTGATTAATTATTTGGTAAATAATGTAGGCAACGTTTTAAATATTTTCAATAATATTCATTTGATTAAGCTAAATTTTTTATGCATATCTAATAAATCTATAGACTAATATGAGTCTCTGGTAGTAGAGTGATATAATTGGCGGAATAACAACCTCATAAGTCTAAGCGAGACTTTTGAAGATTGTTAGTTTGTATTTAATAGTTATATACTTTTAAGTCTGAATATTATGTGTGCATCCATGTACTAATTTATCAGTTGTTAAATACTCTTTACCAAATCATCATTATCATCCCAATATTATTAATATGATATATATGAATTAAAAACACAATAAAAAACTAACAAAATTATAAAATTATTATTATATTAAACATAGCTTGGATCAGAATATGAGTACCATTTGATGTATCTTGGCATCCGTAAAGCGGTATGAAACAAGTTTTTGTGCTATTAATTTATAAAGTTTCACTATGTCACGATTATAAAGTTTCGAGATGTGATATATCTTCTGTATGTTTTTATTTTTGTTGCTCTTATTAGTTATACAATATTCAAATATGTAACTGCTTAGTCAAATAATATTAGTACGGTCTATACAATATGATCTCAAATTATTATTTGTAAATCCTTACCCAATATATCTATACATATAATAAAATAAAATCGTATGGGCAAAATTATCATATAAAAAATGTCTAAAGAAAACTAACTAAACATATATTTTAACTAAGTAACTATATATTCTCTGTGAAAATGGATAAATTGCATATGTGGTTGAGTTGATGCAGGCATTAGTTTAAAATTCAGCATTTGAAAAAGGCTTAGGTTTGACTTCACCTCACCTCATTTTTACATCTTTTCTTTTGATATTTTTTTCCTTTCCAAATCGTCACATCTTTTCTTTATTTGTCTTTTCTTTTTCATTCTTCCTCATCTCACATCTTTCATTTTAATATTTTTTCTTTTAAATTCCTCCACATTTCACATCTTTTAAAAATAATTAAAAAAAATATGTTTCATCTTTGCAGATGGGGCTCATCAAGAAGTCGAATCACCGGCGGGGAAGAGTGATTTGCGCAATTAGGGTTCAATGTGGGAATGAAGGGGAAATCTGATTTTGTCTCGTAATTTTACTTTTAGTGACGGAACTAATCATATTGAATTAAAAAATACAAAAGCTAACGACATAATAATTTCGTTGTTAAGTTTTTTCCGAAATTATTTTTAAAAAGTTAAAAAAAATTATTACTAACGACAGATATATTCCATCATTAACTATTTTCTGAAATATTTAATTAAAAAATATAAACGTACCGACGGAATAATTCCGTCGTTAGTTAAAAAATAATTAATAATTTAAATAAAATATGTTAGCGACAGAATGCGTCCGTCATTAAGTTTAGCGACACAATTTTCATTGGTGATATGTTGTAGGGTTTAAGCGCGAACTACTCCCACCAAAATTTAAACTGGAAAACGTTAACGACGGTCAAACCGTCATTAGTCCATCGTTAATAGTGACAAATATTAACCCATCGCTAAATTTCGGTATTTTTGTAGTGACATGATCAATCTCAATAAAAATGAAAATTTTAATTATAATAAATTACAATTTAATTATCAACATTTGAATTTTTTTTAAATAAAAATAACTCAATGTTTTAATAATTACAATTTAATTCCAACACATTTAAATATTTTAACAAAAGTTGCAATTCCAACATTTGAATAATTTAACAGAAGTAACTTAACTCTTTAATATTACAATTTAATTCCTAACATTTTAATATTTAACATAAATGACCCAATATTTTTCGCAAAAGTGCTTTTCCGGTCAATTTCGAACAACTTTACTCTCAACTAAACTAGAGTACTAGACAACCTATATAATGGAAATGACATTTTTATCCAAAAACACTCAAAATGTCATTTTTTCCGAAAAAATTTAGGCCATTCCTGTTAAAATATCCAAACATTAGAAATTAAATTATAATATCAAAGTATTGGGTTATTTTGGTTATAACATCAAAATGTTAGGAATAAAATTATAATTATTAACATAAAAAACATAACAATAAACAATTAGTGTATTATTAAATAGGTGGTGAGAAGTGTGAAAGGATGATGAAATGAAACATTGCACTGAATTTGACCGTGCTTAGTCCAATTTGGCCAGCGTCTTTTGTCTTCGATGAGGACTAAAGACAAATTGACAGTTCATCACACTAATAAGAAAACATTTTCTATTTATTTATTTATTATTTCCCTATACAATAAATTCAACGTTTTCCACATACTGTGTGTGTATATAATTAAATATCATTTCATTGAATACAGTTAAGCTGTAAATTAAGTATTTAAGCATGTTGTTTTACCGTATCAAAGTGGTACGTTTGACGTGGTTTTTATTGGAATATTTATAATATTATAATTATACTAGAACCATTATATAAATAATTCTAGTAGTAACCTTGATTAGAATATGGCCCACTCGGATTATAAAGAATTGAATCTGATAAATCCAATTGAAGCAAAAAAGAGATCGTAATTAACCTACATCACCCCACAGGGGCAACCAGGAGGCAGGAACCATGTAAATTTTTTTATAATATTTATTAATCTTTAATTAAATTTATTGAATATGATATTGATGGTCGATCATCCAAGATGTGATTTTGGTCCACATTTATGGGCTGGTGTTCACAATGTTTCATACAAGAAAGTGGAACGAGAGAGAGAGCGCGCTTAGAATAGATTGACCTTAATTAATTACTCTCAACATTTTAAATAAGAACTACTATTCCAATAGACGGTGAACTTACAAGATTTTTCCAAGTACATACCGTTAAATTATTTAGTCCATTTTTCTATCACGTGCTTGTGTCCCACTATAAAATTTAATTTTTCTAATTATATTTATTATAAAAATAAGATTTATTACAATATAATCAATTCCAATTAATATTTATTACTAATAATTAATTTTTTAAAAAAATTATATACCCTAATTATATAATAATCAATCATAATAATTAATTATATTAACTAAAAATTAGTATATCACCCGCGCGATGCACAGACATGATTATTGTTAATATAATGTTCAAAAATAATTTTTTGTTTGTGTATAAATTGAGATGTTAATATTTATTGTTTCAATATTTGCTATACAAGCACAATGTTTTTATTGCATTTATTTATATGTGAAAACAATTACAAATTATGAAATATTTATTTGTAGACCACATTGGTTGTAACGTTGGTATTGTGATTTTCTTCATCATCTATAAGGATTTTGTTGCCCTACGACTTGTAACCCTGAACAGAGCAAGTCCGCAACATATAATTATCCATGATAGAAAACTGAATTTCGCAACAGAAGGCCTACATGAGACAATGATTGTCTTTGGCTTTTGTTTATTGCCGTAGCATATGACACAATTATTGGAAGTCGTCTACGTTGGAACGACAAAAGCAATATAACTTCACAATATTGGGCTCTTCAAACTAATGCCACAACCCACAATCCAAACTTCCATACCAATTAATTAATGATGGTTTCAAAATAGAAAAAAGAAAGCAAGCAAAAATATAAATTTTTACGGTGCCTTCTTATTTTCCACACTATTTCTCTTCATTCCAATTTTCATCTTCTCTATCAAGTGTCCACACACAAAAAATCATAGTTTGTAATGGAGTTTGAGAATTGCTAAAAAATAATCAACATATCTTTAATTTGAAATATTAACCCTTTTTGAATTTCGAAGATTTCTCCAGAAGAGGTGAACATCGTATATAAATCCCTATATTCATTGGAATTTGAAAATAATAAGGATTTTAATGTGTAAAAATGAGAGGAATTGCTACATTGAGTATAAATCAATAGCTTGAGGAGAATCAATAGTTTTCCAATTCACAAAATTCACGTCAAATATCGTATTTAAATACATTATTAATACGGAATTAGATTACTTTTCTTAAATATTTGGGTGTGAAAATATCTAAATATTTATAAACAATTTATAGCTATTTTAATTACAAATTAAAAGAAAAGGGAAAGAGAATGATTGAATTCAACTACATAATTGATTGTGATAGCTGTAGAGTTGAACCTATTAAGGAAGTATCTTCATAAGATCGCGCTGACACCGGAAATAAAGATAATTAGACTATTTTATTATTGATGTAATATTTTGTAAATCCTTTGATTTACTCTTCTAGAATACTCTCATATACTTGTATACACATCAATAATATTTATCGATTTTCCCTCATCTTATTGAGACTCTAATATGGTATCAGTATAGCCTTTTCTCCCACGAGATATTATTTCTCCAGATCCAATTAACCCTAATATCTCTTCTGTCGCATCTCTCCATGACGAAGGACTCCCAGACCTCCGACAGATCAGTTTCCTCCGGCGACAATCTAACGGCGACAACTCCTTTCCCTATTGTTCAAATCACTACTCACCATCACATCCCTATCACTCTCACATCCACAAATTACCCCTCATGGCGCACTCTTGTTAGCGCCGTTCTGAATGGGCTTGCTTTATTCGGTCATGTCAACGGTGACACACCATGCCCGGCCGCTGCAACGGATCCCATCGGATCCACCAACTGGTATCGCCAAGACCAGTTGATTCTCGCCGCCCTTATCGGATCCATCTCTGCCGATATTTTGCCGATGCTTTCATCCGCCAACACTGTCACTGGTGTATGGGGCACACTCACTCATTCTTTTGCTAGTACATCCAGAGCTCACGTCATGCAGCTCAAAACCTCCTTGACAACAACATCGATCGGCTCTCGCTCAGTTACAGAATCTGTGAACAACATCAAGGCCTTAACTGATGAACTAGGCCTTATTGATTCTCCGGTAACGGACGACGACCTCACTCTCTATATTGTCAATGGCCTCGGTCCGGCGTACCGCGACTTGGTCAGTGCGGTATGAACCAGAGAAACTCCATTTCGTTTTGAGGAACTGCGAGACTGACTGATTGAGCACGAGCTCTACTTGAAGCAGCAAGAATCTGATGCCACGCAACTTGTTGCTATAGCGAACCTTGCCCAGAATACTTCATCCTCTTCTCAGCAGCGGAGCCATAATTATCACGCCGACCAAGGAAGAGGATCTTCACAGCATCACGACCGCGGCGGTGGGCGACAGAGGGGTCGCAATGGTGGTCGTGGTGGATACTACAACAACTGCAACCAGAACTACAACCGCCAGTCAAACATTGTTTGCCAACTCTGCGGTTATGTCGGCCACTCAGCGACAACATGTCGTCGCCCTCCATAACCAGCTGTTCACATGGCCCAGTCTCTAGGTCACTCATTCCCTAATTATAATTACTCACCGACTAATAACTGGCTTGCCGATACAGGAGCTTTCCATCACGTCACCAACGATCTAGGTAATCTATCCATTCATTCTGAATATGGTGGCACCGATGAAATCCAAACTACTAATGGAACTGGTATGTCTATTACACACACTGGTACATCTCTTATACGCGCTCCCGGTCGTTCATATATTTTGTCTGATATCTTGTGGGTTCCTGATGCATCACGGAATCTTTTATCTGTTCACCAATTCACTAAAGCTAATCGGGTTTCTATGGAATTCTTTCCATATCATTTTCTTATTAAGGATCACAGAATGGGGGCGCCTTTGACCAAAGGATCGTTCCATGATGGATCCTATACTCTTTCTGCACCCGTCTCTAGTTCTCAGCCTAAAACAACTGCTCTTGGCGTCAGGACTTCTACTCATCATTGGCATGCTCGTCTGGGTCATCCTTCCAGACGAGCCAGTTCTTTTATATTGAATAAATTCAGTCTACCAATTTCTAGTAGTAGACAATTTGTGGATTCTGACTGTGTTTCATGTAATGTGAGTAAATCTCACGGCTTCCTTTTGGAGAAACTTCATTTATTGCACAATGCCCATTGGATTTTATATATGCTGATGTCTGGGGTCCCTCACAAATCACTGCTATTGATGGGTGTCGATTTTTTCTCCTGTTTGTCGATTTATATAGTCGCTATTGTTGGGTATATACGTTGCATACTAAATCACATGTTGCTGATATTTTCCCACAATTTCGTGCCTTGGTGGAAAAACAGTTTCACACGCCTATTCGTCACTTTTATAGTGATAACGGGGACGAGTTCTTGGCATTGAAGTCATATTTTTCCACACACGGCATCTCCTGGCTGACGACTGCACCATACACCCCGCAGCAAAATGGAATTTCTGAGCGCCGCAATCGTCATTTACTCGACATATCTCAGGCATTACTCCATCATGTATGCTTGCTTCCACAATACTGGGCTTTTACAGTCCAAACAACGGCTTACCTCATTAATCGGACTCCGTCACCAAATACCCATTCAACTAGTCCGTTTGAGACTTTATTTCACCGAGCTCCCAACTACTTGAAACTCCGGACTTTTGGATGCATCTGTTTTCCATGGCTTCGTCCTTACAATGTTGGTAAGCTGGATTCTCCATCTAAACCGTGCATTTTTGTAGATTACTCTACCAGTCAAAGTGCCTACATATGTTATGATCCTACTTCTGGTCGTTTATATACCTCTCGCCATGTCAAATTTTCAAAATATACGTTCTAGAACTTCTCCAACTCAGCACTCATAGACTCTAATAGGAACAAGTTCATCCATCTGCTCGAGCAACCAGCTCCGCCACCTCAACCGGCACCACTGACTCCGCCAGTTTCGCCGTCTTCTCCGGCTCACATCCCACCTTCTTCGGCACCTCTATCACAGAATGCATCGCCAGACACCGGCACTTCATCGGTATCTTCTGACACTTCGTCGCCAGCTACTCCATCGCCGCCTAAGCCTCTTCCAGCTGTCACACAGCCTGCTCCTCCTAGCAGAACACATGGCATGACAACACGGGCACTCAACAACATATATAAACCTCGGAAGCTATTCTCTGCGACCAAACATCCTCTTGCAGATGACACTGAACCCACAACTGTATCGCAAGCTCTCTCTTCTGCACCTTGGAGAGCTGCTATGGCAGAAGAGTTTACTGCTCTTCAACAACATGGAACTTGGGATCTTGTTCCGCTACCTATGAAGGCTAATGTTGTTGGTTGCAAGTGGGTTTTTCGGATTAAGCGTCAACCTGATGGCACTATAGAGCGTTATAAAGCTCGTCTGGTTGCGAAAGGATTCCACCAACACCATGGTATCGACTTTCAAGAGACTTTCAGCCCGGTTGTCAAGCCGGCCACCATCCGAACCGTATTTATCTTGGCATTGTTTGCCAACTGGCCTCTTCGACAACTAGACATGAGCAATGCTTTTCTTCATGGCACCCTTTCCACGCCTGTCTACATGTCTCAGCCTCCGGGATTTGTCGATTCTACTCATCCTTCTCATGTGTGCTTACTCCGCAAATCTCTATATGGTTTATGCCAGGCTTCTAGAGAGTGGTATCTCGCACAAGGCTCTTGTCTCAAAGCCTTCGGTTTTGTCCAATCTCGAGACGACACCTCACTTTTTATTTTTGACTGTGATGGTGTGCGACTTCTGGTCCTCGTTTATGTCGATGACCTGCTGGTCACTGGCTCTAATCCAGCACTTGTCCAACAACTTCTCAGTCACTTGTAGTCTCGTTTTAGTGTCAAGGATCTCGGCGCTTTATCATTTTTCCTCGGTATTGAAATTGCACGTTGTCGTGAAGGACTATTTCTCTCTCAACACAAATACATGGTTGATCTCCTTCGCCGTCATAAAATGGATGGTGCTAAACCTCTAAGGACACCGAGCAATCCGACGCCATCCACCCCCCTCACTCATGTTGATCTTACTGAGTATCGTAGTGCAATCGGTGGTCTTCAATATCTGGCTTTCACTCGCCCGAATATCTCTTTTACTGTGAATCGTCTAGCCCAACGGATGTCATCACCAACTGGGGCTGATTGGTGCGAAGTTAAGCGACTTTTTCGATACATCAAAGGTACCATTCACCATGGTCTCCTACTCCGGCGCCCTACTAGTCTGCGTCTTCTTACTTATTTTGACTCCGACTTCGCTGGCGATTCCCGTGATTGCAAATCAACATCAGCATATATCGTCTTCCTTGGCGACAGTCCTATTTCTTGGCGTTCCAGAAAACAGGCTGGGGTGGCTCGCTCTTCTACAGAGGCCGGATATCGATCCCTTGCTTCTGCAACTTCTGAACTCGGGTGGCTCACTCACTTATTTCGGGAACTCCGTATCCCGTTAACTATCACTCCTCGCCTTTTATATGACAACATGAGTGCCACTCGGCTTGCTTTGCACCCGATCCAACACTCTCGCATGAATCACATCGTCATTGATGTTCATTTCGTGCGCGATCTCGCCGCTAAAGGTCTTCTTTCTGTTTCTTATGTCAGCACCGTTGACCAACTAGCTGACTTGCTCACGAAGCCCTTGCCTCGCTCTCGTTTTGAGAATCTTCGCTCCAAAATTTCTGTGGCCGATGGCACGTCAATTTTACGGGGGCGTATTAAGGAAGTATCTTCACAAGATCGCGCTGACATCGGAAATAAAGATAATTAGACTATTTTATTATTGATGTAATATTTTGTAAATCCCTTGATTTACTTTTCTAGAATACTCTCATATACTTGTATATATACTTGTATACACATCAATAATATTTATCGATTTTCCCTCATCTTATTGAGACTCTAATAGAACCGCCCACCCACGATAACGTTTTTAATTGAAGGCGTGATGTTTGAAATTTTTAATTTGAACCCGGACAGACATAACTCACGTTTATTTTTGCAACCGTCTTAGCAAAATGTAGCTATACCAACACCCAAATAATGAATGCTAATTATTCTAATTTTTTACTGCTTATTAAGATTAAAATTGAAAAATTGCATATAACATCTGATAAAACGAACATTATATAGATTTGTGGGAGCATTCATCAAATCAAATAAATTGTAAAGAATTTGATTACAAACAAATTAAAAAAATTACAACAAGAAAATGAAAGTAAATAAAACTACACGGCCTAACAACTAATAAATTAGGCTGGTTCAAATCTATTTTCTCAAAAATATTAGTTGATTGCCTAACAATACAAAGATTGGTGGATCCATAAAAATAATATATTGTTAATTATTTATTAAAAGAAAATAACATGTCAAATTCAACCGAAAATTAAAAGAAAACAACACATCAAATTAATAATAGTGCTGCTCTCAGTTGTCTTGAATTTCAAATTGTTTTCGGTGAGCATAAAATCCTTAAGAGCATATATGCTGCCCTCACTTAACATTGCTTGGTTCTTTTTAATAAATGGTTGTTTGATATGAGCATGAATATTATTTTCCTACCAAAATAAAGAACAATAAATAATGTGAGATGATTATACTTGAATTACATTTCAATTTGAGTTGTGAAACTTCGTAAAACTAACCTCAAGGTCATGGAACACACATTCTAGGCTCGATATGTTTTTTTTCCCTTCTAAAAATGGGAACTTTATAACGACGGATCATACGAAGCTTCATTGCATAGTTTGTTTTATCTCGTTCAAGATTTTTCACCAAGATAAAGAATGGAGCCATTGTTCACTTCTCGGAAAGGAATATAACGACAACGGTGGGGAAAGGAATATAACGACAACGGTGGGAATAATGGACTAAAAGTGGGGTAGGTTGATGATATGCATATATATATATATACATACATATACTTAATATTGAATAATTTAATTATTATTAAGTTTCTATTTTGGCCTCTTCGTTTCTTCCATCTTAAAATTTTGGTGGTGGAGGTGGATATATTAATTTAAAGTATTGAAGTGGAGAATATGTTGAGTTCTAATTTTTGTCAGGTTTTAAATTTGAATTTATTACAATTTGTGAGAAAAAATACGATTATTAATAAAATCTAATTGATGATCGATAGTCCATGAATAAAAATAAAATTTTAGATGCATGGAAGTTTAATTAAACTTAATTAATTATTATTTAGTTTTTTCGGCCTCTTCACATAATCTTCCATATTAAAATAATAAAAATTCAAGTTTTGAAAAATAATTTTGTATTATTATCGTAAAAGGTAAAACACTACTGATTAATTATAGTTAAGTGAAAAATAGCATAATCATAATTGTTAGCTAATCATTTGATAATTATTGTAGATTTATTAAATATCAATACAAAAAAAATGAATAGATAGAATTAAATGAAGTGTGTAATCCTTTCAATTATATATTAATATATTTTTAATTTAAAATCATTAATGTTTCACATTAAGAATATAATGCATTCAATTAGATATTAATATTTTTTATAATTTAAGACCATTAATGTTTCACATTAGAGTTCAATAATTTTGATAACTAAAAAAATGGAAAAGTGGGGGAGGGGGCGGTGACATTCATTAATAAAAGAAAAGTAACAAATAAGGCTACTACATCTACATTATCAACTTGAATCGAACACAGGAACCAACAACTGTTTATGGAATACCATCAACCACTAGAACAATTACAATTTTTAGTTTATTTTCAACAAACTATTTACTTAACTCAAGTTTTGGCTGAAGTTTTTTAATGATAACTCTGCCTCTGCGATGTTACCTTAATATATGTATAGATAAAAATTAGATTCTAACAAAAATATTATAAACTCTAATTGAGTGGAAAACTCTTAAACAATAATTGTAAAATTAAACAAAAAAAAGAATGAAATTGAAGAAAAAGAAATGGAAGAAAAACTAATAAAATTTATGTATCCCAACTGTGTTTTAACATCAAAATTATTAGATTTTCATCCTTTTTTTTCAATTTCAATTTCATTTGATTTAGTTTAATTGTAAGTTAATATCGTTATTATTTAGGGTTTATTCCACCCAATCAGGATTTATATTTATTTTTTATTTTTTAGTTTATATAATTGATTATTCCAAAGTTAGGTATATAGTTTTTTTTTAATTTCAATTCTTAGCAGTAAATATTAATTAAGATTGATTATAATATAATAAATTTATTTTTATCATAGATATTATTAAAATTACAGATTTTTAATGTTGAGACACGATCATGACAGGCTTCGCACTAGTGGATCCGATCCTTCCAAATAGTGACTTTCCGTGACAATTTTGCTTCCGATTTGTACAAACATTTAATTATATTAAGATATCATTGAATTGAATCACAAGGCAAACCATAGCATGGGCCTAATTCGGTCAAGTTCTCTAAAACTAATTTTAAAGAATACGCGTCATCCCGATTTAATTTATAAAAGCTATAGAGCCTATTGTATTCATTATTTAGTGTTTATGCTTATCTAATCCGCACTTGCAATATACATACCTTTGCGAACAGTGAAGAGCTATTTTGAATTAATTGTAAAATGTAGAATCAATTGTTAAAATACGCAATGACATTTTATATTTTCCTCTTCCTTTTTTCCCTTTTGACAATTAATTGAACCCTACGCAAATAGTCATGTACATAAAATGTACATCAGACAGTCAACGCGTGGACAAAAAAAATCGTCAAAATGATTGATACGTTTTTTTTAATTTCGAATAATACTTTTTAGTGTATAGATTGATACTGATTTTAACAATTTTTTTCTTTATTTTTTTCTGGCCGATACTTTTTAATGATGTAAATGATACTTTTCAGTATTATGAATGATACTAATTTTGACGGATTTTTTAGTCAAAGTAATGACCGAGTCAACACACATTGACCCGGTCAACGTATTGACTGTCTAATGTGCACTTAGTGCACACAAGACCTGTCCTTAACCCTAATAATTTTAGGCAAAATAAATTAGGATTTCATTTTTGTGAATCGTTTTACGGTTTTACCTAGTGGTGATCCGTTTTAGAAAATTAGTTTTGTGAATGACATCCACAAATCAGAATATATCAAAATATAAAATTACTTTGCGGGATGGAAAACAACTCATCCACAAGTTTCTCATGATATTGAGTTTCATTAGAAAAATTCTCCAAAATATATGCAGCATATGGACTAAGTTTATTATAAACCAATCATACATAAATATATGATATGCTAATAACAAGGCTCACATATTTCCGAAAATCAGCATCAAACAAATACGGCCAAGCCCGATCATACCCGTTATTCCGATAATACCCCCCAACTGGCAATTTCCAATCCAGATATTTATTTATTATTTTACTTAAAAAAAAGAAGACGAAGAAATAAACAGTGTACAATATAACTATTAACTACTTATTTGTCAAAGATTTCAGGCTCTTCAATTTCCCAACAAACCCCACACACACACTACACGCACTAAACTACTTCAGCAGCAGTCCTTTCCCTCAATTACTCCACCCATTATATATATAAAGTCATTTTTCCATTCCCACATTTTCAACAACACGCAAAATTCGTCGTCGTAATTCGCGTATAAAATTCGCAATCGCTCGTTGATATAGTCTTCATTATCAGAATAAAGAACAACTCTCGGAGTCCACAGGTAGTAACTAGTAAGGTATGCTGTTTGAGTTTTTTTTTTTAACGTGTTATTGACTGGATGGTTTTGCTCTGAGCCTGAAATTATGCGGTCTGACGCGTTGTTTGCGATTGGATTTATTGGATTTCGTGTCAGCGACGAAGAACTTTCTGATTTTCTGGTGATTTGGTGTTGAGAAGGTGTAGAAATGGTGAATTTGCGTGCGATTTTGAGTCATCCGGATGATCTGTATCCGATGGTGAAGTTGAAGCTGGCTGCGCGGAAGGCGGAGAAGCAGATCCCGGCGGAGCCGCACTGGGCATTTTGCTACTCCATGCTTCATAAAGTTTCTAGAAGTTTTGCTCTCGTTATTCAGCAGCTCGATACTGATCTCCGTGATGCTGTAAGTTTATCTATATTTTTTCAACTTTTTGTTTTTTTTAAAAAGATTTGTAGTTATGGTTTATTTAATCGTGTGATTGTGAGTGTGTGTTCTGTGTTCTTGTAGCCATAAAACTTGAGTTCTTGTAGCCATAAAACTTGAGCTCGATTAGTTATGTTGCATTCATGTTCGATCTCGATTTCATCTTTTAACACACTTTAACGTAGTATTTACGAGGTTAAAACCAAATATATAATTTACAATATTATTATAACATTTATAAACGTTAATATTGTGATAAAAACAGGCTTAGTTGCTCATCTTTAGAACAATTTTATATGAGATTTGTTGGCTCAATAACTCAAATTTGAACGAATTTGACCCATTCCAGCTGATGCAACTCGTTAAGCACCACTTAGGTCAACTATTCCTATATCATTAGCTTAAATTCAGTATAAAGCGTAAAAAGATTTGGAATGGAGGATACACTTACCTTTGTGTTTCGTAGAGTTGGTTGGCCATCTGTTTTTATACATTAGAAGCGAGTTACCTATAAAATGCTTGGTAGATTCAGGATAATATGCTGCAACTCCCAAAGTCAAAGTTTCTTTGGTTTTTGTTATTTGTCAAGGACATTCACAGTCCTTTCATTAGATTTCTAATATAAATTCACTTGGATGTATAACACAAGTTAATAGTAATATAGGAATATTTTCATTGGTTAATAGACTTCTAAAGACGGTCAATTAACCATGTTGCTTGAATGTGACTAGCCATTTAGTTTCCCTAATTTTTTAACTTTGAGCTATACAATCATGTGGTATACATGTGGAATCCTGGACGTGTCAGTCCTTTTTGATTATTAACTTGCCCGTAATTATCTAAGCATTTTTCATTGGAAAAAGATCCTAATTCAATTGTGTTGAACCTTTCAGGTATGCATATTCTATTTGGTTCTTCGAGCACTTGACACCGTTGGTATGCTCTCAAGTCTTAATATAACAATTGCTTTTGTATATTGTAATCGTTTTATATTCACTGTGGAAGAACTTATGTGAGATACTGAGATCTCTTCATAAAAATGCTCTTGCTACTCAAATAAAGTAAATCTGTAAACCGTTATAAACCTCAACAACTCATTTGATTGATCACAGGGTCAACATATTCATTTGTTCTCCAGAGCTCTGATTTTCCTTGTTTCTGGATTAGATCTTATGTACGTTAGAAAGAAACCAATACTTGATCATTATTACTCAGAGATGAAGCCAGTTTCACAATCACTTCACATTTTCACTTTGGACCTTTCTGGATTTAAAGATGCAATTTTCTTTGTTCACGTTGGTCGCTATTCTTTTGGTGTTTATGCATTATTATTATTCCACCCTGACGATTTAAGTGACTATATTCTGAGTTCTTTTTAATTTGACAGAGGACGATACAAGCATAGCAACAGAGATTAAAGTACCTATTCTGATGGCATTTCACCGTCACATATATAACCGTGATTGGCATTTTGCATGTGAGTTTTCAAATTCTGCCTTTGGCCAACTTGGCACTTCTATGTTCTCATTTGAGGACACTTTAAGAGCTCCTTCTGCAGTTTGTAACTACTGTCTTCATTTGTTATCACTATATTACTTTTAAAAGAAATTACATGCTATAAGTTTTTCATAGCACATAAATATAATATTTAAATCTGACCATTCTTGGCAGGTGGTACTAAGAACTACAAAGTTCTCATGGATGAGTTCCACCATGTTTCAACTGCGTTTCTGGAGCTTGGAAAAGGGTATTTCTTTACTAGCAATTTATATTTTATATAATGTTGACAAAATATATTTCATCTCTTAAATTGATGTGCTCCTCATGTTCACTTTTCTAGCAGCAGTTGAAGTTACTTTTTCCACATAACTGCTTAAGAAAATTGATGTCGTCCTCATGTTCACTATTCCACATTTCATCAATCTGCTGGCATGCATGATGATTGTCATCCCCCTTTGCAGTTATCAAGAGGCAATTGAGGATATTACCATGAGAATGGGTGCAGGAATGGCAAAGTTTATATGCAAGGAGGTAGGTTTCTATAAAGATCATGCTACTGGTGGTTTCTCAGCAACTGCGGCATAATTGTGAAATTATTTGTTACCTGGCCTTGATGCCACTTCTCATGAATAAAAATGAAAGCTACTGGTCTACTTTACTGTAAAAGAACTATAATTTATTAGCTTCAGTAAACTGGTTGATTGTATTATCTTCTGAGGATATTATTAACTAGTACTATCTCTGTTGTCATTACATGTAAAACGAAAACCATAATACATGACCCTGGATTAAAAATCTTTGACAAAACATTCGATGTCAGAATTTACATTTGTGATTGACGGAAATTTGTTTTAGAAGTCTATTGAACTTCTTTCTCTTGCCAGGTAGAAACGGTTGATGATTATGATGAATATTGTCACTATGTGGCTGGACTTGTTGGTCTAGGGCTGTCAAAGCTGTTCCATGCTTCAGGAAAAGAAGATCTTGCATCTGATGCTATCTCCAACTCAATGGGTTTATTTCTTCAGGTACTAATAAGTTGTTTTCAGCATCGATTGCATTACACACTGCACTTTAGATATCTCCAGCATTTCTTACTCTTAAGATTTGACTTACTTTTTTGTGCAATTGCAGAAAACTAATATTATTAGAGATTATCTGGAGGATATTAATGAGATACCAAAGTCACGTATGTTCTGGCCTCGTGAAATTTGGAGTAAATATGTGAACAAACTTGAGGTACTTTAATAGCTTCATCCCGACACATCTTTTTAACATTCAGTTCAGTTGCTTCACAGACAGGTTCACTGCTAAATAGATTATACTCTGATTAGTATCTTTTGGTTTTTGCGTTCTTAGGACTTAAAGTATGAGGAAAACTCAGTTAAGGCAGTGCAGTGTCTGAATGACATGGTCACAAATGCCTTACCACATGTTGAAGATTGCCTGAAGTACATGCTTGCATTGCGAGATCCAGCTATCTTTCGTTTTTGTGCAATTCCACAGGTAGATATTGTTTTGTGGTTCTTTTCATATATTTTAGATGTAGAGTACTTTTTCTCGGAAAAACCTTCAAATAGAATCCTCCTTATGGTAGTGACTGGTCATGAGCTAGAATAATTTGGGTCATGGTTTCACAGTTGCCCTACTGTATGCATGTCGATTTTTTTTATATCAGTTTGTCATTCATTTCTGTGTAATTTCTGGTGGACCATGCTGTGGTGGCATACTAAAGCTGGGGATTTTGCTATTTGTGTTTTTTATGTGTCCTTCTTGTCAATAATGATCTGTATGGCAATTGGACTTCCATCTTCTAATATGCTTGTTGGACGTGTCCTGTGGCTGATTTGGCGCCTTTTGAATTTGGATAGAGAAAAAATTTGAGCATGAACTTAAGATATAGTATCTGTTGGCTACTGATGCAATTATCTGAAAGCTTATGTATCAATCTATATGCTGGCCTGACATGATGGCATTCTTTATGAAGGATTGACTCTGGCCTCACATTCATATTTTCGATTGTAATATTTTTTTCGTTTCAAATAATACTACCAGATCATGGCAATTGGGACATTAGCTTTGTGCTACAACAACATTCAAGTCTTCAGGGGTGTTGTGAAAATGAGACGTGGTAAGATCAAAATTCTGAAGTGCTCGTCCTGATCTTTAATCTTTTTTTCTCACTGCAACAGCAGAGGGTTTCTTATCTGGTAATGGAAATAAATAACTGCTATGAAGGATAAACTTAGTATGCAGGACAAAAAGGGTGTTCCATTAAAAATCTGAAAGTTTTTTTGTTGGAAGATGGACTAATGATTCACTCAGTCCATCTTCCACT
Organism: Perilla frutescens; assembly: GCA_026008535.1. Classification (NCBI taxonomy): domain Eukaryota; kingdom Viridiplantae; phylum Streptophyta; class Magnoliopsida; order Lamiales; family Lamiaceae; genus Perilla; species Perilla frutescens. The sequence goes on from BRKX01000012.1 coordinate 32,480,718, forward strand.
CATTTTGAACTTATTTATTATAGGCCATTATTTGTGCTCAGACACTAACATGCTATGTAATTCATGTAAGTAATTTTATCAACTAACTAAACAGAATCTAATTGAATTTCTAGATAAGTATATATTGTGATCTGTATATGTACTGTGTACGGATTTTTTCTTCCTATGACTTTGTAAAGATTAGATTGTGTTTTAGCTTGCAGAACATTTAGTCTTCCAGATTTTTGTGTTAATTTGCATCTTGGTCTCTTCTGTGTTTCATTTTATCTCGTATTCCTATTGCAATGAAATTGCAGGTGACACCTATTATTTACATTTTATGTTTCTTTGTCCTAGGTCTGACTGCGAAAATAATTGATCGAACTAAAACTATGTCTGATGTTTATGGGGCCTTTTACGACTTCTCTGTTATGCTGAAATCAAAGGTATGAGTTAGATCCAAGAATGATGATTTTCTGGAATTCTGTGTTAGAAGGATTCCCCTTTTAGCATACCTTTGATTAACATTAATATTTTCTATATGATGTAAAAAAATGCTAGTCCATAACATTTATAGGAACCATTTAGACTAAAACTCATGAATTTGTCATTTCCTAAGAATATTTACATTTTAGTCCTAACCAGTCTGTTTGTGCATTTCAAATATAATTGAAGAACAGAGTCTCGTGTCTGACAATCATGTTTCTGAAGGAATGCTTCTAGACAGCAAAAAACCATTTGAATACTAGCAAATGCCCTCGATCCATGTACACTAGGCAAAATTTGAAAGTTGATTCTGTTTTATGTTCAAGTTACAGGTTGCAATATCAAATTGGACTAGACAGAGTGTTTATGCTGGCAGTGAATCTGTATCCGCTCGTATTTCTCTATCTCCTTGTAGCTAAGAATCTTATGTCGTATTGAACTCTTTAGGTTGACGAGGCCGACCCTAATGCCAGAAAGACCAAAGAAAACTTAGAGAAAATCTTGAAAATTTGCAGGGACTCGGGAGCCCTAAACCAAAGGTAGGTTATCTCCCACTCCCTCTCTACTCCCCTAAAATGCAGAAGCACTTCTTGTCAATTTTATATCTACTTTTTTTCTTCTGTACCAGGAAATCTTACGTTGTCCAGAGCAAGCCACAGTATAATGCAACTTTGGTTAGTTTCCATCACCTTCTTTCGTTATCAGTATCTATAATAATATATTCTCAATGACCTGACGTGAGAAACTTTTTTATGCTATTAAACCTATTTTTCTATAGTGTAATTATTTAGGTGTTCTTTAAAGTTCCATATAATATATTAACCTAAAAACATATTTTTATGCTATTAAAAACCTATTTCTTTTTTCATGAAAAGGCCTAAAAACATATTTGAGTATATTACCAAGTTCATTTGAATTTTTTTCCTATATGTTATATTAGTGTAATGTGTCATTCAAAGTTTACTTTCCTTTGATTTACAATGCAAACTGAAAAAATCAGATTAATGAAAAAAATATTCTAAACCGGACCGGATGATGATCAAATTGTTGAATATTATTGTAATGCAGATTGCTGCCATCTTCATCATTATCGCTATTCTTCTAGCTTACGTATCAGCAACTCGACCAACTCACATGTGTAAGTTTTGTCTATATCAGTTGACATAATTTACATGAAAATGGATGTTTCTATGCATAGTTGCTCATCTTTTGGTCTCAATAATTGCAGGATTGGTTTCTTTGGTTAACTATAATTATTAATCACGACAAATGTCCAGCCGTGGATCCAAAAGTCACTGGGGTACGCGAATTTTGTTGTGATATATATATATATATATATATATATATATATATATATATATATATATATTCACAACTCAAGCACTGGATTTGGAGCCTGTGTGCACCATTATATTCTACACTTTTAGCAACTAAACTCGTTTTTACCGTGGTGTTACTGCTGTGCGGCATGTATGTACACATAAACCCCAAAGAGATTCAGAATATTGTCAAGGCACTAAATATGAATGTAGTTTGTTATTTTCCTCTTTGTCCAAGTTTTCTATCAATTATGGTTCGTCATTTACATACAAAATGTAATTTTTTAGGCTAATAATGTGATTGTGTTGTGCCGGTAATTTCAGTGTGCATAACTTTCTGTTGATGGTGGCGTTTTCTTTTCTTTCTTTTCTTGTTTTCCGTTGCTTGATTTCAAAGACTAGATTTGTATGCTTAATGTCAGACTGTAGACCATGATTTCAGTAGTATTTTGTTGACATTTGGACTGCTCAAATGTTGGTAAGGACTTGACCCTAAGGGTCGGGCTATTTCTAGGTTGAACTTGAATTTTCATACATCTTTATAGGTGGTCCAATCCAATCCTAAGGGGTTTAGTACACATAAGTATATTACTATAAACTTATTCTAAAATAATTTAATATTTATTTTAGTCATTTTGTGACAAATTATTATATATTAGACATTGCAAGTTGATTGATACTGTTTAATTGTCTCAAGTTTTCGATGGGAAAAAAAAAACGTACAGCTTACCTCGTCCTTGATTCTCGAGTGTTGTCTCGGGCCCTACTTTTTTTCTAACGCTTATAAATTTTGGGCTCAGGGTTGGGTAAGAGCAGGCCATGTTTGCATATTAAAAAGGTCAAAACGTTATAATTCATTGATGCAATTACGTTTTCTCCCATTTGTTTGATCTGTTCATATGTTTTAGAAGCAGAATGTAGGTGAGTACATAGGCACTAAAAAAAGGCCATATAATAGGAACAATAAAGTCAATAGGACCTTAACAGAAATCAATTTCTTTTCATTCACCAGTATCTTTCCTTCCTCTTCCTACAAATTGAATCAGAAGATGAGGAATAATGGAAATTGGTAAGGATATTTCAAGTTTACTTAATGAATACATAGCAAAACTCCGGAAAAAAAAAAAGGAAATCTTTCTAGGATTTGCCACAAAATGACCACTACGGTTAACTAGGATCGACTCAACAAGAAGAATGACGAGATGCCAAATTTGGGAAATTTCAAATTGACCTAGGAACCAATGCAAGGAAAGACAAAAGAATGTCCCAAATCATAGTGTAATACAAAGTATACATCTGCTAAATCTGAAAAAGAGGCTATATAAACCACAAGGAGCAGAAGCATACTCCTTTCTGTCAAGGCAAGATTAACAATCGTGTATGTATCCACCAAATACACAAATACAGTGTATTTTTGAGACCGAAACTAGCACAGAGCAGTTCAGAACACTTCAGCTACCTTGCTTGCTAGAACTCGATCGCGTCTTTCAACGTACCCAAAAGGAAACCAACCTGCTTTCCCCTTGCATTCACCTTCAGCCCAACCGTTATTTGCAACCTTACAGAAATTACAAATATATATCAGCTACATAACAGCAGAAAACTGTAAAACAATCATTTTCTGGTTCACGAAATCCAGTCATCAAGAGATAAAAGTATATGTGCAGCTTCCGTATTGCATAAAAGGGTCATTGGACAAAGTTCGGAGGGTAAAAATTAGTTCAAGTTTGAGAAAACCATCAACTCGAACAAGACTATCAAACCTTTCGAACGACAACGTAGTCTCCAGTTGACAAATTCAGCTCCACATCAGATTCAGCTTGATATGAGAACACAACCTGTTGTTGGGAGCAACGAGCAAGGGGAAAAATTAATCAGATTCACCATATGCTGTCAGCAGCAGTTTCCGTAACTCATATCATCTTACATAGTCGTCTACTAACCTCCCCAAGAAAGTAGCCCATGGTATCGGTCACCCCATTCTGCATTGGTGAAGTAGATACAGCATTTACTTCTTCATATGTAGGAGGTGATGAAATACTGTCCATGCTAGGGCTGGGAGCTGCTTCAATTCGTTGGCGCTCGGACATCATCTAAACAGTGATGAAAACCAAGCTGAAGCTTAGCACATGATGGAACTTCTGCTAACTTATGACGTATGAAACAGTATGCATGCCTACCTCGCCTTCTAATAGATCAAGTATTTGAAGGACTCTTTGATGGTAAGCACGTTCTGCTTCAACCTTGAAAAATATAGCAATCAATTAGGCAATTTGGAAATTTGACTAGGGATACTAGAATATGCTGCAAATATTACCATGGCTATTAGTCGTTGCAGAGTCAACCTTTGTTGTTGAGCTTCAACAGCAGCCATAGCTGCAGCAGCTTCTTTCCCCATTGTTGCCACATTGGACTTCAGATCTTGCAACTTAGCTTCAGATGCTTCAAGTTTCAAAGCCATGTCGGGATGGGCAGAACCTTCTCTAACTTTTGCTTGTTTTCTGGCAACTTCTACAGCCTATCTAGGTTCAACTATATAAGGGGCATCCATCTAAACACTAGAGGCAAATTGAAATACACACACACATAACAAGTAACAAAAATACCTGAGCCTCTGCCTCTTGTCTCATCCTATCATATCGCTGAGCAAGATGACGAGCGTCTTCCAGTGGAGCTCCCATTACCATAGCTCTTAATGGTTCTGCCACCTGGTACACAACAAGTCATAAATATATGTCTCAAAGAAACACAATAAAACATACTCCCTCTGTCCCATTCATATAGGTTGATTGATTTTTTCACTAGAATTAAGAAAATGATTGGAAAAAGACAATTAAACATGTAAACTTCCTAATATGCTCATATTTATTTTCTCTGACCTTCTACATGAATTCAACAATCATTAAATGAATAGGGGTATATTAGTAAATGAGCTCATGGTTTAAAAAGGCTGTTTTGAGGCGCGCCTCAGAGTGAGGCGCCCAGAAAAAGCCTCAGAGGCGCCGCCTCGCCATCTGCTGTTGAGGCTTAAGCCTCGGTAGGTCTGAGGCGGTCGAGGCGGTTCTGAGGCTTAAGCCTCAATTGCTGGGTTGTTTTTGGACATTTTTTAGGGTTTGTATGTGGGCTTTTGAGTGCGCTTTTGTTGGGCTTTGTTTAATTAATGAAATAGATAGAAATAACATCTAAAATAAAGTAATAAACATAAAAATAAATAGATTCAGATGCCCTAATTCAACAGCCACTCTATGTTATTTTAGGACTTCATTATTGAATATTTGAATTGTGTGTTGATTGATGTGAATTTGATTAGTTAAATTGATATATATATAATATATATATATATATATATTTTTTCCTTCTTGTATTGAGGCTTATGCCTCGTGAGGCTACGGGTAAACGCCTCGAGGCTTGAAACCGCCTTTTAAAACCTTGAATGAGCTAAATAAATATAGAAACCAACCTATATATTGGGACATCCAAAAAAGGAAAACAAGCCTATAGGAATAGGACGGAGGGAGTATCATATAATTATCATAGAAATGCATGATGGAATATGGCGAAAATTTGGTTTCTGATTATGGCCCCTAGATAATTCAGCTTTTTTAAGGTGGCCTACTAACTAAAGGAAACAGGCCTAAATCCTGAATCCTCTAAATTTTTAGCTTATAAAATTGTTTCTCATTAGTTGAAGTGCATACATATATAACATATTAACATCTCTTAATAAAACCATTCCTCGCATGTCTTCATCACTCAGCAAAGTTAGATTAACAAACAATCTCAAATTAAGAAGAAGTGCACCGAGAAGGTTCCCAACAGATTTTATCAAAGAAATTGGGAAGGCATAAATGCAACCTGTGTGCCCAAGGCTTTCAACAGATTTCCACGTTCTTTCTCCATTTGAGCGCAAGCTCGTGAATAATTGGATGCAGCTTTTGATAATGTATTACCAGTGGTGCAGGTATTCTCAACTCCATATTTCCTGCTATCTTCTGATAATTTAGTTCCTAAAAGATCAATACACATAGAGAGGATGAAAATCTTAACACCTGGTAAAATTAAAGTGAGAAATCAAAAGAGTTCTCGTATCCAGCAGCCAACCTATCTCAACTTGTTTGGACCCGGTAACTATATAACCTTCAACTCCACGAACAATGTCCCTTTGGAAATGCTGAAACGTTGCAGGGGAAGAAAGAGCATTCAGCTTATGATGTTTAATACTTGATAGTAAATCCATCAGAAACTAACTGCAGCTACTGAAGGTGTTCAGATATTTATTTTTCCCATACTTAATTGTTGATTATGATTAGAAAGCATCTGTTTGCAATAGTCAAATACACACACAAACATGCATAAAAGCAAAAGAGATTTGACCAACGGAACCTTAGCAGCTCGAGTGGATATATATAGCTTTTCAAGTTTCTGGTGCTGTTGGAGCTCAGCATCATCAGTTGATATATTATCTGAACCTCCATATCCACCAAACTGCTTCAGAACAGCCTGAAATGAACTCAAATAATAACATGTTAGTTTTTTAGATGCTAAAAAGGTTGCAAGTAAAAGGAACTGTAAAATGTAAATCCAAGATGAAACCAGTCCAACATTTAAACTAGACAACCTAAGCCAAACAGAAGATTGAGCTCAAACCTGCTAACAGACACTGATGTGCACAAATACACACCAAATGATCGGCCAAAATAGGCAAACTTCATGATTTCACTTCAAATTAAGCAATTCAAATTGTTACATTCTAATTATAACTCCTTGGCAGACAATTGAAAAAATGTATGAATTGAAGTTTCCTGTGACACATTAAGCTAGAATTTCACAACAATCAAAAAATAAATTGCTTAAACCTATTCTCTAAAAGAAATAAAGTAAAATACGCGCGCGCACACCCCCCCCCCCCCTATAACCACCGCAGAGCCTAATTCAAATTGATTACGAAGCGCAGCACTCCAAATTATAAATTCAAACGCCAGGAAACCAAAAAAAAAAAAGAACAAGGAAAAAAAGAAAAAAAAATACTCAACTTCGACGCACAAACATAATCCAAAATTATCAATAATTCGCGTAGATCTAAGACAAATACGTTAACTATGCTGGTAAATGCGCATAACTGATCTGAGAGTAAATTGTCGTACAAATCCTGATTCAGCTAAGACGAATGTAGAGAGAGAAAGAGAGGTACCTGCTGTTGCCTGGCGACCTGTTCTCGGAGCCTGGAGGCTTGCTTTCTGATGGCTTCCATTGACGAACCAATCAATAGGTTTTCAATTCGTCGTACGTGTAATTTGTAGTAAAAAAAAATGTATGTATAGCTGAGATTGTTAGTGAAATGAAAAGACGAGTTTAGGGGTTTGAAAATGAAGAACGTTGGAGGGCCCGTCTCCTCACCGGAATAAATCTTATTTATTTCGATTTTTAATGAATTTTTATAATTTTGAATTAAGATTAAAATAATCCCATAGAGATCAACTAAATTACTCTTCTTAGATCACAAACATAACAAATTTTAGCGGTGTTCTTTAGTTTTATATAAATTCGACAATTTTCCTTTCTCAACTAAAAATGGAGCAAACAATTATCCTGGTACTATAAAATTTAATGTTTTGGATTATTTTGCATTTTTTTATTTCATTTGATAAAAGAAAATGTTTATTTTTTTTAATCACACACCCGACGTATGATATTGAAGAGATCTGAACTCGTGACTTTTAGTTTCCAAGTAACCTCACACCACCATTAAATCATTCCCACCGGACTAAAAATAATTTTTTTTTCTATTTTGTTTCAAAGAAAATGTTTATTTGGATGCATGGTGAAAATATTTTTTATATAAGAGAGATCTAGAGACTAGACTCTCCTTCCCAAACTCAAAAATATAATAATAAAAAATAGTGGCTATACAATGATTTTATTTATTTTATTAAATAGTGGGCGCTATAAGAATAAAAATATATATTCAAATATTATTTATATTTTAAATAAATATGTAGTGAAAAAAAAAAAGAGCCAGCAGTATAATTGCTATGCCTAGCTCTGTACATTTAATTTCATAGTTGGGCCAATACTCAATTGTTGTTAACCCAATTGGCCCAAGTCCAATAAAATAAATAGTTAGGGCTATGCATGAGACGTTAATATTTTTTTAATACGATTTTGATTTGAATTCACATAGATTTTCTTATATTTTGATTAATTAGAAGTTAATATTTATATAATTCAAACAAAAAAAAAATCTATATTTTGATTAATTAGAAGCTAATATTTAGATTATTCAAACCAAAAATAGATTTCAAATGCATACAGAAATAATAAAATAAACAATCATTAATAGCCTTAAATGAGAAGAAATAAGATGAAGTCAAAATGAGAAAAAAAGCAACATGAAGTCAAAATCAGGAAAAAAGCTAAAAAATATTACTGCTTCAAGGATTGAACACGGAACTCCCGAAAGTTTTGAACTTAAAAGAAAATATCCTTTGCCAACTGCGCTCAACACATTAGCTTCAACCATTTCTTCCATTTTATTTTGTACCATTTATTACTGATATTTTTTATTTATGATTCCTATAATTTTACTTTAATATATGTATATATATATATTAATCAAATGAACAAAATTTTTTTTTGATACAATTATATTTTTTTTAGTATTTATGTAATCCTGTTGAGGTGGCTTACTACTAGTGCAGTGAGACTGTGAGATTATGAGAGTGTCTGTGCAAAAAAATATTTTATATTTGAATTTCACCAATATTTTAGAAGCCCAATATGTTGCACATAAATTTTTAGCATGGCCTCCGAAGCATCCTAAACTAAGGGGGGTGTATTCAATTAGGATTTCGTTGGATTTTAAAATGTCCATGGATTTCTATGAATTTTTAAATCCATAGACTCCACATGGAGTCTCCCAAAACTCCACATGGAGTCTCCCAACTCCACACAGAGTCTGGCGGATTTCGTGTATGGATTTCGGACGATTTTGAACGATTTCAATGGATTTTAAATCCATCTCACCAACGCTCGTTGGAATACAACGATCGGTGGACCCGGAAAAAAAAATTGAACCCAGCGACCGCTTGAATTGAGCGGCCGCTGGGAAGTCGAGTCGAGAGAACCCAGCGACCGCTGGAAGCCATGCATTTGGCACCCAGCGGCCGCTGGGGAGTCATCCTCAGCGAAGCCAGCGGCCGCTGGCTTCGGGTGACCGCTGGGGGGTCACAACGCTCCCCGAGTTTTCCAAATCCATCGAAATCTCGTGTCTGGAGGTCGGATTTCATCCTTCATAATTTTCACGTGAAATCCATCCGAAATCCAACGAAATCAATGACTTTTTAAAGTCCGTGGATTGTTGAATACCTCAAAATTTTGATGGACTTTTAAAAGTCGTGATTGAATACACCAGGATTTCATTGGACTTTTAAAAGTCTGGATTGAATACACCAAGATTTCGTTGGATTTTTAAAAGTCTGGATTGAATACACCAGAATTTCGTTGGACTTTTAAAAGTCTGGATTGAATACACCCGGATTTTAAAAGTCCAACGAAATCCAACGAAATCTCAATCCAATACACCCCACTAAAACATCAAAACTAGAACCGAGTTCTTAAACTTGCACCCATGCGTGATGGGTGCTAGAAACATATATTATCTACGTCTGTTTTTCTACAGATATTAAATTTTGTATTCACCTATATAAGGTCATTTATATTTATTAATTACATACAACAGACACAGTTTTTTAATGTTCATATATAGAAGGTCGCTCCTTGCATAAGGACCTAGAAAATTTGAAAAAATTAGGAGCCCAAAATTATTTATAGTATTGTATATATACATATACTAGGGATGTCAATTTAGCCCGAAATCGATGGGCCGGCCTGAAAAAATCGAAAAAAAAGGTGGGTTAGGGCCACGAATTTCTGGCCCAAATTTTTTTTTAACCGATTCGGCCCGAAACCGAAATGGGTTGACCCGAAACCGAACGGGTTGGCCCGATTAACATCCCTACCTATATTTCTTTAGATTAACTAGTTATTATAATTTATCATGTTTTAATTTATTTAATTTATAATATTATAATATTATTATTTCTTTTAATAAATGATAAATATTTTGAAGCTGGAATCAAACATGAAGTTGAAAGGGCTTCAAATATTGTTAAAGTAGAAAAAGATTGTACTTCAAATTAGATGAAAAATTAAGCTATAAATAGATTTGTGGTGTAGTTTAAAATGATTATTTTTGGAAGAACAAATTATGATTGAACATTATTATCATTTTCATGTCATTTATTTTTGTTTTCTTTCATTTGATACAGTTTGATCTTAATTAAATTTTGTATTTGTCATGTTCTTTTCATTTTATCTTATTTTTCACGTATTAATTTATTTCAAGAATAAGAGATAATGATTATTTAGGAGAATTATCAACCTATAATTTATACACGTGGAAAAAAATCATAAACATGTTGGCCCGACGGGCTAGCCCGAAAACCGAACGGTTAGGGTTAGGGCCGAAGATTTTGATCCCGAAGAAAATTTTAACCGAATAGGACCGAAACCAAAACGGGTTAGCCCGAAACCGAACGGATTAGCCCGATTGACATCCCTACATATAGCTGTAAATATATTTCAAATGTGAAGTTGGTCCAGTAGTATAAGGGGGGTGTATTGGTTGTGGATTTTGATGGATTTCATTGGACTTTTAAAATCCGGGTGTATTCAATCCAGACTTTTAAAAGTCCAATGAAATTATGGTGTATTCAATCAAGACTTTTAAAAGTCCAATGAAATCCTGGTGTATTCAATCCAGACTTTTAAAAGTCCTTTAAAATTTTGAGGTATTCAACAATCCACGTACTTTAAAAAGTCACTGACTTCGATGGATTTCGGCTGGATTTCACGTGAAAATTACGAAGGATGAAATCCGACCTCCAGACACGAGATTTCGATGGATTTGAAAAACCCGGCGAGCGCGGTGTCCCAGCGGTCGGTGAGGAGTTGAAATCGGGCACCCCAGCCGTCACCCGACCCCAGCGGCCGCTGGCCTTGCCGATGATGGCACTCCAGCGGCCGTTGGGATCAAGGCCACTCGATTCCAGCGGCCGCTGGGTTCAATTTTTCTTGCCGTGTACACCGATCGTTGTGTTCCAACGAGCGCTGGCGAGATGGATTTGAAATCCATTGAAATCGTTCAAAATCAGTCCGAAATCCATACGAAATCCGCCAGACTCTGCGTGGAGTTGGGAGACTCCATGTGGAGTCTATGGATTTATAAAATCCATAAAAATCCATGAACATTTTAAAGTCCAACAAAATCCATCAAAATCCCAATCCAATACTTCTTACATGAATTTTACTATATAAATATAGTAAGTTTGTGAAATAAGCAAAGAGGGCAGGGGATGAAATCCTTCTTACATGAATTTTACTATATATTTTTTTAATTTTATCCTAAATCTAAATCTTTATTATATTAAACTGAACCTCCCACTTTTTTTTAATCTGTAATCTTAAATATAAATATAGATTATAATATTAAAATATTATAATCTCCAAAAAAAAAAAATAGAAAGAAAAATACTAAAACATAACCTCCCATTTTTTTTTTCAATTTGTAATCCTAAATCTAAATATATATTATAATAAAAAAATATAACAGCCCCAAAATAAAATAGAAAGAAAAATTAGATAAAAATATATTGAAGAGCTTGATTATGTACATATTTCATTCACATTTTTGTTGTTAAAACTGTTAGGTTAGTTATATTTAAACCATAATATAAATATTTAAATAAATATTTTATATATGGTGTGTTGTTCAATTTATTCATTAAATTATAAGAGAAAAATCGGGGTCTCATTTTCCATCTCTATGAGGCCGTCAAATCATTAGGATTGATCCTGTAGATCTTGTTTATATTTTGAAATTATGAAATATAATAATTTATAATCGATTTTATAACATTTGGTTTAATTAAAAATATAGATTCTTATTTCTCGATTAGTCTCGAATCTCTTGATCAAATCGTCTTCATGACTAATAGTCTCAATTTTCTATAGGATTTTTAAGAGATTTCTGAATCTCCAAATTCCCTTACAAGTCGTGCGCAATTCTGTCACACATTATAGGACAAGGATCCTCTACATTGCAAGTTTTCCTTAAAAAAATTTGTGTTTGACAAGTTTTGTTGTTGCTGCTGCTGCTGCTGCTGCTGTTATACTATTATATTTTTTTTGAAATACCTAAACTCATATAACCCTAACTAAAATACTAAACTGAAATTTGTAATAAATTATAATTGTGAAATGGCAAATCTTTAAAAAAAAATATGTAAGAAGTTAAAATTAAATACTAAAGATAATAATAAATTCTATGAAAAAATTAACCCAAATGGAAGAGATTAACTAAAATCTAAAAATTATATATATATATATATATATATATATATATATATATATAGGGGTGGGTTCAAATAGGAACCAATCCCCCCGTGAGAACCTAGGCACCAATCTAACATGTGAGATTTATATTGCTAACACCAAGAGATTATGTTGCTAACATGAGGTAAACTCATTTTGCTAACTTAACGAGATCATAATATTAGCAACATATTCCTAACATGTTAGCGATTATACACACTGCTAACATGTGACTAATAATTTGCTAATATGTTTGGTTCCTAGGTTCTCACGGGGGGATTTGGTTCCTATTTGATCATTTCCCTATATATATATATACTCTAATTTTGAATTATCAATCATAATTAATAATTATAAACTAAACATAAAAAGAAAATTATTAACCAAACTCTGGAAAATCAACCTATATATTTAAAATGTAAAAGTAAATTAAGAACAATTCTAACTCTGATTATAAAATAATCAATCTTACATATAAAATAATCAAAAATTTCAAATTCAAACAAATTTGAATATCTAACTAAAACAAATGAAAAAGAAAACCACACAGTACAGCCTACTGTGTCCCTTGTGATCCAAATCCCACATTATGACCACACAGGATCCTTTATTTCAATTTGATATTTCATCTTATATTCTAATCAGTAATCACTGATTGAATGTATGTACGTGTCATGAGTATTTAAAAAAATTAAATAATTCGCCGTTAAAAAAATTATATACACATGAGTGCATGACATATATTAAATGATTAAAAAACGAGATGAAATATCGAGTTGGAATAGATGATCGCATGCAAGTGTTGAATTACAATCCAACAAATAGGAATTGTATTCACTGCGTTGTGCGACGATAATGTATGGCTAACAAATTAAAACAAATAAACTTGCATTACAACCTTCAACTATAGTCTATAGCTTTTGGTCCCCTAAAATATTATATATATAAAAATATAGCTTTCGGTCAATGGTACTTGATTTTGACAAGAGGATTATGATAGGGGTTGAAAACTATATAAAAAGATTTAATGCTCAAATTGACATCGATATATTTAAAAAAAAATATTTGAGTTAGTTTACTTTACAATATATTTGAATTTGATTTCCAATTCAAAAACCTAAAATATAATTTGACTTGAACTTATAAATTATTAAGTACCATTGCACCATGCACTGATGCACATAAAAAAGGTTAAACTATATATATCATAAAAAAAAGCTCCATGCAATTTTTATTTTGTTAAAATCGTAGAAATTGCTGATAAGCACATTGCGTATATCATTAAATAATCATAATATTTATACTTTAGGGGCTCATTTACTTCGGTGGATGGGATTGGGTGTGATATCCCATGAATTTAAAGTTAAATTTACAAAACATGAAATATATGGTGTGATAAAATATATAAACATATGAATAAAATGAAGGAGATGAAGGATAACTCATAACCCACTTGTTATGAAAGGATATGAATCCTTCAATTAGTCCTTATTCACAAGGAAAAATATGTAAATGTTTGTGTTATACACATTCATTTTAACAAAACTTTGTATAATTTTAGCCTTGCATTAGTGGGATATCCCTATCATCCAAAGTAAACAAAGCCTAGAAGTTCGGATGAGGATTTATCTATCTTTTTTCCGGTATGAAGTCGTCGCACATCAATAATCCTAAAACATATATTGAATATCATCTATCGACTGATTAGTTACAAGGTTCGAATCTTTTATGTTATTGATCATTATTATAATTTGACATTGGTGAACGACCGTGAGTGCATAATTAAGAACCCTTTTATAGATTAATTAGAATATTAAAAATAAAATGGGTGTAATCAGGTTTGAATTTTATGTAAAATATTTTCGGCACATTTCGTTTAATTTTACAAAAAAAATACAGAAATCATGTATCGTGAAATTATATCAATATTTTTTTTTTAAATGCCGGTGCGAAAGATCAGTTTCTACCATTATATTCCACTTTCGACTAACAATAATTTTACCCGAAAATAAGTATAAATTCATCATAAGTAGCTAGACACTTGATTTGAATAAGAAAACGACGCGCCCGAGTTAAAACATTGACTTATTCCTCTCATATATTGTTGAAACAATTAATTTCTCACTTCAATCTTTTCTTCATTACTTGAAAGTAGACATTATATAATTATCAATTGAGTACAATATAAGTATAGTCATAATGAAGGGAAAGTGACTTTGGCATTTAAAGTAGCACGACTCAGAAGACAAAATAATAACAGTTAATAATATATAGACACACACACACACACACATATATATATATATATATGTATTATTGTTATATATATAACGACAACAACAATAATAATATAAAGAATAAATTATATAAAAAAATTGTTAGAACCTATGGAGTTTAGCAAGTTATGGAAAGGTGTGGAAAGAGGATTTTTCAGAAATGCACTGGAAGGCCTCAATTCGATCACTTACAATTGCGTGGGGATCTTCCCCTTTAGTTACATATCATATATATTGTAATTTTGGATAATTATCTTTGAACAAAAGAAGTTACATTTTGTACACATATTACATGCACCTTCCCCTTAAGACCTTAATTTATATTTTACATCTTACAATACTCTCATTAACTTATCGATCTCCTCAAAATATTTTCATTACGGACAAAAAGAAAGAGAATTTAATAATCTGGTTACCCTATACAATAAGCATTATATATAATTTATTTATTTATGAAAAAATAAAAGTTATAAAATGCATTTATTTGGACCGAAAGTTAGTTAGTTCTTTAATTTACTTGTAAATTGTAATTATATACATAAAGAAAAAACAATCAATGTCATTGGGAATTTCCATTATTACGGTATTCCTTCTTTGATCAATGAAAAATTAAACTTGGTGGAAACTATGAATTTTCGCGGAATTCCATGCATACCAAACGTTTTTCTTGCGTCCGTTGCATGAAATTCTAAAATAAATAAATAAAAACCAACCACCTATTTCACTTATTAAAAAAGACATCTCACACTTGCACATAATATGACACTACAAGAAAAAAAATGTTATTTTCGAATTTTATTATTATTAATTTTATTTTTTATATTAACAGTGGATTTTTCCGTCGCTAAAATCTATCATTAATTTTTTTTTAATTTTAGTGATGGATTAGTGATATAATTTAACTCTGATTTTTTAAAATTTTTCTAAATTTTGTATTTATTTTTATTTTTATTTTTTTAAATATATTCCAATTAAGACTTAATGATGAATTTAATATAATTTTTTAAATATTTTTATTTATTTTATTTTTTTAATTTATTTAATTTTTAATACTGTTATAATATTATAATATTTACAATATATTTTTTAAAATATAATTATATTAAATCATTTATTTAAGAATTTTTTATTTTTATCACTTTAATTTTATTTTTATAAATATTACTAATTACACTACAAGAAAACATCAATCTAGCGACGAAAATGGCGATGGAATGCATTTTGTCAACACGGGCGACGGACATGTCCATCGCCACGCCACCTGGGGCGACAAAATTCGCGACGGAAACACCGTCGTCACATGAGGCGACAGACATATTCCGTCAACTTTTTTTTTAATTTTTTATTATTTTTAATTCTGGGAAAATAAGGCGACAGAAATATTCCGTCGCCTTATTTTATTTATTTATTTATTTTTACCGAATAATAAGGTGATGGACACATTCCGTCGCTTTATTTAATTTTTTTTATTTTTTTCCTCTACTAATAAGTCGACGGAAAAATTTCGTCGCCTGTTTTTTTTCATTTAATTTTATAATTATTCCGTCGCCTTCTTTGTTTTTTTTGTATATTTTTAATTTGATTTCGGTTGTTTTTTTTTTAATTTTTTAATTAATATTTTTTTACATTTTAAGTGAGACAATATTTTTTTGGAGTAAATTAAATAATATTTTCTTTTTAAATTTACAAAATTAATTACATAAAATAAAATTTTAATGTAAATATAAGATTCGTACAAATTCCATAAATCAAATATTAGATGTGAAATTGTACGTATGGATTAAAACGATTAACGTATGATTGGTTGTAAGGTTATGGTCGGTGTCATACGTAGTATGTGAAGTGTTTCAAGCTAGCTAGGGTTTATATATATTAAGGGTTAGCTAGGGTCAAATACCTGCTGATCGAATTGATCAAGTGAGGGAAGTTGAGATTGAAAAGAGAAAACATCTGCATATTGCTCATGATCGGCTCCAAATTAAAGTTATGCAACACATGTACAAATTAAATGAGTTTTTCATTTTTTTTTTACCTTGAAAGTACTCACGGTGCTTGTGTGAATATATAGAGATAGAGGAAAATGTACTAATTAGTAACTAGTGTATCTCCCGTACGATGTACAGACACTCTTTATTATCTATATATGTATAAATAATGTAATAACTGAATATACTTTTAAATTTAATAAGTGTCATACATAATAATAGCTAAATTTATATGAAAGTAAAATTACAATAAAAATAAGACAATCATGAAATGTCATATAAAATTTATAATACTTCTTTATATACAGTTTTAGTAATAGTGTTATTAACACCGTCATCATTACTTATAAAGTCATAATAAAATGATTTGTATATATATATATATATATATATATTATATAATGATAAATAAAGATGTGACGATAAATTTTGAACACAATTTATGTATTACATTTTTATAGATTATAAATATAGATTGTGCTCACGTATGAGTAAAATTTTTATCTTATTTATTTTCATTGTGTATTTATCACATATTATTTGTACAAAATTTGAAAGTTTAGCAAACTCATAATTTTGTAATAGTTGTGAAGAGCTAATTGTTATATTTTTAATCATTACAAATTTATTACTTTTGAATCATAAATTCAAAATTCTATAGTACCAAAATTTCAAATTATTCGATATAATTTTTTTATGAAAAATATTCAAACTCCAACATCAATATAGTAATTATTGTGAGTAAACACTTGTCACTATAATATGTTGAATAAGATACATTAAAATTAAATTTAAATAAAAATTATCATGCATGTTAGAATGTCAATTAACTTCAATATTATTATTCAGTTGCAGGACAATGTCTAACATATAAATTAGATTAAGAAAATATCAATATGAAAATTACGACACAACTCAAACGAAATGAAAAATATATAGAATTTCAATACTCAATTTGTTCAGCCATTAAAAAAACTAGAGTCATATTTTAATGATTGTTAAAAGACCTTCAGTCTAATGAGAACTTTCAATATTAAAGCTAAAAAGTCAAATTAAAAATTTTCAGATTTGAAATGGTTGCAAAGAGTTGTTTCTTTATTTTAAGTTTAAATTTCGCCGCGCCTTTAATACACAAATAAATGCATTGATTATTGCTTTAATATAAATTAATAACCTAGAGGTTAAAATGAAATAAATGAAAAAATTGAATAAAAGGAAAAGATTGAGGAAAAGGGGAAAATGAGAGTAAAAAAGCATAAAAAAATAAAAAGGGTTAAAAATGACATAAAAGAAAAAATAAAGAGAAGGTAAACGTAAGTTTTTGTCATACTTTTAATACAAAAATTAAATATAATAATCAGTACTTAAATAAAAATTAATAACCTAAATGTTAAAATAAAATAATAGAGAAAAATTAAACAAAGTAAAAAAAAACAACAAAAGAGTTAAAATGAAATAGAAGAAAAATTAGAACAAAAGGAAAAAAACACGATGATTATTGATTTTTAAAAAATAACAACATCAACACTAAAATGAAATGAAAAAAAAAAAAAAGGAAAAATTGAATGAAAGGAAAAAAAAGGGGGTGGGGGGGACAAAATGAATAAAAAAGTGGAAAGAAATGAAAAGCACCAACATGAGTCGATCACGGGTTCATGAATCCAAGCATGACTTTTCTGCCAACCACCAACCACTGCACTAATGACTTTTCTGTAAATTTTCGACCGAAGTTTGTTTTAAATAAAGTTTTGATTGACTTTTTTTATTACAATTTTAGCCCTGCGATTTTGCTTTAATATATGTATAGATTATATTCAATATGTGGTGTAATAGAATGGAGTAATTTATTTGTGGTGTGATTAGAGAGTACGTATTGAAACTCGTGATCGCCTCCAAATGGTTAAATCAAATGTATGTTGTCATGCCTTTAATTTATATATCTACTTAATTATATAAATCATAAATTATGAGTATATGGATTGGATGTATGATCAGATTAAAATAACATTGGATTGTGTAGTATTTGATACAATTATACGATTACATTGAAATTTGAATTCACAATACTATATGTTGATTATATTATAATTGTTATAAATATATTTATTATATATGGACATTACTTGTTCCCTACTCTAGGGTTTAATTTCTAGCCCTATATATATCTTGTAATCTTGTGTAGATCATCACATCAATGAATAAAATATATCGATGAATAAAATCATCTTCTTCCCTCAATATTCTATGTTCTTCTACTTTCTCTTATTTACTTCTTGAGTATGATTTTGGAGTTCGATTTACAACAATAACTACCACCATAAACCTACTTAATTAATTAGTCATATATATATAATTCAAATTTGATAAAATTAAAATATGTTAATTGAATTAATAATTGCATATTTGAAATTATATTTTTAAAATTTATTAAATTAAAATGTTAATAGTATATGGTTTTTATATATATAAATGTTATATTAATTATTTTTTTATTATAAACTTAAAATCGAAAAAAATGAATTCCCGCCTAGGGCGGACGGAATTGGAGACAGAATTATATAAAATTTCGTCGCCAATTTTCAGAATTTTTTATATTTAAAATCAATTTAACGAGCGACGGAATGGTCCGTCGCCAATTCCGGCGCCCGGTCTAAATTAAATCGGGACCGCGGGTCTTCTTTCCCACTTTTTTCCACCCAAATCCCTAATTTCCTCTCCCACCACTGTCGCCCGTTCGCCGCCGTGAAGTAGCCGACCGGCCTGAGCCCCCTCCCAAGCCCTAAGTCCCACACTCTCTCTCTCTATCAGGTCTGCTCGCCGCCTGCCGCTTGTGCCGACGCCGTATGCCGTCTGCTCACTTTCCCTATCGCCGACGCCGCCTGCTGTCGTTGCCCTTGCCGCCACGCTTGAGGAAAGTGTATCATTTTTTTTGTTTTATGAAATAAGTTGTGCTATATATTTATATTATGATTATGCTATATGTTGAATGATTTAGGATATGATTATGCATAATTTCAAGCATGAAATTTTCTTTTTTTTAAAAAAAAAAATTAATATATGCTATATGTTGAATATTGAGGAATGTATTGATGATGATGAACAATAGGAATGCTATAGGAGAATTTTATATAAAAGAAGCTATAAAATGTGCTATTTGAAAACATAAAATGGGCTATGGGAGACATAAATTGATGTTAACCCTTTTGTGAATGTTCATAAGTCGTATTCTTGATGATTCATAATAATAAAATGAAATCAAATGAAATGTTAAAAAAAAATACATAAAACTAAAGTGATTCAATAATTTATATAGTATGTTCCAAATTAGATTTTGAGGGTAGGAAGGTGGACATGGGCAAGATTTTCCGCCAGGTGCTGACGCTTGACAGGAAGGGGCACGCTATCGGGCTGGAGAACATGGCTCCTGTTATTCGTCGCATTTCTGGAGTTAGAGGATCCTCATCGTCATCAAGCCATGGATCAGGGTCGTTATACACCCAAGCATAGCTCGATGCGAGACTAGCTAAGATGCATGCACAGATGGATGAGAAGCTGAGTGCCCAGCAGGCTACTGTGCAGCAGGTGTTGGAGAAGCAGGCCAGGATAGAGGTCTCTGCTTTAGCAGCTTCTCAATCACCAGTCGGGTGGTACTCACTACAAAAAAAACTCCGATTAGCGACGGAATTTTCCGTCGTTAATCCGTTATTTTCCGTCGTTATTCGTCACTACCGACGGATTAACGACGGAACACGGCCGTCGTTATATCGTTAGTCGGCAAACCAAATTTACGACGGAAAATGTCAGTCGTTATCTTTAACGACAGACATAATCCGTCGTTAAGTCATGTGTTGTCTACAGTCGTAAGATTTACGACAGACTTAAAAATAAATAAAATTAAAACTAAATTAAAATATAACGACGGAAATGTTCCGTCGTTAATAATAAAAATAAATAAATACAATTATTAGAAAAATATTAACGATGAAAATATTCCGTCATTAATAATTAAAAATAAATAAATAAAATTATTAAAATATATTAATTTTATTTATTTTTAATTATTAACGACGGAATATTTCCGTCGTTAATAATTAAAAAAAATAAAAAAATCGGTTTTAATTTTTTTTTTTATATTTTTTGATTGTTTTGTTTTTTTTTTTAATTTTGATTATTGTTTGTAAATAAATTATTAAAGAACTTTAATAAACACGTAAAATAATATATATAAATCTCCAATAAAATGTCATAAAATGTAATAAAATGTAATAAAAGTGTATAAAATACAAATAATAATAGTAATGTGAACATCAAGATAGAGGAGGGCCCCTAAATTGCGTCCGCATCAGCTCGAACATCTCGGCCTGCTGGCGTATCATCTCCTGCTGCTGATCGATCTTCTCCTGCTGGGCTTGGAGAAGCGCTGCCTGTGCGTCCATCTGCTGGCGAAGAGCCGCCTGCTGGGCCTCTATCTGCTCCTGGAGAGCCCTGATGGCAGCCTGAGTGTCGGGCTGTGGAGGAGCTGCAGATGAGACGCTAGGAGTTGAATAACTCCGTGATCGGCTGCCGAGCCCAAACACTCGATTCTTCTTCGAGTGTCGGCGGGCAGCGTCGACATATACAACGCTCATGTCCACTGGTGGTGGCGCCTCATCTGTGCCAGGAGTCGGCTGGCTCAACTCCTCAACCCGAGCAAATACATCAGCCTATTCACAAAATCAAATAAGAATGATTAAATATTTAATTTCTATGTTATTAATAAATTTATAAATATTGATAAATTAACTTACAGCTATACGAGCAGAGATGGGATCTGTGTGGGATCCATCAGGGTTGTCGTGCAGCCTCCTGAATGTCTCCCACGCCACGTCATTGGGCTGCACACCCCTCTCCATAGCCTATTGAATAGACATGTTAGCACACACATATTAAAAAAAAAAAAATAATTTAATTGCATACCAAAGCCGCAGCATGTGCAACTGCACTGCGAGAGCCTCCTCGATGCTTCACAATGCCTGTGCCAGGACCATCGGGCTCACTCAAACGATTCTTCGATGCGATGGCTGACTTCTTTTTGAAGGCATCACTGTCCCAATGCGCCTTGAAGCCATCCCACATCTCAGGAGCCATGAATGGAGGGCAGCCCTTGGTCCTATCCTTCTTGAAGTAATAGACCATGTCCTTGTATCTCTGAGGAACCCTGATCTCCCATGCTGCCCAAATGCCATCCTCCAAAGTGGGATCCCAAAACCACTCCTTCTGCAACATATTGAAAACATATGAAAATACTAAACTCATATAACATTTTAAAATAAAATATATAATAATAAGATACCCGAAACTCCTCCCTATATGTCTGCCTCCTCTCAGAGGGCACCATCTTCCAGGTGTAGCCTCCCGGATGCAAATACTTCTTGAAGCTGGATGTGATGGTGGCTGAGGTGGGATAACTCGGCATCAACTCGCTTCCAAATGTGCAAAATAATAAAGATATTAGAATATATTAGAATAATATAAATAATAATCTGTAAAAAAAATCTTCCACTATCTAAAGAAATCATACCCATCCTGAAGCCAACAACGACGACGACCCAGATGGTCAACATCGGGCTGTGACGATCCGGCCAGTGAGATATGGCCAACTGGACCGCTCAGGTCCACGGAGGACGATGATGAACCTCCAGCTGAAGTACTACCGCCTCCCTGCATCTGCAAAATCATATCGACATTAGTTTATGAAGTTAGCAAATTTCAACGGTACTAAGTACTTGAATAAGAAAACATCTATATATCAAATAAGACAAACCACACTAATCATCTATTTCATCATCATCATTGATGTTGTCATCTGATAAATCGATCTCTGGTTCTATATCTTCTTCATCATCTTCTTCTTCTTGAATATCTGTTACTCCACCATCTGGATGATTTGGTACAGGATCGTCATCTATTGTGAGGGTATTCAAACCATCAACTTCATCCTCTTGAAAGGCTGAGGTTATGATTGTATTATCATCCTTTGATGGTACTTCAACATTAGTACGAGCCTTTATTTTGCAAACTGCCCACCAATCACTTCGAGAGCGATTTAAACTTGGGTATTCACAGTAACACACTTGGATTGCTTGTTTAGCAAGCACAAATGGATCAGATCCTGAATACTTACGCTTATGATTTATAGAAACCATTTTGTAGTCAAGATGCAGATTTGTTCCTTGTGTTGATGTATCAAACCACTCACATTTAAACAACATTGTCTTCTTAATAGGAAGACCAGTGTATTCCAACTCAATCACCTCCATCAATCGCCCGTAATATTCAGTGTGTGTCCCTTTAATGCAGACTCCACTATTCATTATAGCTCGCTAGGAGCCGTGGGCAATTGTGTGAAATTTGTATCTGTTAATAAAGTACACATGGTAGACATTAACGGAACGAGAAGGCCCACTTGAAAGATCACGCATGATCTTGTTGACATTATTAGTTGGATCGTGTGCCTGTTACAATGGAAAACATTATATTATGTTACAGTTTGCTTAGGTATACTTACATTAAGGTTTTCGGATATCATATACTTACATATTTGGCGAACCAGCTCGCAAATTCTTTATCCATTCGTTTTTCAATATCTTCCATTGAGATATTCGGGCACGATACTTTCAATTGGTCAACAAACACACTTCAAAAAATTAAGAATGGATTAGAATTTGGTGGAAAAACAATAACACATTTTAAACAGTTCACATGCTTACGTTGTGTACGGTTCAACTTCTGGGCAATTAAGCAACACGTAAATCTGTGTTGCAGCATACTCGTTATCTGTCAAATATCTTTTTAACATTCTTCCAGATGGTTGATCGTGCTGCTTGAAAATCGACAGATTTGTTGCACTGTCATCTTGTGCGTCTCCAATACCTTCCAAACATTTTCAATTTTCTCATATCCACGCATCTGCTCATGTTGGACACGTACCCATCTGGAAATTTCAACTCTCGAACCCATTGAAATAAGATGTTCTTCTCTTTCTTGTCTAATGTATAACAAGCCTTTGGATAATTGCTTGTGGACTCGTTCCGTTTTAGCTCTGGTCTTGAACAATACATATTCAACTCTTCTCTAGATTTGGAGGTATCTTTTGTCTTCCCCTGCACATTCAACACAGTATTGAATAGATTATCAAACACATTTTTTTCAATGTGCATGACATCCAGATTATGACGAATCAACAGTGAGCTCTAGTATGGGAGATCCCAAAAAATACTCTTCTTTTTCCACCCACAACCTTTGGAAATTGTCACATTATCATTATTCTCTGTGACTTTTTGAAGACCTAATGCTTCAATGCGAGCAAGAATTTCGTGTCTCGATCTCATCTCTGGAGGTCCTCCATTCACCACTTTATTTTTTAAGAATGCTTTTTTATTTTTTCGGAAAGGGTGGTTTGCAGGCAAGAAATTACGATGGTTATCAAACCATGATTGTTTACCACTGCATGATAAGGTGAAGGCGTCAGTAGACTCTATACAATGTGGACATGCCAATCTTCCAGCAGTGCTCCAACCAGATAACATGGAGTAAGCGGGAAAATCACTAATTGTCCATATCAATGTTGCTCGCATCTGAAAATTCTGTTTCAATGAAACATCATATGTAGGCACACCAACCTCCCACAATTGAATCAATTCAGATATCAAAGGTTGTAAAAATACATCTAACTTCTCTTTCGGATTACGTGGCCCTGGCACTAATACAGTTAGGAACATGTACTGCTTTTTCATACACATCCATGGGGGTAAATTATACGATGTAATGATGACAGACCACGAAGAATAATGTTGTCCTGATTGCCCAAATGGTTGGAACCCATCAGTAGATAGACCCAACCTAACGTTACGTGCTTCAGAAGCAAATTGAGGAAAAATTGTGTTCAGATGTTTCCATGCAGGAGAGTCTGCTGGATGTCGCATTACTCCGTCATCAACAGATGATGCATGCCACCGCATATCCTTTGCTGTTGCATTAGATGCATACAACCTCTGTAACCTCGGAGTGAGTGGAAAATAATACATCTTCTTGTGTGCAACTGTGGTCTTCTGTCTTTTTTGTGAACGTCGACTTGTTTCCTTGAAACGGGGATGACCACAGAATTTGCATTCAGTCAATTCACTATCAGCAGCCCAATAGATCATACAGTTGTTGAAACAACAATCGATCTTCTCCACAGGTAGCCCCATACCCCGTAGTAATTTCTTTGTGGTGTAGAAATTATCAGTTACCAAATTGTTCTCAGGAACAATCTCTTTCATTAATTGAGTTAGCTGATCAAAACATCTCTCTGACATGTTATTCTCAGATTTCAAGTTCAGCAGACGAGCAACGAGTGACAATTGAGAATGGTTCTGACAACCCGGCCACAATTCTTTGTCTGCGGCCCTCAACATGTCATAAAATCGTTGTGCTTCTGGATTTGGGGCCTCCTCGGTATGATTATCAAT
This sequence comes from Perilla frutescens, assembly GCA_026008535.1. Taxonomy (NCBI): domain Eukaryota; kingdom Viridiplantae; phylum Streptophyta; class Magnoliopsida; order Lamiales; family Lamiaceae; genus Perilla; species Perilla frutescens. The sequence goes on from BRKX01000012.1 coordinate 32,505,686, forward strand.
ATTGATGTTGATATGCGGACCAGCAGCATCCATTACCATGTTCTGGTATGTATTCATTCCATCCTGACCACCCAAATTCTGATCGGTGTCCGGATGCACCTGTTGTTCGCCTTGATAAATCCATACACGATAATTGTGCACAAATCCTTTCTTTGCCACGTGTAGTCTCACGGTAGACGGCGTCTGGAATGAAATATTCTTACACTTACGATATGGACACTTAATCTTGTCTACACTCATGAAGGACGGTTGATTGCATGAAAACTCGATGAAAGAATTTAATCCATTAAGGAAGTCCGGATTCAAAGCACCATTCTGAAGGTATCGCTGGTACATCCATTCACGATCTAGACTCATTGTAGAAGGTCAATTTCTAAAAATTTTGATCGTAAAATACGCACTGATTATCGTTCAATGAAATATAAAAATAATTCATTAAACAACGGTACTAAATTTTTAAAAAAATTCGGCAGCACCTATGTGAATTTCCTAGTCCCAAGTTCTCGACTCTACGCTAATTGATCTATGTTCTTCTAATCGTTTCAAAACAACAATACCAACAGAAACCAACAATTCCATAAAGAGGGATCAGGGGCCCTCATCCCAAACAGAAACCAACAATTCAATAAAGAGGGATCCAGGGGCCCTCATCCCAAACAAAAACAAACAATTCAATAAAGAGGGATCCAGGGGCCCTAATCCCATTTAACATAATTAATTGACATATAAATGCATAAATATCATACTTAGCCTGATAATTAATGCATATATAATAAGCTTAATTAGCATAAATTGTCCAAAAAAAATTAACATAATTAATTGACATATAAGTGCATAAACGTCATACTTAGCATGATAATTGCATAAATAACAACATTAATTAGCCTAAACATCATACTTAGTATGATAATTGCATATATAACAAGCTTAATTAGCATAAATTGTCCAAAAAAAATTAACATAATTAATTGACATATAAATGCATAAACGTCATACTTAGCATGATAATTGCATAAATAACAACATTAATTAGCCTAAATTGTCCAAAAAAAAAAATTAACATAATTAATTGACATATAAATGCATAAACGTCATACTTAGCATGATAATTACATAAATAATAACATTAATTAGCCTAAATAACATACTTAACATAAATTGACAAAATAACTTTAACAAAATTGCATACTTAGCTTATTTAATTGTAAAACTACTAACTAACCTCGTATATATCACTGTAAACCGAAGAATTGTTGTAGTGAACCTACACAAAAATATTAACAAATTATTAATTATTTGTTTACAACTAATCAATTTAATCAAAAATTTCACATCATGATATATATTATAAATTAATTACACTAAAATAGATTTTATAATCACGCCTTATCAATAAAAGCACTTGATTGTCTACAAATCAACTACAAGCTAGAGACCTAAAAAGCTGTGATTTGAAACATTGGAATTCATTATACTCCAACTTATTAACTATTAACAAAACTAATAAAAACAAATCAAATTCATGCACAATTATGAAATATTAGCGAAACCACCATCCCATCTTTGGAAAATATCCACAAATTAATAGCAAATGGAACAATAATCATGCATACATCTATAGCTAATCATCCAAATCATCATTTTCAAATCATCCAAATCATCTTCCATCACCATTTCATCATCCAACAAATCACAAAATGAGTAAAAAACATTAAGCAGAAGATAGAGAGAGAGACGAGAGGCAGAGAGAGACGAGAGGGAGAGAGACAGATGCAGAGGGAGAGGGAGACGAGAGAGAGAGACAGACGAGAGGGAGAGAGAGAGATGCAGAGGGAGAGGGAGACGAGAGAGAGAGAGACAGACGAGAGGGAGGGAGAGAGATGCAGAAGGAGAGAGAGACGAGAGGGAGAGAGATTCAGATTGAGAGAGAGAGAAATGCAGAGGGAGAGAGAAACGAGAGGGAGAGATTACCTTGCGCCGCCGCCGCCGCCGCCTCCTCCGCCACCATTCGCCGGGCCAGTCACCGCTGACTCTGCCTTCGTCTTCGCCGATCGATCGCCGAGGGTCGGGGGAATTTGGGAAATTAGGGTAGAATGGCGTGAATGAAATTGCAACGATATTCAGTCTGTTTAATCGCTATTTACCGACGGATTACGACGGACAGTCCGTCGTTACTATTTAATTTTTTTTAAAAAAATGCGGAAAAAACTTAACGACGGATATGTCCGTTGTTAGTTTATAAAAATTTTAAATAAAATAAATGTAGAAATTTTAACGACGGACATAATCCGTCGTTATTTCAAATTTTGTTTAAAATTAAATGCGGGAATTATTTACGACGGATGTCCGTTGTTAATTTAAATTATTTTAAATAAAATAAATGCCGATTAATTTAACGACGGACACCGTCCGTCGTTAATTATTACATTTTTTAAAAATAATTAATGGAAAACGTAACGACGGACCTTGTCCGTCGTTAATTAAAATTATTTTAAATAAAATAAATGCCGATTAATTTAACGACGGACACCGTCCGTCGTTACTTATTACATTTTTTAAAAATAATTAAGGAAAAACTTAACGACGGACCCTGTCCGTCGTTAATTATAAATATTTTTAATAAGATAAATACGGAATATATTTAACGACGGATCATGTCCGTCGTTACTATTAACGACGTCCTGTCCATCGTAAATCCGTCGCTATAAGCTATCGACGGACAGTCCATCGGCAAAGACGACCCGAAAAAATTCCGTCAGTGGTTCCGTCGTTAATAAGTAAAATTCTTGTAGTGACTGGTGACGGATCCGGAGGGCTTGATGGCGGATCGGGGTCCTAGTTGTATTGACTTAGATACATTATTAATATTATTATGCTACACTTTTACTATATATGTATGTATTATATATTTGTATTATATTATATGTTCTGATGTACAATTATATATATGTGTATATATTAGTTTTATGATATTTTATTATATTTGGGTACTGATAAATATTTAAAAGGAAAAAAGAATTAAAAATAAAAAAAATAAAAAAATGAATAAAAAAATTGACGAAGAAAATGTTTCGTTGCCCGATTTTTCTGATTATTATAATTAAAATAATTTTTTATTTGGTGATGGTACAATTCCCTCGCCTTGTCTGTCGCCACAAAAGGTGGCAGAATTGTTCCATCGCCTTAAATTAGTGACCATTTCACACGATAGTTTATGACGGCAGAAAATTCCGTCACTATAAGTGGCGACAGAACAATTTTGTCATTTTTTTTAGCGACTAGATTTAGGAGACAAAATATTTTCCGTCGCCATTCCGTCGCCCGTTCAATTGGCGACGGAAATTGGGTTTAGGGCGACGGGAAATTCCATCGCCAGTTTGTACTTTTCTTGTAGTGTTATAAATATATAATATTTAAGAAAATTAATTAAAATAATTTAATATTATATAAATTATTTAATATAAATATATTTTAATTATAACATTAAATATTATAATATATATTTAAATAAATGATGCACAACGGTTTCATGCGTATGTGTGTGTCTATTCTATCTGCATATTAACATAATTATACATCAATCCACTTAATTCAATTGTATAGTATAAAATTATACAATCCTGAGAGGTCTATAGTTTTGAATCTCTATTGGAATAATATGTGGCGCTGGGGCTCACGTGTGCTTATTATTTTATTATTAAATTTGAAAAATATATGATTAAATCCAAAAAAATTAACTAAAAAGCCATGATGTATTGAAGTGTTTAGCAACTAATTTAAATTTATAACTTATTTGTGTTTATACATATATACATATATATGCGCGTATTTTTTTATAGAAGCAAAATTTTATGAAGAATTAATTAAGTGACAATTTTCTTATATTAGATTGTCTACCATTGTATCTTTAATTAACGACTTGATCTTATTGGTTATTATATTCATTTGTAATTTTTTTTAATGAATAATATTAAGATTTATCCAACTTGTGAAAATGGTGAGTCGGCCGCCACGCACCACTTAATGGCGAATAGTTACGGACCAAGTGACCAACCTGTCCCAACCTCAACGTTTGTTTATCATCTCTAAATTATTTTCCAGAAACTAGAGAGAGAGAGAGAGAGAGAGAGAGAGAGAGAGAGAGTGCGTGTGTAAAAATGAAAAACAAAAAAGAGAGAAAAAGAGCGCCAGTGCCCACCCCACCAGTTTCACCCACGAACCAGCCCCATTTCAGTTATCTCTTACCCCACATATTTTCTTCTTCACTCATTTTCTTCACATCTTTCTGATTTTTTCGTTTCATTTTTGAGGTAAACTGATGCGGTTAATTATATCTCTCTAAATAGAAATCATACATAATTATGGTTTTACATAATAAATCATTTGATTTATCTTTCTTTCTTTGTTTTTTTTTTATTTTTTTATTTTGGAGTAGGTTTGTTGTGAATTTTACAACTGTACGTATTTGCAGGAATGGAGTGCATAGAGGCGAAAGCGCTGAAACCAAGTTTCCTCGTGAAAGCGAACTCTCAGCCGTTTCACAACGACGAGGTTTGGTGCTTGGCCGGGATCAACAGCGTCTCCTCCGATGATTTCCCCGTTGAAGACCTCCTTAACCTCGATTTCCCCCAAAAAGATGTCTGCTTTTCTCACCAAGACGACGAACAAAAACTTGCTTTTCAAACTGATTTTAACCATTCTTCTTCCGCTTTTTCCGCCGCCGCCGACTTTGACTCCTCTTCCGCCGCCGAGCTCGTCCTTCCGGTACTTATTTTAACTCGCAAAGAATTACTGGAAAAAATATCTTACCACAGATTCTCAAAGCAAAAAGATGTGATTCAACCCTTTCTTCTTATTTTTTGCTTCAGTTTTGTGTTGGAAGTATTTAATTTCTTCTAAAAAAACTGTTGTAGATTGATGACGTGGAAAATTTGGAGTGGTTATCGCAATTTGTCGATGACTCTGCGTTGGAGCATTCTTTTTCCTTATTATGCCCCACCGCGAGTTTGAATGGGAGCGGCGGCGTCCACCGCGGACTCCTGGTTGAACCGCTGAGCAGACCGGTTCACAAGAAACCGAGAAGCAAACGATCAAGGCCCCAGGGGAGGCCGTGGCCTATGCCTATGACGACTTCGCCGCCGAGCACCGCCGAGTCATCGTCGGTGTCGTCTTCCAACATTTCTTCGGCTTTACCGCTTCTTTTGCTCACGAAACTGGCGGCGGAGAAGCAGGGAAGAAAACCGGAGGGCGGCGGTTCGGCTTCCGGGCGGAGGTGTACGCACTGTCAAATTCAGAAGACTCCGCAGTGGCGAACCGGACCGCTGGGGCCGAAGACTCTGTGTAACGCATGCGGCGTACGGTTCAAGTCCGGCCGGCTTTTTCCGGAGTATAGACCGGCTTGTAGCCCCACCTTTTCTCAGGAGTTGCATTCCAATAGTCACCGGAAAGTTTTGGAGATGAGGCGGAAGAGGGAGGCCTCTGGAGGTGGTTGAACCGGGTTCGGAGTTTGTTTTCTCTATTGCAGGCTTTACAGCTCTCTGCTCTAGTTTTACTGTAGCGGTAAAAATGCGTAACAGCATGTAAGACCGTATGAGAACTATGGTTATTTTAGGGGTAGGGAGGTTTTGATTTTTAAACTAGTGGGTTTTAATTTAAAATACATTTATGTCCCCTGCTCTCAACTTTGATTTATTTTAATTTTTTTAGTTGGGTAGGAGGGAGCATCTCGAACCCGAGACGTGAGGTGCTATTAATTTGATAATTTTTTTTTTTTTTGAGCAAAGTTATTAACTTGAATCAATGGTTCTGAAAATTTGCTGTAAAGTTATGTTAAAAAAATTATAATTTGAAGGAAAGATTGAGAAGAAAAATATCGAAAGACATTATTTTGTTAAAGGTTAATTAAAACGGCCTGTTGTTGGGACAATGGTTAAATACATCTCTAAACGTTTTTCTGTTATGATTAATTACTTAAGCTCTCAAAAAAAATTTAGATACAAATAAGTTCGGTAATTAGTAACATGTATGTCATTTTCTATTATTACCCTTTCAAAATAGTTTGTGTCAAATTTTCTTTTATTTATTTTAGTTTTATAACCAAACTTCAATTTTTTTATACTTTGTTTATAAATTATGTCAAAATCATATTATTATTATGAAAAATATGAAATAGTGAAATATTTGAGGAACTTTATTTTTCAAAATTTTATACATTTTGTTTATTTTGAATTAATTGTTATAATTACTACTACAATGTTTTTGTTTTTACTTAAATAAAATTATAATTTCATTTACAACCCAATAAAAGAATAAGTAATTATCCCTAATATCTGACTTTAATAAATTTAGTCAGGACATGTTATCCAATTAATAATAATGAGACAAGTATACCAATAGAAAATACTAGTGAAATATAATGATAAACATTTTCTAACATGACTAAAATAATAATAATAAAATAAATAATAAACCATTTGAACTAAGAATATATATCATGTTTGTTGAGAAAGTATTAGTTTATTTAGTTTAGATTTATTGTTTTTAAAATCGAACTAAATATGCTTTTAATTAAATACAAATGCTAATAGTAATATAATTGTTTAATACTATACTCCGTTGTTTTTTTTTATCATATTTTAATGATATGTGTGTTTGGGTGTCAATAATTTTTAATGACATAATTTTTGTAAGATTTTTTTAAAAAAATGAACCGATAAAATATTAGAGTAGTAATTATAATAATTAATTTATAATAAATAAACTTTCCAAAATAAAATGTCTAGAATATTCTAATATGTTTCATAATAATAATAATAATAATAATAATAATAATAATAATAATAATAATAATAATAATAATAATAATAATAATAATAATGATTTTGATATCTTTTATAAATATAGAGAAATTAGAGAAAGCATGATATTAAATTACAAATAAATATTAAAAAATTTAGCACAAAACTATTTTGGAGTGATAATAGCAATGAATGGTATATATATTACTAATTACCAACATTAAGGCTTATTTGTATCTACAAAAATTTCAAATGCTTAATTAATCTTAAGAGCATACGGTAATAGTCACAATTTAGTTGTAGAAGAATCGTGTAGTAATTTTTTTTAGTTTTTACTCGGTTTTATTTGTGAATAGATGATATATCGGAAGTTGAAAAATTTTAACTTTTTTAACAATACTATTTAAAGTTTTAAGTGAGTAATTAATGGGAATAATACAAGTATATTAGGGGACATTATCTATTATTCCAAAAAACTAGCACATCTCCCCTACTATGCACATGTTAAATATTTTATTCGTTTGTCATGGTATATATAATATAAGATATTGATCATAAATAAAAAAAAACATTATATTGATCCAAAATCATAAAATAAGATTATTTAAAATTTTAATATAAATAAATGAACATATAAGCAAATGATAAAAAAATAATTATTGAAACACTTTCTTATGTCTATTCTCATTCATATAATTGGCATGATTTAAAACTGGAATCACCATTTGTGAAGGGATCATATTCCCAAAAGAATAAGATGAGTAATTCCACCCACCCCCATAAGTTTAGTTATTTCCAATATTGACCTAAAAATTAATATATGATATATTTACATATAATCAATTAATCATGTCTTATAATTTATTGTATTTTAGTTCACATGCATTTTAAAAGACTGACATCATCATGTTTCATGTATGCCCAATTTTTTTTTAAAAAAAGAATGAGTTTCTATAGTGTCCCGATCCCGAAATATCATAGAAATGGATGCCACGAGGGTTGGAATTAAGAAGTGGGAAAGAAATGGGGGTAATTTAATTAATGAAAACCTCAACAGAAACATAGAACGACCGAGCTTACTTTATATATATATATATATATATATATATATATATATATATATATGTATGTATCCAAAATACTAATATCAGTGTACAATATTGTTTAACAAAAAGAAAATCATAAATGCGGAAGCTCATTTTCTAATTGATAGGAGATAACACAAAAGAAACAAAAGCTCATCGCTCAGCATCAACAAGTCCACGCGCCAACTTACTGATCTGAAAATGTTTGAAAGATTTGAGCTAAGTACTAATGTACTCAGTAGGCAAGTTTTCACGAATTAAGCTAAGCCAACTGTTTTCTAAAAGTGATTGATGAAGCCATGTCAAGGATCGAAGAAGATAATCCCGAGCTGCAGCTACACGGTTTGATTACAAGACTTAGAGCCAAGAGATTGCAAGGTTATTTTCAAGCTATTGTGAGAAAGAAGCTTGAAGAGGAAGTTGTTGAACAATGCAGCCCAAAATGGATTACTATGTTGTCCATTGAAGATGTAGAAGATCAAGACATGATGATGCGGCCAATCAATACGCGCGCGGAAGCAAAGAAACGAACACACGACAACTATATGGTTGATTCAATCCAAACAAAACTGAACAATAACATATGAATAACCCCAATATACTATACTAAATCAATGAATTCGACTTTAACAAGAATTAAACCCAAAAACAACCCCAAATAACCCGAAAACCCCTAAATAAAGACTCGATCAGAAACCTAGGCAAACGACCTTGGATTGAGCTCAAATTTTAACATAAGGCACAATCTGTAGAGATGCAAAACATATCCAAAAATCAGCTTAAAATCACGTTTAGGTTAGAAGATCGAATGGTTGGAATTTCAGGACCCGATTTAGGGTTTTTAGACCTAAAAACGGTTAGTTAAGGCTACGAATTGATGTGGGATGACTTTAGGGATGAAGGTGATGATATTGGGATGTTATGGACGTGAGTGGAGGCTGTGGAGGTGGTGATTGACGTGGTGGTGATGGAATCGAAAGATAGAAGATGAATCTTACCCGAAACGAACCCCGAATCGACGAGAACTCGGAACGCGCCTATGGAGCAATCTTCAATGGCTGTCTAACCTGGATACTACGAGATATCACGAATGAGATAAAAGATTTCAAGTCTGAAATCGCTAGAACCAAACTCTACCAGAAGAACCGATGTTGTGTGAGACAAGAGAATAACGTAAAAGCTCTGTTTTTCATTCAATCAAGTCTGATTCACAAAGGGAACAAAAATTCCCTAAATAATAAACCTAGGAATGAAAAATCCCATGTGTCTTGGGCCTAGAATTCGAATTGGGCTAATAAAAACACTACTGGGTCCAATATCACCTAAACAAGTTGTGATAAATTGGACTGTTAATTAAATAAATCCACAACTAATAATAATAGCCCAAAATAAATAAAATAACTAAAATAAATAGCAAGGAACGTCCACTTCTTCAATTTAGTCGAGCTCCTCGATGCTCAATACAGTCACCAACTTGGACTGTTTGAAATCAGCTCCAACATCCTCCAGCTTCTTCCCAACATAACACTGAAGGTATCCTTGCTGCTTCTTGGCTCTAAGTCTCATCACTGGACCTCTAAGCTGTAACTCGGGATTTGAATCATCAATGCTATCACCAAGCTCATCACATGAAAAGCACGAGAACTTAAAAGAGAGAAGGAAGATTTCGGCGTGTTTGCATGGTTTGTGCACATCGAACTCATGCATGGAATTTTCGGATGATTTGGGTAGCCCATGAAGATCAATTATTTAGCCTATGTTTGAGAATTAAAAGCCCAAATTAAAGGCCCAAAAGTGTTGGGTTTTATTTATCCATTAGTTAGATTTTTATTATTTTAATTTTTGGTCTTTTTGGATTTTTACCTAAGTTAGGAATTCTATTTAAGGTAGGAATCCTAACTAGAGTAGGAAACTTGTTATTTTCGAATTCCTTAGAGTTTTATTAGACTAGGAATTTTCTATCCACTTATTATAAATAGGGGATCATTGTGACTTTATTTCTTTAGACATTATTGAAGTATTTTGCTATTTGCATCCAATTGTGTCTCATCCATTAAAGCTCCTTTGTTAATTTTTAGTCGAAAATTATCACTCTTGAAAGCCTAGCAAATTTTAAGTTTTATTGAAAATCTCATTCTAATTCACTAGTGAGATTAGGGTTGGATTGCTACTGAGAAGACAACCAAGTGGTGTACATTTCGTGAAGTTATATGTACGGGGTTTGCACTCGAGTTTTCATCTCAACAACACACACCATCACCGCCGAACGCCTCTACATCAGCCATCTACCATCCTACGTCCATTCCATCATCATACATCAAGATCAAGTCGAGTTCTCCAAGTATAAGTATAGAAGCTATTCCAACCGATTTACTCTATACATGCTCAACTCGCCGAGTTAATCACATATACCGTAAGTTCTCTATTTCTTCGGCATACCCTATCTTCTCTAGCCTTTCTTCACCACACACCATCATAATACTCGCCCTAGCTTTGTTCCTCCATATCTGAGCCTATACAGCCTTTACCCTTTAATTTGTAGTTGTGTTTTATTTGGTGTTGTGTCATAGTCTAGGTAATTTAATCAAGTCATTCGAGTCTTGTTGAATCCTTACTTGTCGACGTGTGTTCGATCTTGGTTATCCGCAAACTAAGGTGTAGTAATTCATTCTGGGTCACATCAATGATCTATCTATATTTATACATGTAGTGAAGCTTAGAAGGTTTTAAAGTTGGAAACATCCTAAGTTCACCAAAATATTTTAATGTGAAGTGCTAAGAGTGTAACCGGTCACTGCCCGTAGCCCCTACTATATCACCAACACGTAAAATTTATGAGTATAACCATTCATTTTAGTCTTTCGACAAGAAATATGGCATAACGAATAATGTATGCAATACTGTAGCTACTCACACTGGCACAACGCTGGTTTATGAGACTCTGACAACATACAACATCATAAAAAATATTTAACACAAATAATCACATATACAATTTTAACAGAATAGAGCTTAATAGCTTGAAAGATACAGTTTGCAAAGATATAATAGCCCATCTTATAGATGTAGAAGCCCTAACAAGGTCCAACACTAGATCACGGTCCTAGGGACGGAACAACGATTCGGAGTTCCTCCCGGGTACCCATAGGGCTCAACTGCTCTAACCATTCACCTTTCTCGTAAGTCATGCAAGTCCTACAATGATCAATCCTTTTTTCAAGATCAATAATACTTCCAGAATTAATCTAATATTTACTTTAATTTAATTGGAGCTTTATTCATTTCATTTCGACTTGAAATGCACAATACTCAGGTTTTAAACCCAACATGACTTGATAATATGCTCTCATGATACTCTTCAATTAACTTGAAACAAATCCGATGAAAAATTTAGCGACTTAAAATAGGGCATTAAATTCGAAAAATAATAGAAAATTCAATTCAAATATGATCGAGGCATGGTCAGAGGCCACACATTTGTCACAAGGGGTCCTACAATCCATAAGGGGAGTCAGTGATGAATTCCAATCACCCTAGCCTAAAATCAATTGAAAATGTTACTGTTATCGTTTACTGAACAGAATGATCAACAAGAAGTTTGGGGCTCGATCGAGCTCGATACTCAACGAATTTTCGATCAAAAGTAAAAATTTCATAGTATGGAAGACAATGATTTTAATGAAACAACCGTTTCAATAATATAATGGCTACAACAAATGTAAATGATCATCGGATATAGCATCATAAACAAGTTGAAATCTACCAAAAAGAGTGTGGTTTTTGGGAAACTTACGACTCAATTTCGGTGGACTAAATGACATTGGATCTTGGATTGGAAAATATGGTTGGGAATCTTTCTATGAAAAAATTCTTCAGTCCAAAAATCAAGTTAAAGAGATAGAGGAATTGATGAGAAACAGGCTCTGAAGTTGCACTTGTAGAACATCAACTTCTGTAGCAGATTTGACGCGTCAACTTGCAACGTAACTTTGATAGACCAAACAATCTCGTATCAGCAATCTGAGACCTATTCTGAAAACCTTGAAGCCCGAAGTTTAAATCTACGTAAATCCCACGGAAAGAAAACATATGGATCAACGGGAAAAGACGTAGCAAATGGGCTACAACACACCTCGAGGATCAGCGACGCTACTGCTGTTCTTGGCTTGATTTCTCTAATTTTCAAGGACCAAATGGAGATAACTCCTTAACGAATTTTCTTCTACTATGGAAGAGGAAAGTGTATGCCAATTTTCAGAATTTATAGCAAATGATTGGATGCTCAAAAGAAGTGGAGAATGGGCTACTGTTGAGTGGTATAAAATATAAAGAGTGAGAGAAGATAAATGAGTAATGCCTCATTATACTTGCTGGTTATTTTCATAGTTAAAGATGTCCAGCTGCCCCGACCATTGACATTCATAGTAAAATATGGAGCAAAATAAGATTACGTGGTGACAATCAATTTGTGATGTATTTTAATATATGATATTAGGTTGAAATATAGAACGAATAAAATTATATTAGAAGGTCAAATGAGATCCTTTTTAATGAAATCAGCGACCACACGATTATGAAAAGATTTGTGACTCCTAGTCAAAGATGAAACCAATTTCACAGTTAAACATAAAGTGGTAGATTTTTTAAGGATGGAAAGATGGTTTTTAAAAAAATTAGAACATACAAGATTCAATAAACATTCAAATGACGAATGTAAAAGACTCATGAAAATGTTTCGTCACGAGGAACAAGATATGTGATCGAGAAAGATTTAGAGAACAACGTGATTTTAATAGTAGAATTGAGTCAACTTTGGGAGTCGTTTTCTCTATGTTTGGAATTTTCAATAACCATTTCAAAGATTTCTATAAACAACACATGTTTTCTATACAGTTGGAGTAATTCACAATTTTATTTTGAAACGGAGTGTTATAGTTTCTTTTCACCTTACTGTATAATAAAAGAAATAATTTTAAAAATGCAACTTAATTAAAATAATTTATTGTAAATGATGAGTGGTGTTTTTTCACAATATTTTGATATTTAAATGAAGTGAATTGAAGAGTTGTGCATGTGCTTTAACCCGAATTATGCTTTTAACCTCCTGGTTTGGAAGTTTTATTTGTTGTTTGAATTTTACAGAAAATGGAGGATAAATTACTTAAAATTTGAGGGATTAAAGACCATGAAAAGATTGAGAATCAAATAAGGAGCGCGCTGCAAGTTGAATCGGGTCAATTGGACAAGAAATGAGTGAGAACGAAGTGAAACCGTGGAAGGTGCCGGACACACGCTCGAATTTCGACCAGTAAACGTGACCTCCTTAGGTCGCATTTTTGTCCTCTTCCAGGCATGACCCAGAAGCGCGACCTCCTCTGGTCATGCCTCAGAGCACTGGAAAGCGCGACCCTTTTCCTGAACCTCGATTTTCTTCGTCCAAAATGCGACCACAAAGTGCGACCTTCTCTGGTCGCGCCCCAGAATGCCCAAACACACGACCAAGAAACGCGACCTCTTCCTGGTCACGCCCCGAACTCAAATCTTCCACTTTTTGGTCATTTTTCACCCATTCTTGATTTTCCCCCAATTTCACTTATTCCTCTACTATATATACATCCCCATGAAGGAAAATAAAAAGGGAAGAATAACACAATACATGACACATTTTCTCCACAACCCGAATTTCCCCCAACACCATAATCCCTTTGTAGATGACAAAATTTAAAATATTATATATAATATATTTATTATTTTTTATATATTTATTTAGTTTTGGAATCTTATGAAATCCAAAATTAGATAAAGTATTTAAATAATAAAAATATTATTATATGATAAACATCAAGAGTCTTTGGTAACAAATAAATATCTTTCAAAAGATATATATCAATTTCCAACAGCCAATGAGATAGTGTCACATCAGCTCCAGATCTCTTTCCCTACAACTATAAATAGGGGTCTCCATATCAGTTGAAAATCACGCCAGAAATCATTTGAAGAGTTCAAGAATTTGAGAAGAAATTCCATAAGTGAAATTCTCTCAAATATTCAAAGGCGTTCTTCACCAAAATCATCCCGAAGATGGTGTTTGATCCACAAGCAAGACCATTTGAAGAGTTCAAGAATTTGAGAACTTCCATAAGTGAACTTCTCTCAGATATTCAAGGCGTTCTTGTGACATTAAAAGGCGTTCTTCACCAAATTCATCCCGAAGATGACCTTTGATCCATAAGCAAGGCAGTCAAAGGCGTTCTTCATCAAATTCATTCCGAAATTAGCGTTTGATCCGGAAACAAGGCGTCGGCCCTCCGAGTTAACGTTATCAAGACTAAAGATCAAGTCAAAGAAGATCAAGGACACAAATCATCCCCAAAAACTTCGAAGATAAAGTTCAAACAACAAGTTCGAGATCAAATAGACAAATTTACTCTGATGATTTAAAAGACCATTTGAAAATCAAGTTTTGAAGAGAAGAATTAGAGGAAAAATAGAGATTGGATTCATAAATTTATATTTTTGATCCGAAATTATTTTATTGTACACTGTTTTGTGTTTTATCAAATTAAATACAAAAATTTGTGTTTACAAATTTTGGCACGCCCAGTGGGACAATCTCTACCTCTCATCTCTTCTCTTCACCAATCTTCTCAAGCATCAAGATGTCTACAATTCTGGAAGAACAAATTGTAAATTTAATGAAGATGGCCGAAGGACTTGCCAAGCGAATACAAGAACGAGATGTTCAAATCTTGAAGCTGAATAAAGAAATGATTGTTGATTTTGGTGGCGAGCAAGTGAATGAATATGCTGAAGTTGAGATATCTACAAAGCTACATGCCAACAAAATTGAAAAATCTACAGCCAAAGAAATTGAAATCTCGTCTGATGGCTCAATACAAGTTGATCAACTCAAAAATTTCATACTGAAGACAATCAAAGACAAGTCTGGAGAGAGCCATAAATCACTATGGACTTACAACAAGCCATATACTCCAAGAATTGATAACTTAAAGATGCCAGATGGCTACCAGCCGCCAAAGTTTCAACAATTTGTTGGCAAAGGAAATCCAAGACAACATGTGGCTCACTTTGTAGAGACCTATAATGATGCTGGGACATACGAAGATCAGTTGGTGAAGCAATTCGTTCGTTCTTTAAAAGACAACGCGTTTGATTAGTATACCGATTTGGAGCCAAATTCAATTGATAGTTGGGGCAACTGGAGAAAGAATTTCTTAACCGCTTCTATAGTACTTGAAGGATGGTTAGCTTGGTTGAACTCATAAATACAAACCAACAAAAAGAAGAGTCCGTCATTGACTACATCAACCGTTGGAGAAACTTAAGCCTGAATTGCAAAGATCAATTATCAGAAACTTCAGCGATTGAAATGTACATCCAAGGCATGTGTTGAGGTCTTCGATATATTTTGAAAGTGATTTAACCAAAAACCTTCGAGGAATTAGCCACTAGAGCTTACGACATGGAGTTAAGCATGGCTGAAAATGAAGTTCAAGAATTGTCAATGCAAAAACATCACAACTTTGAAGAAGAGCCAGAAATAAATGATGGGGGCAAACATTTCGAGGAATCTCCAAGTGAAGAAGAAGAAGAAGAAAGAAGAAGAAGAAGAAGAAGAAGAAGAAGAAGAAGAAGATGATGATGATAAAGAAATGGCTACAAATCTCATCATATGCCCATTCAAGTCCTCTAATAAATATTTTAATCCATGAAAATAAAGTACAAATGCTCCTTGATAAGAGCCTAAACTATCTTCCAAAGCTCCTTGATAAGAGCCAAAACTATCTAAAGTCTTCAAAATGGCAATGCTTCTTGATAAGAGCCTAAACTATCTTCGAAAGCTCCTTGATAAGAGCTTAAACTATCTAAACTCTTCAAGAAATACCAAGACTCCTTGACACGAGTATAAAATGTCTAAAAAGTCAAATTCAAATCTAAGACTCCTTGACATGAGAATAAAATGTCTACAAAGTCAAATTCAAATCTAAGACTCATTGACACGAGTATAAAAGGTCTACAAATTCAAATTCAAGACTCATTGACATGAGTATAAAATGTCTACAAATTCAAATCTAAGACTCCTTGACACGAGTATAAAATGTCTACAAATCTAAATTCAAATCCAAGTACTCACACACACGAGTATAAAAGGTCTACCAAGTCCAAATTCAAGTTGAAGGCTCCTCGATATGAGCATAAACTATCCAAGTTCAAGAAAAAGCTCCCTAATATGAGCATAAACTATCCAAGTTCAAGAAAGCTCCCTGATACGAGCATAAACTATCTAAATTCAAATCCAAATTGAAGGCTCCTTGGTACGAGTATAAACTATCTACTAAATTCAAGTTCAAGACTCCTTGATACGAGTTTAACTCTAATCATTTTTTGAGACTCATTCATTTCAAACGACAAGTCGTCCATGAACAAGTCTCGAGGGGGCATTTGTAGATGACAAAATTTAAAATATTATATATAATATATTTATTATTTTTTTATATATTTATTTAGTTTTGAAATCTTATGAAATCCAAAATTAGATAAAGTATTTAAATAATAAAGATATTATTATATGATAAACATCAAGGGTCTTTGGTAACAAATAAATATCTTTCAAAAGATATATATCAATTTCAACAACCAATGAGATAGTGTCACATCAGCTCCAGATCTCTTTCCCTACAACTATAAATAGGGGTCTCCATATCTGTTGAAAATCATACCAGAAGTCATTTGAAGAGTTCAAGAATTTGAGAAGAAATTCCATAAGTGAAATTCTCTCAAAAATTCAAAGGCGTTCTTCACCAAAATCATCCTGAAGACGGCGTTTGATCCACAAGTAAGACTATTTGAAGAGTTCAAGAATTTGAGAACTTCCATAAGTGAAATTCTCTCAGATATTCAAGGCGTTCTTGTGACATTAAAAGACGTTCTTCACCAAATTCATCCTGAAGACGACGTTTGATCCATAAGCAAGGCAATCAAAGGCGTTCTTCATCAAATCCAATCTGAAATTAGTGTTTGATCTGGAAATAAGGCGTCGGCCTTCCGAGTTAACGTTATCAAGACTAAAGATGAAGTCAAAGAAGATCGATGACACAAATCTTCCCTGAAAACTTTGAAGATAAAGTTCAAACAACAAGTCTGAGAAAATTAACTAGATAAATTTACTCTGAAGATTTCAAAGACCGTTTGAAAATCAAGTTTTGAAGAGAAGAATCAGAGGAAAAATAGAGATTGAATTCATAAATTTATATTTTTGATCCGAAATCATTTTATTGTACACTGTTTTGTTTTTTACCAAATTAAATACAAAAATTTATGTTTACACCATTCTCTCATCTCATACCTCCAAACCTCACCCATCAAACCCACACCCTAGCTAGGATTTCCTCCTAGCTAGGGTGAATAAAGAGCAATGGCTTGAAGATGGAGCAAAGAGGAGTCGAGACGGAGCAAGAAAGGAGTCGAGACCCAATTTTTAGGTTGTATCAAGTGTCTTTTCTTGTTTTTATCTTTATTTGCTTTGAGATAATTTAGTTCTTGCATTGTATGAATGTTAGGCTAGATTGTCTTGTATTTTGGGATTGAGAATATTTGGGTTTCTATGTATTTCCTTTTCTATTGATTGTTTATGGCCTTATTTTATTTCTTATGCTTATGCTATGTATGTGTGTTGATTAATTGATCACTAATTTGCACGATTTTATCTATTGATTCAAAATTTGAGAGATAAGTCTCAATAGACGAACCTTAAGTACAAGATACCTTTGTTAATAAATTCGAGATAATTGAGGTTTAGTGTGAGGGCTTGAAATCTTTGGTGTATTGGTAAGTACATATGTAAGATTCGATCAAAGACGGTGAACCTAGCGTGCATCCTACAAACTTGAGTGTCGCATGAGAGAGCTTAGGATACATTAGAGATTGCCCTAATGAAATTTGGCACCACAAATAGACATTCAATATGATTGTTAGTGTTAAGTACCCAAAGAACTCAACCCCGAAAGTACCTCAACCTACTTGTCCCTTTTTCTATTTATTCTTCCCGTTTATTTATTGCTTTTCTTAGTTTAGATTAATTAGCTTTCTGTTTTTCTTGTCGTTTAGATAACAATTGAGATTCGATGTTGTAGTACATACAATTAGGCCTGATTTAGTCTTTGTGGATACGACACTTGTTCACCACTGTCCACACAGCCCCATCCTCTTGTGGGTTGTGCTAAAAAATGGCCGATCAGTAAACTATTTTGTGGGTTTAAAAAAAAATCGTGTAGATTCAATTTGTTTCTCTTTTAATTTCTTAATTAATCATATTTATTTGATCAAAATGAAAACGAGAACCTTTTCTGTTAAGTATTGTACCCCTAATAACCACTTGATAAAAAAAGGTAAAATATATTTAATGACAACCACCAACACATAAGTACTTAATCTAAAATTCAAGACATCTTTTTTTCATAAGTCGGTCTCCATCATTCGAGCATCTTTAATTTAAATACTCTGAATAAGAGTCAATTATAAAAATTATATATATATATATATATAAACCACAATCAAATTTAAGCAATAACAATAGTAATAAACGATCATGCCTTATATTCTATGTGATTTTATACTTATTTGGATAAAAAAAAATATACATCAATTTAGGTTAAAAAAATACAATAGGACAATGCTAATATATAGAACGTGCCAATTACAAATATTATACAAAGATGAAACAAATTATTTATGTTGAAAATTAGTTACATGTCTCGATTCACAAATTTATACTAAGCAATGCAAATCAAACGACAAAACGTAAAAATGATATTAAAAAAAAAAGAAAAGAAAATTAAAGTTGATTAGAGAAGTCGGTGTTGCTGCCCTAAACAAAGTGATTTTTAAGGGTATTTCTACTTTCGTTTATTGTTAGGTTTCTTCTTCATTAGCGAGGATCCTCATCTTGGTCGATTTCCCTTATCATTTACTTGGGTAATTCTTCGAATTGTTTGAAACGAAAGATAAGCTTTGTTAGCGGAGAAAAATTGGGTGTTGATTGAATAATGAAGATTATTTCTGAAGATAAACTTGCCCATAAATAATCATTAAAATGTAAAATGGTAACCACATCTGCAAACCTAAACGGTGAAGAACAGTACTCAAAATAATTGATTTGATTATTCATTATTGGACAATGGAGTCATGCTGACAGTAGTCTTATATTACCTGATAAATATTTTAACGTGAATCTCACTTCACACAATAATATTAATCCATGAAATCATTGAAAGTAAGGAAATATATAAATAAATAAAAAAATGCCAATTCTTATAACCAATTATGCTGCAATATTTACCAATGGCAGATTGAATGATAAAGTCTTATCTATCAAAAGAATACACGCTAAAATGCTAATATAATTCGCTCGACCTGAAAATTAAAGTATTAAGTAAAACAAATAAATATATATAAATCAAATTGTGAGGATGATAGAAATTCCTTCTAATTGGACAACCTAACAATATGGAGTACATGACTTATGAGGATGAAAGACAGGTGCTTGCATTCTTCCACAATACTGTGAGCACCTGTAACAACATATCATGTATTGAGTAAATTGAAATTTATGATCATAAATCTATTAAAATATACAGAAAAAATACTTAAAAGAATGTAGTGAAAATAAACAAACCGGATATATATATACATATGTAATTAAATAATAAAAAGGTAATCAACTAATTAAGGGGGTGTACTCAATTCGAATTTTTATGGATTTTAAAGGATTTTTAAAATCCAGGTGTATTCAATCCAAACTTTTAAAAGTCTTTTAAAATTCGGGTCTATTTAATCCAGACTTTTAAAAGTCTTTTAAAATTCGGGTGTATTCAATCCAGACTTTTAAAAGTCTTTAAAAATCTGGGTGTATTCAAAAATCCATGGACTTTAAAAAGTCATGGATTTCATTGGATTTCACCTCAAAATCACGTTAAAAATACAAAGGATGAAATCCGACCTCTAGACACGAGATTTTCATGGATTTCAAAAACCCGGCACGCAGTGCAATGCAGTGACCGCTAAGTAGTTAAACTCGGGCACCCCAACACGTGACTGACCCCAGCGGCCGCTGGAGTAGCCGACGATGGTACTCCAACGGCTGCTGAGAGCAAGACGGCTTGTTTTCAGCGGCCGTTGTGGTCCAATGACCGCTGGGCTTAGTAGGTCCGATCAAGTTTAAATGAAAGCGGGGAATGTTCATCCCCAAAAAGGACCTGTACCCCTTTAAAAGAATTAGGTGTGCAGGCAATTCCTGAACAAATGATGACCATTGTCCTAAAAAACTAAGGGTAGAGAAGCTACACCAGGGCTAGTCCATATCACACAAGAACAATGCCGCCACATAGACATAGCAGTGACCTTTTCCTCAAATTCGTATCCATTGTGAATAACAAAAGAAAGATGAACATAAGAAGTTTTAAAAAATTGGTAGACATGTAGTTGACATACTTTCACCAATATATCATGGCAAAATCTACAATATAAACATGCATAAAAAAGTAACTATGAACCTAAATACGAAGCAAGCAAAGAATAAGTAGCAACCTGGTCAAAGCAATGAAGGCCATTTTTATAAGCTCCAGCAGTTTTGGACTCTCATTGCAGCATAAGTCTGGTCTTAACCATATCAACATGTGCAGTTGCCATTGTACTTGCTGCACCAGCTGTGGTACTCGCACTACATAAATTAAAGGGACAAGCTAAGTGTAACGCCCCAATTCCAGAAATCTGAGGCGCTACAAAAAATTAAATAAAATTCTTATTTTCATAAGCATTTCACCTTTAAAAGAAACATTTTTATGATAATTTCTTTAGAAATAAAATCCATCATTCATCGTTTTAGAAGACTTTTCAAACAACCAATCGCAAACATCTTTGGCAAACAACCAGTCAATGTTAAAAGTCAAATATTTGAATGAGTCCGCAATAAAGGCAGGACATGAAATATTTTAATATTCTTAAATATTCAAAACATTCAACGGAAGCATATACGATAAAATATTGACCAAAGTCAGCCTTCAACATTCAAAATACAATTTTGAATAGTCAAAAATTTAAAGAACACATGTGTCCACGTCAGTCGCCTGCATCACCTTGTACCTGAAAAATATTTTAGAAAACATGGGTTGAGTGCCAGAAAACACTCAATGGGTTTATCGTGTTCGTCCAAACACATGCAAGGATTTTTCATATCAAAATCCAATTATCAAATAATCTAATGTGTATAAACATGTCCATGAGCTTAAGAATGTTTATTCAAAAGTCGATAAATCAATATCCATTCAAATACACATGCGCTTAAGAATAATTATTCAGAAGCGAACAATTCAGTATCAATTCTCATGTCAATGCGCTTAAGAATATGTTTATTCAAAAGCGAACCATTCAACCAAAACCACTACGCTCAAAAGATCATGCGTGGATACAGACCCTATGTGATCACATACTATGTTTCAATATAATTGACCATGCCAGAATTCATCATGCAGGTCAAATCATATCCACGAAGAGCGAAAACAGTCGTAAATCATATATGGACGAAAACATTTAAAAACATAAGTTTTAGTTAGCATAAACCCACCTTACAGATATAATAGCTGAAGCCTTCACCACGATCCTTGTAGTTCCTAAATCGGAATTTCTCGTATATTGCCTACAAGGAGGGCTATCTCTTAGCATTGTCATAACAACCCAAAACTTACTCTATAATGTAGATACAAGCCTAAAATATATTTCTCATACAACTTGGGCTTATACGAACAACATCAACGCTTAACGACCTATTTAAATTGACGTTTTGAGCCCGAGGCACGACCCATTGGCTTAGGATCTGCGTAAATAATGACCATTCATAATAAAATCTTATACCTATAGGTCACAAATATATATTCTTATATATTTTCCTAAAATTCGGAGTAGTTCGAAATTCAAATGGACACGATCAGATGAAAATTGTGAAAATGGTGCACTACAAACCTCAAGGATAAATCGATCGTTTAGGATTTAATTGAAAGGAAAAATATGAATATTAATCTAATGTAATATTTTTGGATAAGGCATTACATATATTTTTTTTATATAAGAGAATACTTGAGAATTTAATCGTATTTTGCTAATTTCATTTTAAACCATTATTTTATCAAATTATCAAGTGATCACTCAACACTTTTTTTAAAATAAAAAGCAGCCCCTTAATTACTTATGGAATATATCAAAACAACCACAACTTGAAGGATAATAAAAATTTATTTCCAAAACTCACGGCCAAATCAAGCTATATTTTAAACTCTTTTTTAAAATTACATTCTAATCATAATGTCAAGCATTACATGATTCATGCTTAAGCCGCCAATATCAATATCTTAACATCGATAATGAATAACTTGTGTAAATTTACATAATAACTGAGAAGTTGTCCAATTTTTAGATTTTTAGAGAATGGAGATCTCATCAGCTTTAAGCAACCATGTAGGGATCGAAACCTCATCCAAACTAAAAACTAAATATATAAAATTGAAGCTAATGGAAAGAGCCTTCTAACCATATACTGTGGGAAAAAATTCTGCTCATGCAAAGGTTGGAAACATCTAGTCGAAGTAGCAACTGCAACCATCGGGGTTCGACCGTGATTTTCCATCAACTTTCGATACAAAAATGATAGATCAAATAATAACTAAATTACGAACTGAAATCATGAGTGAAAAGCTCATAAGGAGAGGTTTCTTACCTTCTATGGGATGATAACCTTTGCTAAACGAAAAGGCTAGACATGTGTAGTCGAAGAAGCAAAAACTGCACAACTTTGAGTTTGACAGTAGTTTTATACCATCTTTCAGCGTGATTTCAGCCAATCTAAAGACTTTTGATTTATGATCGGGAGCTAGATATGTGTAGCCTGTGAGAAGATCTTCAAAACGGTATAAAGTAGGGGAAAATCCGACTGTCGGATCGGCCGAAAATGGCACCGCAAGATGGCTGCGACACATGGTGGGGGGGCAGCAGCTCTCGACGATTTTGATGTTCGTTTTCCACTTTTTGGACACCTATCTGAACAAAATCTTCTTTAGCTTCATTCTGATGGATGAGAGGAATATTATGGTATAGATTTCATAAATTTTGGCTATGATTTGAGGGTGAAAAACTGATGTGACCCCGACAATGAATCCAAGACATGAGATTTATGCACGCGGAAGACTCAAGAATCGAACGACGTCAGCTAGAATAAATGGATACAATTCGACTCGATTTAAATGATAAAACTTACTAGAATATGAAGACACGAACTAGGACTCGACTTGAACACTTGGTACGACTTGTGGGGCAGGAACATGACGGTATGGGCGGCGGATGGCGGCAGTGGTGTTGGTATTGTGGATTGTATAGATTCGGTGAACCCGTGTTGGTAACTCGAACGCGCACGTCTAACTTCTCCGGATAGCAATTCTCCCAAGTACTTGATAAATACCTTGAAGAACTTAAATAAGACTATTGATTTGCTAGAACAATATAATTGTTTGTATATAAATGATCAACCAAAGGATCGGTAGACAAAATGGAGGAATAAATCTCAAACTCATGCAATTGTCTAACTTTTAAAGTGTCACATGGTGCTCCTATTCATATGAGAGAATTATGAATGAAAATCTAACCCTAAATCTAGGAGAAATCGAAAATCTAAGGTGTTCTAGTCAAACTAGGATAAAATCAAAAGATACCAAAAATAAGATAAGAAAAATCTATCTAAATCTAACTAGATAAAGATAAATCCAAAAGTGAGTTGGGCCTCATTATTCTCGCCACTTTGGATCCAAACACACGACTATGGGCTGCAATTTAATTAAATTAATTGTGGCCCATGTTGTGATTTAATCTTGCCACCTTTGCATGTCTTCCGGTTTCCCATGCAAATGCGCATAACTTTTCATGCACACGTCCAAATGGCGTCATTCTTCTTCTCACGTCTTCATGCTTCCTTCTTTATCATCAATTGATAGCATGTTGACTAAACTCAATCTGCCCTTCACTTCATCTTCATGCAATTTGAATTTACGCCTTAACGAAGCTTGTAAATAAGCTTGCAGCTTCTTTGCTCGTAAACGCGTCATAGGACCTTTGAATTGCAGCTCTGGATCCTTCTCTTCTTTGCCATGCTCGATCTCATAAAAAATTGTGGAGTAAATGAGGTCGCCGGCGAAGATGACTAGAATGGGGAAAATGGTTGAAAAGCTCCACTTTATCTCTCTTAACCATAATTCCAACACATGTACTACATCAAGACACGTGTAGGCCATAATGATGTGTATTAGGTTGGTGGGCTGGACCAATTCAAGCTCGGGCCGAAATTGGGCTTCGAATTAGTTTATGATGTTAGGCTCTTGTCCTGAAATAAATTTCGTTGAGTACCCAAATGATATCCGATTTTAATTTTCTCGGCGTCTATGGATTCGTATCAACACGAACTATGGCTTGATGAGATAAATGGATTGATTTCATGCTCGTTTCAAGATGATGATATTTTAAAACATGATGTTGGGCCTTAAAACACATTAACTTGGCCCTTGCCATTTTGATTTATTTGGGCTATATCTTCTTATAATTAATTAATTTACTTAAACCCAATTCAAGATTTTGGGGTATTACACTAAGAGTTAGAAACAGCTGAATTTTTTTTTTCCAAAATTAGATAATGGAAGGCACAGATCATTTTATGTTCGAGAAGTCTAGACTTTGAATAGCAGCAACTTATTTGTTGCATAGATATCTCATATTCCCATTAAGATCATACATTAAACACTACTTTGTATCTCTAAAGAGTAAGGGAAGTCCGAGTTACATGAGATGCAGAAAGAATTCATCCTTAAGAGAAGTCCATCTTATCACGAACTGCATTAGAAGGAGGAACGATAAGTGGACCATCAAAGCACGAGAATGAACTAAAAACAATGACAATTGCAATATCAGCAACAAAAAATTGACTTAACCATCTTGTTTTCATCATATGTTGCCAGCTGAGACGCGGTGAACAAAGCATCTCGAGTCATTTCAAGTCGGGCCCCTTTCCAGAAGGCCGTCACTCCCTCTTCTGAAGTAATTTTTTGGAACTCTTGGATTGACCCTTTAGTGGTTAATCTTCCCATCTGCATTCATACCTATAAACAAAATAAAACAGAGATGGTAATAATCATTTTTTTTTTCTGAGGAGTTGGAAGATCCATTACACTTAGTAGTAGTAGTAGTAGTAGTAGTAGTAGTAGTAGTTAACTACGAACCTTCAACACTTCCACTGGATTGGTGGTTGCTGTTGCAACAGCACCAAAGAAAGCTCCAGCTACTATCTTCATCAAGATATTGGGAGACTCATCTTCGTCGTCGGAGAATTCGGCGTTGGCAAGGCTTGCAGTCGCTGGAAGTAATTGCCCTCCATTCCCAGCGGCCGCTGGCTTTCAGCGGTTGATGGGTTCTATTTTTTTCATGTTGAGCGATTGCTGTGTTCCATCGAGCACTGGAAATAAGGATTTCAAATCCATTAAAATCGTCCAAAATCGATCCGAAATCCATACTCAAAATTCGGGAGACTCTATGTGGAGTTGGCAGACTCCATGTTGAGTCTATGAATTTTATAAATCCATGGACTTTTTAAAATCTTTTAAAATCCATCAAAATCCAAATTGAATACACCCCCCTAAATCTAAATGCATAATGAAAGCAAATATTAATTAAAACTAAAACAATTAAACAATAGACCCATAATACCTAGCTAAAAATACAATTTGTATTTTCAATAGTTTCTTTGCAACAGAAAAGAACTTTACTTCAAATTTTTGTTTGATGTTTGATTTTCATTGATTCCAAAAAAAAAATGGAAAAATCAACCTAATTTATATACATATAACATATGTATAAAAATCTTAATGCAAAGAATAAAATCTCTCTAAATGTAGTAATTATTGCAGTCAACCTAACTAATTATTGCTATCTCTCTAAATGCATAAATTAATTAATGCAATCAAATTAACCTAATTAATTACCACAAGTCTATCTAAATGGGGAAATTCTTATACACATGTTGGGGTAGTGGCACATCTGTCACAATAGATGTATTGGAAACTTGAAAGTATCCCAATAGCTTATTAGGACACTTTCAAGTGTCCCAATATCTCTATGGTGACACATGAGGTAGTGCCTCATGATGCGTATAAGAATTTCCCATCTAAATGCGTAGTGAATAACTTGTACACTGAAAGATTATTAGTACAATTCTAATGCTAATTTTGTTCCATATATATATATATATATATATATATGTTTCCAAATAGAAATGGATGTATTACCATAGATTGATTTTTATAATTTTTGAATATTAATGTTAATTATATAATTTTTTAATAGTATTAAACTAAATATATATATGTGTATATAATTAATATTCCATGAAAAAATACTTCGTATATAATTAATATATTGATTATATGAAATATATTTATATATATATATATATGTACTTACTATATACTATTTCTCAGATAATTTTAATATAATTGAGGTAAATATAATGCAGTAATTATTTAATTTAAAATACAAAATATTACAACCGCATTTGTAGGAATAAAATTAAATTTCATTAAATGAGTGAATAAATTGAAGTTGCACATAAGTCAAGACAAAATAAATTTACGTAAAATGAAATAAAAGGATCTTTATGATTTGTAGCCATATAATCAATATTTTCTCCATGTATGTATTCATAGAAAGAGAGTCTATATTCCATAATTTGTGCAATTAAATTATTTAATTTCATATTTTTTTATTAACTATTGCATAGTTATTTACATGAATGAATATATCACTATTATTAGAAAATTAATTTAGATGGGAAAAAAATATTATTTCTATTTGCAAAGACTATCTTATTTTTAGATATAATATAGATATAGATATAGATATAGATATAGATTACTTAGAAGAAGAGATAGTATAAATTACATTTCTGAACTGAACCAATTTATATATGATGGGACAATTAATAATCGGTACAAACTTGATAACTGAAGTCTCTTATGTAATTAAACAAATTTACGTATTTCTTCCATTTTCCTAGAACAAGCCATGATCTTCATTTGGATAAGTTTTGGACTGAGAGTTGGGAAGATTTTAAAACGGTGGTTGAGCGGTTTCATGAATTTGTGTTGAAATGACAGATGAAATGAGGAACATACATCATCATTCACCACGCAACGCATGGCTATTCTTTTTTTTTTTTTTTTTTATCTCCATAAATAAATTCATTGATTGGATAAAAAAAAATTGTTGGGATGGGAGTGGGACCTTTTTTGCATGCACGTCGTTACCCACAATTATTACGTGGCCCTTACTATTGCGGCTTTCTTAATTGTATTCACTAATCACTATTGAAGTCATTAAAATTTTATTTTATCGTGTTGAGTTTTAAAATCTTGCTAGTATATAAGAAGTTCAATTGTGGACAAATAAAAAGAAAAATAAAAGGATTGAAGGACTATTTCAAATGACATACCTATCAGTTTACAAAATTTCAATGCCTACAATTAATGACTCTTGAAATATAATGTATGATTGTCCATTATTAAAGAGTATTTGATTTCTTTAAATAGATAATAATAAGTATAAAAAAATATAATTGTTTATCATAAAAAGAAAATAATTTATGGGATGGTAAAACTTTGTCAAAAATACAACAATATGACTGTAGATCTTAAAATTTACTATTGAGTTGTTCGGATTCAGGATTCGGCGATCTACAAACTAAACAACAACAAACGTGAAGTCGAATAATCGTTGGGGAGTTGATGATCAAACGGACTTCAACGCTCAAGCCAGTACTGCTAAAAATGAACACAATTCGAAATAAAAGCAACCAAAATAAGGGCAATAAGCTTTGGAATGAATTTAGAGGTCAAGAATGAGGCCGGAAGGGAATTATTCGAGTTCCAGCTTTTATTTGGGGCTCCAACCGAATGATACCAATTCTTCATGGATTCATCGCCATTTAACCCATTTTGAGCCCTAGGATTTTGACTCTATCACCTACCTTTGGCGGCATTCAATCCTAATTCATCCTTGATCCGCTCTTCCTCCTTTGGGAGTTCGGGTTGCTTGACCTCTCAAGGCCCTTTTTGTCTGCTGGACCTCTTTGATTCTGCGACTGTTAACTTCTACAATGACCGAATATCATAGTCAAATTTAAAATAAAGGTGGCAGTAGAAAAACGATTCAATACCAAAATAAATTATCTATTACTAGGAAACTGTTGTCTACTATTACCTAAATCGTTGTTTAATCTATATAGCTAATTAGCTATTAAATAGTGTGATCGAGAATGGTCAATATCCAGATTTGTAAATTTCAACTACTTTTGTTATAGGTCTTTTTAACTCACTCTATATATTTGTAAAGTTTAACTATTGTTATATAGATTTTTTTTTTCTTTTTTGAGTTTATAGATTTGAAAATTTTAACTACTTTTGTTATGGATATTTTTTTACACCTATAATGCCCTTATTAATAGAGATGTAAGTTAGTTGGGCCGATGTATGAACTAATTAAAGTTGAACCATGTATAAGATATTTGAATTCGTTCCATTAGCAAGAGGTTATGATTATTAGATTTAGCTTCAAAATTTCAATTATAAACATGATAAGTGCAATATCGTCCTTTGGCGGATCGGAATAAAATAAGATTAATAAATTATTATGATAAAATTATGTGAAAATAAATTTATTGAAATTTAGTTGGGTCTAGCCAGGTTCCTTAACGGTTCAAACTGGCTAAGATTAAGATATTTTGCAGTGCCCACAAAAAGATAAAGAACATAAGAGGGAGGGGTGGCCAAAATGGGGCGACAGAAGGCTGGTGGCCTTGTGCTTTTAGAGAGAGGGGGAAGGAGGAAGATGAGCATAGGCATGGGCTTCTGGGGAAAAAAAAAAAAATATGAATTGGGTTTGAGAGAGAGATAGAGAGAGGAATTTTAGTATTGAGAGTGAAATTGGGCTTATGGTTATATCTGAAAAGGGTAATTCTATTCACAACCCCCATTTTTCTCTTTGTAGCCTCCATTAATTTTTTAAATATAAACATTAATATGATAGACTTTTTTGCCCTTGTAGCCACATCAATTGAAACCTACAAAGAATTATCAAATCCCCAACCCAACTTAAATTTTTGGAGACGTTTTTTTTTTTTTTCTAGTTTCCAACTACTAAAAAAATTATTCCATCAAATGCAACTTCTTATTGTTCTCGACTGATTCTTCAATCTAGAAAATGTTCTTTTTTTCTTATTAATCTTAGCCGAGAATAATAAATTTTTATCATATAGATATATAATATATATAAAAAAATAGACAAAAACTACATCACAACAATGAATTCTTCTTTGGAAAATGGTTTAATAGCACTATGATATTTTTTTGCAGTTTCCTGAAAGTGTAGGTGCAAGCAAGTTCGCATACACATTCATTACAAATTTCTAGATAAAATGAAAGTTGAAAATTTATGAAGAAATCTAAATTGAAATAAAAAATTCTATTTGAACACTAACGAAAGAAGAACAAAAAAACTGAAATTTGCCAACAAACCCAAAAATCAGTGAGAGAACGAGCATTTGGAAAATCTAATAATACAAAAAAATAATTAAAGTTTTGGAAATTCTTTCAAATAATTTTTGTTCTTGAAAATAATTTCATCATAATCTATACAATTGATTTTTTCTCTTAAGATTAAATTAAGAACATTAATTCAAAATTCATAATTAACATTATTCTCGGCAACCAATTTTTTTATTTTAAAAGTTACCAAGCAGAAGAGGAATAATTGGGGCTATTGGAGCTATAATATATTTAGGGCTCGTTTGCTAGGTTGTATGGTATAAGGTTGGATGTGTTTAACATGTGATGTGTTTTACCGTATAAGATATTAATATCATGTTTGTTTTGGTGTATTAAAATATATGTATTAATAATATATTGTTTGCTTAGATGTATTAGATTCTCTATAAAATTTCAATTCCTAAAATATCCTTTAATTAGTTACCATATATTGTGTGAATATTCTATAATAACATTTTTAATTAATATCTGCAAGGTTATTTTAGTCTACAATTTTTAATAATTCTGTATGGTATTAAATATCCCACCAGCAGGGTGTGATATGTTATACCATATAAATGGTTAACACATACCGGGCCCTTGCATAATCATGGGCTTCAATATTGCTAGCAAACAAAGTATTAGGGTGTCATAGGTATTTATCCCACCCTTATACTACCTAGCAAACAAGCCCTTAGGGTTTTAAGTGATGGGTTACATGGATAAAATAGTCTATATTATTAATATTTATATATTACAAAATAACGGGGGCTGTAAGGAGAAAAATGGGGGCTGTATTTAGAATTTTCCATCTGAAAATTCACGGTTATCAAACTGCTATTAAATAGTGTTGAAAGACGTATAAATTAGATTATTGTAAGAAATCTAAAATATCACTTGACATCCTCTAGTCACATCCCGTGTGTGTTAATCGTGTACCAAATTTTAAAATTATTTTTTTTTCATTTTTTTCTTCAATTTTAATTTCTTTAGATTTAGTATAATTTTATAATTTTATTTAAGGTTTATTCCACCCAATTAAGGTTTATAATTATTTTTTAATATTTAATTTTCATTTTTAGTTAATATAATTAATTTTGGGGGTTGATTATTCCAAACTTAAGGTATATAATTTTTTAAAATTTTAATTTTTAGCAACAAGTATTAATTATGATTAGTTATAATATAATAAATTTTATTTTTACAAAAAATATTATTAATAATATATAATTTTAATGTTGACACACGGTTCACACACAAAGTTGGGACTAGATGATCTCTACTTCTAAAATATGAACTTAAAAAACTATGTTTAAAATGTATCCGTCAAGTGTTATACATAAATATGAGTTGTACTTGTGTGCATCTGCCGGACGCAAGTTTATTTTAGGCGGATGGCGCGTGCAAGACATATAGCTGCACATCGTGACCTGCACAGACCTTTTTTTTTTTGTTTCAATTTTTTTTCCAAAAAATATATTCTAATTAAAATAAAATTATTGAACACTAAAATTAAAATGAAATTGATTTAATTATTTTTTTTGGCAACTCGCATAGTACACTAGGCGCTCAATAATTTTTTTTCAATAAATATATATGAATTAGTGAACCATATGTACCACCTCATAAATTTCAGAATATCTTAATGAGTTTTCTAAATTTATTTGGAAGACTAAAGAAAAGAATTGAAGCTAAAATAAAGTAAAACATATATAAATCGCAACTTTTTGTGTCTTTTATATGAAAATCGATTTTGAGATTTTGCAATTGCTGTCGGAAGATATTCAATAATGGTCTTTTTTGAAAGATCACGACCTAAAGAATTCTGTTGGTGCCCTCAGAATTTTTATCTGGGGCCAATCGAAGTCATGATGATGAAAAAAATGATAAAGTGAATGACGAATAGTATTTTTTCTGACTTTCGTAAATCAAAATCTTTTACGAAATTTCAATCGATACCCTGATAGTTGATTCATTAGAGCTTTTTAATAGAAAACGACCCAAGAAATCCGTTCATGTTCTTGGATTTTCAATCTGAGGTCAAACGAGCATCGTACAATATTTTTCGCAATAAAATGGTATATGAATAATAACTTTTTATATGTTTTTAAGATGATTTTGTATTCCTTTATATATCAAACGACATAGTCTGCTCGCCGTTTTGGATTGGTTTAATTGAAATTGAGCTAACGAGACCGCTACTCCGCTAGAATTTTCAGATCTCATGTACGAGGTCAAACGAATTTCCGGTGTCAACAAATGTAATATAGTTTCTTTTAAATAGTATTTTTGAAAAAGTAATCGCGTTTGAAATTGCTTTATCAGTATTTTATATCTAAAAAAACTATACCTGCCCTGAATCCAACTTTTCTATAAATAGGAGGCTAGGAGATTCACTTTCCTTGCCCATTTCTCTCATCTCTCTTTCTCTCTCTTCTCTCTATTTCGTGTTAACGAAAGAAAACTCTGGCCTGCGCTGAGTAAATCGACCACACATGCCCAAGACGAGAAATGGGTGCTACTGTTGTAGGAGCAGCTGCTGAATGCCGGAAGGCTGTCGGAGAGCCACCGCTGCTGTCGTGGATGGCCGGAAATCGCTCTCTCTTCCGACATCTCATCTTGGTCCATTTTTCATCCTTTAAAGTTGAATTTTTAATATGTTGTTAAATAGTACTTCATTTTGTATGTTCAGTCTGTCATCGTCCGGTGGCCGAAAACCGGCGAAAACACCGAGAAACATCGAAAATAAAGAGGCGCCGATCAATTTTGATTTTTTTCCCATTTTCGCCCATTTCAGATCATCAAATCGAAAAAGTTTGAACTAGAAAGTTGCTCAAAATATTATTTTCCATAGGACTGCCAAGTTTCATAATTTTCTGATAAGTTTTGATGAAAGTCGATTATTTTAATCAGACGGTTATTTTTATAACTAAAGTATGTGATTTCAGAAAATTCCAAAAATCACATCTTTAAAAAAGATATATGTGGGGTAATTTTCGGATGAATATAAAGTGTTGTGGTATAGATTTGGTAAAAATTGGGTAAAATGGCAAGTTACAGAAAGTGACATTTGTCAAATCGTTTGGTGTCATTAAATGAGAAATAATATTTCGAGATTTATTCCCCTATGTGTTGAAGTTATACGAGATCTCTAGAGTCGCGCATTTTTAGTCGGAATATAATTAAAGTAAATAAAAGCTCTAATTAAATTAAGTTGAGTTCTGAAAATTAGAGTAGTACGTAGTCCTAAAATAAGGTTTGACCTTGTATGATTTGTTGAGCCAGTCAGAGCAGCTGACGAATGAGTATCGAGAAATTTGATCACTTGAGTTGATCTAATTGAGGTGGGTTTATTTACAAAACCTATCTATATTTGAGTTATTAACTCATAAATGTGATAGTCATAGTTAGAATATCCAAATAAAATATTTGAGGAATTATATGCCAAATTCTCTGCTATAGTATAGTATTATACTGTTATATAATTAATGAGAACATGATATTATAATGTCGTATAATTAATGAGAACAAAATATTATATCGTTGTATAATTAATGAACATAGATTATGCTTTATCATAATTAATGGGAACATAGATTATGCTTGTCATAATTAATGAAAATATAGATTATGCTTTATCATAATAAATATATATGGATTACACTTCAACATAATAAAATAGATTATGCCTTGTCATAACTAAAGTCTATGGGTTAAAAGTTATGGGGTAGAGTATAAAGTTCAAAGTTTATAGATTAAGGTTAGAGTTTATATTTATAGTCTAAAAGTCATAGTTTAAAGTTGCAATAAATTAAATGTTTATTGTGTATGAATTATACTTGTGTAATAATGAGTTCTAATTTTGACTTGTGCTTTCAATATTAAACTCAAGTTATAGAATGGTTTCTATTTAAGTAATAGATAATCCCTAGTATACTCAGGGTCAATGCTAGGTAACACATGATATTCTCTCCCCGGATTAGCGAGGTAATCTCCCTTTTCCTATCAGCGACATGTCATAGAATGCAATAAATGACGGTACCAAAGAGAAGTAAATGTTTGCAGAAATGGGAAGGGTTTTCACGTTTTTCTTTCTATTATCTGTATTTATATTTTGGATATTCTATTACAATTTTTATTGATTGGGTTAAAAGTTTAACCCACTGAGTGCTTTAATACTCACGCCCAAAAATCTTTTCAAAATATTTTTCACATGTTGAGATGCTGGAGGTGATGGGCTCGATGTATTGATGTGGGTTGATCTTGCCTTGTTGTATCATTCAGACTAAATTATTGCTCATGAATATGTTGTTATCTGATTCAATAATACTCAATTATTTTTCGCTTAAACTCTGATACAATTGCCTCATAGTTTGATTGCACGTTGTGATTTATTATTGGGGTTATCTGAATTGTATAACTTATTTGAATCATGATAAATAAAATCCCATTTATTTTTCATAAATCAAAGCATGTTTCTTTACAGTTTTCAACCTATGAGTAGGTCATATTTGGTTGAGTCTTGGATTCTGTTTATTTTCCAGTTGACTTATGAATAGGTCTTAAGTTGATTAATTGTTTGTCCTATGAATGGGACACAGTACAATTTTTTTACCTTTGACCTAGTGATGAGTCTTAATTGTTGTGAACTATGATGATGTCCTATTTATTTGAAGAGTCAGAATCCTATTTATTAATTGTTGGATTCTGTTTAAGTTTGATTGGTCTATGAATGGGCATTCATTTGACTTGACTGAATCTTTTGACTTCGTTGATACGTTGAAAGATATAAATTCCTTCCAGTTATAGATGTTATGTTGCCTAATTTTTGAGGCGCTAACTTAGTTCCGTTCTTGAAAGATCACCTGAATTTCCAATTAAACTAGTTTTTTCCTTCTCTTTTTCCGCGTAATGTTCCTGTCCTAATTCTCGGGACTAGGGTGTTACAGCATACAATTAAAGTGAATTAATTATTATTTTTTCAGTGGCTCGTACGGTGCATTCGCATGACACTAATGCATGAACTCGTGCACTATGGTTGATAATTAATTTTTTTGAATTAAATATAATTACCTTATTTAGGATCAATAAACTTTAAATATTGAGATGAAGTAAGTCAAATAACACTCACATAAGGCAATTAGGAAGCTGATGTTTTTTTAGGCTACATCTGAATTTGTTTAGTGTAATATAATGAGTGATAATTTTCTTGGAGATTTTTTTGCGGGCCGGGGCAATGATGGGGGCGCGCAGGTCGGGTTTAAGTCAGGGCGAATTGGTCCACTGAAATAATTTTCGTATAAATAATACTATTATAAAATTAAAAGTTTCAATATATCTAAAGTTTTTGAACTTGTATATCTATATTTGTGATAATTAAATTCAGTTCCAACAAGAATAAATGTAATCACCATTCTTTTAAGTTAAAGTTTATGATATAAATCTAGAAAAAATACATTACTCCATCCGTTTCGTTTTGATTGTCGTTTTAGTTTTTTTATCTAGAATTAACAATTAATTTTATGGATTAATGTACTCATCCCTCATATATATATATATATATATATATATATATATATATATATATATATGTATGTTAGAGATAATGATCATACTCAACTTATCAAGCAAGTTGCTAGATGATATTCTTCACGATAGTTGAAGTATATCCTAGATAAATATGATATGATTTGTGGTTATCTATTTTAGGGTTAGATTGATTTTATGCTTATAAATACCAACTCTTTGTAAAGCAGAAATAATAAGAAAATAAACCTGAACTAGTTTCCTGATATATTCCTTTGTTATCATGTCTTGCTCTATGTATCAATTCTTTCATGGTATCAGAGCGGGTATGTAATACCTGCCTCTAATACTCTTCCTCTCCCGTGATTTTTTTTTCAAACATGGATGATTCAGATAATTCATCCAATTCCACGCTCGCTAGTTTCACTACGGCAAATACAAATCCCATCCGTCCTCAAAATTGCCCCATCTCTGTCAAATTATCTGATTCAAATTTTTTAATCTGGAGACAACAAGTTTTAGCCATAGTACGAGGATATGGTTTAGATGCTTTTCTGTCTAATGAAACATCACCACCTAGTCAATTTATTGTGGATGAAACCACTCAACAACAGAAGCCCAATCCTGAATTTCAGACATGGAGTAGGCAGGATCAACTTCTTTCTGCTTGGATTCAGTCTTCATTGACTGAAAGTATAATGATCTTGATTGTTGGCTTATCCTCCACAGCCGAAATCTGGAATGCCCTTGAAACCTGTAACGCCCCAATCCCGGAAGAGTAGTGACAAGGGATCGATGCGCTACTGGGGAAAAAAAAGGAGTTGTGGCACAAAAATAATCAAAGAAATATGGTTAGTGCCCCAAACACTTGGGCAGCATAACCTCTATAACTGGAATTTAACCACGCTCTAAGGCGTCTTAGAAGAAACTCGAATCAATGATCAATCATCAAAGGGAACTTATCCCGCCAATTAATTGTAAAGACAGATCTCAATAACAAACACAAATCATATTATGATTCAAACAACTGAAAACAAACTATATCAGAGTAAACGGAACAAGCGTAGAGCATCTTTTTTAAACTTAAGCAAAATATTTCCAACTACTTCTCTGTTTTAAAGTATCTAAGATCTCTAAACAACGCAAAAAGAGCAAGCAAATATCAACAAAAAGACAGCCCTTGCCTCAGCTCCGTCATCTTCCAGCCACCTCTCAACCTGTAAATATTTAGAAAAGATTTGGGTTGAGTACTAGTGTACCCAGTGAAAAATTTTGATAAACAGTTCACAATCATTTTATAATTATGAATATCATATCCACACAAGTATAACAATGGAAAGGTTTCAAATCTCAAAAGCATTCCATGTATACAAAGCTTCTTTTAACCTTAGTTACGCTCTATCTCAATTGTCCCTTCCTACAGTGTCTTAACTTATATACACGTCCTCCAGCCCAGCTGTCTAATAAAGGATAGTGTATACGGTCCCAAAGCTTTAAAGGATCCGAACTCGAGTCTAGTTAAGCACTCAATGTTATCATAGGATACTGGCGAACGCGAACAGTGAGAGAAATCATTTTGATACAAATATTCATGTTTTACAGTTATAGACAATTGAGCTTATTAGTTGAACATAATTTGAGAAAAATATAGCCCACCTGATAATAATGAGCGCGTAATATTTGAGCAGGGAATCACAGTGTAGAAAAAGGTCCTAATGGGGTCGTACCTAGTATCAAAATAATTTCAAATAAATAATTTAGGCCAATTATAATTCTAATATATCTAAAAGAATCCAATATTTATGTTCCTAAATAATTAATTTATGAGTCCTGATTTAAATAGAAAATTCAGATAAAATTTTATGACTAAATTGATTTTAAATAATTTGGGCAAATTTTAATTTTAATAAATCTGAAAATTAGGAAATTTATGGGCTAATTTAATCAATTTATGAAGTTTTGGGCTAGATATTAATTTCTGAAAAATTTATAGGATCCAAATGCATTTTAAACAATTATAAGTGATTATGAAATTTTTATATTTTCTAGGGGCTTTTCCTAATTTTTATAAATTAATGAGGATGGGCCATTATGCAAATGAATTAATTGCAATTAAATCCCTCATTTTTTCCATCTAATGTCACGACATTCAGCAAAATGAGAAAACAATTCCTAATTCAACTTCTTTTCTTCTCTCTCTCATCACTCTCTCTCTCTCTCTCTCTCTCTCTTGCCCGACTGGAGATGGAGGATTATCATAAAAATCCTCAAAGTTAAATCTAGCCTAAATCCCTAAATCCCAATTTATTTTCATCTTCCTTGCAATATCATGATAGGAAAAATATAATATAAATCGAAAATCCTCAAATTTCACCCCCAAAATCCCTAATTCTTCTCCTTCCCCCTTTTTCTTCTCCTTTTTTTTTCGACGCCGGCGAGCTCACCGTCGCCCGCCGATGACGCGAAGACCCCGACCTGGGCCTGCAGCCACACCTGCTGCAACCTAGACCTCGACGCAAATTCAACCACAACGACAATACGACGCAAGCTCT
Source organism: Perilla frutescens (assembly GCA_026008535.1). Lineage (NCBI taxonomy): Eukaryota > Viridiplantae > Streptophyta > Magnoliopsida > Lamiales > Lamiaceae > Perilla > Perilla frutescens. Next base: position 32,543,329 of record BRKX01000012.1, read on the forward strand.
CGGCGACTCGACTTCATCCGGAGCTCGGTACGACGCCGGCGACCAACTGGTGAAACGCAGACCTCAACTACAATTCAGCCTAACATCGCCGGAACCTGAGCCCAGCCGACGAGCCCTCCCCTGTTTCGACTCAACCCGACAGTTTCTCTTCCTCTAATTCTATTTATTCTCTTAATATCAATTTATATATCTGAAATTCTATAATTTTAGTTTCTACATACAAACCGTATATGTGTGTTGTCGAGAAGATATTTGACTAGGTTATGATATGTTGAAATTGGTTTCGGGAAAAATAAATGAGGGTGGTTCTGTTTTTGGTGTTGAATTGATGCATAAGAAGTATGGGTTGATGGATTACAGTGGTATAGATTCATGGTTTTGTTTTGATTAATTGAAGTTGGGGAATTCTGCTGAGGTTAAAGGGGCGTATAATCTAGCTAGAACAGAAAATTAAATTTAAGATAAACTTACCCAGAAGAGTGAGTTTGCTGTATCACTTTTGATTTAGATATTAAGCACTGAAATCTAACTAAAATTGGTAGATTTGTTGTGAAGCTTGATTTCCTGTCAGAGAGTTTGGATTAATGGTTTCTTTTTTTTCTGCAGGGAAGGATTTTAGCTTGCGGTATTTTATTTGACAGAGAGATGAATAGCCGAACAAGTGTATCTCTTAATTTGCTGAGTTGACAAATATGTATACATACGTGTACAATTTATAGAGATTTGAAGAGATCAACTAAATATATTCAGAATTAATTTATGTTGATTATCATGGTTTTATATTACTATCGAATACCACATAATTGTATTAACATTATGATTAGTAATAAATATTATTATAAATATCGAATATAAAAATAAACCTTATGTGAATGAACCAGACTCAAAAATAAATTTCTAAACTCAACTATTAACTCCACATATTTCTGTTACTAAAAATGATTTTTTTTAATTTTTATAAAATTTTCAAATATTTCTAACGCTAAAAGCAAAATTTCAGATTCCATCACATCCAACTAATTCTATCGAATGTAATCAAATAAATTAAAATTAAATATTACAAATTCACCTACGACCACTCTCAACATATACTTGTATAAATCGAATTGATTTGCAACCAATTTATAATATTACAATGAACCAAATTTTTTTCTAGCCACTTAAATTTTTTAAAAACTTATTTTAGCCACTAATTTTTAAATGTATATTTTTTAGCCAGTTTGGACCAAAATACCTTCAGTTATTATTAAAAAATTGAAAAACAAAAAATTAGAAATTTAGAAAACAAAAAAAGAAAAATAAAAAACGGAGTCTTCTTCCCCACTGAAAAAACGCAGTCTTCTTCCCCAGCCCAAACCAGTGTCTCCCCCTCCTCCATGTCCAATCAACCCATCTTGTTTCTTCAAGCAACAGAAGCCAACACCCTCTCCACAACACCATCTTCTGGGGCATAGCAACGTTCTTGTTAGACATTAACGGCAAGTGGGTTACAATGAGAAACCAAATGCAAACGAAAGGTAAGGGAAGGGAGAAGGTCTTTTCCGGCGACGACGTCGGGATAGGGATGGAGAGAGAGATGGAAAGTGAGGGGAATAACGACGACGGGTAGGCTGCGCGCAGCTCCTGCGCGCTGGAACATGCGCGTTGGCGTTGCGCGACGGGGACCTTGCGCGCTGAGGAATGCGCTCGACAGATGTTGGGTTTGTTTTTTATGCGTGTGGAGCTGCGCGCTGAGATAGGTGCACGCAGGAGCTACGAGCCAGGAAGCGGGTATCGAGGCTGCGCGCAGTAGCTGTGCGCTAGGGCACGCGCGTCCGGGCTGTGCAAAACACCATTTTTTCCGGTGACTTAAGTGGTGAATCTTCTAGAGAGATATATAATAGAGAGAGATGAGGAGTAGCAAGAAGCAAGAGGGAGAGAAAGAGGAGAGGCGAGTGAGAGAAAGAGAAGAGAGAGAGGGTTACACCATTTTTTCCGGCAACTTGGTAGTAGGTCTGTGGCACTGTGTTAGTGAGAAAAAAGAGAGAGACAAGGAAGAGATCGAGGGGAATTCTTCAAGGCTGCTCTGCTGCTCAGTCTTGGCTTTGAAAGTGGAAGGTTTGCTTGTTGAAAGAGGGATGGAGACGATGACGGTGACGACGATTGGTCTGTGTTAGGCCGGAATGAGGGAGGCCATGGAAAAAATTGAAAGGAGAAGAGATGAGGAAGACGGCGAGAGGGAGGAGGAGAATCCAGATTTATTTTCTTTCTAATTTTACATGATGAGAGAGAGAAGTGTGGAGATAGAATATTACTTTACAATTATTTTTAAAGATAAATTAATAAAAATAAGGGTATTATGGTAAATATGGACAAAATAGAAATATTTAAAAAATACTAGCTAAAATAAGTTTTTTTTTTGTATGACTGGCTACTTTGCCCTATTGACTCATATTACAATTACTAAATAATAATATTTGTCTTAAATAAATTTTGATTTATTTAGATAGAATTCAAATATAGGATTATCATTCGGTCCTGATACGACTATTTTTGAGCAGTATCTAGGTTTTTAAATAACAATTATGAGAAAGTCTCGGGTTATTACAAAACCAATTTCGCAAGCCAGTCCAAGGCGAAGCTAATGCAATACAAATTGCAGCTTCAAACTCTCAAGAAGGATAATTTAACCATGCGTGATTATTTGACCAAAGTGAAGACTTGTTGCGACTTGTTAGGTGCAGCCGGCCATCGCGTCTCTGATGATGATCAGACATTACATATTCTTGCTGGTCTGGGTAGTGAATATAACCCAGTTTTGGTGACTATAACCTCTCAAGTAGATTCGTGGCACATTCATGATGTTCATGCTATATTATTGAGCTTTGAAGCTCGTTTGGAGTCTAATAGAATTGCCTCCAACAACATGGAAGGATCATAACCCTCGGTAAACAATGTCTCACAAGCACCTCAGCCGAGAAATAACAATTCTGGTCGAGGAAGAGGTGGTTTTCACAATCAAAATCAGTCTTTTCGAGGAGGCCGGGGTTCTTATATATCGAGCAGGTTTTAGAGGTCGAGGACGTTCGCAAGGAGGTAATAAACCAATTTGTCAAGTTTGTGGAATATCTGGCCATACGGCAGACAAGTGCTGGCACGGATTTGATTCAAATTATGGAACTCAGAATCAACAGCAACAATCACACCAAAATCAGTTGCAAACTACCAACTTGCAGCATCCTGCACTTCACATGGCCCGTGTTCCTTCCAACCACACTGCTTCAGAACTCAGCTATGAATATGATAGTGCTTGGTATCCCGTGCTTGAATTATTTGCGTCAATTAATTTAATTAAATGTATATACGATATAAGACAAACATATGGAGTATAATATGGTTCCAACGTGAATCAGAATACCGTTTATGATTCTATTTATAAATTATGAACTGCTTACCTTATTAAAGTAGAGGAATTTATATTGTTTTGTGTCAATCATTTTTGGATTAATTTGGATTTTTCCATAAAATTTGCATGCAATTTATTGGTTCATTCAATTTCAGTCGGTGGGTGTGCTCAACAACTGTATCCCATATAATCCACCTAAGAATTCACAGTGTAACATTACTTAATTAATTTGCATAAACTCTTAAAAAAAATCAATTACATAGCCTGATTTGCCTTTTGGATGAGATGATTCCTCCGTTAATATACACGAGCCAATCTATCTATCCATACACTTATGAAGGCAAATTCAAGACAACGCGCGATTACATATCACTCGTTCTCTATTTTACGATTAAATATATAAATATAAATTTATTTTGGTTATAATATACATGCCATGTGTTAATAGACAACGTTTTTGGCACTAAACTGTTGTCTATGTGAACATTTATAGTTTATTATAACATTCACAACGGTTTTAGGTTAAAACAATTTCTTTTTTAGTAATATTTTTAATTATTTGGATTCTTTTTATGGATTTGAAATTTGAGATTGTCTCTACAATTTTTATTGATTTTTTTCTTTCAATGCATCTTTTTGTAGTTTTTTTCTCTCCCATTGCAATATTGACACTACAAATTAACAAGTGACCTTTTTTTGCATTTCGATAGTTTGAAGTATTTAATTTTTTTTAAAAAATTATGCATGAGTGGATAATATACAGTTTGCATATTTGCAACATTATTATTATTATTATTATTATTATTATTATTATTATTATTATTATTATTATTACTATTATTATTATTATTATTATTATCATTGTTGTTGTTGTTGTTGTTGTTGTTGTTTTGTTTTTTTTATTATTATCCAACATGATTTCTCAGTATAGCTTATAAGAATAATAACATAATTTATAATAATTTATTAACCTAATTTTCTTATCATTTTGATCTTATGATAACAAAATTAAACATTGTTATTTCAAGTGTCTTGAATTATAAGTCTTTGAAAATCTGTTGTGATTCATATGAAATAGTCCTAAAGTCTTAATTTCAATATTTGTGGATTTTAATTATTTTCCAAAATTTAGTTTTCATTTTCATTGTTCTAACTATGCGCATTTTACTAATATCGATCACAATTTGAAAACAAGAAGAAGATTAAACTGGTGCATCGCAAAAGAGAAATATTATATAATTAACTTAAATTAAGATACTTCTTCTACTTCGAGTAAAAAAAATCCACTATCGTGATTAAATATTAATCGCCAAAACTCCTGTGCATCATGATGTATGGGTCGGCCCATCAGACGACCCGCTCCGACCCGCCCGCGATCCGCCAAAAAAAAAATGCCACCAATAGTATCATTTTGGACACCATTTTGTTCTACCGACGAAATATAGTACAATTTCATGTTTATTTTGTTTTTTAGGGTTTTCTTTGGGTTTATTTTGTGTTTTTAGGGGTTTATTTGTTTTTTTAGGGGTTTTTTTGGGGTATTTTTAGGGGTTCATTTTGTGTTTTCTAAGGGATTTTGGGGGTTCATTTTTTGGGGGTTCATTTTATGTTTTTTAGGGTTTATATTTTTTCCCAATCATTATTTATATTTGTTTTGAAAAATTAAATTCATTGTCGAGCGCAATGCACGAGCCCACGCGTTAGCATCGGGCGAGTGCATTGCGTGAGTCACCGAATTTAAAAAAATCATTCACTTTAATTTGGGAAAAAACACAAAAAAAGAAAGAAAAAGAAAAACAGAAAAAAGAAAAAGAAAAGCAGAAAAAAAAGGAAAAAACGAAAAACAGAAAAAGAAAAGAAAAAAAACAGGCGGGCGCATGACGCACACGCGCCCGTCTGGTGGCGTCGCAAGGGGGCTCCTGTACAGGAGACCTCCCCAATATTAATTATATATGTAGGGAATAATATAATGCTTCAAATTTATTATTAACCATCTTTTTTAATTTATTGTTTGGTGTGGGAAATTTGATTACCATATATATAATCTTTAATCAATAATATTGAATTAAATTAAGAGATTTTATATAGCAACACAAAAGATTAAATATATCCAAACAAAAGTTTCAAAATTTGTAGATGAAAATAATATTACCTATGGATCGAGGTAATTAATTAGTTAATTTATTGAGTAAATGATTAATAGATATTATGAATTATTACGAAGCACATCCGTGATTATATATAGAATCAGTTCGATAATAAAATGAAATAAATCCTAAATGCGGTCGATGCACTCCATTTTCTAATTTCTATCTTATTGAGCATAAAATAATACTCCCTCCGTCCCAATTATATAGCCCTATTTCTCTTCGCACGTAGTTTAAAAATATTTATGAAAACAAGATATTAAAGCTAAACTTCCAATAACACCCCCATTGAATATTTATGACTTTCAACATTTAAGTTGTTATTTTTTTAATTTTCAAGATTCAACAAGGGTTTATTTGTACATTACAATGAAAATTAATAGTATTTATAGTAATGGGACTATATAATTGGGACACCTCAAAATAGTAAAAGGGATTATATAATCGGGACGGAGAGAGTAGTAACAAAAAAAAAAAAGGTGATTCCATTTAATTAAGTTCCCATTTCTGTGCTCGTGGAGAAAAGCATTATTCAATAGAGGAGATTCTCAACCGTTTCAACTTTCAATTTCATACCAAACAGTACCACTGTATATTTTAATGAGATATAAAATATAAAATCTCTTACGAAAATATATATAATAAAAATCTGGTACCGCGCGTGACTAATAAAAATCTATTACATACCTACGTCACAAATTTAATTTATTTCCTATTTTAGAATTCCTCGATATATATGTTAATGTTGGTGCCAAGGCAGTAGGAACATTATATAATTATAATCCCATCCTCATCAATGAATTAATCATATATATCGCTGCCCAATTTTGAACATTAAATATTTCAAAAAACCTCAAACAGCCACAGTCATGGATATCATCACTGCTCTTCAAAATTTCCAACTCAATCCAAACACGTCCCTAGCCTTGGTGTCGTTTCTTCTGTTATGCATCGCCGTTTGGCTGAAGCAACTGGCGGCAAAGAGACGCCCATTTCCTCCCGGGCCGAAGGGATTACCCGTGATAGGCAGCATGGGTATGGTCAGCCAGTTGAACCACCGCGGCCTGGCGGCGCTAGCCAAAACCTACGGCGGTTTGTTCCACCTCAAAGTGGGAAAAGTCAACATGGTGGCGGTGTCCACGGCGGAGATGGCCCGCGAAGTCCTCCAAGCCCAAGATAACGTGTTTTCGAACCGGCCCGCTTCCATTGCTATCAGCTACTTAACCTACGATAGAGCTGACATGGCCTTTGCCCACTACGGGCCCTTCTGGCGCCAGATGCGCAAGATCTGCGTAACGAAGGTTTTCAGTAGGAAACGGGCCGAATCATGGGCTTCGGTTCGTGAAGAAATCAATTCCTTCATTAAGGATCTGGATTCCAGGGCTAACTCGCCTGTTAATATTGGAGAGATGGTGCTTGGATTGACCAAGAATATAACGTATCGGGCCGCGTTCGGGTCCATGTCACAGGAAGGTCAGGGTGAGTTTGTGAAGATCATGCAGGAATTTTCCAAGTTGTTTGGAGCTTTTAATGTTGCTGATTTTATACCCTGGTTGGGGTGGATCAACGGCCAGGATTTCAACAAACGCCTCGCTAGAGCTCGTGGATCGCTCGATGCGTTCATTGATAGAATTATTGATGATCACATAAAAAAGAGAAATGAGAAAAATAATGATTCTGTCGCTGAGGATGATATGGTCGATGAATTGATGGAGTTTTACTCTGAAAATGGCGCAACTAAGGATTCCAATTCATCTATTGCCATTACCAGAGACAATATCAAGGCTCTCATCATGGTAACAAACTTTAAATCTCTATCATTTAATTTAATTTTTTTTCTTCTAAATTATTTTTTAACCTTTATATATATATATATATATATATATATATATATTATGGATCGATGTCACGTTATATATATAATGTTCTGATTAATGAATAAGAAAATTATTTTATTTGAATAAATGATCTAAAAATTAATTACTTATAATTAAAAAATCACAACTAGCTAGCTAGAATATATACATTTGCAACTTGAAGATATATTTAATTATGTTTAAATTAAACATAAATTTGTTGGATTATGTGTTTTTCTCGTATTATTATAAGAGGTCATGACGCCATTTTATTTAAAGAGATGATTTTTTTTTAACTAACACGATCCTTATCTGAAACAAAACAAAAGCATCATTCTCTAAGCAAAAGAAAAAGTTGTTCATTTTAATTTCAGACACTCTCCTACGCGAACACACATTTTAGTTTTAGAGTTAATTTGAACGTCACTGATATATACATATTAGGCATCAAATCACCCAAATCAGTTGTGAAAGATATTGTCTGGCCATTTTATATTTGTTTAAGAAATTAGTTTAATATATAATTCGCTCACACATATCGTTGGATTGAGCATTTTGCCAAATAACTTTTCTACGAAACATCTAAATTAAAATTGGGGAAAATAACAAACATAATACTCCGTATAAGTCGTCTATGCTAATTTTTACCCATATATGATTGAATTAGCCCGTAATTATTTCTTTACTTAATTAGGCCACACAACTATAATTAAGGAAAATTGGATTCGAGATTGCATAATTTAATAGTCATTAATTTTCAAATTTACATCATACAAATTAACCGGTTGTTTCCATTGCAATTAAATTTATTTTCCCCTAAAATAATAATAATTAAATTTCCTTTTCCGGATAACAGTAGACTAGTAGTAACGAAAAATCTCATTATTAGTCCTTGCAATTGCTAGCTGTCAGGTCTTAAGCCACCATTGATAGCAAATCTATAGTTACATACCATAACTGTTCATTTTATTTTTTGAGGAAAACCAAAATATAATAGTAATTAATTGTTTTTTCTAAGGATGTCATGTTTGGTGGGACTGAAACCGTTGCATCAGCCATCGAATGGGCGATGGCCGAACTAATGAAGAGTCCAAAGGACCTTAAAAAGGTCCAAGAAGAACTGGATGAAGTGGTAGGGTATGATCGCAAAGTTCACGAGTCGGACCTCGAGAAGCTTACATACCTCAAATGTGTCATCAAAGAGACCCTCCGCCTCCATCCTCCCATCCCCCTCCTCCTCCATGAAACATCCACCGACACGGTGGCCAACGGCTATAGAATTCCAGCCAGAGCACGCGTGATGATTAATGTGTGGGCCATTGGCCGGGATAAAAGTACTTGGGTCGAGCCGAATACTTTCAACCCCGTTAGGTTCTTGAAGGATGATGCCCCCGATTTCAAGGGGAGTAACTTTGAGTACTTACCATTCGGGTCAGGGCGGAGGTCGTGCCCGGGGATGCAATTAGGGCTTTATGGGTTGGAGTTGACTGTGGCTCACCTTTGCCATAGCTTCAATTGGGAGTTGCCTAATCAGATGAACCCTAATGATCTTGACATGAACGATCTGTTTGGGCTCACTGCACCAAGAGCAGACCAACTTGTGGTAATCCTAAATCATCGTCTTAATGTTCCATTGTTTTGAAATTTCTCCAAGTCGTGGAGTACTATTAATTAATGTATGCTATTGGATTATTAGAGTTTGGTTATTTTGTGGTTAATCATCAATTTGAATAATTAATATTTATTTTATAGAGTGCGAGAAACTTTGAGGAAATTATGTTGCACGCACGCACGCATTGTTTGAAGACGCGCTAGTTAATTTATTTTTGATTGCAAACCAAATATTGAGGTGATGTTACAAATTTAAAAGAGCGCAAGCCTACCTCACCCATATAAGAGCGAGAGAGAGATCGAGATTTCATCCTCAACTCCTCCATCTCTAACTCGGAAAATTAAAAATAAAATAAAATTTATGGATGCTAGCTTTCAGAAAAAGTTGTTTTATTAATGAAATGAAATTTATATGAAAAAAATTGATTGATATGCACCGTGGACAATCTCGCGTCAATACATCATAAGACGAACATATATATCAATTAAACACAATTAATTTATTAATATGCTCACCTCTAGGTACGTAAGTAATTGCGTGCTTTTGAGTTTTGTGTGTGTATTAGAACATGACATAAATATGATAAAATGAAACTTTAAATTAATATTAAATATTTCACCAACTCTGTCAATTGCAATATATTTTAAATGTTAATTTTTTATCAATGTCATCCACGAAACTTCAATTCCATTTCTTTTGATTCAAATATTTCACCATTCACCGACAACATCTAATTTGAAGGGAAATTGTTAACAAGGCAAGTGCAGTATCTGAAATTGTTAACATCTGTCGTGTTACTACTCTCTTCAACCATGCATGTCTAAATTATTTATTTGTAGGGATTTATAAATGATCACCTACTTCACCACCGTGTCATTCTTACGAGGGTAATCTTATAATATATTAAACAAATGCAGAAGTGTGGAACTCTAAAGATCTCAACTAATCCACATATATACATACATACATACACACATCACTTTCTTAGCAAGAAGCAGACGAAAATGTCCCCTTGGGGATGGCCTAGTGGTGGAGTGGTGATATCTTGAGGCCATAGGTCTCAAGTTCGAATCCCACCAACACCACTAGGTGTGAGCTTGTCACACCTGGTTTACCAAGTGTGGTTTACCTCCCCTGTGTGGTTTGCAGGCTATTACACAGGGGCGGGATTTACCCAGTGCGCACCTTGGTAGCGGCTGCAGGTTACCTTCAACAAAAAAAAAAAAAAAAAAAAGAAGCAGACGAAAACTTATCATTAATACTTCTAGCTATAATCTAAAATAATTGTATTGATATATATAAACACATTAAATTTAAATCAGATTAGTTAATGAAGGTATGAAACGATCGAGTGCGATTCTAAATAAAGCACACAATCATACGAAGTTCGAAAATAGCCAATCCACTTGATTTAGCCCTACCTGAAAAAGGCATACCAAATTAACAGAAGATATTATAACTAAGATCTAAAATTAGACGAAGGTGGGAATTCAAGTCTCAAGAACTCCCATATCTTAAACTCTTAATAAAAAAAAGTTGGTCAATTTATGATTAACAAATGGGATAAATTTCATATTACTTCACTGAGTTTTCCAGAAAAATTAAAAAACTCTCTGTGTTTAATAAAAAGTCTAAATCTCCTCTTTGTTATGTATAATTTATAAAAAAAGACTCACTTTTGGAGAGAGTGAATTACACTTAATAGGAAAGAGAGAATGATTTGTTTTTTTTACAATTTTTGTTATAGATAAATATATTTTATATTATTTGAAAATTATAGTAATTGGTTATACTACTACCTTTTTGCTATTTTGATAACTTCCTAACTTTTGTATTATTTTTTAAATATAAATATATTTTATGTTATTTAAAAATCATAATATTTGGTCGAACTATTATTTTAAAATATTGATTATATTTAAAAAATAGTTATTTGACCAAATACTATAATTTTCAAATGATATAAAATATATTTATACATGACAAAAATTGTAAAAAAAACAAATCATACATTCTTTTTAGCAAGAGTACTTCACCCTTCTCCAAAAAAGATTTTTTTTAATGGATTGATTATACATGGGAGATTTTAGACTATTTATTAAACACGTGAGTTTTTTATTTTTTGGAAAAAATACAGCGGAGTAGCCCTTGACAGGTCGATATAATTAAATTAAGAGATTGATTAATACTACCGATCATGATATATACGGCCTTGAACGATGAAAACCAGTTCGTAATCACAGTATGAAAACAGAGTCGAATAATCGCTACAATTAACACATTGTTCAAATCTGTCATGACTATTACTCCAATTTCTGGTAGAGGAAGTGAGAGTTCACCGGAGTTTGAGGACAGTGGAAGAACCGAGCTGGAAGTGGTGATTGAAGGGGAAAATGGGGACAAATCGGCTGCTGAAGAAGAAACAGAGGCAAAGATTCAGTTTTTAGGGTTCGATCAATTTGGGAATTGAGAAGTACTGAATTGATTTCCTTTAAATAGAGGGTCACGTGTCATATGGTGTTTCAAGTTGCAAAGTTTTATTTTTGGTAATGGGCTCCAAGTTATTTTACTTGATTTCTGTAGTAGGCCCAATGATATAATAGGCCCAGTTTCTACCTTATGTTATTTTAAATTCCCTAAAGGAACCCTAAGTGATCACCCAACGTGTATAGCTTAAATAGCCACATTTTCGTAATATGGAGTAAGAAAAAAGGTTACCCTAACTTCCTCATTTCTTCTTCTTCTTCTTCTTCTTCTTCTTCTTCTTACCTCCCTATCTTTCTTCTCTAAACATTCTCCCATTTCTGCTATAAAAAATCACCAAGATCACAACTTTATGTGATTAAATTGAATATTATTATTACAACTACTTGGATCTTACAAATAGGCAAAAACAAGACAAAAAATAAAAGGGACTACATCGAGGTTGTTACAAAATCTCAATATTATTAAATATGGGGACATCTTTTTTATTTAATCTTGTATATATTCGTGTTTTTATGGGTTTACACACACACACATACAGTATATAAATTGGAGATATTTACATGTGCGTGAGGCAATTATAATCTCTTTTGTTTGTTTCTTGGTATATATTCGTTAACCGCCAAATTAAATCCTTATCAGATATTTGAGCGCCCGTGACCTTTCAATTGCTAGTCATAATTAAGTTTGATAAGTGGGATTAAGGTATTTAAGTTTCACAAAGTCTCTTATGAAATTTTAGAAACTCCTAATGCTTAAAATCAGACAGTCGGGCATGGCGGGGGCACACGGGTCAACCCTGACCCGACCCGCTCCGCCCAGAAAAAAATTCAAAAAATCGTCAGAAACAATATTACTCTTAACACTAAAAAGTATCAATCCAAAGTATAAAAAGTATCATCCGTAACTATAAAAAGTATTAGGCCTGCAACTTGTCGTATATGAGTTTCTTTAATTCATATTATAATTTATTCCATCCCAATTAATGTTTAGAGCTTAGAGGTTTTGGGGTTGGGGGTTCTTTGGGGTTTAGTGTTTTTTTTTAGGTTTTTTCGGGCATTTTTTTTGGGGGAGGGGGTTATGGTTTTTTTAGGTTCATTAGTACCAATTAGGATTTTTATTTAATTCAAAAAAATTAATTATCGATTCAAAAAAATTAATTATCGAACGTAGTGCATGACCCAACACGTTAGCATCTGGCAAATGCACTATGCGAGTCGTCGAATAAAAAAAAATTAAATTAATTCACTTTAATTTTAGGGTTCACTGATTTATTTTAGGGTATATATTTAATTCAAAAAAATCAATTGTCAAGCGCAGTGCACGAGTCCACGCGTTAACGTCGGATGAGTGCAAGACACGAGTTGTCAAATTAAACAAATTAATTTTATTTTAAGAGGTATATGATTTTTGAGAGAAGAAAAAAAATAACAGACGGGTGCGAGCGCCTGACACAGTTACACACACTAATTGGACCTGAAAAAAGACAATCCCTTTAAATTTTTCTTTTTATTGGTAGCAAAACTTAAGTTCGAAAATGATTTTATATTTGGACTTTGGCGTCTAGAATTACGTTTATTTTTTTATTTTATTTTTTCTGTTTTTCTTTTAAATCATCGGTAGCATAAATTAAGTTGAAAAGCAATGTATAGATTGGCCTTTGGCAGCTGGGATTAGGAATTTTAAATAACTTTAGGGTAGGAGTAAAAAAAAAAAAATCTAACAACTTGAACCTTGGTCGGATTCGTTAGTTGAAACTTAAAAGAACGGCCCTTCACCGTTAGACCATTATACATCCATGATCCACTATATATCTAATTTTCACATATTATACATAAGGGGTAATTCTATTTATAGCCCCCATTTTTCTTTTTATAGCCTCCATTTTTAATTAACATATTATTAATATTTAGATAGACATTATTGTCCTTATAGTTCCCAAAACCTTACAAAATAGAATTCCATGTCGCATAACTCCCTACAATTTTATTCATCCATTCAATCTTAAAATAGATAAATATTTAATTCTACATCATCTCCAATTGGGGCAAAGCAAATGCCTACACCAATGATTTTATAGAATTGTTGTATAGTAGTGATTTCTATCATTCGAAGTTTAATCAATATCGATGAAGAAATCCTATCCTACGAAAACGTGAATCAAAGTAAAGCATCCAACACCATCAATAATAACTTACCTTTTGAATTTATTTGTACAGCTTTCATATCTAAGTTAAGCGATTGTGTTTCTTGTCGTATAATGCAATATAATCAAGGCAAACAGAATTAATATACTAGTTCCGACCATTAGCAAAAGGAGTTATACTCTTGTGTGGTGAAAATCATTTCTTACTTCGTTTCGAATTTTTTACAGGTTTATAAATTGTATAAAACAATATACTGATTCTAAACGGGAACTAACTTCAATTCACATTGTTATATTAGCTTGGAAATTTGTCCAGAAAAATTGCACCATTAAAATCTTCCACAAGTTTGATTATTGCTTCTTTAGTTTGCCCATCAACGATCAACCCAGATTATTGTTTCTTTAGTTTTCTCATCAACAACTCATTGATCTGGGTGGCTCGGGGCTGTGTAGATTTTTTTTATTAGGGTTTTCAATATTGGGGGTTGTAGGGGTATAAATGTCTATCTAAGTAATTTTTATATTTTAATTTATTATTGGGGCTGTAAAGAGAAATATGGGGGTTGTGTTTAGAATTACCCATACATAAGGCGTAATTATAGTGCAATCTAATCCTAGTATGAAAATTAGGAATTCATCTTACACAATATAATCAACAAAAATTTAAGGTCTATATTTGCTTAAAAGAGGTTGTGGCAATTCTGAAATATTTGATAAGTTTTTTAGGCGGAGATATTAACATTTATAATGTTTATAAAAAGGTGTTGAGTAGTTGATAACAATATCGTAATACTAATTAATGTTTTCTTATATTGTTAACGAAGAATTAAATTCTAAAAAGTAATTATAAATCAGAATTGGATGAAATAAGCCATAATTCGAATATAATAAACTCCAATGATCTACAAAATGAAATTAAATTCTAAAAAAAAATTATAAGTCTTAAATGAATGGAATAAACCATAATAGCAATGTAAATATCAACGTTAGCATTATGACTTTGTTTTATCAACACTACAGATAAATTATATTAGCATATGACAATGCTTTGTTAACATAAGGTATAAACCCTAATTTGATGAAATAAATATTAATTAATATATTCTAATTTGATTAAACAAACAATATATAATAATCAATTAGAAACTAAAAATAAAAATTAAATCATAAAAAATAATTATAAATTTTAATTGAAATTTAATAAATCATACTAATAATAATATAAGTATGTGTACTACGTAAACATTATAATAATGTTTCGTTAGCATAGTAAATACAGTTGGTGAAATTTTAAAATATGCAATTTTAATTTAGAATTTGAGTAGTTGGGCAAAATTTAATAGACAAGAGAAATATAAGCAACATGTACTTATTAGATACCCTTACATTTGTAATGGATCCATAAAATTCAAATTAAAAAAGAATCTCTGAAATGTCTTACACCTTTTGGACTTTCAATCGCAAAATAATTAAATAAGTGTAGGATTTTGGAATAAAAGTCACTTTCATCTCTCTCTTTCTCACACATCCGTTCCAGATCCGGGGTAACGATAGTTTGCTTGTAGCATAATTTTAGTTGATTGATAGCATAACGATAGTTATTTGGTTCTAATTTAAGAGATGAAATTATATTATACAAAAAACCAGTTTCTTTAAGTATCGTTATTATTCGAATGCCTATCGTTATGCCCACAATGACTGAATTTATAGTATTATCGTTATGCATGTAATCATGTATAGTATAATTACCGTTATGGTATAGAAATGGGTATCATTATGCCCATAACGACTGAATTTTGTCACCGATTTGAAAAATTGGTTGTCACAACTCTGTTATCGTTTTATATATATATATATATATATATATATATATTGTTAGAATTCATTGCCTCAAATACTGTGAAAAATAAAATCACGTGCAATATTATATACAATATTGTATTCAATGTTACTCACATTACCGACAACATTGTCGCAGGAATTTATAAATAGTTTGCACGAAAATACCTGTAAAACACAAGCATAAAACAACTTGTGAAAAATGTCAATGTGCAAAAATTAGAGTTGATGTTGAAGCTAGTGTTAAACACTATGCCTTCAACACGCAGCAGAAATTTAAAGAACAATTTGCACGAAAATTAATTTTAAATCACACACGACATGCATGTGATTGACACAGGGCGAAATTAAGCTACCATGAGCCAACACAATAGTTCAATTAATGATGTCAGACGTTGTGCTCTCGACACATCAACAAAGATACATGAATCCTAATCTAGTCTACCACTAAATTGAATTCAAAACTTCAAATTAACCTACTAGTTAATTTGATTACAAACCAGCAACGATTCCTAACCCTAGATATCTTCTATCTAATCTAAATTGAACAACCTTTACACATGAATTGGTTGAACAAAGAAAACACGAAAAGAGAAAGAAGAAATCGATAGAAATCAAGTTGCAGAATTTGTGATTCGAGCTCTTGATCTTCTCACTCACAACGGTGATATCTTCTCTACTCGAATGACCTCTTCAGATGTGAATCATGCTGCTTATATACACTCTTCACTTGAATCGGTTGAAGGCCATGTCATCTCTTCAGATGTGTGTTGAAATAACCGCCACCACTTTCATGGATTGGAGAGAAACTGCTCCTTATTGTGGCTGGAAGAGTAACCCACATTCTTCACCATTTTCTTATAATTCCAGCAAGTCATTTTCTGAAAAAGAAAACGGTTAAATAAAAGATAACAAAAGACCTAAAAATAGGAGATAAGGTTTGACTTAATCAAACTCTATTTAAATATTAATATATCAATCATATATATCCATTTATTTGAAATAAACTTCGTGGATATATATGAGTTAAGATATACAAAATAAAATATAATTTATTAAAAATAATAAATCCTTAAAACTATGAAAGGATAAGATTAGTCACTACGAATGTCACAGACAATGTCATAGGAATTCTGTATGACATTAAGCTCGACATAGAACTCAATGTCAGACAGTACTTAACATATGTATATATATATATATATGTTGTTTTTAATTATCATTATGCAATAATTTATATATTATTCATATAAATATTGTTATGTATTAATGATTAACATTGTGCCTTGTTTGTAATTATTATTATGCAAAAAATACTTATCGTTATGCCTCTTATTGAGCAAAATATTTTAAGCTAACATTAATGTTAACTTCATAATTTTTATCGTTATTATTATGCCTTCTATTTATGTTATCATTATGCATTTTTTTTAATCATCATAATGCAATATAACTTATGTTATCGTTATAGTTATAGTTATGCATTAAAGTTATCATTATGCCTAAATAAACTAAAGTTATCATTACGTCTTTAGTCAAAGTTATGCTTTATACAATAAAGTTATCATTATACCTAGTAAAAAGTAATGTTAATGTTATGCTTCAATAAAATAAACCTATCATTATGACTTTAAGTCAACGCTATATATGCTTCAATACAATAAAGTTATCGTTATGCCTAGTGTTATCGTTATACCATAATGTTAGATAATTAAAATCGAGAATCGTTATACCATAACGTTAGTTTCACAAAATTATCATTACTCATTTGGTGGAATCATTATGCATTTAATAATGCATAATTGTAATGTTAGTTTCTCTTAGGTATTCCAATTGCTAAGATGTTGGATTAGTAACCAACACTTATATGCACTTCTAGTTTTGTAAAGTTAAGGGTTAATACCATATTACCCAAACTTTCAACAAAGTTTCAATTCTATCCCAATATTTGAAAAATTATAATTTATATCCCAACTTTTCATTTTATTTTCAATTCTATCCCGGAACTCAATTCTGGTAAGAAATATATGACATGGCTTGCTTGAAACTTATGTGTCATTTCCATAAAAAAAAATACGTGGAAATAATAATTTACATGTGTTATTTGAATTTATAAGACTAAATCTAATTCTACATAAAGAGAAAATGAGCGATAATGAGAAAAAGAGAGAAGCGAGAAGCAGACATTTTTTTTTTTTTGCCTTTGTATGCCCTAATCTCCAAAGAAGAAACACTTGCCATAACTCTAAAAATTAATCTAGAAGAATAAAACTCTGTGAAAACATGGTGTTTGGGATCTACATCGTTCGAGCTCGAAATCTAAACAAATAATCAACGCTATTCTTATCGTGACTTGGAGAAGGTAATTTTTTATCTTCTGCACACAATTTTGATTTTGAAGAGGGTAAAGTACTAAAGTCATATTAGATTTGATTTTTAGGTAATATTTTATCATTATGGCCGCATATTAATTAATTAACTAATCAATTGTGTAGTGTTTAAATTTCCTAAATAATTTTCATTTTTAACATGCAGTATGCCTCCTTAGATTGACGGGTTAGTTAGGTTAGAACTTTGGCATGGTGGAAAATTTGTAAGAGACAATTCTTATGTTGGAGGAAATGTGGAAATGTTTGAAGATTTTGATTACAGTTGTTCGGATTATGATTATGTTGTTGGTGCAGTGAGATATTTAGGGTATGCCGAAATATTCAAATGTGGATTTAAGGAGATTTCAGAAATTGAATCATATTGTTTCTTTCATGATGATAGTTCTTATGGTGATAATATTTTTTGGTGTGTGGATAATGAGAATGATGTCCTTAGAGTATATGTTGATGTTGGATTTTTAATTCCAGCTGCGAATGGTGATAGAGGGTGAAAATAAGGATTATCCGGTTAACTTGAATGCTTTTGACGACATGATAGATGTGGATATTGAAACAAAGGATGTATTGGGATATTCTTCTGGTGTAGTGATTCTTCTATTGCAACTGATGCATCACTATATAGTGATGAAGATGGTGAGCCCATTGAAAAAAATAAGAGCACCATGATAGCATATGCGAAGAATTGCGACCACAAGACCTTTAAATTTAAGATTGGAATGAGGTTTAAGGATTATAAAGAGTAGAGATGTTGTCAAACTTTGGGCGATACTAAATGGGTACAATATTAAATGGATGAAGTCTAGTGGATATAAATTATAAGCACGATGTGAAGACAATTGTTCATGGAGGCTATATGCTAGTACACTGACAAAAGAGTCGACATTTATGATCAAGACATATCATGAAAAACATACATGTGTTCGAGCCACTAGAAGCATACAAGCAAATAGTCAGTGGATTGCAGACATGATTATGCCAAAATTTAAGAGTAACCCAAATTACAGGGCAATGGATATTAAAAATGATTGTTGGTTAACATATAGCATCACAGTTACAAAATTATTGTGCTACAGAGCGAAGAAGACAACAGAAGATCAATATCGGAGAACTTATGAAGAACATTACTCCAAAGTAAGGTCATATGTGGCCGATTTAATGAAGATGGATAAAGAAGAGAGATTTTAGTTGAAGACATACTTTGATAATGAAGACCGTCCAGTTTTTCAAAGACTCTACATTGGATTTTCATGTTTACGTAAAGGGTTTTTAGTTGGATATAGAAGGGTTATAGGATTTGATGCGTTTTTTTTAAAGACTGTCCTAGAAAGGGGGCACTATTAGCGTCTGTTGCCAAGAATTGTAACATGAAAATGTATCATATAACATGGGCAGTGGTGGAGAAGAAGACCGAAGAAACTTGGAGTTGGTTCTTTGAGATATTATTTGAAGATCTTAACATTGGTGATGACTTCAATTGAACATTTATTTCTAACAAGCATGAAGTAATTTTAAGAATTGAGGTTTTTGTAATCATGGTCCTCAAACGTTTTGTTTCTTTAGATGGCCTTGTAAATATATTTTTTTCTTTCTAGCAGGGTCTTATTTCTGGCTTCAGAAACTTGACCTAATGGTGAGCACATACATTGTGCTAGACACATTTATGCCAATTGGAAGATGCAATTTGGAGGACCCATATACAAGACTCTCTTTTGGGATGTGGTTAAGAGTACATCTCAAACTCAATACCAATACAAGTTGAATCAATTGAAGGTAGAAAAGTGTGGCAACTTATGAAGATTTTTGCAATCGCGGTCCTCAAATGTGATATCCCCTCTCACCAAGTGCGACATGATTGAGAATAAAATTTGTGAGTCCTTCAATTCGTACATTTTGAAGTATAGGAATAAGCCATTGATTGAAATACTAGAGAATATTAGGATGAGTCTTATAGTGTGGAAGATTGCTAAGAGGCTAACTGCATGTGATGATCTTTTGTGTCCTAATATTAGAAAGAAGTTGGATAAGTTGCTTAATTCAGCGAGATTATGTGAAATGGTCCCTGCAATTGGTGAGGAATTTGAAGCTCATTACTCTGATGAGACATGCATAGTTGATTTGATGAAAAATGAATGTAGTTGCAATGTGTGGGCATTAATAGGTCTACCGTGTTGTCATGCAATTACACGCATTTTGGATGCTAGAGAAAAGCTTGAAAAGTACATAGATGATTTTTTCTATAAGTCAACATGTGTTGCAACTTATAGACATAGTTTAAGACCAAGATATGGACCTAGGAGAGCGGTCCTCGACCAATGAAACTAATGTGTTGCCACCTCAATATACCAGGCGTCCTGGAAAGCGAAAAAATTTGAAAAAGAGACCAACATGAACTCCCTAAACATTTGATCAACAAGTTGCCAAAAACAGGGATACAAATCATTTGTAGCAAATGCGGTCAAATTGGCCACACTAAAAAGACTTGTAAGCAAGAAAATCCAAGGGTGCAATAAGCTGTAGTAGATCAGGTTTGTTAAGTTGACATTTTTTTTGGTAATTCGATATTGCAATTTATGTTATTTAATAATAATTTGTAACACATGTAGGTCAATCTTGGCAGGCAAAGCTAACACAGGTCCAATAATCCTTCTAATTCATCAAGGACTAATGAGGACCAAATATTATTGAGGAGAGAGAGGAAATTGTTATTTTAATTTTCATTCATTAGACCAACATGATAAAAATCTTGATTGATTCTTGTAATTTAATATATGCAGACAAGTCAAGGGTGTGGAGTGAGATTCTCCAACAATGTTTGGGCAATGGTATATCGTCCTTCTTTTTGATAATCTAATGTGAATATAAATTACATTTTTTTCAATATTGTGCTTTGTATAATTACAGACTCCTAGAGGAAAGAAAGTACAGTCTGTTAGTGGTGCTCGGGCTGCAGCAGTTGCAACATCAAACCTAGGAGTTCGTGGCCATGGAAGATCTCAAACTACAAATCCAAGTAAATCTGCAAGATTTGAAGCTAGAAATAGTCAGAACTCT
Organism: Perilla frutescens; assembly: GCA_026008535.1. Classification (NCBI taxonomy): domain Eukaryota; kingdom Viridiplantae; phylum Streptophyta; class Magnoliopsida; order Lamiales; family Lamiaceae; genus Perilla; species Perilla frutescens. The sequence goes on from BRKX01000012.1 coordinate 32,564,239, forward strand.
AAAGCGATCGATAGTTCTACTCATAATCCAAACTTTTAAAGAAGATTAATTCATCTGTTTTGTCGTGTAAATTCGAAGGTGGCACAATAGTAATCCTCTTTGCATGACTTTTGTAATCAAGAAATTATGTTTTGTGGTGGCTTTAGGTGGCACACTGCCATTTTGCCAAAAAAAAATTGTCACTAATTGCCTTCTGGAATAGATTAATGAATTGTTGGATTGTTTCACTTTTTATACTTATTTCTACATGATTTTCTCATTCCTCCTCATTCTCTATTTCTGTAGAATTAGGTTTAGTCTTTATTTTTAAATTAGTGTAAAGAAATTCAAATCACACATATAAAATATTGTTTCCATGTATTTTTATTTTTTTTATGAAAATGACACATAAGTTCCCGACTTGCCGGAATTGAGTTCTGGGATATAATTGAAAACAAAGTAAAAGGTTGGATAGAACTTATAATTTTTTAAATGTTGGGATAGAATTGGAACTTTGTTAAAAAATTAAGGGTTAATTGCTAAATAAATCACCATGTTTGCATTTTTTTGCAAATTAGACACCACATTTAAATCTAGTCAATTACAACACCACGTTTTAATTTAAATGGAATTAAACATCCCCAATTTTTTCGGCGAGTTAAGTATGTCATATTTGGTCTAAAAACCACACTCGCAGCCACATCAACACACACATGTAACAAACGATGTCAATTTTATTAGTTTTCTCAATATATTTTCTATTTTAGAAATAAATAATTATATAAAAAATGATTTTTTCAAAAAAAAAAAAAAAAGAGCAAGTAACAAAAACAGCGTCGTTTGTTACACGTGCGTGTTGACGTGGCTACCAATGTGATTTTTAGGTCAAATACGTCATACTTAACTCGTCGAAAAAATTGAGAATGTTTAATCTCATACAAATTAAAATGTGGTGTTGTAATTAACTAGATTTAAACGTGGTGTCGAATTTGCAAAAAGATGAAAACGTGGTGATTTATTTAGCAATTAACCCAAAAATTAATGATTGATTCTACACCATTAGGATCTCCAATTGTCCCATCTCGTGTGGCTGTCATTTATTTTGAAATTGTTCCAATTCAATCAACTCATCATCTGAGCATGCAGTGAAGAGCCTCATATTTTTTGCTAATCTGATCATAGTGTAATTTCTCCAGATGAATTGGTTGTGGTATGCACGACGTCTTACCTAGTACCTTTTGGAGTTAATGTAATAATTTGACGGAAGTCATCACTAAACACGACAATTTTACTTCCAAATGACATATAAAAAATGAATGGATTGGTAAACCGCATGAATGTCGCACTCCTCTACATTATAGAATGCATTTGAAATTATATTTGATTATGAAAATGAATAATGAAAGGGTGTGGTTGTTAACGCTTCAGAACATGATGATTTCACCCCAATTACTCAATATAGATACCGATGTTTTTCAATAAAATAAAATAAAATCTCATAAAAAAATAAAAATAAAAATCTCATTATACCCTTTACTTAAAAGAAAAACAAAGAAGAATTATGTAAACGTTAAAAAAACGTGTTACTTTCTATTCCAAATCCTTAAACACTCTAATATTTATTGCTAGATCAAAACTGACCGAGCTTAGAAGTGCTAGGAATTCAAATTCTCTTCGGTATTCAAATTGCTAAGACTACCATTATTAGCAATCAGGCAAACACCCCAATCGGATAAATAATCATAATATTTAATTAATTTCTCTCTCTTCCACATCACCAATATTTTACTCAACTCAACCACGTACAATTTGATAGTTTATCTGCAACCGCCCCAAATACCCAACCGGACAAAATTATATATTATTTTCCCCTTTCTTTTATTAATAAATATAATATAACTAATTAGAATTAAAATAAATAATTATTATTATAGAAAATTATAACAACACAAAATAACAAACTTTTATAAATAGACAATGTGATAACATACAAAATAAACAAAATAAGAACATAAATAATAATAAATTCAATATTGAAAATAAACAAATGACAATTAAAATGGATGAAAAATATAAATTTAGTTACGATTGCTGAATTTTTGCCATATATGCTCGATCAAGTCATCACGAAGAATACCGTGAGTTTCTCTATTGCGAAGTTGTGACCTAGTTTTCATCAAGCTCGACAAGCTTGCAATCCTCTCCATAGAGAAAAAATGTTAAACGTTATAGATTGAGATATTGAGAAATTTGTGAGTTGTGTGAAAATATAGCAAAATTGGTCTCTATTTATAGAAAATGAAAAATACGAATTTTGATATTTTTTTAATTTTTGTAATGTATTATTAAAAAAATATATGCATTATATCTATTTATCCAAATAAAATTTACATATCTAATAGAATAGAGACAGGTGCCCAAATAAAATTTACATATCCAATAAATTTAGATATATTCAATAAAAAAAGGAGAGAGACCAGCTGGTTGCTTGGTCTCCCATGATTGAACGGTTATTTAGCAAAATTTTATTTCTTTTCTTTTTTGGTGGTCGACCCGGTCTCATTTTTCTTATAAATGAGACCGATAATCTTAGTCTAAGATGTTGGATTAGTAACCAACACCTATATGTACTTCTAGTTTTGTAAAGTTAATAGAATTTATTAGACACGTTCCTTGATGCAATGAAGTACAAGTAGACTTAGATATTTATACAAATTGCATACAAATACATGTCATACAAGCTCAACAAATTAATTCCCAATACTATTTTCGTTTTTTTTCCTTCATAAAATTGAACTTTAAATCCTAACTAAAGTCTCTCATAAAAGAAATAAAAAGAGAAAAGAACAAATTTTCGCATTATTATTTACTTTAAACATATCAACATAAAATATCAACAATCCATATCTATATTCTATATAATTCTATAAAATGAAGTTCCTCGAAAACATTTTCCCCCCAAAAATATCAAATCATCTACAGTTTTTATAAATAAAAATTATTATACTTTTTTTTTGTCTCTCCATCTCTCTCTCTCATACACACACATATTTTTTTATTTTATAATTTATTTATACTATATTCAATAACATATTTTCTCATATACATGATATTTAAAATCTATTTGCACGAATTAGTGAGTATGTGAATTTTCGCATATTTTATTATGTTAAATAACCAACATATATTAAATACGTTAAATAAAATAATTAAGTGAATTATTTTGTGAAACATCATAATCGGTAGCACGTTTTATTATATTTTATACATAAATATAACATTTATAATATTTTTAATTATATTGAACATGACATAGTTAACAATATAATATTCTAATTAAATGAATAACTAAATAAAACAGAGATTGATATTTATAAATTCATGTAGTCAGTCTATTATAATATTTTTGAGAAAGTATAGTTTAATGTTATTGGATATACAATCATAGTTAACATATTTATAGGGCTCGTTATATTTTAGTACTCGAAAATTGGACATTTTTACACTTTTGTCCCAAACTTTTAAAAAATTACACATTCACATATATTGTTTGCACAAATGAATACCTGTAAAACTAGAATAATTTTTCGGCCTCGCAAATATTAGCGTTTTTACATTTTCATCCCAAACTTTTAAAAATTACATATTAACATATTAGCTTATTCCATTTGTACAAATATTGTATGTTGTTATTGCTCTCCACAATTTTTAGCAGTGCGTGTTAACATGTGTCAGTCCGTGAAATTGCTTTAGTAATATAAGCATTGATTTGTGCAAACGTACAATGTTCAATATGTAAATTTTGAAATTTTGGAACACAAGCATAAAAACGCTCAACATTGGATACTAAAGTGTAATCAACTATGTTTTAATGCAAATAAAATGAAGATACATAAGCTGCATTATTATAGTTTCTTAAATATTTTTTTTTTTATGTTTCAATGTATATTTATTAACCTTATTTTGATTGCATTTATTTTACATAAAACGTAATTATCAATTTTTTAATAGTTATATCAAACAAATCTATATAAATATACAAATTTAAAAATATTTAAAATGAAATGTAAGTTATTGTTATAATATTTGTTCACATACATATTTCAGAAGTTTTTAGTCATGGTCAGTTATACATAGTCATTTCACGAATCACAAGTCATGTTGATTTGAAAATTTTTATTCGTAAGGATGATGATAGTGTAAAATGCTACTACAAACATTATATGCAAATAAATGTTACATAATTTATAATATAATATTTTGATTGTAGTAGTTTATTAATTATTTATACAATTATTTGAAATATAATATAATATGTATGTATTTACATATGTACAACATATGTGTGTAATCAAACAATTATTTCTTTTAACTATTGTCCACTTATTTTTTTTTTAAACGATTATCAACTTGATAATTATCTGATAATAAAAAAAAAAGATAGCCAGATAAATAAAAAATGGTATTAATTTATGGGTTAATTATTATAAAATACATAAACTTTGATAAGATTTGCAAATTAGACACAAACTTTAAAATTTTACAATTAAAACACAAACTTATATTTTTTTGCAAAATAGACAAACTCAAAGCAAAATTTTAAAATCAATTGAATTTGATTGAAAACCACAAAGCCACAAAAATTGTTCACCTTTCGATTTAGATGGCATTGCATTGACTTTAATAAGTGAAAATGAATTATATGTCGCAAATTCTCATTTTTCCGTTAGTCGGAAAAAAATTGAGTTTGTCTATTTTGCAAAAAAAATGTAAATTTGTGTTTTAATTACAAAATTTTAAAGTTTATGTCTAATTTGTAAATCTTGTCAAAATTTATGTATTTTATAATAATTAACCCTTAATTTATTAATTAAAATATTAATTATCTATAAAATACAAAAATATAACACTTTAATTATATTAAAAATCTCATGCATCGCACCAGTGGAAATCTAATAATAATAATAATAAATCAACATGACTGTTCCCTACAACGCCGTGCTACAAAAATCTATTGCACTCAGTAGCATTAGCTGCCCCTCTCATTTTCGGAGCTTCCTTTCTGCTAAAGTGCACGACCGTCACTCTATCTCGGGTGACCGCAGGTTCTTCCTCACTTTCTCTCTTTTTGAGTGTATTGGAATACATTTAATTTCACAATTGTGTAGCCTCACCATTTAGGTATAAGCTAAGTGTTGTCATTTCTGTTTTTTCTGTTCGACCTTTCGCCCCTTTTCCGATTTGCTTCGTGTATCATAATTATGATATTTGATTTTACGCGAAATATATTTAGGGGTTTCGAATATTTAGGTTATTTGGATATTTTGTGTTGGGGCTCGATTTTGTGATTAGGCCTATTCTTATGCCTCTGGATTAAATTAGGGTTTTCAGATTTGATTTAATTAGGCGCCGGCCTATCGTTTATCGGATTCGGTTTCTCTGATAATTTGAGGCTCGATTGAAACTAGTTGTGAATCTTTGTGGCGGTGCTTTAAAGCGAATAAGAGTTCCAAATAAGGCGGCAGGAAATGCGTGATTTGTTGCCTTAGCAATTTGACTATGCGAATGTGATCAGTTATGAATCTATGCTTGACTACCATCTTATTCTACGTGCATTCTACACTGCTTTCTACTCTTGGTTTGATTATTTTGTTGCAATAATTTGTTTTGTTGTACATTAGATGCCTTATGTTATTTATAACATCTTTGTCTCAGTTCGTTTTTGGATAATATTATGCTGTTCTTGATCAGAAAACTATGTAGATGGTTTTTGTTTGAACTGTCTGCTGGAGTTACTAGATGAACAATCATTGCGATTTATGAAAAGCAACGTTATGAACCTGTGAAGTTCAGGTTCTAGTTTTGTATTGCAAGGGTTGAAGAATAATGTTGTATGTGATTCAGGGGAGAATGGAGGGGAATGGAGAGAAACAGTAGGGAAGAAAGAAAGCATTATAACTTTTGCATTTGAAAGAATGATGGGGAGATAGATTTGGTACTTTGTCTATATATTGAACACATTGCTGATATAATCACATGGTTACTTGTTCCTCTTCACATCTCCTCTCGTCTTGAGTGATGGTGTTCTATTCTATGCCCTACTAGTCATTCGTTCTTATCCTTCACCCCATCCCCCCTAATTTGGAGTAAAGAAAACAAAAAAGATCAAAGAAGAGAAGGGTAGAATCCCCAATGCTTATATATTTCATGAAGGAAACATAAATTTGATGGCTGGTACGATGATCGTCTGAGTGTCTATTTTGTTAGTTGCCTGGATTTTATCTTTGCGATGAAAGATGTTCGCAATTCTGGGAGTGTAGTTGAGACTGTATACTTTTGATTTAGAGAATTTAATTGGTGTTGGCTTCCAATCTGAATTGATGTATGGTGGCATTATTTGTTGAAAAAAGTAATTCTAGTGTGGGATTCCGGTGTTTGAATTAGGAAGGATGAAATAAGATTTCCTCGGAATCATTGACTTGGCTTGGGTGTGTGGTTGTGGTGGGCAGGGAGGAGACAACATCTGTGGTGCTGTTGATATATTGCATTTAAGGTTTTGGTTTGTTGATTGGATAGTTTTGAGAATGAGCTTAGAGAGGAGCAGGAGCCGAAGCCGAAGCAGGAGCAGGAGTAGGAGCAGGAGCCCAATGGATCGTAGGATGCGTTCTCACCGCTATTCCTATCGTGATGCGCCATATAATCGGGAATCAAGATTAGGCTTCAGGTTATTTGGTCTCAATTCATTCGTTTGTATGTTCATTTTGTTCACTCTCAATTATTTGGATTGGCATGGAGGCGGTGGTTGGGGCACAGGATCAATCTGAATTGGAAACCAAATCTGATGCTTTTCCTATTCTTCTTCATGCATGTCCATCCTGATTTAACCTACATTGTCCTTCGCTAGAGTTCTATAGAATGTTGATGACCTTTAACTAGTTTCTCTCTTTATCTTTATCCTTCACGCCCAAGGTAATTGATAAGACATAGAAAGAATATGAAGGATAATACTGCTGACCTTGTTAAAATATTCAGTTTTAGTTGCTGCTTCATTGTTCTTCTCCTTATGTTGCAGCTCTTTTTGTGTGATCCTCTATATATTACTTTCCAATGTGATACGCTTCACCGAAGTCGTAACTGATTTGGTGCATGATATTTTTCGCAGTCAAAACGGCTTGTGCAAGAACTGCAAGAGGCCTGGCCATTTTGCTAGAGAATGTCCCAATGTGGCAATTTGCCACAATTGTGGTCTTCCAGGGTAAGTTTTGTTATGCTGAATTGGTTGAAGATATATGATTATTTCTTGCCCTGATTATCTCATTTTTCTTCCTAGAACATAAATAAGATATATTCAGTTTTATATTCCAAATTCATCAAAGTAGAGCTAATGTTTGATCAGCACCGATGATATTTTTTTTTTATTTAACCTAAACATTTGCATGACCTGTGTTTTAGCTTGAACTAACAAAATACTTGTTATTCTGGTGAAGTTGCTCACAATGTTTCTGAAGTGTGTATGTCATGTTCGGGAGAATTTTCATCCTCAACTACCTAGCTTCTTAAAATTTCTCACAAAGTTGTTTGGTGTATTATTGATGTGCTACACTTTAAGACTAAGGATACTGTGCGAGTAAGGAATAAACAGTTGTGTGTGGGTCCGTGGGATTTGTATGGCAAATGATTGCATAGTTTAAGATCTGTGTACACATCATCTTTTATGAACAATTTCAGGGGAAATCATCCTCTTTTGTTAGATCTCAAAAAATGCTAAGCTGCAGGCTTTTTAATTTCAAATGCCCCATGGATAATTTTGTTAATACGGCCCAATTACTAATGGCATTAGTGGTTTTCACTCTTCAGTTCTGGTTGAAATTGATTTAAATGCATGAGATTCAATATTCATTACCATAGATACTGTATGCATGTGCCGGTGTTGACATCCATATTGTTCATTTAATATGCGTGGCATAATTAGTGGATTCCCATCAAGGAATGTCGTAGTTTGAATAGGTCATTAAGCTTTGGTTCACTGTGCTCACTGGCTATAAGAGATCCATACAACATAAATAAGTTTACGTCGACACATGGCTGATATATATTTCCATATCCAATACAAAGAGCACTTGATATCCTTTGTTCAGCAATTCCTCTTTGATGCTTATAGTATGGTTTTTGGGGTGAATGCCAATTTCTTGCATTTACATTTTCTGCTTTCTTTCTTTGAAAAATGATTCAGGCACATTGCATCAGAATGTTCCACGAAATCTCTCTGTTGGAACTGCCGAGAACCAGGCCACATGGCTGGAAATTGTCCGAATGAGGGCATCTGCCACACTTGCGGCAAGGCAGGGCACCGCGCGAGGGAGTGCACAGCTCCTCCATCACTCCCTGGTGATCTGAGGTTGTGCAATAACTGCTTCAAGCAAGGCCACATCGCTGCTGAATGTACAAACGACAAGGCATGCAAGAATTGCAGGAAAACGGGGCACCTCGCTCGTGACTGTCCAAATGAGCCTGTTTGCAATGTGTGCAACATATCCGGGCACGTGGCTAGAGACTGCCCGAAGCCCCCTATGCTCGAAGGTAGAGGTGGTGGAGTTCGTGGGGGTGGGGGTGGGGGTGGCGGATTCCGGGACATGGTGTGTCGGAACTGTCAGCAGTTGGGCCATATGAGTAGGGATTGCATTGCGATGACAATTTGCCACAACTGTGGGGGAAGGGGGCACCTCGCTTTTGAATGCCCATCTGGGAGGTTCATGGATCGCGATCGCTTTCCCAGAAGATTCTAGACTTCTGCAAACAATTCATGTTATTGAGATTGAATTTGTAGCACCTTTTTACTTCTTTGTGGTTGAATTCCTTAAAACTTTATATTTGGTTCTTGAGGGCTGGTGATAAATTGTAGTTACATTTGACTTTTCTGACTCCTATCGGTTACACTTAGAGTCTGTGTTCGGCTGTGCCTGCAGATTGCACGAATGCTATGGGAAAACATGTTTTCGCAATTTTTGATAGTTTCTGTAGGAAGATTTTGTTTCCTCTTAAAAGTAAATCATCATCATCATCATCATCATCGAGGCAATGCCTTTTTTTGTTGATAGAACATAGACTTGCTAATGACCACCTTTTATCATTATTCTGGGCTGGCGGGAGAAGGTAGGCTTTCTGGACGAGGCTCAGGTGACAAATCATGTTACACTGCTCGCTTGGATTTTCATATTGTTGGGATATTTTTATTTTTATTTTACTTTTCACCTATGTCATTTTCTTTAACATTTCTTGCGCCAGGTCTATATATTTTTATTATGATTTGGTTTAGTTTAAAATATTTATTTATGGTTAATACTTTCCCAATTAGTGTATATTAAAAAAATTGAAAAAATTGCTCATGAGATGCCACACTATTTGTAGTAGTGGATTTGATTTCAAAAAACTTTTCATATTGTTGGGATATATAATTTATTGGGTGGAAAACCCGTCTGCTTTTTACCGTTTACAAATTACCGTCTTCAATGTTAATAATCGTATGAAATTTAAAAACGATTAATGCTAGCCATATTAAAAAAATATAGATTCCGTTGCCGGGACTTGAACCCGGGTCTCTCGGGTGAGAGCCGAGTATCCTAACCAACTAGACTACAACGGATTTATTGATAGTATTTGATTATGTTTAATAATGATAATTCACAAATGCAGAAATTCTAAATCTGTTTGTTCGACGGAACATTTTGATATTTTAAATTTGTTTTTTTTAGTTGTCATGTAATAAATGATAACGAACATGATTTTATTAGAATTTATATATTAATAAAAAAATATAGTAATAGTTATATAGTATATATACTATTCGTGGAGACCTTATCAAGTGCTTCATGTAGTATGTATACACTTATTTTGATGATATGTATAAGGGCTTATATATATCAGATAGGTGACACTCCCATATGCACAAAATGAAAAATAAAGATGACACTAGCATGTGAAAAGCTCACGATAATAATTTTCTAAAGGTAAATCGTACTAAAATTCACAATCTTCCACCATTTTTTTTTATTTATATATGACTTTTGAATTTGGGCAATATCATCAAAAATTTAAATAATTTTTCAATAGTAACATGAGTGACTTTTCACTGAACACAATAATTTCGATTTTCACATGTGCACTTGCCCATTAAACGTTTTCGTTTTAGTTGCAACTAGTATTTCTCCCGTACGATATACGGAAATTATTTTAGTCATTTTTAAATTTAAAACTTGATAATAGTCGATGCTATGTTAATAATAATAATAATAATAATAATAATAATAATAACAACAACAACAACAACAACAACAACAACAACAACAATATAGAATGATTATAATTTCATCAAATTATACTTTATGTATACAATATTATATTTGTATTTTTAAACTATATATACACACACACACATTTACAATATTTTTTAAAAAATTTAAATTTCATTATATTTTTGTTATGTGATATCATGTAATTGTAACTCTGGTAAATGTGTGACATTCATTAAATAATGAATTTTGAGATTTGCACCAGAAATTAAGCACCACAAAATTTTAACGTTTTAATTTCATGTTATGAACAATGATTATAAGTACATAAAAATTATGTAAGGAACTTCAACATAATTTTTATTTTTGTGTGTTAAGAAGACGTAGATTTGTTAGTGAAAAATTACAAAATGAGCTAAAATAATTAATGAAAATTTAATTGAGAAATAAAACAATACATTTATAAATAGTTGGGATGATATAATGATGTATTGATAATTATTGTAAAGAATTTACAATATATATATATATATATATATATATATATATGTCTGGCTGTGTGTGTTAGTGTTTGTGGTTTAACTATATCTGGAATTGAGTTATATATTTTTATTCAGTGTTATTTTTATATAAAATAATTCATTAACTTCATAGAAATGATTCAAATCACATTTTAAAAGTTAAAAAGTGGACCGTTTTTTTTTTTTTCTTAAAAGGCCGTAAATATATAATTAAACCATTAACTAATTATTATTGGGTGTTGGGGAATGTATTGTATATTGTATTTATTGTTACAATTTTTTTATTTCCCAACATATCATTATTGCAATTTTTTAACTTTTTGTCAATTTTTTCGTATTATTTACATTTTATTTTGTTTTGATGCAAATATAAATATGTGTCCTTTATATTTGGCCATAATACTTTATTTTTATGTTATTATTTATTTATTTTGTGAAAAAATATTATATTTTTAAATATTTAACGGATTCAATAAAATAGTATATAAAATAATATTCACATTTTTAATGCTACTATATATCAGTTTAACTATATTATATATATATTACTAAGAAGTTGCAAGTTTCATGTAAAATCAATTACTTGAACATTTAAAAGTGCTCCGAAAATTATATGAAAATCATTAAGTGTGTGAAAAAGGTTATAGATTACAAATTTTCTACAACTTTGGCGTCAAACATACACACATACATATATATACACATGATTTTATAATTTTTTTTATAGATTCTTTTAATATTCCCACAAATCTAATTAATATGGACAAAAATGCTATGTTTTTGCAGATGCTAACTCAAAACACTAAAACATGAACTAAATTAATTAAAAAAATGAATTATGATTGCAAACGACAAAATGATTTTTTATTTTGTAAAAAGAAAAAATAAATTATTTTTTTGGCAATTCATTAGCATCCCTAACCTTACCTAATAAAACTACAATAAGTGTCCCATTAGGGATGCCCTAGTGGTGGAGTGGTGTTTCTTGAGGCCAAAGGTCTCAAGTTCGATCTACCACCAACACCACGTTTACCTCTCCTGTGTGGTTTGCAGGCTATTACACAGGGGCGGACTTTACCCAGTGCGCACCACGGTAGCGGCTGCGGGTTACCCTCAACATCAAAAAAAAAAAAAAACTACAATAAGTGTCAAATAGTGGTGATAATCAAATTATCTAAAAAAAGGTAAAAAAAACTGTAACATAAAAGTAAAATTTCATTATTTAAAACCGATAAGTGTCAAATAGTGGTGATAATCAAATTGTAACAAAAAACTATATGTACACTATAGTAAGTAGTCTATTTTTATACAAAATATAGTAAAATAGTTATTATATATATCCTGTTTTTTTTATTATATATATCTTGTTTACTTAAAACTACAGAATCTTTCTAAAAAAAAACTACAGAATCACTATTTTAAGGATGTCAAACGGATCAAATAAATTAAATTTTGATAAGAGCACAAATTAAATTTTATTTTGCACATATAAATAATAAATTTCTCAAAATTATAAAAAAATAACATTGTTTAAACTGATGAATAACTTAATAGCATTGGGTAAATAATTATTGAACAAACGGTATGAAATAAATAAAAAAGTTAGCAAAACTAACTCCAATACATATAAAAATATCATCAAAATTGATTTTATTGTATTTGAGCCAACACAACAAATACATATCCACCAAATACAATGATAAAAATTATCAATATGAACAAAAACAATCGATTTATTCAAATAAAAAAATAAAAGCATAAAACCTTAAATTTATTAATGCCGCACTTCTTCGGTTTTTCCACACAATCATTCTCTTTATATTAATAGTTATTTCATCCACAAAAAATCCTTCGTAAAAAATCATATTTCTACAATTTTTTTCATAGATTTGCATATAATTTATAAATCCAGAATGTCGTCGTCATCCACCCAGCACGTTGCCCCATTCACACTTTAATATTGAGCAAAGTGCTTTGTAATTTGAAGACTAATTTTGGATATCAACTTTTATACTCAAAAGCAATGGATAACCAACAGTTTTTATTAATGACAAATTAAACAAATGAAACTCAATAGACATTGCATTTATTTTTTTTCAATCAACACAATACAAAAATCTAATATATAATTAAATTAAATTTAATATAATAATTAAAAAATAAACGTGTGCTACAGTAACATTTATGGAAAATACAAAATTTAATTGAAATAAAAACTGCAATCTATACATAAACCATCAGATTAAAGTAATTAAATAGAATAATTAAAAAAAAAGGCATGTTGCAGCAAAGCTAAAAGGTTAAAAATTAATAGAATAATTAAAAAAGAAATGTATTTTGCAGCAAAACTAAAAAAGTTAAAAATTAAATAGATGAATGTGCATTGTATTTAAGAGGGATCAAACCCGCATGCAATTAGGTGAAAAGATGCTGGTACAACCAACTACGCCACAAGCTTTATGTTCTGAATTTTCAGCAAAATATTTATTTTTAACAAACTTTAGACTGGATTTTTATCATGACAATTTTGCCCCTGCGATTTTACCTTAATATATGTATAGATGGTGGAATATGCATGAAATATGTACACGTGTAAACTTCAATGCCACAATATTTTAATTTATCGGAAAAGTTAATGATTTTTTAAATAAAATAATGTCTAAAATATTTTTTTTTTGAAATATTGTGATTTTACGTGCAATTAACTATTTTCAAAAGAGGTTATTGTTCATTAGCCTCGTTCCTCATTCGCACGTGAAGACCAATGTTTTGAAAATCAGACCGGACCGACTGGTTAAACCGCGAACCGCTCATTGGTCCAATTCGGTTGCACATTTATTACGGCTCACTTTTGACCCAGTGCGAACCGGTCAAAAATTGGTAACTAGATAACTTTGTACAATATGTTTAATCAATTGTGTCAATACATTTTTATGTTATTATTTGAATATTATTATTATTAATATATATATATATATATGTGTGTGTGTGCGCGCGCGCGTAACTAATCTTCATTTTAATTAAAATCAATATTTAATTTAGCATTTTTTTAAATTAAAATAAATAGAGAGAAGAACTAAAATCTAAAATAAGGGCTTGCGAGATAAGGATTAACAATGTTTTTAATTGTTATCGTGTATTATTCTTTGTAACTAAAATCAATATTTATTTGACATTTAATTATATATTTTCTCAAAATCTAGTATTTGATGTTCAATAATTATTTTTATAAATATTATATTTTTAACTACTTAACTTGTGGAATAACTATTGATAAATTAAATATTTTATTTCTCTGCATTGATATAAATTCAGTATATTTTTAAACTTATTTAATATATTTATCATGATACTAGTTTATATAATTTTATTATATTTTATTGCGTATATACACATATAATATATATAAATATCATATAACGACTTATCTGATTTTTTCAAACCGGTTGAACCAGTAATTCAGTAACCTGATAAATTGACCGATTTGATGTCCAGTCCAATTTTAAGAACATTGGTGAAGACAATATTTGTAGCATTGTTCAAAAAATATATAGATAAGTCACTTTGATGAAAGTTTGAATTCAACGATAAATAAATTGAGGGGCACCAAGGACCGTGAAATGCTATAAGGGGGTTAAATGATGGATGCGTGATTTTCACTGAGGGGCCCTAACATATACTATAAAAATAATATGAAATGTTTCACAATGAAATCAAGAGTTTATATTTTTTAATAAAGTGATGATTCCAAATACATATCACCATTCACAAATCAATAACTAAAAACAATAACATCATAACATTTCTCTTCTATTTTTCATACATAGAAACCATTGTATTGTAATTATCTGAACTTTCATTTTAATTTATATATGTAATACATTGGAAACTAATAAAATATATTTAAGAAAAATAAAATATAATAAATTGGGGTGGTTTTCGGTGCACCACCCCTCCCATGTGGCAGCCATCAGGCAGGCGCGTGGTGCCACGCGGTTTTTTTTTTTTTTTATTTATTTTTTCTAACAAAATTTATACCATAAAATTAAATTAGTGAACCCTAAAATTAAAGCTAATTGATATAGTTTGTTTGAAATAAATATAAATTTATACCCTAAAATAAAATTAATAAATCCTAAAAAAACAAAATTAAACCCTAAAAACATCCCCCCCAAAAAATCCTAAAAACACAAAATAAAATCCTAAAAAATATAATAAAAAACCCTAAAAACACCCCCCCTAAAAATACAAAATAAACCCCTAAAAACACCCCCAAAAAACCCTAAAAACACAAAATAAAACCCCAAAAAATACAATAAAAAACCCTAAAAACACCCAAAAAAAAAACCCTAAAAACACAAAATAAAACCCTAAAAAATACAATAAAAAACCCTAAAAACACCCCCCAAAAAACACAAAATAAACCCCTAAAAACACCCCCAAAAATCCTAAAACATACAAAATAAACCCCTAAAAACACCCCCAAAATAAGTAGCAGAGGCCTTACTTTTTAATGATACAGGTGATACTTTTCGAATTTTGAATGATACCTTTTAATGTTACTGTTGATACTGCTTTTACAGAATTTTTTTTTATGGGTTGACCCGTGAATTTGACCCGCCCGTCTGAAATAAGGCTTATTTGTACCACATGCATTGAAAACTTTACCTAATAAATTAGGTACACAAACAAATAGTAGTCCAAACTAATTATTATCAATAATTATAAATATTCGATCAAACTATTAACTACCATTCCTATTAAGTGATAATTGTATAATTCAGAAGGAAATTGAAACAAACAATTCAATATTGAAGTAAATAATAATAATAATAATAATAATAATAATAATAATAATAATCATCTTAACGAAGACAAATTTTACTACTTCAATATCCCATAAACCACCACAGAAAAGAAAGGAATTGAGAATTTTGGTTGGGCGACCGTAGCTGTAGAAATAGAGAATAGGGATTTGAGTTCTGTTTTTCAGAGGTAAGTATTCCTTATTTTTTTCTTGAAACAAATATGAATTGACATATATACTCTTGAATTTGTTTTATAACTTCACGGGGCAGTGCCGCCCTCTGGCCTAGTGTGTGTACGATGTGTGTGTATTTCTTGAATATCTTGAGATCGATTTTTATATACTTTTAGCTCATTTAGTAACATATACTTGTATTTAACGTTTACTTATTTGATTATTTTTTTTAATAATTTTTTTAATTCTAGTGAAAAATTATTAAACTTATATGAATGAGATGGATGGAGTAATTTATAATTAGTTAAATACTTTGTAAATATAAAAATAGAAAAACATTGTAAATGAAATTGTAGTGTACAAAATACGATGTTCAAATGGTCCAAATTCCATAGCATAGGGATGGTTAAAGGCTAAACGTGTCTTGGGCAGGTCCTGACTCGCGAGTTGCATAATTATCGTCCGCCAACGCCCACTCCAGAGCACCACCGTCCTCCGCCGCGAGGAGTGAGGTCCTTCACCACTGAACCGGCGAAGAACCCCCATTCATAAAACCTGTACGCCCTAGCTTCTCTAGGTGACCTCTATCTCCAATCATTCACTTCGCTTGCGGAATTTGGTCGCTATTGTCCACTGCACTTTTGTTCGACGAATGAAAATGAATTGATTCATACATACATACATACATACATATATGTGTGTGTGTATTTATGCCTTACTTGTGTGTATTTTTCACTTACTGCGTGTTCTGATTCTCTGCAAGCTTCTTTGAATTCACAATGATAAAACCAAAGGTTCTATGCTTGCCAGCATCTTATTTTTGGCATGCAGCAATGAATCCTCTCACGAATTATCCTTCTACTAAGTGAAATAGTTTGATTATTGTCAGACAATGCTGTCGTTGTTTTGCTCAATTGAATTATTTTAAGTACGTAAAATTATTATCTTAGTTTTAGGGCTTTAACTGTGAAGTTAAAATTTAGATTAATCTGATTGGCTAAAGTTAAGTTTGGTTGGGTGTAATACTGAACTGAAAACGAATTGGACTGCTTTGATTTGATATTAAGCTTGTTGCTAAATAGGTTTGTTATACATCTATGTGATTCTCCAACCTGAGGGCATGAGGGTTGCCTCTGCACCTTTTGCAGACTGCCTAGTAAAATCATGTTTGATCTTCCTTAATTGTGATTAAACTATGTTAATTTTGTTTTCCCTGTATCTCGGAGATCTTTTTCGTTAGCAAGAATATCATATGATTACACACCTGCTGGCCTTGTTCCTGATTTTTGCTTTAGGAGTTAGCTGAAATCATGCTTAAGGTCTTTATTTTTCTGATTACGTGGTAAACTGTAAACATTAGCTTCGTATATTTAATATTCCTTTACTGGGTCATTGTATTTCGTGGAATCTTTAGATGATTATAGCCTTTGTTGCTATCTGGGATGAAGGCACTTGGAACCGAAATCCTCGCCAATTTGGTACATGCTAAGAGTCAAGCATGTCTGCTCACTCTACTTTCCTAGATGAAGATGCTTCTTCTGGATCAAGAGAGGAGTCGTAAGATGTTAGATGACACAATAATGATTATCCTCTGACTGATCATTCAGGTCTATGTAAGAGAAGTCGGTTGCTATATATGTGCTTGTGTTTCAAAACTTATCTGTACAGATTCATCAATCAGTATGGACGACTTTGACATTGAACTAGACGAGATGGAATTAGTTGCTGTAGCTGCCGGTTACCATTACTATAATAGTATTGCAAGGCAGCCAGCTCGTAGCTTGTCACCAAAAGGATCAGGTTTCATGGCTGAAGTCCTGAATGGTCCTGATGACTTATGTCGGGAAATGTTTAGGATGGACAAACACGTCTTTCATAAATTGAGCAATACTCTTCGACAGAGAGGCATGCTACGTGACACAGCTGGTGTCATGATAGAGGAGCAGTTGGCTATTTTCCTGAACATTGTTGGTCACAATGAGCGTAACCGTGTAATACAAGAACGGTTTCAGCATTCTGGGGAAACGATAAGTAGACATTTTAATAATGTACTGAAAGCAGTTAAGTCCCTGTCGCGTGAGTTCCTTCAGCCGCCATCTCTGACGACTCCATCAGAGATCCTCAGTAGCAATAGATTCTACCCATACTTGGAGGTGAAATCTGAATCTTATACTTTCTATAGCCATTTTGGTTTTAAAATTTATTTTGCTCTCTCCTTCTCTTTGTAGGATTGCATTGGAGTTATAGATGGAATGCATATCCCCGCACATGTCCCAGCTAAAGATCAGTCTAGATTTCGCAACAGAAGAGGCGTTTTATCACAAAATGTCTTGGTAGCCTGTACATTCGATCTCCAGTTCATATTTGTGTATCCTGGTTGGGAAGGCTCAGTTGCAGATTCACGTGTGCTAAGAGCCGTTCTCAGTGATCCGGATCAGAACTTCCCTCAAGTTCCTGAAGGTGGATCCTTTAACAACTGAGCTTTCTATATAGTATGTTTCTTTTTTGAACTCCAGACATATCATATCATTTTTATGAAATATACATCCCACTGATTATATTACAGGTAAATATTACCTTGTTGATCTGGGTTACGATAACATGGATGGATTTATGGCTCCATATGAAGGAGTCCGGTATCACCTTCATGAATATAAAGGTGCTAATCTTTTACCTAGGAATGCGAAGGAACTATTTAATCACCGGCATTCATCTGTATGCAACGCCATCCGGAGATCTTGCAATGTTCTGAAGGAAAGATTTCCAATCCTTAAACTTGCCCCTCAGTATGCTTTCCACACGCAGAGGGATATTGTTATAGCTGCATGTGTGATACACAATCACATCCGGCGTGAGGAGAAGAATGATTGGCTGTTTAATAGTAATGAAGCTGGGATGGCCGATGAGTTCCCTGTTCCCGATGAACAGCCTGATCTGCAATCAGCTTTCTCAGTTCATGAGCAGATGGCATCAGCACGACGAGACTCAATTGCTGCATCAATGTGGAATGACTTTATGAATAAATGGGATGAGTGGTAATGATCTTCAATCCCAGTCATGTTCATAGCAGAGGTATGTTGGAGATGTCTAAATCAGTTCTCATGATTGCTTTTGTATACTTTTCAGTGATTATTTTGAGTGTTAAAGTTGAGTATAGTTTTGGTGGCAATTACTTTCTCTTTTGTTCTTTTGGTCAGGAAGATGCTACCCTCGATAGATATTTGCATGCACATGCGATCTACAATATAGAATATAGCATCTCACACACACACACATACACACCATGTTTCCTTTTTAACAGACTTAATCCACCACCATCATATAATTCGAATTTGAATTTGTTTTGTTGCTTGATAATATTCAAATTCTACTTATAAAAAGATTGCGAAGACCACTTGTTTCATTCGATCAAATTCATATTTCAAAATCCTATTGTTTTTCATAAAAGCTTGAAAGTTGATATATTGAGCATGATTTTATCCCTTTAAAGTGCTCCTCTACCTTTCTCTCTCTTTTAGGCTAATTTGAACGGGGTAATGTTTGAGATAATCTCAATTTGAATATTGGTACTATTTAATTTTGAAATGGTATGTATGATAATAAAATGAAATATAAAATAAATGCGGGTTTTCCTCATGAATTACACCTGCTATTCTTATTGAGATGATCACTTAACCAAGTCACTATACAAAACTGCATACGTTACGGGAAGAACGGATTTTCCCGGCAAAGATCTTCCTAGGCTGAAATGAAATTAGCCCAACAATTTAATTTTATTATCAATCTCATAAATCTAGTTCAGTAAGCGCGTAAAAAAAGGTAAATATCTGTGTATGAGTGTATCTATGTATTATGCTCCAATAGAAAATTCGAACGTAAAAGTTGCTATTGATTGGTAAGAGAACCTAGTAACATGCTAAAAGAAAATGTGTTGATACATTATTTTAGTAGTGTATACTGTATGTTATACTTGCTTTAATGTTAGAATTTAAAGATGGTTCAACGACCTACCAAGTCCCACCACTGGCGGGTAGTTCGGTTTGTGGGTAATCATCAACTCTCTACTGCTTAACCACTTAATCCATTTTCTATTAAAAGTCAAACCTTTTCTTATAATTTAATCATTTTAGATTATAATATTTTCAATTTTTTTTTTTTAACTTTTTCTTGCGGTTTGTCTTCTTTTTTATCCTTTCCTTTTCAATTTACAAGAGTAAAGATTCCTTCCAATATATATTGAAAAACCATACGCACTTTACAATTTGCAGTGAAAGATTTGATGGAAAATAAAAATAATCCAGTAAACATATGATTACTTACAAATCTGATTAATTTAGTTGCTGTCACGTGAAAGGACAAAAAAGGGAAACCATAATTGGTGATTTGGATTCGGAGTGATGCTTTTTATTGCATATATAAAATTTGATAAATAAGTGAATTTGATTCCCAGCCCAGGTTACAAACACAAATAACAAGTTAACATTTTCCATTTCGTTATATTGGTTTACAGAAGTAAAACTCAATGCAAAGTAAAGCTTTTATCCAAGTTCTTGAGCAATTATATCAAAATCAAAATATCTTATACCTTGGATGCATGGCAGCCCCCTTGCACGAGGCAAGTGAGTCGGTCGTCTCAGACCCCGGAAAATACAAATAATTAGGAGCCCAAAATTTGTTAGAGTATTATATATAAGTATATAATTGTAAAATTATGTAAATTTTGATTTTGGCCTTGTGGTCAGGGGCGGTTTTGAGGGTGCGCAGGGTGGGCGACCGCACAGGGCCCCGAAAAATCGAGGGCCCCCGAATATATATAGGTCCATATATGTATATATAGATAAATAGTTGAAAATATTATCAATATCACTTAGTTCAGTGGAAAATTGCTTTCTTCAAGTTTCTTGGCGCTGCATTGATGCGGGTTCGATTCTTGAGTGTAACATTTTTTTTACTGCTTGCATTTGGGGCTCTTTGACATAATTCCCTTTTTAATAAGTAGGGCTCGCCCATATTCGCATAGGGCCTTCGATAGGCTAGCCCCGCCCCTGCTTGTGGTAAATTGCTAAAGCCTGAAGCAATGACCTTAAAGAAGCCCAATACTGGGTGGAGGTCGAGTCCCGCAAGGTCGAACGCAGAAGGTCGTATCACAGAAGTCGGTAGGTCGGCGGACAGTAGTAGAACCCTAACGATCTTTATCCAACTCAAGTCAAAATCCTACTATAAATAGAGGGAGGGCCAAGTAAAAACCCTTCTGGGATAGAGGAAAATCCCGAAGAAACAGGGAGGAGGTTATGAAGTGTAAAATAAGTAGGAGGAGAACACTCTTAGCTCCTTCTAACACAAATTTTCTTATTTAATTTAATAAAATAGTAAATGGTGTACAAATAAAATGTTTTCGGATCAAAATATATTTATACAGATCCAATTTTTCAAAGCTTGATCTTCAAATAGTCTTCGAAGTTTTCGGGGAAGATTTGTATCCTTGATCTTCTTTGACTTGGTATTTGCATTTGGATCTTCAAATAGTCTTCAAAGTTTTCGGGGAAGATTTGTATCCTTGATCTTCTTTAACTTGGTATTTGTATTTGGATAACGTTTTGACTTGGTATTGTATTTTGATTTGGATAACGTTTTGACTTGGTATTTGGATTTGGATAACTTTGCCGACAACCTTGATTCCGGATTGAACGTTGGATTTGAGGTATTGGAGTGGAGGGTTGATGAGAACTTCGTAGAGAATTTTTCTTCTAACTTCTTGAGCTTTTCAATTATGATTTCTATTGTGTTTTTCAACTGATACGGAGACCCCTATTTATAGTTGTAGGTAGGAGTATCTATGGCTGATGTGGCGCGATCTCATTGACTCTTAAATATTGATATATATATCTCTTCAAATATATTTAGGTGTTGCCAAAGAAACTTGATATTTATTATATAATAATATCTTTATTATTTAAATATTTTACCTAATTTTGGATTTCATATGATTCCAAAACTAAATAAATATATAAAAATTGATAAAAATAGTATATATAAATTAAAAATTTCATCCACTACACTCCTCATCGGCAATCTCGCATAAGGATAGCCAAATAATACAGCCTCAACAACTTAATTTCCTTCGAATCTTTGTTAATTATGAACCTTAACATTATCATACGTTTATTTTCTGATTGGAATTCGATTCTGACTCGAGTGTCGGAGTCTGCTCGATCGTCGCCCCTCAGACGATCCATCAATTTCACGTATTTAGTTTAGCTTTGTTTTATAGATCGCCGAAATCCGGAATCGATTTATATTAATTACAGAAATTCGGTTCTACATAAATAAGCTATGAAATAGGCAAAGAGGTCAGGGTTCGAATCCTTCATATGTGTCCTTGAATTTTTTTTTTTTCCTTAAATTGAAAAGAACTGCAAGTTCCAAGGTTTTTTTTAGCATTTTTTTTTTTAATTTATTCTTATTAAAACTTGAAAGTGCCACATCCTAACAGTCCACCTTTGCTTGTTTTTTTTTTTATAATCTTAAATCTTAAAAATATATTATACTTAAATATAAATATAACATCCCGAAGATAAAATAGAAAGAAAAGTAATTGTAATTATAAATGTAAATGTATGTTATTGTAGACGGATAAATTTTAATGGCTAAATTAAATTATGCCATGCAAATAATTAAATATCAAATTATATCATTTATTTATATTTTAGAAATTTAATTAAATTAATTCCTGAATTAAATAAAAAGATATTAATATTTAATATTTGGAGATAAAGATTTAAATATCAAAATATATCATTTATTTATATTTTAGAGATTTACATGAATTAATTCCTAAATTAAATAAATAAATGTTGATATTTAAATATGTGGATAATCTCGGCCAATCAGGAGTCGACACGTGTCAAATCTGTGCAGAAATCAAGGATTTGATAAAGATAAGTCCCAAATATTGAGGAGCCAATCAAATCGCGCCACCTCAGCCCTAATTCTCAAAATTTCTCTCTCCTTACACCTATAAATAGAGGTCATATGGAGAATGAAAATCACACCAGAAGTCATTTGAAGAGTTCAAGAATTTGAGAACTTCCATAAGTGAAATTCTCTCTGATATTCAAGGCGTTCTTGTGATATTCAAAGGCGTTCTTCACCAAATTCATCCCGAAGACGGCGTTTGATCCACAAGTAAGGAAGACAAAAAGCGTTCTTCGTCAAATTCAATCTAAAATTAGCGTTTGATCCGGAAACAAGGTGTCGGCCCTCCGAATTAACATTACCAAAGACCAAGTCAAAGAAGATCGAGAAGATAAATATTCCCCGAAAGCTTCGAAGACCGTTTGAAGATCGTTCATAGAGTGAAGCGTTTGATCCGGAAACAAGGTGTCGGCCCTCCGAATTAACATTACCAAAGACCAAGTCAAAGAAGATCGAGAAGATAAATATTCCCCGAAAGTTTCGAAGACCGTTTGAAGATCGTTCATAGAGTGATTAATCAGAGGAGAAATAGAGATTGGATCCAAAAATATAAATTTGATCCGAAAATATTGTATTTGTGCACTATTTTTTGTTTTATTAAATTAAATACAAAAATTTGTGTTACAAATTTTACAGTTATAATCTTAAAATATAACATCCCAAAATAAAATAGATAAGTTGATTGAGGAAAAAAAAAACTACCTATGTTGTCAATTGAGAAATGAATTAATATTGAATAACTTGATTGTAAAGATATAATTCACACTTTTGCTGCTAAAATGTTAGGAAAATTGTATTTAAACCACAACATAAATATTTTGCATATAGTATGTTGTTTAATTTATTTATTTATTAAATTATAAGATAAAAAAGAGTCTCATTTTTCATTTCGACTTAGGCCACCAAAATATTAGGATCGGCCTTGCCTGGATGAATACGACAACCATGTTTTATGTTATTTGAGGACAGTCAAATGATGGAGATCCCAATATAAAAGAGAGGGATCTATTAGATTCGAGACTCACCACTCTCCCCTTTCGCCAACTAAAAAACAACAACCATGTTTTATAAAATAATACAAATAACATATTTATAAAACTCATGTACTAATTCAACACAATCAAATTACACTATAAAATATTCAAACTTATCCAAATTAACCATAGTTTTATAACTATAATCAATCCAAGTGTAGATATAAACTATGATGGGCCCACAATTTTTTTTCTGTCCAAAGTGGAGAGCAATTCAATGATTTCACCACGTTACCTTATGCGGTGAAATCATTTAGAACTTGCCTTTGTTAAGGCGTGATTCCCATGTCAAATATTAAAGATGGTAATTTGGAAAATAAAAAAAATTAATTTGTTACTAGATCAGTTAATTTTAAAGTGTTAATTTCTATTGGGAAAGATTCACACCCGAGATTTTAATGCTTGTAGAAATATTTAATTGTATGTTTTGTGCATTCATCCGATGAATGTATATATCAATAATTATGTGCAATAATGTATAAATCGGCAGTTTCTTATTAATAAAGCATTTATTGAAACACATGTAAATAAATAGTTAGTTAAAGAAACGATATAAAATTTACGTTATTCTGAAAGTCTAAATATTAGGAGTATTTCACACCATTACATTACATTTACATGCACGAAGAAGTAATACAGTTTTGTGTACGCGAACTGCATTAACAAATTAAGAGCCTTTTTTCTATACGAGTTATATATATATATATATATATATATATATGTATATATTTATTATTATTATTGTATAAATAAATGACAGTTTATGTACGTATATTTATTTGAGGCGACAGTATATGTATTTGTAGAAACAGTAGAGTTAGTGGACCCCCCATCTAACGGTAAAGTGACGGGGGGTGGGTGAAGATGCCTCCGCTGATATCGGCATACGACGCCGTCCTGATCCCCTCCTCCGACTCTCACGTGCCTCTCTCTCTCTCTCTCTCCATGCTGTTCAAATTAAAGCAAGGGCACAATCGTCCTTTCTTCTTTCCCGGAGGTGCAAACTAATTATAACGTTCACGCTCATCTTCACCGCGCTTCAGTTCTTCACTCTGTTTGTGTGCGCATATTTACATGTTCATATTATATATTATGTAGATATATATATATATATATATATATATATATAGAGAGAGAGAGAGAGAGAGAGAGAGAGAGAGGGAGGCTGATGATATACGAAGTGTAGGGGTTCAGCCTGCAATTTCTCAACTCCAGCAATCTTGTTTGAATTGGTCTCAGGTGGGTGGGGTGGGGTGGGGTGTGTGTGAGGAGGGGGTGTCGCCGAATTATACTGTTGCATTTATTCAGTGGTAGTTTTCTTTTCTCTTCGTCTTCGTCTTTGTCTGTTTTTTGCGCTTTGATTAGTATTATATTCACTTTATTCGACGCGTAAAGTGTATGTGTTCACATGAGCAATTCAAGCGCCGTTTCAGTTCTTCAAGCTCACGCTTCAATCACTTTTTTCGATGAAAATATTGAGCTTTTTTCAGTTGGATTTTAGGGCTACAAATATTTTTAGCTGGATCCA
The DNA here is from genome assembly GCA_026008535.1 of Perilla frutescens. Taxonomy (NCBI): domain Eukaryota; kingdom Viridiplantae; phylum Streptophyta; class Magnoliopsida; order Lamiales; family Lamiaceae; genus Perilla; species Perilla frutescens. Next base: position 32,589,546 of record BRKX01000012.1, read on the forward strand.
TACTTTTTTTTAATGTGATCGGATTTAATGTTTGCGGTTGCAGTGGCGTTCGTTAGTAAATCTGTCACGTTATTATTTATTTATTTGGATTTCTTCATATATTGTTACGTTGGAATTATTCATAATATCGTGATCAAATCCTGTATTTTTCTGAGGTTTTTCTATCTTTTCCTGGCGAATCTTTAAATTTTAGTTCTGGAGTTATCAGGAAATTTGATGGATTAAATTTTCGATTTATTTTGGAATCGCAGGGAGAGAAACTCTTGCCCAATCGCAAAGCTCTAATTTGAAGTATCGGATAAAAAGGAAATATCATTCTCAAGGTGAATCATCTTTCGATCTAACTGCCAATGCATGAAGTTATACAAATTACAAAATGTTTAGTGTATATAAATGTATGTAAATACATAAGTGCGTGGTTGGGTTGGGAGGGAATAGGGGTCCACTATTCATGTTTTCACCGGCCTTTTGTTTCAAATAGATTTAAAAAGTACATCAAATAGTATCCTTCCTTGGAGTTGAAGCATAGTTGGGGTCCCCATTAAGCAAAGCTATCTAATATTGAGTTCTTTTCTGACTCTGTAAAAAATAATAGAATTTTAGGTTTCTGTTGGAAGAAAAGGTTGGAAGCCAAACATTAAGCAAGGTGGTTAATCACAACTAACCCCTGAATAATATGATTTTAGTTGAATCAATATAATAGTAGTTGTCTTAAACCTTTCTAAATTAGCTTTCTTTGTTGCAGATAAACCATGTTGGACCGCTCTTGTGGTATTATATTTCTATTAGGAGTGCAGTGACCGAGCTGCCCGATAAACTATCTGGCCATGTTTGGATAGCAAGAATGGTCCATTTTGTAGTTTTGTATCGTTTGCTCCTCCGTTTGGATTTCTAGAGGCGTTCTCATTATGCGCATTTCATCTTTTATGAGACAAGGGTAGAGTTGAGGGGAAACAAAGGGGGTGAGGGGATTAGCATAACAAATGGGAGCTATGGGAGCTGAAGAAATGATGGATTGGGAGAAGATGCAAGGTGTAGGGGATGGGACAGAAGAGAAGATTTTGGTGTTAGTGAGATTAAGGCCTTTGAGTGAGAAGGAGATCGCTCGGAACGAAGTTTCTGATTGGGAGTGCATCAACTCGACCACCATTTTGTACCGAAATAGCCTCCAGGAGCGGTCTGGACTGCCTACTGCTTGTTCATTCGGTAAGTTGTAGACAGAATTTTTCTAGTTTAGGAGGAGAATTTCGATCAGTGAACATAATCTATCAAATTCTGTTAATGAATCTTTTTCAGAATGAACTGAAAATACGCATCTAGTTTATCTCATTTTGGGTGGAGTCGGTTTTCTTTCTCTTTAATTCTGAAGAAAGTTCCTGAACTCTTTTCAAGAATTTGATCCTACCCTCATTTGGATCTTAATTGATGCTAGATAATTTGAACAAAAGCCTATCTTTCGAAGCTATGAACATGTAATATTTTCCTTCTGAATGTGAAGCATGGGAGTTTATGTACTATATAGGTTAAATGTCGACCCTTATCCCTGCCTGCTAATTATATGTCATACATAAACATTCTTTTCCCCATGTTTTACTGTATTGTACATGTTTGTGCGTGTAGACAGAGTCTTTAGGGGTGACTGCAAAACAAGGGAAGTTTATGAGGAAGGGATAAAGGACATTGCTCTTTCTGTTGTTGGTGGCATCAACTGTAAGTTGAGATTTTAGAATTTGCTTGAAACTTGGTTGCATGCTGCTTTCCAGTTTTAGTACTACTTATTCTGTGACAAGTGACATCTCAACTAATTCTCAAAATATTCTGGGTTGATCTGTATGATGTATCAGCAACTATTTTTGCATATGGTCAAACAAGCAGTGGAAAGACCTACACTATGAACGGCATTACAGAGTATACAGTGGCTGATATTTATGATTATATACAAAAGGTAATTAGATTCTAATTTAGTCGTATTGATCCTGTAATGTAGGAAACTAATTATTTTTCTACATCAGAACATGTTTTTCTTTGAATGTTTGGAACAAATATTTATCAAGCTTATTGGTATTTTTTTTGTCTTCTCTCTCTCAGCACGATGAAAGAGCATTTGTTTTGAAGTTTTCTGCAATGGAGATCTATAATGAAGTTGTTAGAGACCTCCTTAGCTCAGATAATAATCAATTGCGGCTACTTGATGATCCAGAAGTGAGTTTTGAGTTTACAAGTTTCCTTCAGTTGATGCTTGCATGTAGCTTTATTTATTTTTCCCAATTCTGTAGAAAGGGATGATTATAGAGAAACTCACAGACGAAATTTTGAGGGATTGGGATCACCTCAAGGAGTTGCTGTCTATATGTGAAGGTTAGGCAATTTTCCTTTTGAATATGTGGTCTATAGTTCCGTATTGGTTAGTTAACCGTATTGCCATATATTTGTATTTCTTTTTACTTCATAGCTCAAAGACAAATTGGGGAGACCTCATTGAATGAGAAAAGCTCGAGGTCCCATCAAATCCTTAGATTGGTTAGCTCCCATCTCACCCCAGTTTATTATTTGTTATAAATTTATAATCTCTCATTTTCATTTTCATTTTTTTTTTTGGGTTAAAAAATTGAAGTCTTATGGATATCTCCTTTTAATTTGATCACTCCAGACAATTGAAAGTTCTGCTCGTGAATTTATAGGGAAGGGCAACTCAACCACTCTTGCTGCTAGTGTGGTAGAGCTAAACTGAATTCTGTGGATGATTTTTTCTCTGAGTATAAACATGAAAGCTGATAAGCTATTCCATCCTTTCCTGCAGAATTTTGTTGATCTGGCAGGAAGCGAGCGGGCATCTCAAGCATTATCAGTAGGGCAAAGACTTAAAGAAGGCTGCCACATAAACCGTAGTTTACTAACTCTGGGGACAGTCATTCGCAAACTTAGGTTGATTGATCCTGATACCTTCATCTTCCCTTGTTATATGCTAGCTACTCAATAGTTGATAGGTTGAAGTACTAAGTCTTCCCTTAATTGATGGCATTGAGATTCTTTTTGTTTCACCTTGAGACTGTCCTTGATGTTTTGCTTTTCAATATCCTAGTGCCTTAGCTTGACCAATTTGTTGATAAAATGTCACATAATATTCACAATTGTCTATTGAGCTATGCATGTCATTGCAATGAAGATTTGTACACCGTCTTTCTCATTCATTTATTGCTTCTCCATACAAACACACATGCACACTTTGTGGATATTCATTACTTATGTGTAGATGTATAATCAATCGAAATTAGGCTACTATGCATGCGATTGCATGGCATCTGCGATTTAAGATTTCATCCATATTAAATTGAGGCATTTAATTTGATGCAGCAAAGGAAGACATGGGCATATCAATTACAGAGACTCGAAGCTTACTCGCATACTGCAGCCTGCCTTAGGAGGCAATGCAAGAACCGCTATTATCTGCACCTTAAGCCCTGCCAGAAGCCATGCTGAGCAATCAAGAAATACCCTTCTATTTGCTAGCTGTGCAAAGGAAGTATCAACAAATGCTAAGGTCAATGTAGTGATGTCTGACAAAGCATTAGTGAAACATTTGCAGAAAGAGGTTGCCAGGTTGGAAAGCGAGTTAAAGGCTCCAGGATCAACATGTGACCATGGACCATTTTTGAAAAAGAAAGATATGCAAATTGAAAAGGTTCTGATTCTCTTTTCAGGAAATAACATTCTTTAAGGTCTTCTTGAACACGTCCCTTATGGTCCTTTACTAGTTCCAGATTTCCATAACATGAAATTATTAAGGTGTTATGACAGGTTATTGTCAATAACTAGGATAATGTGGACTCAAGTTAATTCTGCATAAAGTGTGTTCGCTCACACTGTTTAATTTTTGGTAAATTGCATTCCCCAACGTGGTTACTCCATTTTTTCAGGATGATCAGTCTTCTGACAACTACAGTGCCCTTGAACTGAGGATATGATATAATATACGTATGAGAATAGATATGAGTGTAAACATGCATATTGCTGTTCAAGGTTAACTTCTATTCTAAAAATTTACCAACAAGGAGATATCTCTAGAATTTGTTTGATTTCGGATGAATTTAATAATGTAATGAGTTGCTCCTCAAATTTGTTTCTGCTGATGCATACAATCCACCTAACTTCATTGGATTCTCTATGATATGACTTTTGTTGACAAATAGCTGCATGTTTGGTGTCCTGGCTTGATATCTGCAGTTGGAGAAAGAGATCAGGGAGCTAAAGAAGCAACGAGATCTTGCTCATTCTCGGATTGATGATTTACTAAGAACTATTGAAAATGATAAAAGTTCTCTGAAAGTCAACGGAATTCAGTCTGTTAACGGAAAGTTTAAGCGTAATGGAAGCTCTGAACTTCGGCATTCGCAAAGTTATTCATCCGATGATGAGTCCGATCCAAGTCAGATAACCGAGGAGCCTATGGTGGCAACCGAAGAAGATTCTGATGAAGTATGTACCGATGTTCGCTGTATTGAGGTAGATGAATCTGCCAAAGGCAGAACATGTACTTCATCTCGCCATTCATTAAGTGAGAGTGACGAAAGCATGCCATTATCATCTGAACCTGGGAATAGCCATATTGTGGAACAGCAGTTGTCGCCAGCTTTACCTAGACAATTTATTGGCACTGATAACAGTTACTCGTATGGTGCATTGGAGCAGAACATTCTAGGTGTGCAGAAGACTATAGATTCTCTATTTAAACCTCACTCTGATGAATCATCTCAGGGTGCCTCAACTAGTATGGCTGCTTCTGGAGGCTTACAATTGACAAGAAGCCGAAGTTGTCGAGCTAATTTGATTACCATATCACCTGACATGGGGATAGATGGACACAATGAAAGCACCCCTCCATCTCTGTTGGAGAAGGACTTCACTGGAAGACCAGAAAGTGTCTTTCAGAGGAAGCAATGGAAACTTCCTCCTGTAATATATGGTGCAGGTAGTGCAAGACTGACCAGAAATGATTCCCAAACTTCTGACTATAATTGTTTCATGGACGACACTAAGAATCACAATGCCAATGATGGGGATGAGGATATACCGACTCTTGGCTCTTTTGTCGCGGGACTCAGAGAAATGGCAAAGCTTCAGTACAAAAACCAAACTGCGAATCAGGTTAGACTTGTCCTATTATCAAATTTTGCTCTAGAGTCTTAATGATAAATCTTGTTTTTCTGTTATCAGGTCCAACATACAGAAGCAACAGACGAAAAGAATGTCCAAGATGTTGCTTTGGATCCAATGAATGATTGGCCCATAAAGTTTGAGATGTTGCAAAAGTCGATAATCGAACTCTGGCAAGCTTGCAATGTCTCATTGGTACACAGGACATACTTCATCCTCCTCATTAAGGATGACCTAACAGATTCCATTTACATGGAGGTAGAGCATAGGAGATTATCCTTTCTCAAGGAAACATTCTCTAGGGGTAATTTTGCCGTACAAGATGGCCGTACTCTTACACTAGCATCAAGGTAGTGTCTCAACTCAAACCACCCTTCATTGAAAATTCTCTAACCCTGCAAGTTTTGTTCACACAAATGGTTTTCTTGGACCAACAGCAAGAAAGCTCTTCGTCGAGAGAGGGAGATGCTGAGCAGACGTATGTCTAAAACATTCTCAGAAGATGAAAGAAACAAGATATACGAGGAATGGGGTATCGACATCAACTCAAAACGAAGAAGGTTGAGGCTGGTCCACCTTCTGTGGAGAGACACTGAAGATATGGATCACATCAGAAAGAGTGGTGCAGTTGTTGCTAAGCTTATTGGCTTCTCGACGCATGGGGAAGCCATGAAGGAAATGCTTGGACTGAGCTTCATGCCGCCTCAACGGATGATGAGCCGACGATCCCTCCGATGGAAAAACAGTATGGCTGTTATGAGGTCGTATTGATAGGTTTAAGGTATCAGAGATTGTAGGTTTTGAGTGTTAAGTAGGAGTTTGATGATTGATGTGTCGTCATTTGTGATGGACTTTTGTTTGAGCTGCTACGGGTTTTCTTCTGTCTGGAGAAAAGGTGTGCAAAACAATTGTTTTTGTGTGCAATGTAACAAATGCTAATGTAGTAAAATGAATTTCAGTAACATAGTTCATTTCCTTGGTGAATATTTTGAAATAATTCTGTATATGAAAGTTTATATTTTAGTATGTGATATTTCATGCAACTGTACTGTCTACAATTAGTAAGTGGTATTCTTATAACTTTTTTTTTGTTAATTTGCATCATGTTGAAACCATTTTTCGTAACTAAAATGAAATGGAATTGATGTTTTAAAATTATTTAAAACTGAACTTCCCGACGAGAAAATAATAAATTAGGAAACACAAATATACTGTCTTTTTTTTTTGAGGATAGGTAAAAACCTGCAACAAAGCGGCGTCGTATCAGGTAAATCTTTTTTCGTTTTTGTTTTGAATATGTAAATCATTTTCAAATGTAAGAGAGCGAACAGCAGAGCAGAGAGGGAGAGATGAGCGTGGCCACAGAAGGAGAGGGTTAGGATTCTCTACAGGAGAGCACTCAAGGATACGCTTAATTGGGCCGTCCATCGCCACCTCTTTTACCCAGATGTAATCTTGCTTTCCTTCTCTCTCTTTCACTCTCCTACATTGATTCGATTTATGTTATACGTATTTAGATGTGTAAGTGCCCAAATGTATTAGATAAGCTTCTTAATTCTGATTCCTACTTTTTTCCCCTCTTTCAAGGCTGACGCTCTCAGAGAGAAGTTTGAGGTTAACAGACAAGTGGTTTGTTATCTTCTCTAATCCATTTTTCATTTAAATTTCTGACCTAATTATATATTGGAAGCTGAACGTTTTGGATGATTGTTTTATATATTTGATTTAGACGCATATTCTTCTAAAGAGTTACGGTGGAAAAAAATACTCAGCGAATTATATATATATATATATATATAGTGTATTTACAGAACTGAATGAATAGTCTATTTCTTTAGTAAATGCAAAGTGGCTTTATTGACGAGATTGATGAAGACAGGACGTAAGAGATTTTTTTTATGTTAAAGAGTATGATTGGTTATTGTTTGGGTGGATGGATGGATATACGATGACGGCGATGAACTGATTACCGGAATCATATCTACTGAGTTGCCAAAGAAATGTAACCACTATATTGATAAGTTTCTGTTCTTAATTGCGGCCTTTCAGGAGGATATTGAACGTATTGACAGAATGATAGCTGCTGGTGAAGCAACCCACGACAAGTGGCGGCACCCTGATCCGTACATTGGTAATATGTCAGCTTGGTTCTTATATCATATTAGTCATAACGTCAATCAATGCATTTCTAGGACTATACGTAAGGGAACAATGTTTTCCTAGGCGTTTCTAGCTTTTTGTGCATGAATAAATCCTTGAACTACAGATTAGATATGGTGCATATGTCCCTTCCCTTCTTTTTTTCCTTTTGAAGATTTAAAAGTTGAACTTTGTGGTATGTAATGTAGGGAACAGTCATGTTTGATCTCTTGCAGGTAAGTATTTATTTAGCATGAGTGGTTTGACAACAATAGATGGAAAGTGGAAACCGAGTAAAATTATGCTATCATATTGTGAATGCGTGGTTCTGGATAAGTTTTTACATTTTTTTATCATGCGGAACTTAAATTTGTTCTAGTATTATTCTTGTCTCCCATGAGCCATTGTTATTCCAATTCCAATGCTCTACTTTCTTTCTTTGTTTTCTTTTCTTTTGCTTTGTTTAATTTGCAATTCAAACTTGCATTATTTGAGAAAGATATGATTCTGATTGAATGGATGTAGTGTGCCAAGGTAGTTTGGACTTTGGACATACTGTTTGAGGGCTCACAGTCATTCTATGTGAACAGTTCCATGGGCGCCTGGCGGCTCCAAATTTTGCAGAAACCCAACACCACCTCCTGGGGTAATTGATTGAAAAAATATTGCTTCTGTTTTTTTATGAATATTACTTCTTGAGCTTAAAATAGTTGATTATACATTTGATTTTCCTTTTTGGCCTTTTTTGCATGTTGCAGCTTAATCCTTTCTGTGTAATCACTTATATCTTCCTTCCATCATAGTATAGGGCTAGATAGTTTTGACAATTCACCTTGGTTAGCCATTTATTATCCATGATCATATTTTCATGCGCTACCATATAAGCCAATGCCATCCTTTTCCTATGATAATAAGTTTTTTTTTTTTTTTTTGTAACTTGTGTGATTTGTATGAAGAGAGAGAGGGGTGGTTGGGAAGGAGCTGTTGAGTATCTGATTCTAGAAGTAGCCTATTTGTATTGCGAAGAACTGAAAGCTTTTTAAAGTTTTAATTGTTTGGTCTGAAGCCATTAGCTTCCTCTTCTAGATGTATTTAAATGAACATCGTTTTGTCTTATAATGCAATTACTTTATTGCATCTTAACTAATGAATCATTAAGCACCCCTATATTATTCAGCAGCTTCCACACCTTAACACTTTCTTGTTGCTGCAGATTGAGATAATACATAACTATGGCTGTGAAGAAAATGACTGAAGTACAATTTATTGACTTGGAAATAAAAGGTTGGCGACACATTTCACTTTCAAGTGAATATCTCAGCTACTGGGATATGCTTATAATTTTGGACAATTAATTCTATCAAAAGTATATCAGCTCAAGTTATTTCCTGGATGCATCTAAATGTCCTTGTTTAACTTTTGAATTTAGCCATCAATAATATTCTGGAAAATGCCAGCAATACAGATTACCAAGGTGGTGCACAATTTGGGGTGGAGAATGAGAGTGATATGAATCTGGTTTATCTTGTTCAAATTGATTTCATAGGTTACGTTTGGGACGGGGTATTTGATCCTCGCAAAAATGAGATGTTCCGAGGAACTCTTGATATGCTGATTGTTTGATGGATATTCATGTTATCTTATTACTTTTGCTTTCTATAATATTTCACTTTGATTCTAATAATGCAGTCGATCCTGAACAAGCATTTTTGTGATGTCTTGTCTGATGATTTTCTGGTCGTGATGTTTTGTTAATTGGTCGATGTTGCATCATGCCACACCACTAGTCCATTCGGCAGCAGCATGCGCATACTTATCGCTATTCTAGTATCTACTCCTGCTTTTGGTTGCTTGATTAATCACTTCTAGAATCTTTTACTTTTTAGGGCTAGTTTGCGGGATCTATTGTGATACGTGGGGCATTATCTTGGGAGTAGCATAGTATTTCTCCTCGTTTGCTACGTTGTATGAGATGCAATTTAATACTTTTCACTACCAGGTTGTCTTTTTTACCACATATAAGGTATTGATATTATGTTTACTTGGATGTATTAAAGTATGTCTGCAACATCTATACATATTTATTTTATCATTTGGTTGGAAATATTAAAATTCTATTGAATTACATTTCCTAGATTGGCCTTTTATATCAGGGAGGAGAATCTTTTATTAGGCTGTAATCAATAAGACGATGGGCAGTTCAGTTAAATAATTATTATAAGGAAAATTATCAATTCAAAATCCGAAATTTTGCATTGCATATCATACCTCTGAGTTGTGATACAGAATCACACATAAGTAGGTAACAGTCGAGCCCTTGACTAATCAAGTGCTTTTATTTATTTTTAAGTAAACAAGGTATTAAGTTATCATATACCTTGGTTAACCAAGTGCTTTGATTTTTTAAGTAAACAAGATATTAAGGTATCGTATGCATGGCAAGCAAACACTTATTGTATTCTAATTTCACATTACATTTTGTATCTTCGAAAACACCCAAGCGGTGGTCTCCGTTCTCATGTAAAAAGGAGATGTGTGGATTTAATTCTTAGAACATTCCCAAGTCCCAACCATACTCTAAAACTTATATTTTAGAATATGGAATGCATTTCAACTGTACTTTAAACTGCAGTTTGAAAATAGAATTCGACTATTATTTTAACTGTGCTATATTAATTTATTTCTTATATTTTTTCTTTATCTTTTTTTATTTAATTTTCTCATTTAAAATTATAAATATTATTTAATTATTTTTCCATAGTTAATTTAATATTTAGGTGTTTACTTGTCCCGGTACGCTTTAAACAACAAAGTTTAATATATAACAAAAAAAGAATTCAATTTAGAGATTCTTAACTAGATTTCATAATCATACTAGTTTCCTTCTACAAATCATTAGTTTAGAAAATCTAATAACATAAAAATGAGAAAAAAAAATGTATCGCTCCATTCTGTTCAGTTTTTATAAATTAACTAGTATATCACCTGTGCGATAGCAAGTGAATGTTATTAAAAAAAATATTTATGAACAATAATAAAATTATATTTAATCTTAAATTTAGTATCTAAATATATGAATTAGATCGACTAAATTATAAATTACTTATGTATTTTTCAAGGTTGGAGAAATCGCTCTAGACAACCAATCAATTTTTTTCTTTTTCTTTTTTGAATTGTTTTGTTCAAAATATGATTAAATAAAAAAAATTGAGATTTTTCACTCTTTTATACAGCAACCTATATCTCAATTCTTCAATTTACAATCAATGTGGGATGTATGGAAATTGGAAAAAAAATTGTAAAAATAATTTGAGATTTCAATTTAAAGTTATCCACTCTTTTATACAACAACTCACATTTAAATTTGTCACTCTACAAGCGATGTGGGATGTAGGAAATGTTGAAAAAATAATTCGTACTTTTATAAACATCCTACATCTCAATTTTTATTATACAACCGATATAGATATAGGGTAAATGAAAAATTAATAAGTAAACAGTAATACTCAATAATATATAATAAAAAAGTAAAAGTGACAGGCACCACTTGAATTCCGCTTAGGCAACCTAAATACAGATTGTTATATATTATTACATGTAACTTTACAAACCTGCCTGTACAGAAACAAAATATCATGATCTCAATGATTTATATGCAACTTTAGAACTTCACAAATATACAAAAAAAAAAACTACAAATGAGAAGTGGTAATATATACATGTTATATATGTATATATATATCAAGTACACTATCTTTAAAGATTTGTACTCATTAAAAGATTTTGGATGTGGATCTTAATTTTTTTAATATATTTAATATAATTTAAAAATTAAAAATATTTTAAATTAAGGGTGTATTTACACATTTTTCCTAAAAACAAATATCAATCATTAGTCATTACACGTGATCTCAACATAAATACCGAGAAAGGTTGAAAGATCAGTGATATTTAACATTAAATTGATAAGATCAACTAAAAGAGTTATCACATTAGATTTATTGTTTAAGGTTTAGGTTTCATATATTTAAACATTTTAAATTTCAAAATTAAATATGTTATTTGAATTTTATATATATATATATTTATATTTTTGAATTAAAAATATAAATTTGAATTTAAAGTTTAAATATATATTTAATAAGATCTAATAGATGTTTAAATGGAAAATTTTAAATATATATTTTAATATTAAACTTATAAGATCAAATATTATACTCGATCTCAACTTATACTTAGATGAAATATGAAGAAAGTAGTTTGAATACTATTGTTGGACCTCAATATTTATAGTTTGTTCATTTAAAATAAAATTTTTTAATTCTTCAATGTGAGATAATTTTAGTAAAAAAATTATATAAGATTTAACTGTTTAAGGCTTTTTTAAAAAATTTAAAGTGTAAACTGATAAAAAAATTAGAAATTAAAATTATTTATTTGAATTTTATAATTTAAAAACAAAATATTAAAAATCTAATTTTAGATATATATTTAATCAAAAAATGATATAGATATTTAAAATAAAAAATTTATATATGTATTTTAATATTAAACAAATAAGATAAATTAGAACCGTCTCTCAATTTAAAAACTCAAGAAAGGTGTGAAAATTTCTTTATTGACTATTATAATTTATATTATGTTCAAATAAAATAATAGTCTTTATTTTTTAATGCTGGATCAAATACTACACTTGATTTTAGTTGAAATATAGAAAATTTTGTATGTATACTATTTTTGGGTCTCACGATTTTAATTTGTTCACTCAAAACAATATTTATTAATTATTTGATGTGAGACAAATTTAGTAAAAAAATTAAAATAAAAAAAATTATTTTTTTGGATTTATTTTTAAATATTTTAAATTACAAACTTATATACATTAAATATTTCAAAATTAGATATTTTATTTGGATTTTTTTATATAACTATTTTTGAATTTACAACATAAAAGCTTAAAATTCATTTTAAATATATAATTAATAAGAAGTTGATAAATATTTAAACTAAAAAAAATATGTATTTTAATATTAAATTGATAAGAAAAAATAAACTTAAAGGATCAAGAAAGGTATCAAAATTTCATTATTGACTGTTAGAATTTATAGTGTGTTCAAGTAGAAGAACGTTCTTTATTTTTCAATGTGGGATAAAACACTACACTTGATCTTTGCTGAATTACAAAGAAAGTTGTAGGAATATTATTTTTCGACTTAACAATTTATAGTTTGTTCATTCAAAATAATATTTGTTGATTATTCAATGTGAGACAAATTTAGTAAAATAATTAAAATATATAATATTTTATAGTTTGAGATTTAGTTTTCATACGTTTAAACTTACAAACTTAAATAAATTTAAAATTTAAAAACTAAATATATTTATTTTATATTTATATTTTTGAATTTAAAAACATAAAAATAAAAATTAAATTTTAAATCTATATTCAATAATTAAGAAATTGACAGATATTTAAACTAAATATTTTAATATTAAATTAAACTAACAATATCAAACACTATACTCGATCTCAACAAAAAAGACCAATAAATGTATAATATTTCATTATTCAATATTGGAATTTATAGTATGTTCAAACAGAACAATACTCATTATTTTTCGATATGGGATCAAACATTACACTTAAAAATCTATATATATTTTTAATAAAAAAAATTCAAATACATAGTCTTTAAAGATTTGAACTCATTAAATTTAAAGATTTGAACTCATTAAAAGATTTTGGAAGGGGATCTTGAATTTTTAATATATTTAATTAACTCAAGAAACAAAAAGTATTTTAAATTTATATATTTAAAATATTTTATTTGAACTTTTTAATATAATTAATTCAAGAAAAATTACACTTTGATATATATATTTTGTGCTCTTTTTAAAAAAAAATCAAATTTTATCAAAATTAACAAAATAATAACTGCTTCTTCAAATGTTTTGCAAATCTAACATTTGGTCAATTTTCTGTCCGAAAATCCTATGCAATTGATTTTATTTTAATATTTCTATTTTCTCAACCGTGTAAAAAATTATTAAATCAAGAAATCTTGAAATATAATCAATTATGTATGTCATTCAAGTCGTAAAATTGATCAAATATTATATTTTCAATTGTTTTGAAAAAGTAGTGGTGTTTCGTTGAGTTAGTTATTTTTTAAATTGATCCCAAAATGTAAGTATCAAACTTTAAATTCAAATTTATAATTTTTAATTATTTAAATTATATATGTTCAATATTAAATTGATAAAATAAAATATTAAATATTATACTTGATGTTAACTAAAAGACCAAAAGATGGAAAGATCGTAGTTGAGCCCTACAATTTATAGTTTGTCCATACACAACAATATTTTTACTTTTTAAATGTGAGATAAATTTTGTTTGAAAAACTAAATTATATAAAATTACAAATAAAATATATTTAAAGTTGATAACTTAAAGATGTCAATTTCAAATTTTAAATATATTTAACATTAAATTGATAAAAATCAATTGATACATTTAATTCGAATATTTAAATATATTTAATTTAAAACTTTTGAAGTGGGTCTTAATTTTTTTAATATTTAATTAACTTAAAAACCAAAAAATAAATAAATTAATATATATATATATATAATATTTTAGTCCAATCTTTTAATAGATTTAATAAAATAATAATTTTAAAATATTTAAATTCTATATATATAAAAGATACTGAATATTTAATATTAAATGGATAAAATCAAGTATCAAAATATTACATTGAATCACAACAAAAAGATCAGAAAACATGGAAAAAACTGTTATTGTGTCTCAAAATTTATAGTGTTTTATATGTACAACAATATTTGTTAATTCTTCAATGTGAGATAAATTTTGTTTCAAAAATTAAAATAAATAAGTTTTAACTATTTAAAATATAATAAAAATGATAACGTAAATATTTTACCTTCAAAAAATTTAAAATATTTAACAATAAATAAATACAATTAATACGTTTATTTCAAATTTTAAACATATTTAATTATTATTGTTGATTCAAAATTTTAATTTCAAAATATTGAAATTATATAATAAAATATTACAATTGATCGCAACTGAAAGACTGAAAAATGTGGAATGAGCACTGTCGAGTCTTTGATGTGGGATGAATTTTGTATGAAAAAAATAAATATATTTAAGGGTTAATTGCTAAAAAGAATCACTACATTTGAATGAATTTGTAATTTGGATACTAATTTTTTAAATATTGCAATAATAACCCTTTTTTTATTTGTGGTATAATCAATGCTCCTATTTTTTCGATGATCAGAATTACGATGTGTCAATATTTTTCCACGTGTAGTGATTAATTTATTTTGGGTTATCGAATATGGAGGATTTCTACTATGCAAAGTCAATTTTCTAATCTTTTAAATTTTTTGGGTGTCTATTTTGTTAGAAATTTAAAAAAAATAAAAATTGTGTGAGTTATTTTATATGTGAGAGAATTGAGTATGTAAAATTAATATATGCAAGTTATAAGTATTTAAGATATATAGAAAGTTGAGCACATTGATAAGCTCAAATATATATATATATATATGTGTGTGTGTGTGTGTTCTAAAAATTTAATTGTATTTAATTTTAAAAAAATTATGTGGGTCTTGATTTTTAAAATTCTACACGTTATCAAGACCATTTTTAAAATTAATTTGCATATATATACTAAAGGAAGCTATATGTCTTGTTTAGAGTTGAAATACGTTCTTATGAGTGTCATCCACGATCCAAACATATCTAATATCAACTTTATTATTGTGGATGATTAAAAATATCTAAACTTAAATTGTGATTTGAAGTAATTCTTTAATTTAAGGTATTTATCAAGTTAATATTTGCACTTTGTTTCACAAAGTACAACTACTGCATATCAAGGCTAGTATATGTAAATGTAAAAAAAAAAAAAAAAAAAGAGGTTATACTAAGAAATTAATTTTTAAAAAATTCATATTTTATTTGAAAATTTAATTTAAATATTTAAATACATATTTACATATTAAACTGATAGGTTTCTCAAGTCTCAATTGAAAGATCAAGAAACATGTGAGATGTGAGAATTTCATTGTTGATTATTAAAATTTATAGTACATTCAAGTAGAATAATTATCTTCAAAGTTCGATGTGGGATAATTGTCATTTACAACAATTTGACTACTTGCTACTTTCTTTCTATTTTTCCAAAATTCAAATTAAATAGCATATAAGTTTGCTAGAGTTCACAAAAGGTTTATTATATATTTTCAATAGCGTTTCATTTATTTCTTTTTAAAATATATATTATATGAATTTGAAGGTGCAAACTCCAAAATTGACTTGTTTGTTTATTAGTATAATTTATTGAGGCAAGAAAATTCAATATAAACAAATAAGAGTTGTTGTCTCTTTTAGTAGAAATGAGGGTCAATCGGTTGAACATCTCGTAAATTATACTTCTCTTCTAAAATTATTATTATTATTATTATTATTATTATTATTATTATTATTATTATTATTATATGATGGTACATTTCATAATTATTATTAATTTAGAATATCACAAAATACATTGTCAATAAATATTAATTACTATTTGTTGTGTTCAATGTAGGATATATTTAATTTTAAAATTAAAATAAATATAATTTAATTGATTAAAATATATTTAAAATTTAAAATTTAAAACGAAAATAATTTTTTAAATTTATAATGATAAGATCAATTACTGACCACTAAACTTGAATGCATTTTCAAAAATAAAAATTTAATTGCCAAAATTTAATTCAAATAATTTAATACATGTTTAAATATTAAACTAATAAAATCAAACATTGTACTCATTCTCAAATAAGAGACCAAGAAGTGTGTGAGAAATTCATTGTTGGCCATTAAAATTTATAGTATGTGAAAACAAAACAACTCTCTTTAAGATTCGATGTGGGATGGTTATAATTTCCGTATGTGGCAAGTACAAATAAGCGGGAAAATGAGAGTTACTATTTTAAGTATACTTATTTGTCTTTATATATACTAGTATTACATCCCGTGCGATGCACGAAGGGATATATATAAGTAATTTGTAATTAATATTTGTAAAAATAAAATAATTAAATTACAATTAAATAACTGATAAAAATAATAAAATAAATAACATAAATAGTTCTGTCAAAATTCATATCAAACATAATCGAAATTGTTTATAATTTTAGTTACAATGATAAAAAAACACATTTAAGAAAAATATTATATATATGAATCTTCACCATCCCCGATTGTGTGAAGTAGATAGCATATCATTGAGGGAGAGTCGTCACTACTTGAGCAACACTTCCAAAATTTGATTATTTCATCATCATGTCTTTTATTTGTAAAGAATAAGTGAAATTAAATACCATCTTCGACATCATATCATTTTACGTCTCCTTACATTGAGTAAGAATTTATTAAATTGTATTGTAAAATATTGGTTTACACATAGTGTGAAATCAATTATTTTACATTAAAAATTAATATTTGAATTATTTATGTTTAGTTAACTTTATATTTTTAAAATAATCATATTTAATTGTAAATAGTCATATTATGTGGATTATAATTAAAATGTAGGCAACACAACATTATTATTACTGACTCAATAGGACATGAAGCGATACAATTATTCACACTTAATGACTTAATTTTATGGTGTTTTTTTCTTTTTGTTGCAACCGCGTGTGTTTGCAGTACAATTAGTTTTATTTTATGTAATTTGCTTTGGCATAATAATCATCACAAAAAAAAAATCTAAAAATTGCATAAAATTCATTCTTAAATCAATATATGCATAGAAAAAACAATTGCATTTTCAAATTTCATTTCAAAATCAAAAGCAATTGTAATAGTATTTGCATGCAAGTTTTTAAAAAAAGCCAAAAAAAAAAAAAAAACACAATGACAATAAAATATCATGACTATTGAGGTTGTTTTCTCTCCACATGTAGGAGAATGTCGTGCAATTTGATCAAAAGGAGTTCCAATTCCTATTCATTGTGGGAGAGACTGATTTCTGTTGATTGTTCGTACTTCTAATCTGCTATAGAAATAAACAAAAAACTTAGTGACAAACAATATACACAAGCACTACTCAAAAGTCTTCTACAAAAAAAATTAATAACTCGTACTATTACACAAAAAAATGTGCAAATGAATACAATATGTTGGATGCAAAAGATGATATAGTGCATCTATTTATAGAGGAACTTGTACATAGAATATAATTAAAACAATGGGCACAATCTTAGTGTAATTATCTCACTAATTATGGAAACTTATATTAGTTAATTGAAACTTATATTATGCATTGTCCGCATAATATGGAAACTTATGTTGGTCCATTAATTTCATATTTATAGTCAATCACTCAATCCATAATTTACATTCGAGATTTTTGGATTAATTGAAGAAACAATAATAATTGATTGATAAACTAAATTTTGGGATAATTAATTGAGGTAAAATATATATAATAAATATGTATGTATTATAACATCAATGTATATATGTGCGCGTGTGTTCGTGTATCTAATTTGTATTGAAAGATCAAACATATTAATTAGGAAAAATGTGAGAATGATTTGTATTTTATCTGTAAAGTATTGATTTAATTGTATAAACATATATTTTTATGATTAGGAATGTAATATTAATTAATTAACTATGTAATTATAAAATAATAACTAAACTTATAATATAATATATTATTAATTAATTATATATAGATCGATGTATAGAATATATATTATAAATATAATAATATTTTAAAAAATATAATGATTATCATCTTAAATGATTGAATGAAATTGACCGTGTATATAAAGTTAACATTTTTGGATCTGTAGATAATGATTTTTCAATTTATAAATATTTATTGTTTAATAAATATTACATTTCCATCTCCGATAAGTGTAAATGGACGGAAAATTTTAGTTATTAATTAAAGCATAATTTCTTACTTTTATATATATTTTAAATTAAGATTAATATATAATTAATAAAAATAGCACAATTAACGTAATAGAATAATCAATCTATATTTATATGCAATTAGAGTGATATGCAAACAAAAAACGCATATATATATTTATCACGTCATTTAATTTTAATTAATTGAGGTGATTGATGACATAACTATATATACTTAATTAGCATGTATATTATATATATACATTTATGCAATGCAAAGAAACTTATATTATAAAACAACATATTATATTAAATATTAATTATATATTATATATGTATATTATATTGCTACATTGGGTTTAAAACAATATTATATTATTTGTATATTAGATTAGATATATATGTATTTATAGATATATATTATTATATTACATTAATTATTCATATTATATTTTATATAGATTATGAAAAGAAAATAAGAAAATAAATGAAGAAAAAAATGATGAAAAAATACCATGTTTTTCGGATGATAGCTTTACATTTCAGTAACATATACATAGATAACAATACGTCATTAACTAAAAAAATATGATTTTAAAGCTAATTTATAAAATCTTATTAAATATTATTAAATATAAATTATTTAATAAACTTACTAAATTCGGAATGTGTTTTTGGCGGGAAAATTCTAGATATCTATTAATAGCATAACTTCTTGTTTTTATATATATTAAGATTAAGATTAAGATTAAGATTAAGATTTATTTTAAAAAAAAATAATCACAAAATAATTCATGCTCATTTACACGCACAAAAGCGCAAATTTCATGCGTGAATATCGAAGCAGTAAAAATCATAGAATTGAAGTAAAATGGAGAAAAATGAAAGTAGTGATAGAAAGAGAAAGAAAAAGGGAGATGTAATTTGGGTGATGGATATGTGCAGCTGATTGGAGTGGCTCTACATCATACACATTTACTCATTAATAACACCACAAATGCCCGCTGCTCTCACTTCCTTGATTCTCATTTCTCAAACTATTGTAAAAAAAAATAAAAATAAAAAATTGAACAAAGCAGCAGAAGTTCTCATGAAAATGGAACTCTGTGCAGCCACATCAATTTCTTGGGCAAATTCCATTACTCCTTCTCATCACTTTCCAGATAGACTATCGGTATGCTGTGAATTTTATGGCAAAACTTTTAGCTCTTTTCTAAACCATTAATTTTTCCAAATTTGAATCTTGACACTTCGAAGCATTCTTGCTCTGTTTTGCTTTTACAGGTGTGGAGGGTTAGGAGAATGAGACTTTTCTGTGTTAGTAGCAGTAATCAGAAGGTAATTCTTGTTACCTCTCTCTCTCTCTCTCTAATATTTGAGTGTGTGCCAATGTATAGGCATACCGTTTATCTAGTTTAGGCTGCGTTCGAGATGTCGAATATTTGGTAAATAGTGAAAGAGAAAATATGTCTGGTTTTCCGGTTGTGCTTTATATTACTTCATTGATGCCCAACCAAGTAAATAGATACAAGTTTCCCCTAAGAAAATCGATTCAATGCATTCAAAGGTGAGGAGATATGGAATGAAAACATGAAGAATTCGCGTTAAATGGTTGCATTATGACTCAAATGTTGAGAACTCAGGAATCTTGTATATGTACTAATGGTACATGAACAAGTTTTAGTGAGCTTATTCTTGTTCAAGATTTGAATAATTGAGCAAATTTATGCTTGAAATCAGTTCTGGCTATAATGGAAAGTCATAGATTAGTTTCCTATGCTTAAGGTCCATTAATATGTGGGCTATAATGTTTCTTTCCCCTGTATTTCAGACATGTTTTACTTGCCCTTTCTAAAGCAGGCGGATGAGATGATCGTTTCAGTAACTGGAGCCACAGGGTTTATAGGTAAAAGATTGGTGCAAAGATTGCATGCAGGTATATATATACTAATAGACATGCTCAATCCATATCCATTATTGTTGAGTTGATTTATTGCGCTAACGAATTTCAGGAAGCCTTATCTGATCATAAAGTTGAGTTCTTTAGCTGCTAAAATGATTCTAAACTTTGAAACAACCTAAATGGGAACCTGTATTGTAGCATAATACATTTGCTGCATAATTTTTTTTTTTTTGTTTCAGTAATGCAATTCTTTAAAGTTTAGACTAATTGGGTTTGCTAATTATCTATGCAACAAAAAAACTTGTGCATTTTTATGTTTAATATTCTGTAGGCAATCAGTGATCTTTATCATGCTTATTGATTGTAGATGATCATCGTGTGCGGGTCTTGACGAGGTCTAGTTCAAAAGCCCAGTCAATTTTTCCGGGTAAGAAGGTAATGAAGCTATAGTTTCATAAGTCTTAAAAGATGAATTGTAGACATTGTTTTTCATTTTCCTATAAATCAACTTAAACTACATTGGCTTTTTGCCATATAGAGTGAGTGAGTGACCTTGATTTGAGTTTGATTAAATGTAAAAGAAAAGAGAGAAAGTGCTTAGATTTTCCTTCCCTTGTCTATTCTTGAATAACGAACAAATAAGGAAACTGGGATGAGTTAAATGACCATTTCGTCAGTCTAAAAATATATGTATTATGATTGAATATAAGAGAAGAAGTTGAAACAAGCCACTTCGTATAATCACTTTTACGATATCTTAAAAGAAACATGTCTATGAACAGAAAGTAAAAAAGGAAAATAGAAGAGCACTAAAAGTTTTATTTTCCATCTCCTGTTTTTGTATCACCTATACACCCCATGTGTATTGATGATATTTTAAACACAGCATGTTTTGACACTATTTGATCTGTGAATGAAACATAAAATATTAACAGAACCGACTGCTGCTAAGTTTCTTCATTCATATCTGTAGCTAAGGACTATCCGAGAATTGAAATAGCAGAGGAACCAGAGTGGAGAAACTGCATTCAAGGATCGACAGCAGTTGTAAATCTGGCTGGTCTGCCTATAAGCACAAGATGGTCTCCTGAGGTATGCTGTTAATGCTGAATTGTAGAATTTCTTCAGAATGCTTCTGCAACATCTTGCGTCAGTCGCCACCTCAAACCTTTTTTTTTGTACAAGCATTAATCTCCGAACCCATATTTCAGATCAAGAAAGAGATCAAAGAAAGCAGGATTAAAGTAACTTCTAAGGTATTCTTCGTATGTCCTTGTTGAAATTTCTTCCTAACTTTTGAATCATCTGCTAATCGGTTATTGAAAACATTAAATTCTCTAGGTTGTAGATTTAATTAATAGCACGCAGGATGACCTTCGCCCCCAGGTTTTGGTTAGTGCAACCGCAGTCGGCTACTATGGTATACATCGTGAACTGCTCTTCCATGCATCGTTCAAGGAACATGTATATATGTACTGCAGTACCAACTTTGAAGATTTGCTCACTTTATGTCCTATTTCCCACTGGTTTGATTCAGGAAGTAGTGAAACACGAGTTTTCAATGAGCAAAGTCCATCAGGAAGTGATTACTTAGCAGAGGTATTGACATTTTTTTCTCCCTATAGTTTAAATTTATTGATTGGCGGTATTTAAACTTTTTACTGAATGGTCTCCTTTCATGTTAATGGTTTCTTAGGTTTGTAGAGAATGGGAAGCAGCAGCTCTAAGAGTTAATAAAGATGTTAGACTAGCACGAATACGTATTGGTGTGGTTCTTGGAAAAGAGGGTGGTGCTTTGGGTACATTTTACTCTTAATTGTTCTCTCTTCTTTTTTTTCACCTTCTCTAAATTGAGTCTCGGTAGATGTATTTTTAAAGTTCATAGGATGAATAATTCATGTGACAATCTCAATTCAGTACAAGCTCAAGTTGCTAGCTAGGAGCCATGCACACATTCTTCATACAAAAAATATCTAACAATGGAACTCATTGGCTCCATTTCGATCTTTGCAGCTAAAATGATTCCATTATTCATGATGTTTGCTGGTGGACCTTTGGGTTCTGGAAAGCAATGGTAACACTTCACTTAAATTTGATCAGTACCTGAGTTGATCGGCTTTCGTGTTAGTTTATTGCAATGTGGTTAACGCTGCAGGTTTTCTTGGATTCATGTGGATGACCTAGTAAATTTGATATACGAAGCTCTCTCCAACCCTTCTTACGAAGGTGAAGAATAGTGACAATTCATTAATTAAGATAAACATGGATCCTTGATACTAAACTGTGATTTGAATGGCAGGGGTGATCAACGGCACAGCGCCAAACCCTGTTCGGCTGTCAGAGATGTGCGATCATCTGGGATCTGTGTTGGGACGACCGTCGTGGCTGCCGGTGCCAGAGGTGGCTCTCAAAGCTGTTCTGGGAGAAGGCGCATGTGTGGTAAGAAATGTGAGATGCATTGCATGATATTGAAATGAGTAGGTGTTGAATGTTGAAGCTCCATCCATATATCTATATTGGCAGGTTCTTGAAGGGCAAAAGGTGGTTCCAACGAGGGCAAAGGAGCTTGGCTTCCCTTTCAAATATCCCTACATCAAACAAGCTCTCAAATCTATAATGTCTTAGACTTCTCGCTCATCATTATTCTTTATTTATTTTTTTCCTCAATAATCAAATACATATAGCATTCCCTTTCGCTTAGGAGAAATACATATAATTCAAGGCTTTGTGTGAATAGATGATTTTATTTTCTTCTTCTTCTTCTATGCATGTCTCTTTATACATTATATTTATTTCGTGATTTTCTTTAGATAAAAAGATTGTTAAGGTCTTCAAGAAATCCTGAATTTATTAAACTATCTTGGATCACTTGGGCTTCTGAACCACTAGCCAGCCCTCCAGAATCTATCCCAATATAATAAATACAGGTCGGCCCATGTATGATTGAATTTGATAATTATAATAATGGTAATTTTAAAGATGAATGACGTGATTCCTTGATTACCAATTCCCGATTGGCTTCCCAACTCACAAAAATTATGTCGAGAAACAAATCACTCACCTTTACAGTTTGCAAGAGAGAAATCATATCATATATTAGAACATAAAACAGAAATGAGACTCACTCATCAATAATTGAACAACACAAACATACAGGAGAACAAGTGTAGCAACCTGCCTTCTCTATCCTTATTAATAACAACAAACTCAATCAGATTAACAGTCCCAACTCCAACACAACTGCTGCTATTCCTCTTCCTCCTCCGCACCTGCAACAACAGCTCCATAGCTCTGATCACTGCATTTGCCATTGCCAAGATAAGGCATGTTATTGAAAGAGCAAGCAAGGCCGTCCACCACCGCCGCGCAACCACAACCACCAACCAACTCCTCCACACGCTGCCTCAGCCTCTCGAACATCACCTCCGGCTCATGCTGCACCGCCCGCAGCACATCCCCGCACGAAGGCCCCGGCACCGCGCTTTTCACCGCAAAGCTCTGACCCCCGTCGCTCTGCGTTACTCGAATCACACTCGGCCCACCAAACAGGTTGTGGATTCCTCCCAATGCCTCCTCATATGCCCCACCAAGAAACATTCCCAGATAATAACCACCTCCTCCCTTGCCTCCCACTTGGTGCAGAGGCAAGCTCGACTCCCCCCCGATGAACTTGTCAATCTTCCCATCGCTGTCGCAGGTTAAATCCGACAGAAATCCCCTCATCGCAGGCCTCTCGTCGAGCCTGTGAATTGGAATGATCGGAAACAACTGGCCTATGCCCCAGAAATCAGGAATCGAGGTGAAAACAGAGAGATTCACATGGTAAGTGAGGACGGGATCAGAGATACCAATCCCAATCGCCTTGTCGACCAATTCGCAGAGGCCATCAACTGCAGCAAGATGCTCCATTTCCAAACACCCTTCTTTAAACTGCTCCACACATCTCCGTTTCAGCTGCTCCGCGTAAAGCATACAGCTCTCGTACTCATTGCACATCGCAGCTGCAGATAAGCTCCTGTAAACGGCACGAGCATCGTCGTTCAACCGCTCCACAAGATACCCGAGTTCGGCAGGAGATACCTGCTGAGAATCATGGTAACTTGTTGATGAAACAGCTTCGAAAACTAGAATCGAGTGGTGCGAAACAATTGCGCGGCCGCTTTCACTGCAAATCACAGGATGCTTCACGCCTTTTCCATCACACACAAGCTTAATGGCTCCGACAACAGATGAAGCGTAATCTTGAAGGGTATAACCGATAGATATATCAGAATCTTGCGACTTGGAGCCATCGTAATCGATTCCGAGGCCTCCGCCAATGTCAATGACCTTCATACAAGCACCATGGCGGACTAACTCACAGTAGATTTGAGCAGCTTCCCCCACACCATCAGCCAACAGCCAAGTAGAAGGGATTTGAGACCCGATGTGGAAATGCAGCAACTGCAGGCAATCAAGCATTTCCAATTGCTCCAATTTCTTCAGAACTCGGAGAATCTGCGCGGTCGTGAGACCGAATTTTCCTTTCTCGCCGGAGGTAGAGCCGAAATGGCCCGAATGCTTTGTCCTCAGCTTGGCCCGGAGCCCAATTATGGGCCGGACGCCTAGTTTCCTGCTGGCCTGAATCACAATGTCAAGCTCTTCCTCTTGCTCAAGCACAATAACAGCATTCAGCTGTAATTTCCGAGCAACGAGAGCGAGAGAAATGTACTCTATATCCTTGAATCCATTGCAAACCAAGAGTGCCTCAGGGCTTCCGTTGCAGAGGCAGCTCATTGCCAAGAGAAGCTCCGGTTTCGACCCGGCTTCCAGTCCGAACCGGAAGCCCGATGCGAATTTCACGATATCCTCGACCACAAACTTATCTTGATTGCACTTCACCGGGTAAACACCCTGATAATGGCCCTCGTACCCCTGCGATTCAACCGCGAAATCGAATGCAGATTGAAGCGCCTCGAGGCGATGTTTCAGCACGTCCGGGAAACGAACGACGAGAGGGAGCTGCAGCCCGAGCCCACCCGAAGATTTCGGGCTGGAGGCCTTCTTCACAACTTTGAGAAGATCGATCTCTTGATGGGGCTTTGTATCATCTCCATATGGGCGAACGGAAATGTTGCCGCTGGCGTTCACGGCGAAGTAAGGCGCGCCCCATCGGTCCACCCGGTACAACATCGCCGAGTGTGCCGGTGACCATGCAGCGGCGGGGGGCGGAGACACGGCGGCGGGAAGAGTGCTATCCCAGCTGGAGAAAGCGTAGGGATGAGGAGAAACAGCAGCATCCACGCAGCAACCGAGTGCCGTCATCTCTTCCCCTATCTACGACTGATTTAACAGTTATGTTCTGGTTGATTGAAAGAATCAAAGAATGCAGTTTTTCCAAATGAGATTACAATATAAAAGAAAAACCGGAATAGAGATTATGTTGCAGCAAACGGGGGCTTTAAAACCCGCCGAGGCCGGAGCCCCGGCTACCCCCTCAAAAGAAGCAAAAAGGGATCCGAATCACAACAAAACGGCGGTGGCAGCCATGGTTAGAGTGGCACAAAATCCTCACGCCTAACGCTCAGAATAAAAGAACTCTAACCGTACAAAAGGAGGGAAAGCGGGCGAGATTTAATCAGAAACAAATTGGAATCCTGATAGAAAACGCAACATACAGATAAATGTAGATTTAGATGAGAAATTGGGGATTGGGAAATGAACGGGAAGTGGATGACGGAAACCTAACGGCGACGGAGGAAATTTTGCGGACGTGAATGTGAATTATGTGATGGAGAAGAAATGTAGTATAGAGAGAAGCCATGCCGGGAGCCGCATCTTATAGAGAAAGCGCCGTTAATGGGCCTCACGGACTGCGTTGGGCCCACTTGATGCGCTCTTTAACTTAACTACTTTCTATTTTTTTCGATTTCAAGAAACTAATCAATTTCGCGTCGCCGCGTTAGCCCCCCCCCCCCCCCCCCCCATAGATTGATGAATAAGTATACTCAACTTTTTTGCTGAATTTATTCCATAAATTAAATTCCAATTTCACTAAATAATAAATGAATCAGGTTAGAATTTGACAATAATTAACTGGACTTGATGGAAGAATATTGCTTGTAGGAGGAAATATGTTGGTAGAATATTTATTGCCGCTTTATCTGAGCCCTGAGAGCAATATTGAGAACTCAAAGTGCAAGAGTGGATGCGCTATTGAGTCAATGTCCTCATCAAAACATTATGACTATTTGCTCATAGGATCATAATAACATAAAAGGTGAAAACATAGATTAAGAAAATCACAATTGAGAGATTAGATTAGAAAAAGAGTTTTATCTTCAAAATTGAGCGTGTGTGTGTATATATATATTGTTACAATAAGCACAACATATTACATATTGAGAAGCACTTGTGTGCACTAGGTGCACCATCAGGCACATTGACTAGGTCAACATGTTGATCGGTCAATGTGGAAAACGCGTGTTAACTGTTAACCCGTTCAACTCCAAAAAAAAATCTTCAAAATTAGTATCAACCGTAACACTAAAAAGTATCACTGAAAAGCATAAAAGTACCACCTGTATCTTTAAAAATATTGGCCAAAATATATAAATAAATAACCGTCAAAATCAGTATCAGTTGTAACACTAAAAAGTATCACTCAAAAGCCTAAAAGTATCAGTTACTCCCTCCGTCCCATTTATATAGTTCATTTTACTATTTTGAGGTGTCCCAATTATATACTCTCATAACTATAAATAGTATTAATTTTCATAGTAATATACAAATATACCCTTGGTATTTATTAAAAATTAAAATTTAACCACTTAAATTCTTTAAAGTCATAAATTTTAAATAAGGGTAATAATGGAAGTTAAGCTTTAATGTCTTGTTTTCATAAATATTTTTAATCTACGTGCGGGGATAAAGTGGACTATATAAATGGGACGGAGAGAGTATATCTTTAAAAAGTATCAACCAAAATAAATAAATAAAAAAAATCCGTTAATATTTTTCTTTTTACGGATTGATCGAATCACGCGTGTTGACTCACATTTGATCCGATCAAAAACATTAACTGCCTGATATAATTTTATATATATCCGGTGCATATAAATTTTTATCTTACATATTACGGGGGGATATACGAGAACTTGAAAAGGGCAATGAATGAATTAAAAGATAAAAAAAACTAGTGTGGGGAATTGCCAACTCTGAATGAAATTGGAATTGGGAGTGACGTCCATTTAAGGTGAAGGTGGCACGAGGTTCTGAATTCTGATTTACGGCGAAATCACATGCCTACGCAAGTGTGTGTCTATATATATATATATATATATATATATATATATTAAGGGGTGGGTTAAAATGAGAACCACACCTTTGTGTAGGAACTAGGAACTAATTATAACTATTCATCAAATCAATTTCAATGATCAAGATTGATTTGGACCTTTAGGGGTTTATTTGCAAAAATCGTCCTCTTCAAAAAAAATTTGGATTCAGTGAGGGTAAAATTGTACAAAACATATCTCCATCATATATTGGAATAACAATATATATGGAAACTCATCCATAATCTGCACACCCACATTCATTAACAGCGCCCCATCTTCTCTCCAAACCTAGAAAAAAAAAAAGAGAATCAAATCAATTCCTCCATTAGAGAAAAAATGAGATTTTACTCTTATTTCATTCCGAAGTCCACTCTCGATCTGTCGTCGGCTGTTTGAGCATACAAGGCGTGAAAAAAGACGCTTGAAGAAATCTGAATATGGCGGGTAGAGGTCAACCGAGAAGGCTTAACCGTACTATATGTGAGTTGTTGTGCTGCGTTATTTCTTATGTAGTTGGGTTGTGGTGTTTTGAAGTATTTGTTTGTGTTTATCTATGTCTGTCATACAGGATTATGGTTCTAATTTTTGATGTACGCATACTTCATACGATTTTGTACACATACCATTTATTTTTTTGTTTATAATAGCAATTGTTGTTATGTGTTCATCGAAAATATATGAACATGTTAGCAAATAGTATGCTTACTAAAATAAAAACAAAAATAAAAATTGAACTTTATTTTATGAGAATTGGGTAACTTCGATAATAATGTGCTTTTAAAATACATTATTTAATATATGTAGCAAATTATTTGTTTTTGCTAGAATGTCGATTTAATTGCATGTTTCTCGTATTCATATATTTTAGCAAATTATGCTTGGGTTGATAGCAAATTATTCCTTCGTGTTTAGCAAATTGTACTGGTTATAGTTTCTAGAAAATATTTTATATATTTGTTGCTAGTTATACATCTGTTGATAGCAAATTGATATATGTTTATAGCAAATTTTTGTGGTATTGGTAGCCAATAATTATGTCGAGTGTGGGTAAAAAATTGTTTAATGTATTTATAGTTTTCGTAAATGAGTAAAGGTCTATTTTGTTAGGATGTCGATTTAATTGGTATTTGTTAGTAAATTCTTTTTCTTTTTTTTAGCAAAATATTCCTTTGTTGATAGCAATTTTTTACTACGGGTTTAGCAAATTGTGCAGTGATTTTTAGCAAAAATTTTTAACAATTTTTTTTCCCGTATTCATATATTTGTAGCAAATTATGCTTCAGTTGATAGCAAGTTATTCCTTGGTGTTTAGCAAACCGTGCAGTTGTTTATATATTATAGCAAATATTTTATCTGTTTGTTGCAAGTTATCCATCTGATGATATCAATTTGATATATGGTTATAGCAAATTTTTGAGTATATGATTAGCAAATTGGGGTTGTTTATGTCATATTTAGTAAGATATAATTATCATTTATGAGTATCATGTATTGTATCATTATGATCAACCTTTGATTGTCATTTATAGGTAACAACGAGAAAGAGGATCGTGCTATGAAGGCAAGGTCGGACGGTTGGGCAAAAGGTGTTTAAATGATAGTATGGACTGTTATAAATTTCATATTTATAGCATATTTATATTTAATTTATAGCAAATGTTGAGTATATGATTAGCAAATTGGGGTTGTTTATGTCATATTTATATTTAATTTATAACAAATGTTGAGTATATGATTAGCAAATTGAGAGGGTGGATGATTATAGAGGTGAAGAGAAATCGTTTTAGCAGATTAGTTAAGTAGTACATAATTAGAAAAAAATTAAGGATTTTCTTTATTGTGTAATCGTTTTATTCGTTGGTTTGGTTTGATTAGATTTGACATTTTTAGCCAATTAGTAAAGTTTGATTAGCAAATTATTAATATATGTTTAGCAAATGTTGCTACCGTTAAAATTTGCTACAATGATTCGTGTTTTATTAAATTGATCATTTGTTTATAGCAAGTTAGTGATACAATATTAGCAAATCTGTGATATGTTTTTATATTGTATAATGATTTTTTTAAAAAATAATGTTATTTCATAAAAAAAAAAATTATATTTTTCACATAAAAAATATTACCGATTTGCTATTAACAAATATATAATGTGCTAATTACAATTAAAAAAGTTGTTAAACGTCGTACACACACGTTACTAACAAATTTTGCACATGTTCCCTACACCTACAAAGATACATTAATGAATAACGTAATACTTGTATCTTGCATAATCAGACGATAACTGGCGTGATAATAATATAAGATGAAGTAAGAACTTGTGAAAAAAAATACGTTCTTATTTTACACACAACAATTCATGCCATTTTATTTTTTTTCTTAATAACTTGAAAACTTCGACAACCAAATACGAAAAACATCTATCATCCATCATAAATATGAAATGTCCATTCTCTGCAAACATCTCACTATCATGCAAATCACATTAAAATTATTTTTTTTTAAAAAAGAGACCATCCTATCATCAAAAAAATAAATCATATTTTCATATAAAATATTACCGATATGCTATTAACAAATTTATAATTTGCTAATTACGTATAAAAAATTTGCTAAACGTCAGACATAGGCGTCCCTACCAGATTCCACCCATATTCCTACGCATACAAAGATACATTAACGGATAACACAATACATGTATCTTGTATAATCAGACGATAACCGGCGTGATTATAATATATAATTGAGTAAGAACTTGTGGAAAAAAATGCATTCTTATTTTGCACACAACAATTCATGCCATTTTAACTATTTTTTTTAATAACTTGAAAACTTCCACAACCAAATACGAAAAAAACATCTATCATCTATAATAAATATGAAATGCTCATTCTCTGCAAACATCCCACTATCATGCAAAGCACATTGAAACCATTTAAAAATAAATAAATTTTCACATAAAAATATTACCGATTTGCTATTAACAAATCTATAATTTGCTAATTCCGCATACAAAATTTGCTATATGTCAGACATATGCGTTCCTACCAGATTCCACCCATATCCCTACGCATACAAAGATACATTAACGGATAACACAATACCTGCATCTTGCATAATCAGACGATAACCGGCGTGATTATAATATATAATGGAGTAAGAACTTGTGAAAAAAATACATTCTTATTTTGCACACAACAATTCATGCCATTTTAACTATTTTTTTTTAAAAATAACTTGAAAACTTCCACAACCAAATACAAGAAAGCATTTATCATCTATAATAAATATGAAATGCCCCTTCTCTGCAAACATCTCACTATCATGCAAATCACATTGAAACCATTTAAAAAAAATTGAATTTTCATATAAAAATATTACCGATTTGCTATTAACAAATTTATAATTTGCTAATTCAGTATAAAAAATTTGCTAAACGTCAGACATACGTGTTCCTACCAGATTCCACCAATATCTCTACACCATTAATGGAGAACATAATACATGTATCTTTCATAATCAGACGAAAATTGGAGTGAGACCGATGAAGTCCGACAAATATAACTTGTCTATAATCTACAACGACTTCTTCAACCGTAAGAGACCCAAGCAATAAGAATGTTGAACATGTGTGTGATGAATTAAAATATGAAATATCGATAGATACAACTCTGTAAAAAAAAGATTTGTAAAAATCGTCCATAATTAAAAAAAAAAACGTCCAAAATTAAAATAAAAAAAAACCGTTCGCATATAATCCCACTATATATGGAATAGATATATTTACTGCAGATTTTTAATATGCACTACAATGACATATATACCCTCAACTTAATATAATTTTTAAGATATTGCTTTTTTTACCCCATTTTTTTGAGATTAATCTGAGCCTTAGAAAATCATTGATCCAACGCTCCATATTAGTTCATAGTTCCTACACAGGACATTGGTTCTCATTTGATCTCTATACTATATATATATATATATATTAAACACATTCTAAATACACGTCTCATATTTAATTTATAGACAAATTCTATTTATTGATTTTTAAGAATGCTATTTTTTCCAATTTCATATGCAATAAAGGTTAAAATTGTACAATTGATTTTTATTATTTTTTGTGGCAATGATTTTTAGGGAATTAGAATTGAATGACAAATTAAATACTATCTATGATCTAAGCCATTAGTTTTTAGTAATAGAATTCTCTTCATCTTTCATCGTCATTTCTAGTTAAAACTTAAAATTTGTTCAGTTCTCTTTTATTTTTATTTATGAGAAAAATTTGATAAAAAATTATTATTTTCACTTAATTTATTTTAATTGTTTGATTTATTTGACATTGATTAGGATGAATTTTTTTGATGAATTTCACTGTTGAGGGAGGCCACTATTTTTCTTGAATTACTGAAGAGTTGAATTTCTATAAGGTACTTTCCCGCCCCTAGTTTGATATCATAGCTTTTCCAATGTAGTGGTAAATTTTATTTAATTCATGATTTGAATCTTCTATCTTTGGCTAGGTTTAGAGACTCAAGAGAAACTACACTCATTTCTGACTATTTAGTATTGAATTTGAGTGCTCGCAAAAAATCAATTACAATGCTATTACAGTGCAAAAAAATAAAATATCAATGCAACATGACTAAAGAGCAATCGTCAGAACTATATATAACTACATGAATCAATAACAACAATATAAAAGTTGAAAGAAATCAATACAAAAATCATAAATAATATGCATCAAAACTATTTGACTTGAGTTGTGTATTCAGATTACTACTCCATAATCATTCTTAAGCACAAAAAATCAATAAAAGCACTATAAAATTTAAAAAAGAGCAATGCAAACGACATAAATAGCATTAGTCGAAAGTATTGTGGTTTCATTTATATATAAATATGAGTGTCCTAGCTGCATTATTAACTACCCACAATGAATTGTTGAAGGAGGATGTATCGTGAAAGAGATAAAAGATGCAATTGTGTACCAAATCATCATAAATCAGCAAGAGTTCTAATTTCCCATATCAAACACAAAAACGGAGGACAAACACTTGCACGCCAATATACACAATTATGCACAAATAAAGAGAAAGAGTGTAATCCTATAGCACATTAGACATTAGCACATAAAACATTACAAAATCTCAAAAAAGCATTATAAACTGTTAAATAAAACAATACAAAACTATATTAGGCCAACAACCACCTACAAATTTAGTGTTCATTTTTGCGACATCCAAAAATTATGTATAAACTTATGTAAACTTCCAATAAAAGCATTTCAAAAATTAAAAGAAGCAATACAAAAAGCATAAATAACATTCAACCTTATATTCATTATATGGAGCATTTATGTTGTCCCTATATGAATTCTCATATTTCCCTCTATGATGTTAATAATTCTCATTTATCCCCTTAATATTATGCATTAAAATTACAAACATTACACTACTATAATTTTACAAAACCATAACACTTCCACCAAAAAAAATGTATACCACTTCACACGTCACATAAAACAACATTAAAAAAATCATAAAAAATAGTGTGAAACGTTAAAATAAAATAATATTATATTAGACCAACATATTAAAACTATAACAACACTCACCTACAAATACAATAATCATCTTTGTTTGTTCAAAAATATTTATAAATTATGTAAGCTTCCAATAAAATCACTACAAAAATTAAAATAAGCAATACAAAAGGCATAAAGAGCATTAATCAAAAACTAATTATGTTGGATTAATGTTTATGTTCCGCTTTCAGCAAAATATAGTATGGTCTAATTACTCTAAACCCAAATTCATATTCAATATATCACAATAGCTACCTATTAACCAAATAAAGCACAAATAAAAAAAAAACGTAATTCATACAAAAATGATTGGGATCAAAATACAAAAAAAAGACTGATTGTAAAGGTAATTGAAAAAAATGTAAATGCATAAAACTACCAATTTCTCTATTACAAAAATCTATTTTACCCAATATATGAAAAACATTCAAAAAATACCAAATTTATCTAAAATGCCTTAAAAAAGTGATCACATATGGGCATCTTATATATTTCTTACACCAACCTTACACAATTGTATTTTTGAAATACACAAATAAACATGTGGATATACTACGAAAGTGACATTTTTGTCTCCTTACATTAAAGTCCGCATGATTAAAGTAAAAAAAATGAGTACGATTAACAAATCACGAGAAAGAGATCAATTTAAAGTCCAATCAGGATTCTCAAATAAAACTATCGCGAACTCAAATATTTTGATCAGGATTCGATCATGGTTCAATTGGAACTCTGATCGGGAATCAATCGGAACTTAAATATTCTAACTATTAATAATAGTAACAAGCAACTAATCTAAATATAATCAGGTCCGGATCATGATACCATCGAGATACAATCAGGAATCTCTTATCGAGATTTGAACTGTGTATTAAGGTTTGCATTTTGTATTTATAAATATGGAAAAAAGATGTAGGCTTCTACACTGCATTACTAGCACACACCATAAAAAAAAGAAAAAAAAAGAAATGGCTTCGATCGGAATTAGATCGGGATTCGATCAATTTTAAATTGGGATTTTCGACCTTCGACTAGGATCAGGTCAGGATTAGACGAAAAACTATAAATATGCTAGTCATTCGTGAGTCTCCATCACTATGATCATATGATGTTCGGAATCCTGATGGTAATCCCGATCATAATCCTAATAATAATCCCGATCAGGATTACCCCATCATAAGTCTGATCCCATCAAGATTTCGATCACAATTATAATCGGGATTCTGATCAAAATTACCCATCGAGATTCTGATTTAACCATTAAATCAAATCTCTCAGTTACCGAAAACTTTAAAAAAATTAAAAAAATCTATTGGAACCATTTCTCACAATTTCAAAACTCTCAAAAATTTTAAACTTCTCAAACAAATCAGTAATTTTATATTCTTTTCAAATAATCATTTGAAAATTACTCCAACAAATTAGTACATTAAGAATTTTCTGAAGTGCATAGAATATAACAAAACATTCTTTTAATTACAACCGCATGCAATTCAGTTTTCGTCAATTTATTCCTTTTCGCGTGTGATCCAAATTTAATTAGAAAACCACCATAGTTAATATAATTGTTCTTTTTAATTTGGTTCTTTTTATAGGGGTGCACACGGGTTGGGTTGGGTTATGATAAAAATTTTAAAAGTTAAAATTAATGTTATCAAAATTTATATATAGTTTAAAAAGAATTGACATGCTAGATCATTGATAACATATTCTAAAAAAATATTGATTAAAAAACATATCAAATAAAATAAGATGTTAGGGATGTCGTGCATCATAGTATAGACATAATTACCAACCAAGCAAACTATATAGATAACTTCTATAAAAAAACATATAAACAATTATAATGACCAACAATCATCCATAAACCAAAAATTAAATAATGAACATTAAAGTTCTCAACAATCAATGAAAAGGTCTTAAAATTACAATTAAAGTTTAAAAGCCTCAAGAAAGAAATAAGTATCTTCATGTCTTCAAAAAATTATTTGCACACATATTTAGGAATGATTAAATACTAATTGTAAGGAAATTCAATTACAATTAAAATTAGAACTTTGTAGTTTGCATAAGCTCGGGTTGGTTTGGGTTAAGACATTTAAAACCGTGAGTCAACCCATTAAAATCGGTCCACAAAATGTATAAATCAAAATAGTTTCAGTTTATTTTCGTAACGGGTCGTACAACCTAAGTTCAGTTTGAGTTGGCCGATTTGTTCGCCTACACATACTCATGTGCACCCTTATTTTTTTTACTTCTAATTAAATGGCTATACTAATTAATACGCTTACATGTATATAATGAAAGCTCTAATACACATACATCATTTGTATTTTTTTTAAAGAAAACTAGTATTTATCCTATGTGATGCACAAATAATTATAATATTTTAAATTTGTAATATTGTGATTATTTTTAATTCTATATGTTGCGTATGATTATTTTTAAA
Organism: Perilla frutescens; assembly: GCA_026008535.1. Taxonomy (NCBI): domain Eukaryota; kingdom Viridiplantae; phylum Streptophyta; class Magnoliopsida; order Lamiales; family Lamiaceae; genus Perilla; species Perilla frutescens. Next base: position 32,625,057 of record BRKX01000012.1, read on the forward strand.
TTCTATATATTGTGTTCAATTTTTAAAATTAATAAAATGATATGCACATACATTAATTAATTAAATAAGAAGATCAATTTTGTGTAGTTATATATGTCAAATAAAAAGAAATTAAATTTTAGGAATTAAATGAAAATCAAACGAAATGATTTTTTAAAAAGGAATATTTGTCCACGATTAAAGAACATTTGATTTCTATGAATATGACATGCATAAAAATATAATTATTTAATTATTTTAAATGATGAAATTGAAATATCTAAACAATAATATATTATTACAAATTATGTTATACTTATGTGATTGTGGTCATCATCATCATCATCATCATACAAATGAAAACTATTTTTAGGTGACAAATGTATAATACTACAAATATGAGATAAAAAAATAAAATAAAAAAATATTACGAATCTCAAACTTTCAAGTAAAAAAATAATAACTAAGATTGCAAAAATTTGTTAAAAAAAAGGTTGTAATCTAAATTATCGTGAAAAAAAAGCAAAAAACAAAAGAAGTTGAAAGTTTACAACAGTAACTATCATTACTATTGTCTATTAACTTAAAACTGTTGTCTATTGTGAAAAATCTGTTATCTAAAATATAGTTGTTAAATTGTGTGATAGACTACGATTTTACCAGAATCGTTGTCTATCACACGAATTTTGCCTTAATATATGTATAGATAACTATTTGTAATTATCATTGCTATAATATGCTCCCATTTTCATTTCCAGTGGCTATATATTAATATTTTAACAAAAACTCACATGAGAGGATCTAACAGGTGACAATCCATTAGATGGGTTAAATATGTCTAACCCGTCCAACACGCTGACGCGTGCATGACATCTAATTTATTATTATTTTTTATTTTCTTTTTTTGATTTTTCTTACATTTTTTCCCCAAAACTCTTTATTTCATTCAAATTAATACTTATATTAAATAGTTGAGCACAGTGCTGAGCCCTTAAATAACAAATTTAAATTAATTCACTTTAATTTTAGAGTTCACTAATTTCATTTTATAGTATATATATTTATTAAATAAAATAATTAGCGAGGGCAGCTCATGAGCCCCGACGATTCTATTTTATGATATATATTTTCTGGGAAAAAACAAAACAAAACAGAAAATTCAAAAAATAAAAAGAAAAAGAAAAAGAGCAAAATACCACAATAGACTTGTTCTATATATTATTTTAACATGCATATTTGTGTTGATCTCATTAAGTAAAAGTGAGTATTTATTGAATGTTTTTCTTATACGGGGTAAAATGAGTTTTGTACTTTAGAGAAGTGGTATTTTAATTTCCAGCTCATTAAAAAACATAAAGGATTTGGCTAAATCCAACGTAGTAATCAAAATACAAAAAAGGCAATTAAAAAAGGTAGGTCATTGTAGCAATATCCAACGTAAGTGATTTAATTACCTTTACAAATCGCTTAAATCATGTTGTATCCACAATACAAAAAAAAATGATTATACACTTCTTCCTTTTATTGCATCTATAATTGATAAAATAGCATTTATATTAATTTTATCTCAATTAATAATGTCCGTTGATTTTAAAAATGAATGGATATGATTCGTCCATAAATTATACATAGGGTCTATATTCACGTGCTAAAGCTCATACTTCAGTAATTCAAAATGTGATTTTTTCGGTGTAAAATTGATTACATATTTAAATTGGGGCACACTCCTGTTAGACCGTCTAACGGATCCCCTTACGTTAGACGGATATTATTTGACCCAACAAAGTGGTCCCCCCTCCTTTTTTCTTTTCTTTTTAATTTTTTTTAATGACCCCCCTTTCCCCTTTTTTCTTTAATATTCAATTTTTTTTTTTTGGCACTTGCGACTCTCTCTTTTGTTTCCTCTCTTTTTTTTATAGCACAAACGTGCTGTTTTTTTTTTCTTTTTTTATTTTTTTCCTTTTTTCTTTAGCACAAAGTGCTTTTTCTTTTCTTTATTTTTTTCCTTTTTTTTCCTTCTTCTTCTTTAGCACGTTTGTGCTCTTCCTTTTTTTTTTTTCCTTTTTTTCTTTAGCACAAACGTTATATTTTCATTAAAATGAAAATTTAGAAGAAAAGTCGATGATTAAGCATTAATTATTGAATTAACAACAGAGAAATATGATTAATTATAAAGTAAGTATCACTATTAATAAAAAATGAAGCATCACTAATTAATGCTTAATCATCGGTAATTTTCATTAAAATGAAAATTTAGAAGAAAAGTTATATTTTCATTAAAATGAAAATATAATGAGTAGTTACTACTCACTATCATGTTCAATTTTTGAATTGTAACATTTTCTTTTATGTAACTAATGATTCAATTTTTGAATTGCAATATGTTTGAACTGATACTTTTCTTTCTAATTAGTGATTCTTTCTTCTGCAATTAGTGATACTTTCTTCTGCAATTAGTGATACTTTTTTTTCTTATTAGTGATGCTTTCTTCTGCAATTAATGATACTTTTCTTTCTAATTAATGATACTTTCTTTTGCGATGAGTGATACTTTTCTAATTAGTGATACTTTTTTTCTGTGATTAGTGATACTTTTCTTTCTAATTAGTGATACTTTCTTCTGCCATTAGTGATACTTTCTTCTGCCATTAGTGATACTTTTCTTCAATTAGTGATACTTTCTTTGCAATTAGTGATACTTTTCTTCTAATTAGTGATACTTTCTTCTGTGATTAGTGATACTTTTCTTTCTAATTAGTGATACTTTCTTCTGCAATTAGTGATACTTTTTTTTCTAATTAGTGATACTTTCTTCTGCCATTAGTGATACTTTTCTTCAATTAGTGATACTTTCTTTGCAATTAGTGATACTTTTCTTCTAATTAGTGATACTTTATTCTGTAATTAGTGATACTTTTCTTCAATTAGTGATACTTTCTTCTGCAATTAGTGATACTTTTTTCCATAGTAATGAGACCCCACTTCACCCCATAAATAATGATACTCATATGTGAGTTAATAATACTTCACCTCATAAATAGTGATACTTTGGATAATGATATACTCTACTCATAGTTAATGATATTTTACCTTATAATTAATAATACTTCTTTTTTGGACTCAATAATTAGTGAACCGCCAAAAAAAAAATTTAAAATAAATGTATATCCTGCAATAACTATATTATAATTATTAAAAAAAAGAAAAGAAAAAAAAAGAAAGATACGAAAACAAATGAGAAGAAAGAAAGAAAAAAAGAAGAAAGAAGAAAAAAAAAGGAAACGAAACAAAAAAGGAGAAGAAAGAAAGAAAGAAAGAAGAAGAAATGGAAATTTTGGCCCAGCGGCCGCAAAAAAAATAAAAATAAAAAATAAAATTATTGCACAGGCGCGTGAGCTACACGCGCCGCGCGTGGGGGCGAGTGCAGCTTCGGCGCTTGCGCGTGGGGCGGATTTGGGCGGATTTTGACCCGTCTAACGTAAGAGATCCGTTAGACGGTCTTATACAAATTTTTGTCATTTAAATTTACTGTACCAACCGTTAATTGTGAACTACGAATTGAATGTATTATGTCTGTTCTTAATTAGTGATGTGTATTATTTGTCGAGTAATTTCATTTTATCATAAAAAAGTCTGATTAATATATATTTAATTGGAAATAACTAACAAGTATGAAGCATGCACGAAGTCATACAAAATTATACTAATATGCAAGGAATTTAACGAAAGAAGGCAAATCACACACACACACACACACATATATAGATAAAAATTTGTATGAGATCATCTAACGGGGTCTCTTACATTAGACGGGTCAAACCCGCCCCCACGCGTAGGCGCGTGAGCGTGCTGTAACAGATTTTTTGTTTTGTTTGTTTGTTTGTTTTTTTGTTTTTTTTGTGGCTGGCGCGGGCAGCAGTTTTTTTCTTTTTTTTTTTCCTTTTTCTTCTTCCTTTCTTCTTCTTTTCGTTATTTTTCACTTTCTTCTTTTCTTTTTTTTTTCTTTTTTGTTTTAATACTTATTGTATATCAAGCGCAATATACATATTTAAATAAATTTTATTTAAAAAAATAAATTAATTCAATTCAATTTTAGGGTTCACTGATTTCATTTTAGGGTATATATTTATTTCAATATATATATATATATATATATATATATATATATATATATATATATTTCTGGTGGTTGACTAATTATTGAGCAAAAAAAGAAGAAGTATCATTAGTTATAAGGTAAGGTATCATTATCTATGATATAAAGTATCAGTAGCTCTGAGGTTAATTAAACATTAATTATCAAACCAATAACAAGATGTATTGGTAACATTAGCTATGAAATAAAGTATCATTAACTATGAAGTTAAGTATTATTAGATATAAATTTTACAAAATATCATTAACTATTAAGTGAAGTATCATTAGATATATATCTAGTGAAGTATTATTAACTGTGTGTGAAGTATCATTAATTAGGGATGAAGTATTATTAACTCGAAAGTGGAGTATAATATGATATTATTGATAATTAAATATTAATTATCGAATCAAGAATAGATAAATGTCATTAACTATGAGTGGAGTATATCATTAACTCAAGTATCATTATTTATGAGGTGAAGTATCATTAAATCACATATGAGTATCATTATTTATGGGGTGAAGTATCATTACCTGTGAAGTGGAGTCTCATTACTATGGAAAAACGTATCACTAATTGCAGAAGAAAGTATCACCAATTAGAACAAAAGTATCACTAATTGCATAAGAAAGTATCACTAATTAGAAAGAAAAGTATCAATTGAAACATAATCTCAAATTGAGATAAATATAATTAACTATTAAGCGAAGTATCATTAGATATATATCTGGTGAAGTATCATTAGCTGTATGTGAAGTATCATTAACTATGGATGAAGTATCATTAACTCAGAAGTGGATTATAATATGATATTATTGATGATTAAACATTAATTATCGAATCAAAATAGATAAATGTCATTAACTATGAGTGGAGTATCATTATTTATGAGGTGAAGTATCATTAACTCACATATGAGTATCATTATGTATGCGTTGAAATATCATTACCTGTGAAGTGGAGTCTCATTACTATGGAAAAAAGTATCACTCATTGCAGAAGAAAGTATCACTAATTAGAAAGAAAAGTATCATTAACTATTATAGTGAAGTATGGACAGAAAAGCTGCCAAAGAAAAAAAGAAAAGAAAAAGCTTAGCACGTCTCTGCTGAGAAAGAAAGAAAAAAAAAAAGAAAAAAATGGGATGTTTCTGCCAAGAAAGGGAAAAAAAAGGGAGAACGTTTCTGCCGAGAAAGGGAAAAAGAGAGAGAGAGAGAGAGAGAGAGAGAGAGAGAGAGCACGATTATGCATAAAAAAAATTAAAAATTAAATATAAAATAAAATAGGGAAATGGGGGAGACCATTAAAAAAATCAAAAAGAAAAGGAAAAAGGAGGGAGAGATCACTTTGTTGGGTTAAATAATATCCGTCTAACGCAAGGGGATCCGTTAGACTGTCTAACAAGAGTGTGCCTCATATATATATATATGTATGTATGTATAGGGAATGGATAAAAAAATACACATTGTTTTAGAGTAAGAATTAAGAACTCATCTTACACCAACTAACTAGATGATCTCATGGCTGAAATTTAATGTCAAAGTCAAGGCAAATATCTAAACTATTAGAAAATAATCAAATTTATCCCCAAATACATTTTTAGGTGAAAAATCACACTGATGTTTCTTCTAAATACTTGGGTTTTCTTCTTGTGTTGTAGTCAAATCAATTATATATGAGACATAATATCTTTATTGATTTTTTTTAACTCCCTTCTAGATACGATTTTGGCCGAAAATGTATCCGGTGATAGATTTGATTAGTTTTTTTAATAGTTTAGATATTTAATTGATAAAAATACTATTTTGGGATAGATTTGAGAAAATGAAAATAGTTTGTTTGATATTATTCAGGTTCAAATATGAGTACAATATTAAAAAATAATATAAAATAAAGTTGTCAAATTTTTTATTTTTGAGATAGATATAACCATAAAAATCAATAATTTAAATACAATAAGTTTTATAAATTTAAGATTCGAAAGATAAACTATCAATTATATTTCAACATTACTTATATTCTTCATATATTTTAAAATCATTATGTAATAGTTGTATTGTTAGTACTTATAATTTTTTCTTCATTGACATAATTATATATTGAAGTATGCAAAAAAAAAAAAAAAATCTACAACAGAGAAAATATAAAATTAGACTAAATAAATACAAATTTAAATTTAGAATGAGTATATTATAACTAATATTTGATTAGAAGAAGAAACAAAGCTAGTATTTTTTTTAATACTACATCCGTTTTAAAATGTTTGTAATTTTAGATTTTTTTTTTGTTTCAAAATGTTTGTTGTTTTATATAATTTGATATCCTCTCTCCCAATTTTAACCCTCTCAAATCCTACAAGATTTCTTGATTCTAACTTACCTATAATATATGAAGAGAGAAAAATATATGGAGAGAGAAAATATTGTTATTTTTTAGGAAAATATAGATGAATTAGATTTTATGGCTTATATGAGGGATGGATATATTTGTCCACAAAATTAATTCTTAATTCCAGATAAAAAAACAAAACAACAAACATTTTGAAACGGAGGTAGTATATATATATATATATAGTACAAATTATTAAATTAATACTAAAAAAATTAAAATTTCAGGAGACCTAATGCCCCTTTGACCCTAGTGGAGGTTCACCTCTGCTCAGAATCACAGATGTTATGTCAAATTTCAATAAAGGGGTGCTTGGCAATTTAATAGGAACGATACTTAATATATTATTTTAGGAATGATTTGATACTATTACGACCATCCAAGAGAAATATCCAAGTGTCTACAAGCACCAGAATCAAAACATATAATATACAAAAAGAGGATTTCACGAGCACCAATTAACTCAATCAGCTGCACTTCCACTTGATGCCTAAAATAATTAAAATTGTTAATCAGAAAGCAATAAAGAGCCAAAAGAGAGTTTACAAAATACAAACAGACAGGGAGAGAGAGATGCATGTCGGATTATAGAATATTACTTTTAGAAAATTTAATATAAAGAAAAGATGGTTACGTTGATTATATTAAGAAAAAAGGTCCAAACATATGAAGTATTATGGCCCTTTAGCTGTCTCAATTAGCCACTCTCACTTAGCTAAAACATCGGGCCAGGAGATAGGTGAGGACATTTACTTATGTGAAAGTGGTAATGCAATGAATGGAATTGAAAATAGGGTGATTCATATTCACAATCTCCAATTTTCTCTTCACAACCCTCTAAATTAATTAAAATATAAATATATATTTTTTAGATTTTCTTATCCTTACAACTCCCACTATCTTAAAATCAAAATAAACTAAAATATAACCCCCAAATATATAGCTCCTACTTTAAAAATACAAAAAGAAAAAAAAAAACTACTCTAAAATAATTCCTAGGCCTGAAGAAAAAGAACACCAAACACAAAAGCAAAAAAATAAAAAAACAACAAATGTAAACACTATCCTACGAGACAAAACAAGAAGAGAAAGAATAGCAAACAGGAGAAAAAAAAGAGAAAACAAGAACAAAAAAAAAGAAAATAAAATGTTTCTTCAACCTTTCTTTCTCATATGAGATCTCAAATTTATCGGTCATAATGCTCTGTAAATGTTTCTTCACTTCTTGTCTTAATCTAGAGAGAACTTTCATTTTTAAATTAGCAGCATCATGTTCCTTTATTAATGAAAGATTTTCCTTCTCCCGTGCAACCCTCAGTTGCACCGTGTTCATGACTTACATGTAGCCACCTAAACTTGGGGATTTCTTCTCTGATGATACTCGACGGAGACTCAAGAGTCATCCTTGACTCACATCTACAACCACCACTAGAGCGGCAGTGGCGTCACCTACTTAAGCGGCGACAACCATTAAAACCTCAAGGCTATTTCTGAGTTCCAAGCCTTCTCGACGAACTCAGACTCGAAGGTGGATGACCCGATGCCCGTCCATTGTTGCTACTACAACTATTAATATCAATAGGTTCAATACTAATATTTTATCTTTCAGAGGTAATGATAGTAACACTCATCGCTTGACAATAGCAACAATAACTCGGTCATTTTCCATGTTGACTTAGAGAGTTGCGAGAAAATTGCCGATACCTTTGGGGCATAGTACTTCCATCTACAAATTAAAGGGGACATAAATGGAGCTACACGTTGGAGTTATATTTTATTTATTATTGATTTTAATATTTGGGGGTTGTATTTTATTTTCCTATACTTTAAATCAATTAGGGGTTGTGAGGACATAAAAGTCTAAAAAATATATATTTATATTTTAATTAATTTAGGCGGTTGTAAAGAGTAAAATGAGGGTTGTAAATAGAATTACCCTTGAAAATATTCATATTTATTACTCCATCCGTCCCAATAGCAAGGTCCACTTTTTTATTATCTACTCTCTCTATTTTAATAGAAAGTGGACCTTGCAAACGGGACAGAGAGAGTATTTAAGATGGTTTTTATTCCATTAGATCTTAAAAATATTTACACTGTTTTATGGTCATATAATTTTGGATCATTTTCAATTGAATCAAGCTTATTCGAAATGGAATAAGTTTGATGTTTTTATGCATTTTAAACTTTTGATTTTTTTTTTACTTATTGAATTTGAGTTCATCTAAACTAATTTTTTTATTATCGTATATGCTTATCAAATTGAGCTCGAATGAAATTTAAATAAAGTATCTTGTAGTTTCGTCTATCAATTAATTACCCCTAAATTCTTCCAATCTAAACTTTACACACGAGTTTATAATAAAACTTGTAATTTTTCAATACATTTTCCCCTCCTTTCTAAAAGTGATTTTTTTTTTCATCCATATACGTGATACTTAATAGTTACTCAAAAATATAATATTTAATGTTGTCCTAAATATAAAAGTTGTAACTCCATTTTCGTCGGAAAATGACAGTGAAAAATAAGTAAAACGTCCAATCTTCATGACTGTATGGGCACAACTGAATGCAACCTAATTTATCGGCGTAACACAATGAAACATGTTATATGGAACGCAGGGAGATTATTACAAAAATTTGATTCATCATCCCATGCAATTATTTATTTACGAATTATGACCTAATTTTTCAATTTTTGAACTTGACCTAACTGTCTGACCTCATCAAATCTTCATGTATATATATATATATATATATATATATATTATATTATGATTTGGTAGCGACTTGAGGTTGAAATTGCGATAATGTCAAAAGACAAAAGGTATAATTGTTTAAATCCCAATGGGATGTGTGGCCAATTTGATTAAATAAAATGTAAGCTGTTTGCGTAACCATCACCATCATTTTTCCTCTTCAAAATCTACCCTATATTTTAGTTTTCTTTTAGACCCTTTATTTTAGATGGGTTTTATACTAATGAAATAAACTAGTATTTAATAAGCTTTTTATATCATTTGGTTTTAAGGAATTGAGTGTAACAAAAATATGATCCACTCGTTAAGTGTTAGCTGCTTTCGTATACCATAAACTAACATTATTTTTAAGTTCAGTTGCAAAACATATATTTAGAATGGGTAAGGTTGATTTTGCTCTTTTAATTATTTACTTAGGAGCACTTTAGTTCTTGTTTACATTTTTTGTCCAAATTAATTTCACATTTCACAATTATTTTAAAGATTTCAACTTCATATCTCCGTTAATCCCTTCATAAATGAGCGTTGATATCCGTTAATAACACCCTTTAAAACACACTATTCTCGTATACTTGGACAATGTCGCACATTAACACATTTTTTACACAACTTCACATTATTCCTTCAATGATAAAGCAAGATATATCCCACAAACTTCTTCAAATTGAATCTCCAGTGGAAAAAGTAAATGGCACTTTAAGCAATTGTACAATTTTTATGATGTCTCTACAAATTTTAAAGGAGGGAGCAGGCATACTTTTTAGTAAGTTTTTGAAGCTTATTGAATCAAATTCAAACCCCTAGCTAAAAATTATTAAGCAAACATTTTAGCAAATAATTCAAACCTGCAATAATATATTCTATTAAAACAAAAAAAAATAAAAATTGTTTGTGGAGAACAAAGCTGTGGAAAATCATTGTGATTCTCGTGATTATTTTCTGCTTCTAAATAAATAAAGATATCCCCATCTTTCCTTTTTCGCAAAAGAATATTGGGATCCTCTGAAAATTAAATTTGAAAAAGTTTTTCGGATTTATCTTGCTTTTTCATTGAAGGAATACTGTAAAATTTTGAAATAATTACGTTCAATCCACATGAGTGTTAATGTTTGAAACAATCCAATATCTGTTTTAACGAGTGTTGTTAATGAATGTCAACATCCATTTCTGTGTGAATTCACGAAGGGATTAAGTTGAGATGGATAAAAAAGATAAAATTGGATCACATTAAATTGTTCATGGACAAATAATTAAATTAAAATGAACAAAATGGACCTTATTCCTATTTAGAGTACAACCTTAGGAAAAAGTAAGTATAATTTTAAAAGTTTGTGATCTAAATTCATCACCAGAGCCAAGTACTGTATATGGTAAGTGTGTGGCCTATTGCTAAGTTAAATTAGGTAGGAACTAAGCTATGTTAGCTTAAACTTATTTGGTAAAATAAAATAGCGGTGGCCAATTCCCTACAAAGGCAGCCTATCCTATCTTGTCATGTACGTATAAAATATAATAGTGGCCACTTTAACGTACGGTATTTGTAGTCTAATCTAAAGTATAGTAAGTTTTAGCGTCATGTATGTAGGAAAAGCTAATTTCTTTGGACAAAAGATAAGTGCTACATAAATGCAATAAAATACGATATTACTGGATTGAGTAAATCCGAGAAATTATATTGAACTTGACACGTAAGTTTCATGAACTATTAGAAAAATCTCATGTGTCAATCGTGACCTACCATGCCACTCTATGAAAATCTTAACCAATTAATATTTCAACGTGTATCGTGAAATTATAGAAACAAAATCCAATCCATCTTAAACGTTAAGAGAACTGAATAACACATGATTATTGCCATTGTTGAAGATATCACAGCTACAATATCTTTCAGAATTTGTTGAAATTTATTTATTTTTCTAATCTTTTTCAGCTACTTATGAAGGGCTATACAAGATACTAATTTGAAGTTGAAAATCGGGGAAGAGAGATTTTATTATATATAGACACGCACGCGCGCATACACACACAATTATGCAAAAGAATTCATTTCCCAAAATATCAATCAAAAGCTGAAGGAAATGGGGTAAATATATTGTTATATCCCAAACTATTTCCGTTATTTTAAAAACATCTCATGATGACAATAATTGTAAGAGAATACCCGAACTAGAACTTCGTTACGCAATTACATATTTCCACGTAAGCTTTTGTCAGCACATCTACGACAGAATATAGACGAATGACTTATTCACACGAAATGAATGGTTTGTATATTTATTGTTAAGGTTATAAGGTAGGTCAAGAAACTAGGTCTGGGAGCAATGAATCTGGGTTGGCCACAACAGAGCCCGAATAGTCCGACAAATAAAATTTTCGAGCAAAGTTTTAGGCTAACGGATGACCGAAATCGTGAAAGAAAATTAAAGCATACAGACCTAAAAACTAGTGAGTCTTTATTAGAAAGCTATGAAAAAGATTCCCAATTATTACCCAAGGACAAGGTTGCCCTAAAAATCAACTTCTAGATTCAGCCATTCAGAGGGAAATGATGAAGTACCACAACTCCTGATCTCATGATTATAAGCAGGGGCATCTAAATCGTTCACATATCACAACTCCAAGATACACAAAAATCGATCAATCCGACATAGCTCTACGAGCTTTTATTCTGCAGAAAAGGATTATTTGTATACATATAGCATCAAGGAGCCGAGAAACAAAAAAATAAATATCAGCATGATCAAACGTGAAAATTAATCGTAGTACAACATGGTCCACTCAAACCTGCCATAATTGAAATTTCTCCCGGATCTGATTTCCGGGAGAACTATATACTCGGAAGTGAAATTTAATGAATGGCTTGATTTCTAGTCGGCTCTAGACTGGCCAGCCCGTGAAGACAAAATAATTCCAACGATAAGACCATAGAGCGCCAAAGCTTCAGCGAAAATGAGAATAAGGATCATTCCAACAAATAACTTTGGTTGTTGAGCATTAGCCCTGCAAATAAAGTTGCATCTTTACTATGAGAAAGACGAAAGAAGATATAGAGAAACTGTAGAATCCAAGTGACTGATACAAAGTTTGTATAAAAAATGGAAGAAGAAAACAAAATCAAATTATATCTACAAAGGTACTGCCAAACAGATTATTTAGCATAATAGCAAGCAATTTCTATATGCAATAGGCTTTTTTTTTTTAAGATTAAATCAACCAAATAGACATTTTATTCTGTAGCTCAAAATTTTATGTATCATTTGTTCCTAACACAACTCAGCCCCATGAAACCTTGCTCCATGAATTTGATATGACACATAATCTGGAAAATCTTATATACTGTGACATAACTTGACTCTGTAATAAGTTGAGGAACACCAAGAGCTATCGACTGACATTTACACATTGTTCGATCCATTCTGGAAATCCTTAAATATTTGGTTTGCTGAGAACGAGTAACTATGAAGTAAGAATTACATGAGATAAAAATTCATTGACAAACAGAACATTGGTTTGATGCATAATCTATTTCCACCCCTTATTATCAAACTCGAGCTAAAGTTGAAATCAATTCAACTGACAATGTTAGTTCAAGAACAAAGGCAATCAAATTACATCCGGTCCACCCAAAAAAAATCATAATCACAAAAAGAGCAGAGTTTTCAGAATTGATAAGTTTGTCATACCTAACACCAGCATCTCCGACGATCCCGATAGCCATTCCAGCTGCAAGCCCAGCTAGGCCACAAGCAAGACCAGAAGAGAGATGGGCATAACCATCAAAAAGGTAATAGGACTTGGCTTTAGGGTTAATACCAGTGCTGATAATTACAGCAATAATCAAACCGTAGATACCCAAAACACCAGCCATGACCACTGGCACAATTGATTTCATTACCAGTTCTGGCCTCATTACTCCCATTGATGCTACACCTACACCACTCTTAGCTGTCCCATAGGCTGCACCCATACCTATAAAAACAACCTCATTACATCCAGATCCCAAAGAATAGCTTAAGAATAAATCCCCGTAAATCATCGTATGGACATAGGACATCCCATAACACGTAATATATACTCAGGAAACAAGAATTTCTAAGAGGACATGAGATTCAGTCGAAGTAGAAACAAAGTGGACTATTGTAGGAAAAGTAAGAAAGTAAGCTAAAAGAGAACAAGATGCATTAAGAATAAAGCAAGCCAGAAACGAAAACAAATCCTGACCAACATGATCCAGACGGACCGGATCAGTGGGTAAAATATGAATGAGAATAAGACATTCGTTATGTATTTTTAAAAAATCCCACTGTAGCTGAGAAAAAATCAGGCAACATATAACCAAAATCAGAGCAAAAAACTGTACGATCGCACGGGATAAAACTAAATACGCAGGACCTCCAGTCATTAAACTAAAATTCATCATAAAACGAGCTAAAATAACACAAATTCCTAGAATTTAGAGGCAATTAGAAAGAAAACGGTGAACTAGAGCATGCGATCAAACAATTTAGGGGAAGCTATGAAATAAACTAATACAACCATCAATCAAGAATATCTAATCATTAAAAAGTATAATATTTCTAAGAAAGCCGAAAAGAAACAAAAATTCCAGAAACGCAACAGCAAAATTAGAGCGAAAAGTGTGAAACATAAGATGGGATCGGAAATTTTACATGAGAAGACGAGGGCGGCAGCGGCTCCAAGGAATCCGAAGAAGGGAGCAGTTTCATCGCCACTGAATGTCGAAGACATAATTTCAGATCCGAATTACTCCAGAATTGAAGGAATCTCGAAAAATTCTTTTGCTAGGGTTCGGAGTTTAGATCTCTCTCCAAGCGTGGTGTGTGTGATTGGTGTAGAAACAGCTAATATGATTGAAGGAGACAGGGTTGAGCAATGAACACGTGGCTTCTTCAACTTAAGATTCTTTAAGCCTTTATTGAGGCCCAGTTACTGTGAATTCTGCTATTGGGCTGTATTGGATTACCAATTTACTGGCCCATTCAAATAATTTACATCTATATCTTGAATTCTGGGAACTGGATGTTGGCCCATGTAGTACAATTGCAGTACGATATCATCATCATCTAAATACTTAAATTCAATATTCATAAGAATTTTTAATATTAACACATAATGAGGTAAACGCAGATATGCCCAATACTTCCAACTTCCAATTATATGTGACACCACTAATTTTCATCACATTTTATTTTTAATTAGTGATAACTATAGATGATGTCACTATTTATGGCGGTAACAGACTAACAGTCAGGGGCGGATGGGGGGAGGCCCCCAATTTTTTTTTTTTTAATTTTAAATATATTGTGTTTGTGATTAAATATAAGTAGTTGAATGAATTTTGGTGGGTTCGGGTTTTTTTTTTCTTTTAATCTCTTATATTTATAATATTGCTGTTTATTTAATAATATTAATATTGTTTTATTTAAATTGAGATTCAATGTCATTATTTTTATCAATCTGTTATATTATATATATAATATAGAATATGGAGAGTTTTTTATTTTTTTTAGAAAATTAGTAGTGGTGCATGTTTCTCATCTTCCCGTTTACTTATTGCTAATGAATTGGTGGAAAAACAACTTCGGATACAAATAGAACTAAATATAATTGATATTGTTAGTGATTCGGGGTTACAAAAATTGATAAGGAGTTTGATATTTCTATTCGAGATCAAGTATAAAGAGAGTACTTACATAAAAGATCCGAAAAGAACCTTATATGTCAATATTTAGATCATTTTAATGCACGAAATATTTATACATTTATATCTTATTTAAATTTATTATTTTTTTATATAATAATATGTTCTTAATATTTATTTATTTACGTAAGTTTTTTTATGCATAATAAAATGACGTCCCTTCTAAAATTTTTATCTGGATCCACCTTTGTTAACAGTGATTACTAACCTTTTCTGTCAACACCAAAAGCGATGATCCAAAAAAGTTGTCACTACCATTGAGGCCTCTGGTCATTATTAATGTCACCAATTTTTATATCTATAATAACGATATTAAAGTTACCACAATTTTTTTGTTTGAATTGTGACAGTTTTGTATTGACACTTCAAAAGGTATTAGAGAGAATAGTAATGATACAAAAATTATCGTCATCATTTAATATTACATCAGTGACGACAATTATTTCCGGTCAATATTAGAAATTAGTATCAACTTTTTAGTGATGATAAATACCAACAACATATAAAATTATCACTATTAATCACAACTTATATTTTTTTTGTGATGAGAGAAATTATCATTGCTGTAAAGACATTTTTAGGGATAAAAATACGATTGTCATTCACATTTTCATTACCGAAAGCAACTTGTAGGTAAACGTATTGCTTACAATTGAAAATGAAGAATTATCTTAACTAGTTTCACACCGTGCTAATCATCGAACTTAATTAAAAGAATTAAACATGACCAATATTATAAGTTTATATAATAAATAAATAAGTCAACTTAAAAATTATAGAATATTATGAGAGCAATTTTCATTTTTAAATAGTATTTTACGATCAAAAGAAATGACTTTATTTCACACCTGTTTTCAATAAATCAAAGAGACCTTGTGTACTTTTCGAAAAGGCTCGAATGTAACTATAATGATTTGCTAGGTATATAGGCAAAATCTACATATAATGAAAAGACACACAAACATATTTATAACTAATTTAAAATGAAAATAAATATCCGAAGAACCTAGTAAATTAAAATAACATAATTAAAGAAAACAAATTATAAGGGAACAATTTTAATTTGTTTAAATTATTATTAGGCCACATATATAACAATTAAGTAATGGATGCGGATTGGTGTAAGTGTTGTCTTGTCACCCTTTTGAAATCTATATAATTGTGACATAATATTGTTAGTTTAATGAATATGTTGTAAATATAATAATTATAATTTAAAATAAATCAACCTCGTCGTTCCCCACATGCTCGTCAGCCTCAACCCAATCCTAACTACTCTCGGCCCCAGCAAAAAGATAAAGGAAAAAGTGTTGTGATCGATCGGGTTGCTTCTAAGAATATAGGAGATGGTCAGATGAGTATTTCACGTGAGTTTGATAATGAATATGGAGCTTGGCAGCCTGTAGAACGGCGTCGGAGAAGAAGCAATAATACAGCTCCAAACAAATCTTCAAATGATGGGAACCGATTTAGGGTGTTGAGTTCTGAGGATCTACAAGCTATTCCTGAATCTTCTAATACTCCTACTGATGCTATTCAGCGTGATATTGATGGATCTCACACGGCAGTCGCGGATGGGAATGCTACAAATGTTTCCAAAAATATTGGAGAAGTTGATAAGTCCAAGAATAGTGATGGGTCGGTTTTGAACAGCAACAAACTTCAGAATTTGTCCAAAAATTTGAGGAAGTCATCTAGTATGCTCAAAGCTTCTACTGCAGCGCATTTCAACAGTGATATGGATCGGAATTTTGAAGAGGTTGAGATTAACGTTTCCAAAACGCAAGCTACGACTAATGATACATTGAAAGCTCGTCGTGGTTTGGTTGTGAATTCGGTCACGTTGCATGGGAATAAAAATTCATATGGGTCTAATTTTGGTGCTCAAAAACGTGATGGAGGAGATTTTAGTCCTTCGAGAATGGCTGTGGAAGATGGTCGTGTTAAAAGCCGTGCGCGAGTTTTTGATAGTAAAGGAGATGATGATGCTTTTGATAAACCCCAACTGAATACTTCTCGAAAAAATGAGGATAATGATAGAGGTGGGGGGCATGATACAATCGTGCATGTTGTTGATGCTGATTTGTATAATGAACCTATCCATGGAGCCGCCGATTCTCCCATGCACACGTCTCCAATTTTGCATGGTCAACGACAGGAGATTCTTTCATCTCCTATGAAATTATAATTATTTCATCATGTCTGTACAACTATTGCTTTGGAACGCACGTGGATTGGGATCTAAGGCCAAGTGCGGATATTTGCACAATTTGATTAGATTGCATCGTTTGTCCATTGTGGTGATTATTGAGCCTAAAGTCCGATTTGATTCTGATTTTTTTAGTCGTCGATTTGGGTTGACCTTGGTGGCGTCGAATTTATCTAATCATATTTGGATTTTTTGCGCTCATGATTTTACTGTTGCTGTGGATTTGGATTTTAGTCAGTTGCTTCATGTGAGAGTAGATTCGCCTTTGTTGAGCAGGACTGTGTTTTTATCTCTTGTTTATGGACGGCATTCTCGGGAGGATAGATTAGAGCTTTGGGATCAGTTGAGGGACATTGCTCTCGGTATTGATGGGAGACCGTGGCTTGTGGGAGGTGATTTTAATATTTTTTTGACAAATGAAGAGGTTGAGAATGGTGTGTCAGATCGTCACCGGGAGATAATGGATTTTGGGGACGCCATTTCTGATTGTCAGTTGTTGGATCCGGGTTTTGATGGAGCTTGGTTCACATGGGAGCGTCCTTCTACCGGTTTGAGAGAGAGATTGGATCGTGTTTTGCTTGGAGAGTTCTGGACGTCGGTCTTTGCTGTTACTAGAGTCACCCACTTGTCGAGACACACCTCTGATCATGCTCCTTTGTTGGTTAGGTGTCAGTTCCTTGATCAGATTCTGAAATCCTCCTTCAGATTTCAGAATATGTGGATCAGGCACCACACCTTCAGGAACACTGTTATGCAGGAGTGGACTGCTCCTACTGGCTACGGTGGCATGATGAATCTGCAGTTGAAGTTGAAGCGTGTCAGGAAGAGGTTGAGGCAGTGGAACTGAGATGTGTTTGGAGATGTTTTTGCTCGGGTTAGACAGGCTGATGCTGCTGTTGCTGTTGCTCAGGCTTCTTATGATTCTTCTCCTACTCCGGATGCTCGTGCTGAGCTCAGTCGTTGTGTGGCTGAGTATGTGCTTAGGACTCGGATGGAGGAGGATTTTTGGAAGCAGAAGGCGGCGGTCCGGTGGGTGTCTGAAGGGGAGCGGAATTCTCGATTCTTTCAGGGTTGGGTGAAGCAGAGGAGGTGCAAGTCCAGGATCCACTCCATTGAGGATGACGGGCGTGTGATAGAGGATGATGATGGGATTCGGGCTTCAGCAGCGGGGTTCTTTCAGAGGCTTCTCACGTCAGATATTGATCAGTTGGGTGATCCCGATTTCGGTTGTCTGCATGAGATTCTTACAGATATGGATACAGATGGGCTCTGCCGGGTTCCGGATATTGATGAGATCAGATCTGCTATTTTTGGTATCAGTGGGGACAGTGTGTCGGGACCGGATGGTTTCACTTCTTTGTTTTTTCAGCATTGTTGGGACATTGTTAGCAGTGATGTTGTGGGTGCTGTTACTGATTTCTTTGCAGGTGCTCATATGCCGCGTAGCTTCACAACTACTACTATTGTCCTTCTACCGAAGAAGGAGAGACCGGTTGCTTGGACTGATTACCGGCCTATCAGCTTGTGCAATGTGACCAATAAGATCATCACGAAGATTCTGACGTCTCGGTTGGCTCCTTTCTTGCCTGCCGTGCTTGCTCCGAATCAGAGTGGTTTTGTGAAGGGTCGTTTGCTCAGTGATAATGTTTTGCTTGCTCAGGAGTTGATTGGGGACCTTCACATTAACCGTGATGTTCCCAATGTTGCCCTTAAGCTGGATATGGCGAAGGCGTATGATCGGGTTCAGTGGTCGTTTTTGCTTGCTGTTTTGAGACATATGGGTTTTCCGGATCAGTGGGTGGACATGATTAGCAGGTGTATCAAGGATTGTTGGTTCTCAGTCCTCGTGAACGGGGCCCCAGCTGGTTTCTTTACATCTTCTCTTGGGTTGAGACAAGGGGATCCCCTATCTCCCTCCTTGTTTGTTCTTGCGGCTGATTACTTGTCTCGGATTCTGGACAGATTGATTTATGGTGATCCGGTCATGAGGTACAGGACGGCGAAGAAGGGTTTTCCGGTTTCTCACTTGTCTTATGCTGATGACATCATCATCTTTACTAGAGCTGACCCGGATGGTCTGGGTCATCTTGTGGACTGCTTGGAGCACTATTCTTTGGTTTCAGGCCAGCTGGTGAACCGGGAAAAGAGCAACTTCTACATTATGGAGAAGTTTGTTCCGACTTGGCATCACCATATTCAATCCATCTGTGGTTATTAGCGGGGTTCTTTGCCGTTCACTTATCTTGGGGTCCCGATCTACAGAGGCTTTCTGAAGTGCTCGCTTTTCATCCCTTTGAGACAGCGTTTGAGTGCCAGGATTCACACTGGTCGCATAGGCACTTGTCTTTTGGAGGTCATCTGGCGCTCATCAGGAGCACCCTTGCTACTATTCCTTTGCACATCTTCCAGGTCATGGAGCCGCCTCAAGGGGTCCTTCATCAGCTCGAGCAGATGATTGCTCGTTTCTTTTGGGGTTCTGTTGGGGAGAAGAGGAAGATGCACTGGATCAGTTGGGAGACCATTTGTTTGCCGGTTTCTGAGGGAGGTTTGGGTATCCGTCGGTTTGGTGATCTGGTCACTGCCTTCAGTTGGAAGCTTTGGTGGAGGTTCAGAGCTCGTGATTCTTTGTGGGCCCGATACATGTGGGCTAAGTATTGCAGGGGTCGTTTGTATCCTTTGAGGGTGCCGTTGGGTCCGCATGACAGCCGGGTTTGGAAGAGAGTGGTTAGGGTTGGTGCTTGGGCTCAGGATCATATCCGGTGGTCCCTTGGGGACGGACAGGTTAGTTTCTGGGATGATATTTGGTGTGATGATGTTCCCTTATCTTCTTATTGCCCTGCTTCTCATTTTGATCATTTGCATGTTGATTGGTACTTATCTGGTGAGTCTTGGTATGTTGAGCGTCTGCATGCGTTGCATGAGCATTTTGCTTTGCCCGATAATTTGATTGATTCGGTGATCCGGACTCCGGTGATGTGGGGAGAGAGGGATAGCATGCGGTGGAATTTGACCTCGACAGGTGAGTTCTCTTTGACCTCTGCTTGGGATCAGGTCAGATACCGGCGGCCTGAATGTGCCATCTTTGGGTCCTTTTGGCATGATTGTCTCACTCCTACTATATCTGTCTTTCTTTGGCGTCTCATGCATGATCGCATTCTTGTAGATGTTAGGCTACAGTCCCGTCATATTCATCTTGCGTCTCATTGTTAGTGTTGTGTCGATCCGCAGGTCGAGTCCATTGAGCATGTTTTTCTTTGGTCTGAGTCTGCGAAATCGGTGTGGGTATATGTTGCGAATTGGTTCCATATTTCAACTCCCCATGCACACACTGTTGCACATTCTTTTGGGTTTTGGAGGGGGTTGTTCCCACGGTCCGTTTCGAAGCACATTAGCTTTTTGATTCCTTGCTTGGCTTTCTGGTTTATTTGGACGGAGAGGAACAGCCGCAAGCACCGCGGCGTTCCTTTCCTTGTGTCTCACATTGTTTGGCAGGTACAACATCACCTTCATCTTCTGGTTTCGGCTGGGAAGCTCTTTTCGCAGCATTGGTTGGGCTGTTATCCTCAGGTGCCTTTTATGCCTGTTGCTGACCCCGTTCCTAGAGCTTTACGATCTAGAATGGTGTCGTGGCGGCCTCCGGAGGCACCCTGGGTGAAGCTCAACACGGATGGATCTTTCTCGACGGATCTTCAGATGGCGGCTGGTGGGGGGGACTTGTTCGGGATCACACAGGGTCGATGCTGGCTAGTTTTTGTGCGCCCCTGAGGGCGGCCTCCAGCTTCGATGCTGAGTTCCAGGCTCTACTTCACGGCCTTCGGCTTGCAGTTCAGTATTCGGATCATGTTTGGATCGAGATGGATGCGGCTTCTGTTGTGTCGGTGTTGCAGTCGGGACGTCAGGGTTCGGCTGTTACCCGACATACGCTCACCTCCATCAGATTGTTGTGTAGAGGTCGGCTTGTTCGGTTCACGCACATCCATCGTGAAGGGAACCGGACGGCTGATTTCTTGGCTGGTCGAGGGGCCCAGACCTCGGCTTTGACATTTTTTGATGATGTTTCAGCACCTCCATATCTGCTCTTCTTAGTACGGATGGATCAGTTGGGTTATCCCAACTTTCGATTTCGGTATCATTGATGAGGCTCGTGTTTTCTAGGTTTTGTTTATTTTATTGTTTTGGTTTGGTTTTGTGTTTGGAGTCTCAGTTGGCTTGTGGCTGCGCTCCACTTGTTTGTGATTTATTTAGTTTAGGAGTTAGCATTCGTGTTGTGGATGCATCTCTTATTTTTTTGTTGCGTTTATCAGGTTCCAGCTCTTGGTTAGGAATATGTTCACTTTTGGGACATATTCCGCCCATGACATTGTATGAGACGTTTCAGTATTTATTTACAGGCTGGGCATGGTGCCGAATAGCCCACCTTTAGGGGTGTTTTAAAAAAAAAATAATAATAAAAAAATCAATTAAACTCACTTCTCCTTGAATTCTCTAATTTCAGTCATGTTATCATTAAATATGACCTTAGTTGCATAGTATGCATTTGTCACTTTGATTTCCCCTATTTTCAGAATATATGAGTTATTAGATTATGTATTAATATGGAAAAAATGGTTAGTAAATGACACAATACCTTTTTATGAAGTTGGTCTACAATATTGTAGTATAACAATAACAGGATCCTCTGGATACTTAATTAAAAAATTATATAGTTGGTCAGCATACACGACAAGAATTTTGCATTTTACCGACGGAATTTTCGGCTGACATAATTCGGGTCGTCATTTACCGACGGCTTAACGACGTCATTTAACAACGGATTTACGACGGAATGATTTTCGTTATATGTAACGACGGAAAGTTGTCATCGTTATATTTTCAGTTTTTTATTTTTTATTTATTTTTCAATATTAACGACGGACTTATTTCGTCGTTAAATTTTCAGATTTTATTTTTAATTTATTTTTTAATATTATCCGTCGTTATTTTTTTTAATATTTTTCTATTAATTTTAATATGTAACGACGGACAGATTCCGTTGTTACATTTTCAAATTTTTAATTTTTATTTATTTTTTAATATTAACGATGGACTGAAGTCGTCGCCAATCCGTCGTTACTAATCGATTAATTAGATTGAATCTGGGCACGGAATGTTCATATTTTCACAGCCCTAATTCCCGATCGAGAGAACCCACCCCCCGACCCATCCCGGCGACGGCGAACACGGAGGCGGCGACGGCGACGACGACAAAAGGTACAGTCGGCCCTCTCTCTCTCTGTCTGTATATATATATATATATATATATATATATAAGTTTGATTTGCCCCTCCTTCTCTCTCTCAACTCTACCGGCGCCGACGACGAGCAGCGGCGGCGAAGGCGGCGACGACACCTGGTGCGGCCCTCTCTCTCTCTCTCTGTCTGTATATATATATATATATATTTCAGATATGTGTGTGTGTGATTTTTGGTGTTTTGATTTTTTTGATTGATTGTTAATTGTTAATTATTAGTTTAGGTTAGATTAGATTTTTTTGATAATTAATTTGGATTAATTATGTGTTTGTTTAGATTAGGTTAGATTAGGTTAGGTTAATTATATGTTAATTATTAGTTTAGGTTATATTAGGTGTTTATATTTTAATTTGGATTAATTATGTGTTTGTTTAGGTTATGTTAGATTAGGTTCAGTTAATTATATGTTATTTGTTAGTTTAGGTTAGATTAGGTGTTTATATTTTAAATTGGACTAATTATGTGGTAGATTAGTTTAAGTTAGTGTTTCATTGTGTGTGTGTTAGTGTATGTGTGTGTGTGTGTGTATGTGTGTGGTTGATTAGTTTAAGTTAGTGTTTCATTGTGTGTGTGTGTTAGTGTATATGTGTGTGTGTGTGTGTGTGTATGTGTGTGGTTGATTATGCTTTGCCATAATTTTTTTTTCTTGTAATTAAGTTGTAGTTAGAAGAACTATATTGAGGTTCAAACATCAAATTGAGGAATTTATCAAGTAGATTCATATATATACTCTCACACAGACAAAGGTAAGTAATGATTTTATGATTTTAATATGCATGTTAATTATGTTAAATTTATTTGACAAATTTAGGCTAAGTAAGTTTGTTATTTAGGCAATTATCATGCTAAGTATGTTATTTATGCATTTATATGTCAATTAATTATGTTAAATTTATTTGGCAAATTTAGGCTAGTTAAGTTTGTTATTTAGGCAATTATCATTCTAAGTATGTTATTTATGGATTTATTATGCTAAGTATGTCAATTATGTTAAATGGGATTAGGGCCCCTGGATCCCTCTTTATTGAATTGTTGGTTTTTGTTTGGGATGAGGGCCCCTGGATCTTTCTTTATTGAATTGTTGGTTTTAGTTTGGGATGAGGGCCCTTGGATACCTCTTTATTGAATTTTTATTTTTTGTTGGTATTGCTCTTTTGAATCGATTAGAAGAATATAGATCAATTAGCGTAGAGTCGAGAACTTGGGACTAGGAAATTCATATAGGTGCTGCCGAAATTTTTAAAAAATTTAGCGCTATTTTTTAATGAATTATTTTTATATTTAATTGAACAATAATCAGTGCGTATTTTATGATCAAATATTATAGAAATTGGCCTTCTACAATGAGTCTAGATCGTGAATGGATGTACCGGCGATACCTTCATAACGGTGCTTTGAATCCGGATTTCCTTAATGGACTAAATTCTTTCATCAAGTTTTCCTGGAGTCAACCGTCCTTCATGAGTGTAGACAAGATTAAGTGTCCCTGCCGTAAGTGTAAGAACATTCCATTCCAAACGCCGTCTACCGTTAGACTACACGTGGCAAAGAAAGGATTTGTGCACAATTATCGTGTATGGATTTATCAAGGAGAACAACAGGTGCATCCGAACACCGAGCAAAATTTGGGTGGTCAGGATGGAATGAATACATACCAGAACATGGTAATGGATGCTGCTGGACCGCATATCAACATGAATGTCGATGATCATACCGAGGAGGCCCCAAATCCTGAAGCGCAACGATTTTATGACATGTTGAGGGCCGCAGACAAATAATTGTGGTCGGGTTGTCAGAACCATTCTCAATGGTCACTCGTTGCTCGTCTGATGAACTTGAAGTCTGAGAATAACATGTCAGAGAGATGTTTTGATCATATAACCCAACTAATGAAAGAGATTGTTCCTGAGAACAATTTGGTAACTGATAATTTCTACACCACAAAGAAGTTACTACGGGGTATGGGGCTACCTGTTGTGAAGATTGATTGTTGTTTCAATAACTGCATGATTTATTGGGCTGCTGATAGTAAATTGACTGAATGCAAATTTTGTGGTCATCCCCGTTTCAAGGAAACATGTTGCCGGTCGCAGAAAAGATAGAAGACCACAGTTGCACACAAGAAGATGTATTATTTTCCATTCACTCCGAGGTTACGGAGGATGTATGCATCTAATGCAACAGCAAAGGATATGCGGTGGCATGCATCATCTGTTGATGACGGAGTAATGCGGCATCCAGCAGACTCTCCTGCATGGAAACATCTGAACACAATTTTTCCTCAATTCGCTTCTGAAGCACGTAATGTTAGGTTGGGTTTATCTACTGATGGGTTCCAACAATTTGGGCAATCAGGACAATAGTATTCTTCGTGGCCTGTCATCATTACACCGTATAATTTGCCCCCATGGATGTGTATGAAAGAGCAGTACATGTTCCTCACTGTATTAGTGCCAGGGCCACGCAATCCGAAAGAGAAATTGGATGTATTTTTACAACCTTTCATATCTGAATTGATTCAATTGTGTGAGGTTGGTGTGCCTACATATGATGTTTCACTGAAACAAAATTTTCAGATGCGAGCAGCATTAATATGGACAATTATGATTTTCCCGCGTACTCCATGTTATCTGGTTGGAGCACTGCTGGAAGATTGACATGTCCACACTGTATGGAGTCAACTGACGCCTTCACCTTATCATGCAGTGGTAAACAATCATGGTTTGATAACCCTATCGAAAATTCTTGCCTGCAAATCACCATTTCCGAAGGAATAAAAAAGCATTCTTGAAAAACAAAGTGGTGAATGGAGGACCTCCAGAGATGAGATCGGGACACGAAATTCTGGCTCACATTGAAGCATTGGGTCTTCAAAAAGTCACAGAGAATAATGATAATGTGACAATTTCCAAAGGTTGCGGGTTGTAATACCCCAAAATTTTATTATCTAAATAAATACAATTTTATATAATGGCTATCCTATTATATATTATTATATTGGAATCCTATCTAAGTAATTCAAAACTTATCTAGAATAAATAATAATATTATATTTTATTTGCAAACCAATTAGATTTATACAAATATATAGTGTATGAGAGCCATTTACTAGATATAGGACAACTATAGTAGAAATTGGAAAGCATAATATTATTTTAAAAATAAATGATTAGATGTGGCAATTCTCGGTGGTGCCACTAGTCGAATGAGGAATATAGCTTAGTGTGCTATGAATCTATGAATATATTAGATAAGAACTATAGCAACTATATTTCCGTTAATACACATATCATCTAAATTAAATAGCTTCATAAGATGGTGCTTGGACGAAGAGCAGAGGAGAAAAGTAAGATGAAGCTTGAAACTTTAGAGGTATTAAATTTATATCAAAATATGCAATCTTATATTAGTTGTAAATTATTTTTAGAATCATTAACTCCGATAGGTTTGCAAATTGTTTTTGGTTATCCAAATTAAGTTGATAAAGTAAAAAAAAACAACGATGTTAATTAGACCTTAAGTTTTGGTATTTGACATATGATTAATTATATTTTAAATTTATTATAGGTGGAATACAATTGAAAGTGTATATGGAGGGTAGTCGTAGGTGAATTTGTATTACGGGTTTTAAACTATATTGAAATATAAATAATTGATGTTTAACTTAAATAAATATATACATGAATTATAAATTATAGTTGCCCTACAGGTAGATTAATATTGTGATTCATTAAAGCTTTCATTACATGTATTTTAAAGGTGATATATACGTGTCTTTAGAAATATTGAGCTAGGTGGATAGAAGTTTAGGCATACATGTGTATTTCAATGATAAGATAAATGAATTTGTAAGTTATTAGATATAGTTTGTATTTTTTTTTAATGAGAGGTTTGGGCATTTGAAATCCATCCTTAACTAACCAAGAGAAATATATTACACAAAAATCGTAAATACTCATCAATTGAGAAAAGTTTGTCGCTAATCCAAGGATTAGTGGTTCTTGGTATGATTAATTATTTGCATCATTTAATTAATATGATATACATGATTTCCTAACCTAATTATCACTTCATTATATTAAGTAAATTTCTAATAAATTTATATTACAAATCTAGTTTTAGGAATATAGGTTATATGAGCTCGTATAATTAAATATATAGGTTTCAATATATGAGGACTATTAAATCAAGGATTACATAATACTATTTTAACTTTACTACAAGCAGGATATTTCCCCTATCTGAACATGTATTGAATAAACATTATTTCATTAATTGAAATAGTTTAGTCTGGATGTAAATAATAATATTTATATAGTTAGAAAATGTCAATTTGTTACATCACTTAGAGTAAATATCATCTTTTGGAAAATGAATAAATATAAGTGTACATGATTGTTGGGATTATATTATGTGGATTTACATAGATAGATTTATACCTATAATAAATCAGTAAAATAATTGTACGGAATAAGTAACTGATTACCACCTATTTCGGACATTCTTACATTTTACTCTAAGGTTTATTGCAGTGAATAGTATATTCTAAAGAGTCAAGTCGAGCTTAAAATTAGGGGACTGCTAAACAAAATAAAATAGTAGAAACTTTAATTATAAGGAAGCTTAGGGATTGAGTTTTGATAGGTGTTCTTTAGTTAAACTAAGCCAATGTTGGTTGTTGTAGGCTCAGAAGAAGTAGCAGGAATCAAGTAAAATCAATCCGAAAATTTGAAACCTTATCTATTATCCAGGTGGGTTATACTATACTATATCTTTGCAAATTGTATCTTTCGAGTTATTAAACTCCGCTTTGCTAAAATTGCATATGTGACTATCTGTGTTAAATATTTACATGCTACTGTATGTTGTCGGAGTCTCATAAACCAGCGATGTGTCACTGTGAGTAGCTACAGTATGCATGCATTGTTTGTCCTGCCCTACTCCTTGTCGGTGAGACTAAAATGAAACACTTATTGGTTATACTCATTGGGTATACTATGACCATACTCAACTTTATGCGCTGGTGATGTAGTTCGGGTTGCGGGCAGTGACGGGTTATACTCTTAAGCGCTTCACGAGAAAATGTTTTGGTGAACTTAGGTTGCTTTCAATTTTAAAACCTCCTAAGCTTCACTACCTGCATGAACACAGATAGATTACTTTAACAAAATGATTTGCATAACTTGAATTGTAAAAACTTGCCCACTGAGTGCACTAGTACTCAGCCCAAATATTTTCAAATATTTTTCAGGTTAGTAGGTTGGCGCGTGGATGTGACGATGCTGAGAAATGGGCTTTCGTTGTTTACGTATTTTCCCATTGTCTCTTTTTGTTAAGTATTCTGTTGATAACGAAGTCTCCGCACTTATAATATCCTTTTGTTAAACACTAAGAGCTTTGATCTTGGTGTTATAAATAGGTATATATTATTATACAACATGTTTGATTATTCTGAGTCTTCTGTTGAGATTTTGGTTAATCAGGTTACCCCCTTTCTTTCCCGCTTCTTAATTCCAACCCCCGTGGCGTCCATTTCCATGGTCTTTCGGGACCGGGGCGCTACAGAGTGGTATCAGAGCGAGGTTTGCAACTCTGCAGACCTGCTGGGTCATTTTTCATTTATGAGTCGTAAATTCTTGTGTGATATTATATATAAAGCCCTCAGCTCGTCACTCACGCAACAGCCTAAAGGTACGCATGTTTTTATGCGGATTGTAGTTTTTAAAAGTTTACATTATATGTTGAAATGTTAAGTCTATCTGAAAATGAAAGATTTGGATTCGCCGTGTTGACGGGAATTCCTCGAAAGATTGATGAAAGATTAGGATTTGCCGTGTTGATGAGAATTCCTCGAAAGATTGATTTATATGCAGATTGCATACTCTGATTAACTACGCTGATTGCGTACTCTGTTGCTATGTTGATAGTATACTGGTTTTGAAATATGCCTGTGAGCATACCGGTTTCTGTCTAAGAACTATGTTGATTAGATATATGTATGAATTTGTTTATCTATGCCTTGTGCATACTTGTGACGTTTGGAATATGCAGAATGCATACTATTGAACTGTGATAGACGAAAAGTGTTTTTTTTATATATACGTTAGAATGAGAACGAGAACTTGGAAGCTTGATAATGTAAGATTATTAGCCTACTTACTGAACTTAGGCTGGACTTGTAAACACTTATGAGAATGTTAAGAACATAGTTTGACTGAGGAAACCTTTCATTTTGATGACTGAACGTATGATGGCCATAGATGATTGTGCGATGCAGTCGGGTCAAGTTTGGCAATTTGTTGTTAGATCAACTTGGCACCTTTTGTAGATGTGGAATATTGTCCTCTCTTGATATGTTTATCCCAATGACACGTGCAAGAAGAGATCGGAATCTACCATCATGGGGAGCTAAGGAGATAGCATGTGCTATGAATAGAAAAAAGCCAAGAAATACTTGAATATTTTTATAGTGGAACAAGAGATTTTTGTCGACTGATATATATATCATACCAATCAAGATAGAGATGGAGTCAAACAAGCTAGCTTATCTATACATACGAGTTATGATGTATCTATGTGGAATACTTATCTCAGTCAGGACGTATCAAGAAACCTGATTCACATCAACATTCAGTCAAGAAGCTATGGATATGAAATTGAGCTTCACACGTAAACAAATGGCCAAATTGAACGAACGATACAAAATAAAGGATGCATACTTCAAGAAGCTTTCTTTAATAAGAACACAAGCTAAAATGATGTTCTACAATTATCTATCTGCAATGAAAAAAGCACAGTGGAAACAAGGTGTGATGATGTGTTGATGCTATGGGTTGAAGTAAGACTTTCACGATATAAGCCATTCTAATAGGTGCTCTAAGTGTATTATTTTTACTTGTTTACCTAGCTTCTGTGCATCCCTGCACACTTGATCGAGTATTTTGATGGAGCTTTATTTCTTTGATAGTTAAGGGGATGAATCCCTACTTCTTTTGAGCTATTTCTCATTCCCTTAAGTCTCGATCTATGGATGGGTCCTATTTGTTTATCTGTTCATTTTAATTTACTTTCAATCGACCTATGAAGAGGTCTAGTTGTTATTTGTTTGTTCCGTCCTATGAAGAGGACTTAGATGGTTTTCTTTTGGCCTATGAAAAGGTCCATTTTCTTGTTGATATCAGTTTACTTCTTTCTTTGTCTATGAATGAGAATCTTGATTCATTCTAGGTTCCATTTCCTTCTTATAAGCCATTATTAGATGGAGATTTGCTCTAGCTACAGAATTTATGCTGCTTGATTTTCCGAAAGGCATAACCTACTCTTGGATTTATAGACTTTCTATCATACTACTCTTGATGCCTTTCCTAATATTTATGTCCCCGAATTTATTTTTCTTTTAAATTAACACCCTATCCCTCGTTTATTACCTCTTTTCGGGATTGGGTCATGATACCAAACAAAGTTGAAGCCATTAATAATTGGTCTCAACCAACAAATCCTTTAGAAGTACATAGTTTTCTCGACTTTACAGGAGACTATCGTAGATTTATTGAAGAATTCTCAAAGATAGCCACTTCTATGATACAACTATTTAGGAAGGGCGCGATCTTGAAGTATACATTAGCTAGTAAACAGAGATTTCAAGAGTATAAGAAGAAGTTGACAATGACTCCCAAAATTAACTCAATTTTATTCTTAAAATCATGTTGTTCTCTAAATCTTTCTCGATCACGTATATTGCTTCCCATGACGAGACATTTCTATGAATCTTTTGTATTCATCTTTGGACATTTATTGAATCTTGTATGTCCTAATATTGAAAGATCGTCTTTTCATCCTTAAAAATTCTACTATTTTATTTTAAACTCTGAAGTTGATTTCCTCTTTGACTAGGAGTCTCAAATCTTTTCACTATCGTGTGGTCACTGATTTCATTAAAACCGGAGTTCGCTTGACCTTCCAACGGAATTTTATTCATTCTCTATTTCAACCATATACCATATATTAAAATACATCACAAATTGATTGCCACCACTCAACCTTATCTTGCTTCTTGTGTCACCACACATGTCAAGGGTGGGCAGCTGAACATCCTCAACCATGAAAATAATGAGCAAACATAATGAAGCATCACTCATCTGTCTTATCTCTTTATCATCTCGGCCCTCTCCTCCCCAAGAAGCCATTTTTCTTTCAATCTGTTGGGAATGAAACTAGTTGAGAAAAATTCTAAACTTTATATACACATTTCTTTGTCATTGTAGAACAAAATTCATTTTGATATTGTTTCCATCCGGCACCTGAAAAGTTGGGGAAATGGGCCTAAGAACCTTAGTGGTGTTGCCAGCCAAGTTGTGTCGTAGTCCCATTGCGACATCTTTTCATATTGATCCATCTATTTTCTTTCCTCGAGATTTACGTCATTATAAACCTAGCACTTCAAGGTTTTTATAACAAGTCCCGAATCATCAATTTGATATCATTTGGTCTATCAAAAACATATCATGAATTGACTCGTCAAAATCTACCACAAAAACCCTTGCGTTGCGAGTGCAACTTCAGAGGTTGTTTTATGTCGTTTCCTCCAATGTATGAACTTGATATTTGGTCTATAGAAACTCCTTCTTGTAGTCTTTCAATCTCTAATTTTTCCAAAACCACACACTCTTCTGGCATATTTCATCTATATTGAAAATGATATATTCCTTGATCATTTACAGTTATTGTAGCTATTGTATTATTGAACCATTTGTTTCATCAAAAGTCTTATCTTTCATAATATGAAAAATTATACTTTTGATTGAAAATCCATTGAGTATCAAGTTCGATCGAGCCCCAAACTTCTTGTTGATCAATATATTCAGTAAACAACAACAATTGCCTTTCCGGCAAATTTTAAGCTAGGGTGATCAGAATCTTTCTCCGAATCCTTTTGACCATTTGTAAGCTTCTTGACGATGAATGAGTGGATATTGACCGTGTCTCAATCAGATTTAATTTGAATTTTCTATGATTTTTCAAAATTGCTGTCCTGTTTTAAGTTGTTTCATTTATTTTGTCAGAATTGTTTCAAGTTAATTGAAAAGTATATTAAGAACCTACTATCGAGTCATGTTGGATTTTAAACACGAGTATTGTGCATTCCTAGTCGAAGTAAAATGAATAATGCTCCCATTAAATTAAAGTAAATATTAGATTAATTCTGAAAGTGATTATATTGATCCTGAATCACAGATTGATCCTTGTAGGACTTGAAAACATATTTATGGTAGAATAATACGAAAAGAGAGATAGTAGCGTTTGTATAGAGTTGTGTAATATGTCATCAAGTGAAAGTCGTACATTAATGACCTTTAGGATTATTGCAATCGTTGAAAATTATGGAGTGGAAATAGGAGCATATAATGATTGATTTTGTGGCAGGCTTACCGCGATCAGTGAAAAGAAACTTATCAGTGTGGGTCATCGTAGATTGATTGGCCAAATAAGCACATTTCGTGCCGATCAAAACAACAACGGAATTAAGCAAGTTGGCTCAGATTTATGTGAAGAAGATTGTTTGACTACATGGAATTCCAGTTTCTATCACGTCAGATCGTGATACTCGTTTCACATCTAGGTTTTGGGAGAGTCTTCAAGAAGCAGTGGGAACAAAGCTGAACTTCAGCATTGCTTTTCATCCTCAAATAGATGGTCAATCAGAGAGAACGATATAGATTCTAGAGGACATGCTCTGAGGAGTTGTGTTGGATGAAAACACAAGCTGGGAAGATGTTTTACCCTTGGTAGAGTTTTCTTATAACAACAGCTACCAATCAACTATAAAAATGGCACCATATGAAGCCTTGTATGGTCATAAATGCAGATCGCCCCTATACTGGGATGAAGTTGGAGAAAGAAAAATTTTGGGTCCAGAGATCATGCAAACCACTGTCAAGATGATCGACCAAATTCGAGCAAGAATGAAAGAAGCACAAGAGACAGAAAGCTTATGCAGATAAGCGCAGAACAGATTTACAATTTCAAGTTGGTGAAAATGTTTTCTTAAAGGTATCTCCAACACGAGGTGTTGTGAGATTCGGAAAACAAGGCAAGTTAAGATCAAGATTTATTAGGCCATTTGAGATACTAGAAAGAATTGGTGAGGTGGCTTACCGATTAGCTCTACTGCCAAACCTGTCACAAGTTCACGATGTGTATCACGTTTCAATGCTCAGGAAATACGTGTTTGACCCGGAACACGTTGTCAGAGAAAGTGAATGTTCTACGTTCTGATATGACGTATGAGGAAAAACCCCACGAAATTCTTGATAGAAAAATTCAAGTCCTAAGGAATAAGCAAATTCCATTGGTGCTTGCGCAATAGAATTATCATGATCGAACAAAAGTAACGTGGGAACTTAAAAGCAAGAGGAGACAGCAGTATCCAGAGATGTTCGTAAGTACGAGAATTTCGGGACGAAATTCTTTTAAGGGGGGAAGAGTGTAATACCCCAAAATTTTATTATCTAAATAAATACAATTTTATATAATGGCTATCCTATTATATATTATTATATTGGAATCCTATCTAAGTAATTCAAAACTTATCTAGAATAAATAATAATATTATATTTTATTTGCAAACCAATTAGATTTATACAAATATATAGTGTATGAGAGCCATTTACTAGATATAGGACAACTATAGTAGAAATTGGAAAGCATAATATTATTTTAAAAATAAATGATTAGATGTGGCAATTCTCGGTGGTGCCACTAGTCGAATGAGGAATATAGCTTAGTGTGCTATGAATCTATGAATATATTAGATAAGAACTATAGCAACTATATTTCCGTTAATACACATATCATCTAAATTAAATAGCTTCATAAGATGGTGCTTGGACGAAGAGCAGAGGAGAAAAGTAAGATGAAGCTTGAAACTTTAGAGGTATTAAATTTATATCAAAATATGCAATCTTATATTAGTTGTAAATTATTTTTAGAATCATTAACTCCGATAGGTTTGCAAATTGTTTTTGGTTATCCAAATTAAGTTGATAAAGTAAAAAAAAACAACGATGTTAATTAGACCTTAAGTTTTGGTATTTGACATATGATTAATTATATTTTAAATTTATTATAGGTGGAATACAATTGAAAGTGTATATGGAGGGTAGTCGTAGGTGAATTTGTATTACGGGTTTTAAACTATATTGAAATATAAATAATTGATGTTTAACTTAAATAAATATATACATGAATTATAAATTATAGTTGCCCTACAGGTAGATTAATATTGTGATTCATTAAAGCTTTCATTACATGTATTTTAAAGGTGATATATACGTGTCTTTAGAAATATTGAGCTAGGTGGATAGAAGTTTAGGCATACATGTGTATTTCAATGATAAGATAAATGAATTTGTAAGTTATTAGATATAGTTTGTATTTTTTTTTAATGAGAGGTTTGGGCATTTGAAATCCATCCTTAACTAACCAAGAGAAATATATTACACAAAAATCGTAAATACTCATCAATTGAGAAAAGTTTGTCGCTAATCCAAGGATTAGTGGTTCTTGGTATGATTAATTATTTGCATCATTTAATTAATATGATATACATGATTTCCTAACCTAATTATCACTTCATTATATTAAGTAAATTTCTAATAAATTTATATTACAAATCTAGTTTTAGGAATATAGGTTATATGAGCTCGTATAATTAAATATATAGGTTTCAATATATGAGGACTATTAAATCAAGGATTACATAATACTATTTTAACTTTACTACAAGCAGGATATTTCCCCTATCTGAACATGTATTGAATAAACATTATTTCATTAATTGAAATAGTTTAGTCTGGATGTAAATAATAATATTTATATAGTTAGAAAATGTCAATTTGTTACATCACTTAGAGTAAATATCATCTTTTGGAAAATGAATAAATATAAGTGTACATGATTGTTGGGATTATATTATGTGGATTTACATAGATAGATTTATACCTATAATAAATCAGTAAAATAATTGTACGGAATAAGTAACTGATTACCACCTATTTCGGACATTCTTACATTTTACTCTAAGGTTTATTGCAGTGAATAGTATATTCTAAAGAGTCAAGTCGAGCTTAAAATTAGGGGACTGCTAAACAAAATAAAATAGTAGAAACTTTAATTATAAGGAAGCTTAGGGATTGAGTTTTGATAGGTGTTCTTTAGTTAAACTAAGCCAATGTTGGTTGTTGTAGGCTCAGAAGAAGTAGCAGGAATCAAGTAAAATCAATCCGAAAATTTGAAACCTTATCTATTATCCAGGTGGGTTATACTATACTATATCTTTGCAAATTGTATCTTTCGAGTTATTAAACTCCGCTTTGCTAAAATTGCATATGTGACTAACTGTGTTAAATATTTACATGCTACTGTATGTTGTCGGAGTCTCATAAACCAGCGCTGTGTCACTGTGAGTAGCTACAGTATGCATGCATTGTTTGTCCTGCCCTACTCCTTGTCGGTGAGACTAAAATGAAATACTTATTGGTTATACTCATTGGGTATACTATGGCCATACTCAACTTTATGCGCTGGTGATGTAGTTCGGGTTGCGAGCAGTGACGGGTTATACTCTTAAGCGCTTCACGAGAAAATGTTTTGGTGAACTTAGGTTGCTTTCAATTTTAAAACCTCCTAAGCTTCACTACTTACATGAACACAGATAGATTACTTTAACAAAATGATTTGCATAACTTGAATTGTAAAAACTTGCCCACTGAGTGCACTAGTACTCAGCCCAAATATTTTCAAATATTTTTCAGGTTAGTAGGTTGGCGCGTGGATGTGACGATGCTGAGAAATGGGCTTTCGTTGTTTACGTATTTTCTCATTGTCTCTTTTTGTTAAGTATTCTGTTGATAACGAAGTCTCCGCACTTGTAATATCCTTTTGTTAAACACTAAGAGCTTTGATCTTGGTGTTATAAATAGGTATATATTATTATACAACATGTTTGATTATTCTGAGTCTTCTGTTGAGATTTTGGTTAATCAGGTTACCCCCTTTCTTTCCCGCTTCTTAATTCCAACCCCCGTGGCGTCCATTTGCATGGTCTTTCGGGACCGGGGTGCTACACGGGTGGAAAAAGAAAAGTATCTTTTGGGATCTTCCATACTGGAGCTCACTGTTGATTCGTCATAATCTGGATGTCATGCACATTGAAAAGAATGTGTTTGATAATCTATTCAACACTATGTTGAATGTGCAGGGGAAGACAAAAGATACCTCCAAATCTAGAGAAGAGTTGAATATGTATTGTTCAAGACCAGAGCTAAGACGGAACGAGTCCACAAGCAAGTATCCAAAGGCTTGTTATACGTTAGACAAGAAAGAGAAAATATCTTATTTGAATGGGTTCGAGAGTTGAAATTTCTAGATGGGTACGTGTCCAACATGAGCAGATGCGTGGATATGAGAATACTGAAGATGTTTGACATGAAAAGCCATGACTGCCATGTGTTCATGCAACGTCTTATCCCGATTACATTTGCTGAACTTCTTTCTTCCAATGTTTGGAAGGCAATCACAGAATTGAGTTTATTCTTCAAGGATTTGACAGCCAGAAGTATCACTGTTGATGATGTGTGTCGGTTGCATGAAAGTATTCCAATCATATTGTGTAAACGAACGCATTTTTCCACCAAGTTTCTTTGACTCAATGGAGCATCTACCTATCCACTTGGCTGATGAAGCCAGACTTGCTGGGCCTATACAGTATCGATGGATGTATCCATTCGAATGGTACTTGAGGAAGTTGAAAAACAACATTCGAAACAAAGCAAGAGTTGAGGGGTCAATCTGCAATGCTTACTTGGTGGAGGAAGCTTCGACCTTCTGTTCGTATTATTTTGAGGATTATGTAAAAACGAGACATAGAAACATGCCTCGTAATTATGAAGGTCTTGGAGACGCACAAAATGACAGTGTAACAAATCTGTCGATTTTCAAGCAGTATGGACGACCATCTGGAAGAATGTCAAAGAGATATCTGATAGAGAACGAGTATGCTGCAACACAGATTTATGTGTTGCTTAACTGTCCAGAAGTTAAAAAATACACAACGTAAGGATGTGCACTGTTTAAAATGTGTTATTGTTATTCCAACAAATTCTAATCCATGCTTAATTTTTTGAAGTGTGTTTGTTAAGCAATTGAAAGTATCGTACTCAAATATCTCAATGGAAGATATTGACAAACGAATGGATAAAGAATTTGCAAGCTGATTCACCAAATATGTAAGTATATGATATCCGAAAATCTTAATATAAGTATACCTGAGCAACTGTAACATAATATAAAGTTTTCTATTGTAACAAGCACAAGATCCAACTAATAATGTCAACAAGATCATGCGTGATCTTTCAAGTGGGCCTTCTCGTTTCGTTAATGTCTACCCTGTGTATTTTATTAACGGATACAAATTTCACACAATTGTCCACGGCTCACAGCGAGCTACAATGAATAGTGGAGTCTGCATTAAAGGGACACACACTGAATATTACAGGTGATTGATGGAGGTGATTGAGTTGGAATACGCTGGTCTACCTATTAAGAAGACAATGTTGTTTAAATATGAGTGGTTTGATACATCAACACAAGGAACAAATGTGCATCCTGACTACAAAATGGTTTCTATAAATCATAAGCATAAGTATTCAGGATCTGATCCATTTGTGCTTGCTAAACAAGAAATCCAAGTGAGTTACTGTGAATACCCAACTTTAAATCGCTCTCGAAGTGATTGGTGGGCAGTCTGCAAAATAAAGGCTCAATCTAATGTTGAAGTACCATCAGAGAATGATAATACAATAATAACCTCAACATTTCAAGAGGATGAAGTTGATGGTTTGCATACCCTCACAATAGATGACGATCCTATACCAAATCATCCAGATGGTGAGGTAATAGACATTCAAGAAGAAGAAGAAGATGATGAAGAAGATATAGAACCAGAGATCGATTTATCAGATGACAGTATCAGTGATGATGATGAAATAGATGATTAGTGTGGTTGGTTTTGTAAATTAATGTTTGTTTCTTATTTGATAGATGTTTTATTATTCAAGTACTTAGTACTGTTTATTATTCGAATTGATTTTGCAGATGCAGGGAGGCCGTAGTACTTTAGCTGGAGGTTCATCATCGTCCTCTGTGGGCCTGAGCGGTCCAGTTGGCGATATCTCACTATCCGAATCGTCACTGCCTGATGTTGATGCGCAGGGTCGTCGTCGTTGTTGGCTTCAGGATGGGTATGTTTCTTAGATAGTGGAATATTTTTTTTACAGATTATTATTTATATTATTCTAATATATTCTAATATTTTTATTATTTTGTACATTTGGAAGCGAGTTGATGCCGAGTTATCCCACCTCAGCCACTATCACATCCATCTTCAAGAAGTATTTTCATCAGGGAGGCTACACCTGGAAGATGGTGCCCCCTGAGAGGAGGCAAGTATATAGGGAGGAGTTTCGGGTATCTTATTATTATATATTTTATTTTAAAATGTTATATAAGTTTAGTATTTTCATATGTTTTCAATATGTTGCAGAATGAGTGGTTTTGGGATCCCACTTTGGAGGATGGCATTTGGGCAGCATGGGAGATCAGGGCTCCTCAGAGATACAAGGACATGGTCCATTACTTTAAGAAGGATAGGACCAAGGGCTGCCCTCCATTCATGCCTCCTGAGATGTGGGATGGCTTCAAGGCACATTGGGACAGTGATGCCTTCAAGAAGAAGTCAGCCATCACATCGAAGAATCATTTGAGTGAGACCGATGGTCCTGGCACAGGCATTGTGAAGCATCGAGGAGGCTCTCGGAGTGCAGTTGCACATGTTGTGGCTTTGGTATGCAATTAAATTGTTTATT
Organism: Perilla frutescens; assembly: GCA_026008535.1. Lineage (NCBI taxonomy): Eukaryota > Viridiplantae > Streptophyta > Magnoliopsida > Lamiales > Lamiaceae > Perilla > Perilla frutescens. The sequence continues at coordinate 32,663,470 of BRKX01000012.1, forward strand.
TATTTATTTTTTAATATGTGTGTGCTAACATGTCTATCCAATAGGCTATGGAGAAGGGTGTGCAGCCCAATGACCTGGCGTGGGTGACATTCAGGAGGCTACACGACAATCCTGATGGATCCCATACAGATGGGAAGTCTGCTCGTATAGCTGTAAGTTAATTTATCAATATTTATAAATTTATTAATAACATAGAAATTAAATATTTAATCATTCTTATTTGATTTTGTGAATAGGCTGATGTATTGGCTCGGGTTGAGGAGTTGAGCCAGCCGACTCCTGGCACAGATGAGGCACCACCACTAGTGGACATGAGCGTTGTATATGTCGATGCTGCCCTCCGACACTCGAAGAAGAATCGAGTGTTTGGGCTCGGCAGTCGATCACGGAGTTATTCAACTCCTAGCGTCTCATCTGCAGCTCCTCCACAGCCCGACACTCAGGCTGCCATCAGGGCACTCCAGGAGCAGAAGGAGGCCCAGCAGGCGGCTCTTTGCCATCAGATGGACGCACAGACAGCGCTTCTCCAAGCCCAGCAGGAGAAGCTCGATCAGCAGGAGGAGATGCTACGCCAGTAGGCCGAGATGTTTGAGCTGATGCGGGCGCAGTTTAGGGGCCCTCCTCCATCTCGATCTCGACATTACTATTATTATTTGTATTTTATTCACTCTTTATTATATTTTATGATATTTTATGTATTTTATTGGAGATTTATATATATTATTTTACGTGTTTATTAAAGTTCTTCCATAATTTATTTACAAACAATAATCAAAATTAAAAAAATAAAAATAAATCAAAAAATATAAAAAAATAAAATTAAACTGCTTTTTTAATTTATTTTTAATTTGTAACGACAGACTAGTTCCGTCGTTATATTTTTATTTAATTTTATTTGTATTTATTTTTAATTATTAACAACGGAATATTTCCATCGTTAATAATTTTTAATAATTTTATTTTTTTATTTTAAATTATTAACGACGGACTAGTTCCGTCGTTATGTCTGTCGTAATGCTTAACGACTGTAGATGACATAAGACTTAACGACGGTTATAATCCGTCGTTATGGTCGTCGTTAAGTTCAATGACTGACTTTTTCCGTCGTAAAGTTGGTTTGCCGACTAAAGATATAACGACGACCACGGTCCGTCGTTAATCCGTCGGTAGTTATAAATAACGATGTAAAATTATGGATTAACGACGGATAATTCCGTCGCAAATCGGCAATTTTTTTGTAGTGATAAGTATCCCATAAAGTGCAGCTTAGTGTTTTCTGCCTGTAACAGTTGAAAAGAAGATCATTTGTCAAATGGTATTTAAAAAAATAATTATTATGATGTTAAATATAACCTCTCATTTTACTTACTCAAGATCCTCAATTATGAAATCCATCAGCTTAGTGCTTTTTCCATTAACTTCCTTTGCTTGTGGTATGCTTGTTGATACAATCACTCCAATTACATCTGAAATATTGTATACGTATAAGCAATAAATCTTTAATAAACTATGAAATCTATTTAATATTATAATGAGTAAATTACCAAATAGTTCGACACTTTGAATGTATGTCCTCAAATGGTTTGAAGTTGAACATCACTCTTGGAAAATTCTCCACAAATATTTCGAAAATTTCTGTTTGTTTATATATTAGCACCTTGTACTTGTTGTTTGTAGTCTTGTACCTCATGAAATTGTTAGCAACAACAAATTTTTTAATGGCATATAGCTTCCCTTCTTGCATGAATTTCTCGAATCTTGATATCTATCCTTTTGGAATTGAAGCATGGATTCGATTTCCCTGTAAATTTGTAATGATGAATGTTAGAATATTTTTACTCACATGATAAATGTAATTGACCTTGCAAGATACATTACCGATCTGTCGTGGTATATGCATTCATTGCTGAAAAGTTCACAATCATTTTGAAATGATGATAAAATGTATCGACGAACCAAGCGTAATTGAAGAGCAATCCTACTTAATCCAAGTTGTAGGTCAGAAATTGCTTGAAAGAGTGGAGGCATGTTGGATGTAAAATTTTCTGTTTATGTAAATCGTTGTAATTATGATTTGTTTACAATGATGGTGAATATTTATAGTGAATTATTTATTTTCTGAGAGTGGAGAGAGTGGGGAGCGGAGAGTAGAGATCACCTTAATTTCAGTTTTAAATAACTGTCATGCAAAATATATTATATTTATATATTATATAATATTATAATATGTACATAATCATGGCAGACAATAGTTAAATTATTATATAATATTCTAACATATACATAATTGTTGGTGTTGGCCCAATTGCTATTTCACTCGGCCCATTTCCTAAATAATTATCTAACCCGGCACAAGCCCTAAACCCCTAACCCTACCCGACGGTCCATCTCCCTATTAACTAAGCATCTTTATTGCTGCTTCTACTTCTCGATGCTCTAGAAGCCTCTTTAACTGGAGATGGATTCCTCTCCCTCTCCATCGCTCACCTCACAGATCTATCTAGCATTCTCTCTCTCTTTTTCTGGATTTTCTCAGCTTGCTCCCACGGTTTCTCTTGCCAGAATCTTGAGTTGTGATTCCTGTTGGGCATATGAGTGTTGGGAGAAGCTTTGGTTGAGAGAGAAAGATTGAGCGTCGCCTACCCCCTTCAAACCCTAGCCGCCGCTTCCTCTTTCCCTTCCCCTTGGTCTGGGCATCTCCTGTCGCCGGAGTTGCTAGCGTCGCCGTTCGTGGGAAAATCTGAGCCAAACTGTGCCTTGGGCACACTTTTCCCACCGATTGATACACTGATTTACACTATCTCTGGCTGTTTTCTTTTCTGCTCATTGTTATCTGCAATATCTCTGGATCTAACTTGCTTTGCTTTGTGTATTTGCAGAATTGAAGCACTACAGTCCCTAGCCTGTGAAGAAGAACTGTAGATCCTTTTGATCTACTCCTCTGAGGCCTGACCAAGACGAAGTACAAATTGAAGCCCTAGATTCTAAGTCTCATTTCTGAAGTCTCTTCTGTAAACATTTGTAATAGCTAGCTTTGCTGTTCTTCATTTATCTTGGGTCTCTGCTACTAGAGTAGCAAGTGTGTGAGGCCACAAGAGTGAGGAAACAAGTATTGTAACCCTGGCTAGGCGATACCACAATATTGGTATCAGAGCCTGGTTTGTCTAGCCGGGGGCACTCCCCTTATCTCCATCTCACACACCCCACCGCCGGTAAGGGCCGCGCCTTTCTCACCCCCGTCGGGCTCATAAAACAATAAGTCCGACTCCTCCCCTGCCTGGGAGGGTCGGCTCTGGTATTAACCCTAAAACCCTAAAACTCCTCTGTGTGGTATTTTTTGATCCTATACTTTCTTGCTTCCGCTCTTATCTCTGTTTATCCCTTGGCATTCCAAGTCTTTCCCAAAATTAGCTTACGGTCGGGACCGTCTGGATTCTCCTGTGGGTCTCCTCAAAGCGGGTTGCCACGATAGCTATTTTTTGGTAAGGGATCTTCAGTTGAAAAAGGGGATTTTGGGTTAAACTGGTATTATTTTGTCTCTTTGCTGCTCTAAAAGTTCTCTGCAATCTTTATATAGTCTTATTGCTGTTTGCTATGATTCCTGGAACGAATCTATTCTGAAAACTCTGGTTTAAGAGTTCCTGTAGATAGACTTAGTGACCTAAGTCTGGTTATTGGCCTAGTTGGGTTTTGGGATTGACCTGAGTGGACCCCTGCTCCACAGATCAATCTGTGCTGAGAACTGGGATAGCCTCAGCTCTAGATTCCCCTTGTGCACCCATCTTTGGGCCTGTGGAGTGTTTTCTCCTATTCTGAAGTGTTTTGGTGATTATCCTGATATCCTTATGTTTTAATCTGGTTTATTGGTGAATTTCTGTATTTTTTGTGAAATTCTATGAAAATGAATAACTTGAGTGCTGTTCCTTTCAATGGAAAGGATGATTTTGGTGATTGGCAAACTAGGGTTGAGTGTATTTTAACAAAAGAAAATCTGCAAGATGCTATATTAGAAAGAATTGATGAAAATGAAGCAGATAAAACCCTTGTTAAACTAAATGCTGGAGCAAGAGCTACAATTTTATTGAATTTAAGTAGTGTTGTTGTTAGGCAAGTGTCTCATCATAGATATGCTAAAGATATGTGGGATGCCTTGACTGCTTTGTTTGTGGCTAATTCTGAAGAGCCTGCATATTCTTTACAAAATCAAATCATGACTTTTCAAATGGATCCCTGTAAAGACATTGATTCAAACATGCATGACTTTAACAAACTTCTGAAAGATTTAAAACTTGCTGGGGATGACACACTTGAAAAATATGCCCCTCAAATCCTACTTGGAGCTATACCTAAAGTCTTTTCTGAAGTTAAATCAACTTTAAAATATGGGGGATCTAAGGTAACCTGTGATATGATTGTCTCTGGGCTTAAGGCAAAAGAAAATAAGTTGAAAAAGTTGCAGTCCAAACCCTTGAAAAATGAGATCCTTTATGTCAACAGAAATAATAACCACAAGCCCTTTAGACCTAATCCAGAAAACCCAAGTGATATAGTTGCTGAGAGGCACATGAGGGAATACAATCGTGCTCATAACCTTCCCAGCAACACCAGAACCCACAACCTTTGTGAGATATACTCCCAACACCCCAGAAATCAAAATCAAGCCCAAAGTTCTGGTCTATTTCCCCTCTCCTCTGAGTTTAACCCTCCCAGGAACCAAAACTTCCCTCAACACCAAAACACAGATTTCAAACCCAAAAAGAATTGTTAGAACTGTGGGAAGCCTGGGCATTACTCAAACCGATGCAAACAACCTAAAAGGAGCAGGGGGTTTGGGAACAATCAAGCTAATAATGTCATGTACTTTGATCACTCTGAACACAATGACAATCATGAAAATGGTGAACTCTACATGGTGCATTCTGATTGTACCTTTCAATTCATAAATTTTACAAATGATGTGTCTGATAATGTGCATGAGTCTGAGTGGCTTATAGATTCAGGCTGTACCTTTCATGTCACTCCACATAAGCATATGTTTCAAAACTTGCAATTTATAAACTCTGGTGTTGTTGCCTTAGCTGATGGACAGCAATGTGAAATAATTGGAAGAGGTGATGTGTGTCTTAAATTTGAAAATGAAAGCATGATTACCCTCTATGATGTAAGATATGTTCCAAAGTTGAAATTTAACCTTCTATCTGTCTCCAAACTTGTTGATCAACAACTCTTTGTCTCTGTGAATCATAAATGTTTTCAATTCAAGATGAATTCCATGATATGCTTTGATGCTCCTAGAAAAGGAGATTTGTATGCAGTTCATGCTTACTTTGTACCTGTTCAAACTGCTAATTTGGTGCAAAATGATAAAACAACTTTATGGCATGCAAGATTAGGGCATATGAGTAATAAGGGCTTAGAAATCTTAAGAAAATCTGGTGCATTCAAGCATGATAAAGTTTCCAACATATCATTCTGTGAACCATGTTTGATGGGAAAGCAACACAAGTTGCCCTTCCCTATGTCTGGTCCTTATTCTAAAGCTCAACTCAGTTCTGATATTCTTGAGTATATACATGCTGATGTGTGGGGACCTGCAAAGGTCCCAACCCATGGTGGTAATGTGTTCTTTCTGTCCATAATTGATGATTTTTTAAGAAAGACTTGGGTGTTCCTAATGAAAAACAAATCTGAAGTATTTGAAAAAATTTCTAAGTGGTCTGTAGCAATTCAAAACCAAACTAATAGAAGCATCAAGTGTCTATGAACAGATAATGGCTTAGAATTATGTAATCAACTTATGGATAACTGGTGCACTGATCTTGGGATCAAGAGGCACAAGTTTGTGCCTTACAACCCCCAGCAAAATGGGGTTGTTGAAAGGATGAACTTGCTCTTATGACTTCTTGTTATCTGATTAATAGATCTCCCTCTGTCACTTTAAAGGGCAAACTCCCAGAGTCTGTGTTCTATAACAAACCTATATGCCTGTCAACTCTGAGAGTGTTTGGATGCAGTGCCTATGTTCATCAAAAACTTAGCAAAATTGAACCTAGGGCTAGGAAATGCATATTTCTGGGATATCCTGATGGTGTTAAAGGGTATAGATTGTGGGATAAAACTCTACCTGGGTTTAAAACTTGTATCAGTAGGGATGTTTCATTTAATGAATCTGACTTTACATTCTTAAATGAATCCTCACTTTCTACTGCTCCTTGTGAGGTGGAGAAACTTGATTCCCCTATGTTTTTTCCTGTCTTGTCTAAGGTGGACCCTCCCCCACCAGAGCTCCATGAGTTCAATGTTCCAAATGATCACTCTCATGTGCATGATAACATCAGCCCCTCTGATTCTGCATCTAATCATGACTCTAAACTTGACAAGCATGCTCATGTAAATGTATCTGAATCTGAATCATCTGAACTTGAGCATGAACAAACTGTTGAGCATGAACCTGAGCCTGTGAACCTTGATAACTATAAACTGTCAAGAGATAGGCCTAGGAGAACAATTAAGGCTCCCTCTAGGTATAATGGTTGTAATTTGTCTATGTATGCGTTTAATGTGTTCAATAATGTTGATTCATCTGAGCCTAAAACATATAAAGAAGCTATTACTTGTGCTGAATTTGATAAATGGATAGAAGCTATGAAATGTGAAATGAACTCCTTGCTTGATAACAAAACTTGGGTTCTTGTGGAAAAACCTGATGCATGCTCTCTTGTGGAATGTAAATGGCTATTTAAAATAAAGCAAGAGGTTGATAGTGTAAGGTATAAAGCTAGGCTTGTTGCAAAGGGTTTCACCCAAAAAGAAGGTATAGACTATACAAAAATCTTTGCACCTGTAGTAAAATTTACTACAGTTAGGATAATGCTTGCCTTAATTGCTCATTTTGACTGGGAATTGAAACAAATGGATGTGACAACTGCCTTCTTGCATGGTGAATTGGAAAATAATATATATATGAAACAACCTGAAGGTTTTGAAGATAAATCACATCCTGATCATGTTTGTTTGCTTAAAAAATCACTGTATGGATTAAAACAATCTCCCAGACAATGGAACATCAAGTTTGATACATGCATGAAAAGCTTGAATTTCTCTAGAAGCCAATTTGATCATTGTCTGTATTACATGAAATCTTCTGTGCCTATGTTTTTACTGCTCTATGTTGATGATATGCTTCTGATAAGCCCCTGCCTGAAAACATTGAAGCATGTTCAAACCTGCCTGAGTGAAAACTTCAACATGAAAGATTTGGGGAATGCAAGGAAAATCCTAGGTATGAATATTGACAGAGACAGAAGCGCACACACCCTATTACTTCATCAATCCTCTTATGTTAAACAAGTACTTAAAAGATTTGATATAGATTTGTGTAAACCTGTGAATGTCCCACTTACATCTCATTTTCAATTAAGTAAAGACCAGTGTCCCAGAAGTGACACTGACCTGAGTGATATGTCTGGAATTCCCTATGCTAATGCTCTGGGGTCTGTTATGTACCTCATGATCAGCACCATGCCTGACATAGCCTATGTTGTATCCTGTTTAAGTAGGTATATGGCAAACCCTGGGCTGCCTCATTGGGAAGCTCTTAAGTGGTTACTGAGATACCTAAAGTCCACAGCTTCTCAAGGTCTAATCTTTTCAAAATACCCTGATGGTGTTAAATGCATTGGCTATATAGATTCTAACTATGCCAATGATAGGGACCAAAGAAAATCTACAACATCATATGTGTTTCTACTTTATGTGGTTCTTGTATAAGTTGGAAATCTCAGTTACAGAGTATAGTTGCCTTATCATCTACAGAATCTGAGTACATTGCAGCTACAAAAGCTGTAAAAGAAGCTATATGGTTGAATGGTGTGTTAACTGAAATTAATTTCATTGAAGATAAACCATTGATTTATTCAGACAATCAATCTGCTATCCAACTTTGTAAGAATCCAGTTTTTCATGATAGAACAAAGCATATTGATGTAAGATACCATTTCATAAGAGACATAGTTGATAAAGGAGAAGTTCTATTGGATAAAATCCCATCTGAATTCAACCCTGCAGATATGGGCACAAAGTGCCTCCCAGTTGCAAAGCTGGAAGCCTGCAAAAAGTCCTTGAACATGGACTTGGGTTGAACCAAAGATGGTAATGTTTTGAGTTATCCTGACCTAAAGTCAGGGTACCAACTGAGCCCTTTGGGCAGTGTGAAAACATGGTGATTTCCTTTGGTGCAATAAGCTAGGTTGTTTCAAGTTAAATGATGGTCAATAATCTTGTGAGACCTGAGACTTGAATCTATAACTTGGGGTTGGTCTCTTGAGTTGAGACTGGATTGAATACACATAGTGTTCTTTCCTCCCTCTCTTAGTTTGTCTTTGTGATAAACTTAAGAGTAAAAATTTAATGGCAATGATGATATTCTCTTTGTTGTGTTTATTGGCAGGTAACTCCATGGTGACAGGAAATACCAATAGGGCCAAAGGTGGAAATGTTGGTGTTGGCCCAATTGCTATTTCACTCGGCCCATTTCCTAAATAATTATCTAACCCGGTCCAAGCCCTAAACCCCTAACCCTACCCGACGGTCCATCTCCCTATTAACTAAGCATCTTTATTGTTGCTGCTTCTCGATGCTCTAGAAGCCTCTTTAACTGGAGATGGATTCCTCTCCCTCTCCATCGCTCACCTCACAGATCTATCTAGCATTCTCTCTCTCTCTTTTTCTGGATTTTCTCAGCTTGCTCCCACGATTTCTCTTGCCAGAATCTTGAGTTGTGATTCCTGTTGGGCATATGAGTGTTGGGAGAAGCTTTGGTTGAGAGAGAAAGATTGAGCGTCGCCTACCCCTTTCAAACCCTAGCCGCCGCTTCCTCTTCCCCTTCCCCTTGGTCTGGGCATCTCCTGTCGCCGGAGTTGCTAGCGCCGCCGTTCGTGGGAAAATCTGAGCCAAACTGTGCCTTGGGCACACTTTTCCCACCGATTGATACACTGATTTACACTATCTCTGGCTGTTTTCTTTTCTGCTCATTGTTATCTGCAATATCTCTGGATCTAACTTGCTTTGCTTTGTGTATTTGCAGAATTGAAGCACTACAGTCCCTAGCCTGTGAAGAAAAACTGTAGATCCTTTTGATCTACTCCTCTGAGGCCTGACCAAGACGAAGTACAAATTGAAGCCCTAGATTCTAAGTCTCATTTCTGAAGTCTCTTCTGTAAACATTTGTAATAGCTAGCTTTGCTGTTCTTTATTTATCTTGGGTCTCTGCTACTAGAGTAGCAAGTGTGTGAGGCCGCAAGAGTGAGGGAAACAAGTAGTGTAACCCTGGTTAGGCGATACCACAACAATAATAGTGGCAGACAATAGTTAAATATTATATGATATAATATTATAATTCTATTATATTGTTAAATAATGTTTTGAAAGATTGGACAACACGATTTCAGTTGAAAGGCAAAGGCAGTTAATTATGAGTAGTGGGTGACACCACTATTTGATTTGAAAATGTAGAACTAATTTTTTGTGGCAAATTTAAGCGGGATTTTGTGAATACACGACTCCATTATAATATATTTATAGATATAGATATAGATATAGATTCTGATAAATGTGCAAGTAAATAATTTACTTCATTTAAAGAGTATATATATATATATACATATATATAGTGAGCATTATCTTGACTTCTTTGATCTTTCAGTTAGGAGTTCACAAGTCATTATCGTCAAAATGCCATGCACAAAAATTATGTTTGGTCCAAATTACGTGGTTGGAAATTTGTTAATTAATTTGTATCGCCAATTATAGATATATATAGTAAGAAATGAAAAAAAGTACTTCATCGACTTAGCGAATGATGATCCTCACTTGAGATGTTCTATTACACTATTATATTTGTGGTATACTTTCAAATTATGTATTTTTTCATATATTTTTTTTCTTCAATTATATATATATATATATATATTTAAGTATTTAGTTTAATTTTAAGATTTTTTAGGGTTCACCCTACCCAATTAGGGTTTATAATTATTTTTTAGTATTTAGTTTTTAATTTTCAATTACTAATTCAATATTATGGTTGATTAATTCAAAATTAAAATTTTTAACTTTTTTGATTCATTTTTTTGTTGATAAATGTTAACTATGATTATTTATGTTAGAATTGATTTTTATTTTATAATAAATATTACTAAAATCATAAATTTTATACTGAAACACGGAGCGAAACACATAGAAGTGTAACAGAAAATTTGAACCCGATGATCCTACATTTTTACAATAAGATATTATAATCTTATGACTGCGATAGATGCTGTCATGCTACTAAATTACTTCATTAAAATAAATCATCTAAATTTAAATGCCGTATTCCATTGCAAAATGCATGCTAAAAGGTAATTAATCACTTGATATATTATAAAATCTGAAATTTTAATTCCTCTAAAAATGAAAGGAGGAAGCATACATCCGAACTTCAACTCAATAACAAGCAAATATCAATAAACCGCGAGATCTTTCTCCCAATTCTCACTCGCTCTCTTGAACATCAATTTTGAAAAAAGAAAAAAAAAAGACTCTAATTTGATAACACCAAATAGATCATAACCCTTTTTTCATCAAAGGTAGATGGATCAAAACAAGTATGATCCGTTTACACGATACTCACTACTTCAAATTAAAACGGCGTTTCATGATCTCTTACTCTCCTAGCCTACTATCACCATACACTACGTGTATAGACGACGTAACATGGACAAGCTAGCAGTGTTCGAACGAGAAATGAAACACGGTTTGAAATAGAGAAACTCTGCGTCAAGAAATCTCACGGATTAGAATCGAAAGGTGGGAGCTTTGGATCATATCCAAATTTGGGTTGGTTGAAGAAATTTGGTGGAATATTCTTGGTGAAAGGAGGGAATGGTTTCTTGTAAAGTGGTGGGAGTGGAAATAGTGGAAACGGAGGTGGCTGCGGCTTAGTCACCTCCGGCGTCTCATAGACCGGAACTGGTGGAAGAAGCGGCTTCACCACCGGCGGCTTATAGATTGGAACTGGCGGAGGAAGCGGCTTATAGATTGGAACTGCAGGCGGCTTAGGTATGGGCTTGTACATTGGAACCGGAGGTGGAAGCGGCTTATAGATTGGAACCGGAGGTGGAAGCGGCTTATAGATTGGAACCGGAGGTGGAAGCGGCTTATAGATTGGAACCGGAGGTGGAAGCGGCTTGTAGATCGGAACCGGAGGTGGAAGCGGCTTGTAGATTGGTACGGATGGAGGAAGTGGCTTGGGCTTGTAAATGGGGACGGGAGGAGGAAGCGGCTTGTAGATAGGCAGCTTAGGCTTAGGCTTAGGCTTGTAGGGTGGTGGGAGGGACCAAGGTTGGCCAAAGTCTTTGAGGGGTGGAAAGGTGATTTTGGGCCAAGTTTTTTTCCAGGGATCGGTTTCAGGTAGAGGGGGGTATTCGAAAAGGGGCCACAAGAATTTGGAGGTGCATAATGCAGTGGAGAATCGGAGGGCTTTCTCGGGAGTGAATGTGATTTTGTTGTCGATTTGGGATTTGAAAACGATTTTGGTGGTGTCTAAGCCGTCGCAGGGGACGGCGGCGGCGTTGTGGAGTTGGGCGTAGCAGTATTTCTTTAGATTTTCACCATCCTCTTTCGCCACTGATATTTTGAAACTGCCGCCTTCGTCTAGCTTGCCCTCTCCGACTCTTTTGATATCTCCGATTCTCAGTTTGCAGTCGACGGTTACGTGAAGACCTATATATATACATATATATATATATATGTGTTGCAATACAAGTTCTTATGAGTATATATTTAGAAAATAATTTATATCCTTTTTTCAGATGGGGAAGATACATGTTTTCATTTTATACAATGGTATACGTGTATTAGACATAGTTAACCCAAAATTATCAACCATGATTCAAATTTATAATGAGCGCATACATTCGTGAAAAATGGATTGCTTTTTTTTTTTGTCATATTCAGACTGTTTGATTAAGAATGTAAACTATATAATTAAGGGAAAAGAAGAGCACGCATGCTAATTAACATTGTGTATTTTTTTTAACAAATAAATGAGTAAAAATGATATCTGCGTTTGTATATTATGCATGGTGAAATCCAGTAACTAATGTACCAAATTAATCATCAATATTATATTTTAATTTACCTCCGAAAATATATAATATGGATCTTTCATGGCTATTATAAAATACAAACACACACTGTGTGTGTGTGTATTTGAGAGAGAGAGAGAGAGAGAGAGAGAGAGAGAGAGAGAGAGAGAGAGAGAGAGAGAGAACCTGAAAATGCGTGGGTAGGGTTGAAGTTGTTGTATTTGCAGTCAGCACAGTCTGCAACCCCCACAATCTGAAAGGTTTGGTGATCATCGGCATTGCAGGACGTGGCCCCAAATACCAAACACACCAACAAAAAACCCAAACCAAGGGAATGAACCCTCATCGGCATCTGCTAAATAAAATATGAGCCCAGCTTCAATCAAATTAAACTTAGATCAATATTATTATATATAAACTATAAAAAGATATATCTCCTTAAATTAATTAGCTCACCATATATAAGAGTTGAGTGATGCTTCAATGGCTTAAATAAAATACGCATACCCCCCTTGTTATATATAGTGCTTCTTGGATAGCTAGCTACGTTACGTACATATAATCACACCGACGTAAACTTAAATGATGGCACATGCATGAGGTTAGGTCCAATTGTCAATATATACTAAATCGTCACTCATTTTTTCTTATAGGTCTCGCGCGTGTCGAAAGAAATTAAACATTGTTCTTACGTGGAGCTAATTGCATTACACAGTCGCCAATCATTAATACGTATATTCTTGTACTTAACACTTCGATCAAATACAATGTTGAAGATACAATAGTATATATAGAGAATTCAAATAAAATAATGTATGGAATAACATATAAAATTAATTATATAATTTGTAATGTACGTATAACATAGAATATAATATAATTTAGTCAATATATATATGTGTATCAGGTGGACATGCAGCTTAATATCGAAGAGGCAATTATATTCATTGAATGAACTGTTTTGTTGTGTATCCGTAAACTGACTCACCATCTCTGTACAAATCCCCTTTGAATAATAGTGGAAATCTCGTGTGTGTTTTTTCAATTCATTTTAAAAACAAAAAACCAAAAACTATATTCGATATCAATGCTTCCAATTTATTTTAATACTTTCTTTTTTAATCTAAAGCTTCGTTCTTGGTTTTCAATTTTTTTTATATTTTTTAATTGAAACTTCTTGAAAATTTTAAGATTAATTACTAGAAATTAAATTTAGTTGATACTATATAGTTCGACAAAACAAATTAAACGTCACGAAACATAATTTACAATTAATTCGTTATTTTGATATATACGCTCCCTCTATATATATATATATTTATATATATATATATATAGAGAGAGAGAGAGATGAGATCATGTGAGAACCACACCCCTCTGTGAGAACCGAGAATCAATCTTAGCCACATATTGCTCTAATTTGGACGACCAAGATCTGTCCCAATATTGCAAAAAACGCGGTGGCATATTTGTAATATTAGCGAGTTTTTGATGAACCAAGGCTATTTTTGTAATTTAAGAATTCTGAATCTCCTTACATCTGCAATTCGTCTTCTTCCTCAACATCTCCCCATTTTTCTTCCTCGCAGATACGCACCAGGCCGAGCCGTAGGTAGTTCGAGCACGTGGGCGCCGCTGCAGCGGGAGAGGGAGAGCGGCGGTCGGTGGTTGCAGAGGTACTGCCCGAAGGTGTTCTAGTCGCGGCGCTTCTGGTTCTCGTATAGGCTCAGCGTCGTTGGGGAGGAGACGGTGGCAAACGCGGCGGCCGCGGCGGATAAGAAGGAGAAGCCCGATGGTGACCCCATCATTGAGTTGCTGTTGGGAGTGGTGGTGGTGGTGATGGTGAAACTGTTCATCTCAGTGCTTGATGACAGCATTTCTTGAGTTATCGGATCCATCACAATTCACAAGTGTGTGTGTGTGTGTGTGTGTGTGTGTGTGTGTGAGAGAGAGAGAGAGAGAGAGAGAGAGAGAGAGAGAGAGAGAGAGAGATGGAGGATTTGTGAAGTGACTGAGCTTGTATAGCTAGGATTTAAGAAAAGACTAGAAGAAATAATAATGATTGATCATGAAGCTAACTAGGGTTTTGTTATTTTCTATGAAAGTTGCAGTAGAAGAGAGAGATGAAAATATGGGGAATTAAGAATATAGAGGGCAAAATGGTGGGATTGGGTGTTTTCTTTTTAACACTGTTATAACTTATTTTAGCACTACTGTGAACTGTTTTAGCACTGCAATGTACTTTAGCACTACTGTGATCTATTTTAGCACTGTTGTAACCTATTTTAGCACTACTGTGAACTATTTTAGCACTTAGGTTGACGAAGCTAATTAAGCTGTTATTTTAAATTTTTCACTATTAGTATTTTAGCACTACTATAAACTATGTTAGCACTGTTTTAATCTAGTTTAGCACTACTGTGAATCATCAAACTTCATTTGGTTCAATTGAGTTTTAAAATTTTATGTTATGTTAGTATTATATCTTCAAATGATTACTCACTATTAATTTACCTTAGTTATAACATAATTAGAAGTTATAAAAGTTTGGATACAAATTATAATTACTTTAAGCTTGTGATAGGATTGAAACCAATAATATAAAAAAATCATCGCGGTGACTTTCATAGACATGATTTAATAGTTTTAAGAACATGAAGTAGTTGTTAGGCCCTCTGCTTAATATATTTCATTATTTCAACTGTTGATAACATTCCCACGAACATGACACAATGACAACATATATAATGGTCTCTTTGTATATTGTTTGGCGGTTTTTTAGCAGATGATGGGCTAAAATGGAATTGAAGTTAGGGTGGAGGCACCAACCATGGCACTAGGTGTAGTAGAGATCGGATAGTGCGAGAGGAAGGGTGTTTTTGACTAGACGTGGACGCAGCGGTTAATGATCGAGGAGGAAAACTTGTTTGGTGTAGGGTGTACTTTAGCACTACTATGATCTATTTTAGCACTGTTGTAAGCTATTTTAGCACTACTGTGAACTGTTTTAGCACTATCATGTACTTTAGCACTGCTATGATCTATTTTAGCACTGTTGTAACCTATTTTAGCACTACTGTGAACTATTTTAACACTTAGGTTGACGAAGCTGATTAAACTGTTATTTTGAATTTTTCACTATCAATACTTTAGCACTAATGCGATTGTGATTGATTTATTTCTTTTATTTCAATATTATATATATATATATATATATATCTTGTTCGTGATATGAGAAAATATGGGCAAAGCTGAATGGCAGCGGCTCATTTATTCTTAAATCATTTATATATTATCGCATTTGCTTTGCTTATTTGACCTCTGGGATATGGGAGATTACGATATGAATATTGTGTGTGTTTGTTGCTATGAGAAATAGAATGTCAACAAATTTAGTTTATATGGTCGATGAGAAATTTGATGATATTTTGTTGAGTGTTCTGCTGCGATCTTGGATCGAAACAATTCATGAATATAAGTAGTTATATTTTCATATTTTTTATCTGTGGAAAATTAAAGGATATATAGTTTCTACCTATTCATTGGCTAGTATCGAGCTGATATGTGCGTGTCGATGGTACTGGATTTGTGGTTTTTTATTTGTTGTTAGCATTGTAAAAATGATTGAGTATCATAAAAAATATCTTGGTAATAGAGTATTTTGTACGATGAATGCAACATTTGCAATAACAAATGAGTATTATAAAAAAATATTTTGTTAACATGTACTTTAGCACTATTGTGATCTATTTTAGCACTGTTGTAACCTATTTTAGCACTACTGTGAACTGTTTTAGCACTGTCATGTACTTTAGCACTACTGTGATCTATGTTAGCACTATTGTAACCTATTTTAGCACTACTGTGAACTATTTTAGCACTTAGGTTGACGAAGCTGATTAAGCTGTTATTTTGAATTTTTCACTATCAATTTTATATTTGAAAATATATATCAAAATGTAGAAAGAAGAATTTTAATTTAAAGATTGTTTTCCCTCAAATCTCAAATATGTACGCATTTTATATTTTAGCATCACAACTCACGATTATATATTAATATATCATTTTCAAGAATGCTGAAAATGGAGAGAACGTAGAATACATGCTTAGTTTTGTAAGTTCAAATCGCTCACTTATTACAAAACTAACGTGTGCCAAATTATCTCGATCGTCTCACAAATTAATGAAATATTTTATTGCATATGGATATAGATCAAATATAGTATAGATGTGTTTATATATATATCTATATACATAGTAATGTATATATATATTTCAATTTTGAAATAAAATTGGCTATTCCATTTTCTTGCTACACAAGTGGGGAGGTGAGATGAATTCTCTACTTTTCCGACTTTGATGGTAACAAATATGTAAACTTGGTTTTCGATTATTCAAATTAAATGCGTTTTATCAAACTTAATTTGTGGCTCACCCTAACTTTATTTAATAAAGAATCCAGCTTACTTCACTAAATTCATAAGGTAAACACAACAATGTGTTCATGACTATTTTAGTAGTGGTGGCGCGTATCTATTTGAAAATCAATAAATTCAAATAAACAAGTCTATTTGGGTAAGAGCACGGAACTATTTTTTCGATTAGGTGTAGAATTTTGATTTAGATTGTGGGATCTGAACTTGTTCTTAGCAAAAAGAAAGCTGGTTTGAGAGTTTTTGTCATGCTAAATAAGGGTCATGTTAGTGCTAAAATAAGTCATGACAGTGCTAAAATAAGTCATGACAGTGCTAAAATAGGAAATGACAATGCTAAAATCCTAAATTGAAAAATATACGCGTGAATCACATATACATTGAAATTTCCGATTTTACCCTCACCGAGTTTCAGGGGCAGCAAAGTTCGGAGTTATTACAATTATGCCACCGCATTTTTTTAATTTTTGAACAGATCTTTGCCGTCCAAATAGGCGAGATCTATGGTTGAGATTGGTTCTCAGTTCTCATATGAGGTATGGTTCCTTCTGGAACCCAACCCTATATATATATATACATATATATATATATACTTGCTTTGTTGAGCTCAACAAATTTAAGAGAAAAATGACTTTGTCCAATATGCTCAACAGTTCTAATAAATTGATATAACACACAAGTTCAAACGTTTGTTTATAATTAATTAACTTTTACAATTAATTCAATAAAATACCAAACGAACAAGTTCGGCCAGTATAGCACGCGCGCGCGCGCACACATATATATAGCTAGTAAGGGTGGGTGACTGGGTTGGATGCTCAATTCTCATCATCATTAAAAAGATGTGTTGAAATTTTCTGTTACACTTTTTCGTGTTAATTTCACTTCGTGTTACATTATCAAATTTATGATTCTAATAATAATTATTATACAATAAAAATTAATTTTAATATAAATAATCATAGTCTGTCATTTTAAAGAAAAAGAAAGAGGGGGATCGGAAAAGGAAAAAAACAAAAAATAATTTGATTTATAAGCAAATTTTGTCAAAAAATTGAAGGGATGGTGTAGGGGTCGCAGTCATATAATTAACTCATAACACCTAGGCTTCTGATTTATTGATTGTGCACACATTAATTACGAGGTACGAACCATTATTTAATTATGTGAATGTATATGATTAATTATTATGCTATATTATTCTAATGTAGAAAAAATATTGTATTTTCCCAGTCTCAAATTTGTGATAGTACCACTCGATTTCTTCATATTTAAACACTCTTAACTGAACATGATCAATATAATCCAAATTAAATACAATTGCTAACAATTTTAGTAGAATTTTTAATAGTTTACTGTAACGATCCTGTTTAATTGGGGCAATTCTTTTTCACCATAATTTTATAATATATTCGTTCTTATTTATAGATTGAATTTTGTATTAATTAATTTTCTCAGCATAATTATATGAATAGTTAGCTGTATATCTTGATTTTCGTAGTGAGGGCAATTCAATTCGAAGGATGAATCTGGGATTATTTATTGTGCAATTAATCACGCCAAATAATATAACTGCCTGACTCTATAATTAAGGTTGAATGTTTGAAAGCTGAAAAAAAAAACCCAACTAATTTGGTGTGCTTTTATTAAATGCTTCTCATAAATCGCACATGTAGTTTAATTTGCAGCAACTCTTAACTTCCACGACTTTTATCTGTTACAACAACAAAAATATATATACAAATGATAATTTTGAGTTAATGAAAGAGACTTTTTAATCTTTCAATACAATGCAATATTTTATTTATTTGGATTTTAGCTGCAAATGCAATAATGAGCAACCCTTTCTGGATGGTGCTAGCTTTTGAAAGGCAGTTGATTCAGTTGAATATTAAATAAATTGGGCTTTTAATAATTTAAAAGAAAAGAAAAAGGAACAAAAACAACATTATTCGTTTGATATGCAATGGTGTTCGTGTATAGTATTAATTATATTACGAAATTAAGTTCATTATGTTTTATGTGGAAGTAATTAAATTATTTTTTCTACACAATTTATATTACATATATTTTTGCTGTAATATTCGAAAGAGTGGGATGCTTGGAGGATGTATTTTCTGATAGTCAAGTTTTTTTACGAATAAAAAAAAGTACTTTTGAGAGAAAAATAAAAGTAATGCTATGAAATGACACCATTATTTAACGTTTATCGTGGAATACCGTAGCAGAATAATTGATGTATGATATATGTATGAATGTATAGACTAATACGGTATTAAATTTGTAGCCTCGCTCAATAGCCGTTTCTGGTCAAAACGTAGCTGTACCTCAAGTAATTAAATAATTTGGAGAGCTTGTAATAATTGTCTTAGGTTTTACAATTTTCATATTTCCACCAACTTCTCTTTCAGTCTGACCCTCCAACATAACTAGCATTACATTTTCTTATCTAATTTTATCGCATCATGAACTTTTCAAAGCTGCCCCCATCACATAAAATGATACACTGTGGTAAAGTATTTTAAGCATTAATTAATGAAAACTTCCCTTTTAAAAAAGCTTGAATAAAAATTGCAGGTTTAATTCAGCCACCTTGTCAAAATAATAAATTGTACAATAAAAAAATTGAGCTCCTTTTCTCTCTTTCCCTTTGAGCTAGTGGTATGAGAAATTGAGAATTGAAACTAATTTTTTTTATGTCGAGGGTAATCCGTAGTCACTATTGAAGTGTGCACTGTCCCTGTGTAATAGTCTATAGACCACACAGAGGAGGTAAGCCACACTTGGCAGGTCAAGTATGACATGCTCACACCTAGTTGTGTTGGTGGTGAGATTCGAACCTGAGACCTTTAGCCTCAAGATAACACCACTCGACCACTAGGCTATCTCCAAGAGGACTGAACCTCAATTTCTTCTCATTGTAAGAATGAGTCATACTACTAATATATGGTGTATATGGCTAGTCATAAATGGAACATGATTAGACCCCTGTACTTTTTTTTATTTTGTTTCATTACGTCCTTCTATAATTTTTTATTTTATTTTACTAGACCCTCCTATTTTGATTATATATTTTTGGGAAAAATTTTAAACTAGTTAAAGTCGGGATAATAATTTTTTTTCTAGTCAAGTTCCATACCCATTCTTTTCAATTCAGAAAGTGGTGTAAAAGTTTTATATATCCTTACTAACATTTGAAAGTCAATTCCCTTTTTTTGTCTCATTTGTTTAAACATTTGCCTATGTGGCAGATTTTTTTTAAAAAAAAAGAGAAAATTTGATAGATTAAAATTCTTTCAAACGCAGTACATTAAAATTGCTAGTTGGGTAGTTACTTGTATTAAAATCTATTCAACACACATATTAAACCAAAAAAAACTTACGCCATATTGAACATAGGAAATTTGTTGGGCGTTGCAATTTTGTTGGAGAAAACTTTCGGTGTTGTAGTTTTGTTGGAGAAAACTTTCGGCGTTGTAATTTTGTTGGAGAAACAACAACATATCCCCAAGAATTCAAGGTGAGTTTTTTTTTTTTTTTTTCTCACCGTCAAGCTATACGAATTTGTTAGGTTTAATGTCCTTGTAGGATGTGAAAATTAACAATATTATATATAATATTTTTATTAATTTTTATATATTTATTTCATTTTGGAATCTTATGAAATCCAAAATTAGATAAAATATTTAAATAATAAAGATATTATTATATGATAAACATCAAGAGTCTTTAGCAACAAGTAAATATCTCTGTAGATATATATATATATATATATCAATATTCAAGAGTCAATGAAATCGCGCCACGTCAGCCCTAGATACTCCGACCTACAACTATAAATAATAATCTCCATATCAGTCGAAAATCACACCAGAAATCATAATTGAAGATCTCAAGAAATTGGAGGAAAATTCTCCACGAACTTCTCTCCAACATTCAAGCCGTTATTCGCCGGAGTCATCTCAAATCCAGCGTCCGATACGGAATCAAGGTTCTGAAACCCTCCAGACGACATTATAAAGTCCCAATATCCAAGTTGTTCTAGCAAGATTCAAGTCGTTCTTCGTCAGAATCATCTCAAATCCAACGTTCAATCCGGAATCAAGGTCGTTGGTCTCCGGTTAACGTTATCAATTCCAAATATCAAGTCAAAAAAGATCGAGGATACAAATCTTCCCCGAAAGTTTCGAAGACCATTTGAAGATCAAGTTTTGACGAGAAGAATCAGAGGAAAAATAGAGATTGGATATGTATGAATATGTTTTGATCCATAAATCATTTTATTTGTACACGTTTTGTTTTTTTACCAAATTAAATACAAAAATTTATGTTACAAATTTTGGCACGCCCAATGGGACCATCTCTACCTTTCATCTCTTCTCTTCACCAATTTTCTCAAGCATCAAGATGTCTACAACTCTGAAAGAGCAAGAAACAAATAATGGGGGCAAACCTTTTGAGGAATCTCCAAGTGAAAAGGGAAAATAAGCTACTATAAATCTTGTCATGTGTTTATTTAAGCCTTCCAATACATGTCACATCCCATGAAAAGAAGGACAATGCTCCTTGATAAGAGCATAAACTATCTTCAAAAGCTCCTTGATAAGAGTCAAAACTATCTAAAATGCAAATGCTCCTTGATAAGAGTCTAAACTGTCTTCAAATGCTCCTTGATAAGAGTCTAAACTATCTTCCAATGATCCTTGATAAGAGCCTAAATTATCTAAAGTCTTCAAAATGCCAAAGCTCCTTGATAAGAGCCTAAACTATCTAAAGTCTTCAAAATGATAATGCTCCTTGATAAGAGCCAAAACTATCTCAACTTTTCAAGAAATACCAATACTCCTTGACACGAGTTTAAAATATCTACAAAGTCAAATTCAAATCCAAGACTCATTGACACGAGTATAAAAGGTCTACAAATTCAAATCCAAAACTCCTTGACAAGAGTATAAATGTCCACAAATCCAAATTCAAATCCAAGAACTCACGGGCACGAGTATAAAAGGTCACCAAAGTCCAAATTTGAAGTTGAAGGCTCCTCGATATGAGCATAAATTATCCAAGTTCAAGAAAGCTCCCTGATACGAGCATAAACTATCAATGTTTAAAATATTGAAGGCTCCCTGATACGAGCATAAATTATCTAAATTCAAATTCAACTTGAAGGCTCCTTGATATAAGTATAAACTATTTAATCAGTTTTTTAGACTCATTCATTTCAAACGACAAGTCGTCCATGAACAAGTCTCGATGGGGCATTTGTAGGAGGTGGAAATTAACAATATTATATATAATATTTTTATTAATTTTTATATATTTATTTACTTTTGGAATCTTTTGAAATCTAAAATTAGATAAAATATTTAAATAATAAAGATATTATTATATGATAAACATCAAGAGTCTTTGGTAAAAAGTAAATATCTTTGTAGAGATATATATTAATATTCAAGAGCCAATGAAATCGCGTCACGTCACCCCCAGATACTCTGACCTACAACTATAAATAAGAGTCTCCATATCAGTTAAAAATCACACCGGAAATCATAACTGAAGAGCTCAAGAAATTGGAGAAAAATTCTCCACGAACTTCTCTCCAACATTCAAGCCATTATTCGTCTGAGTCATCTCAAATCAAGCGTCTGATCCGAAATCAAGGTTCTGAAACCCTCCAGACGACGTTATAAAGTCCCAATATCCAAGGTGTTCTAGCAAGATTCAAGTCGTTCATCATCAGAATCACCTCAAATCCAACATTCAATCCGGAATCAAGGTCGTTGTCCCCGGTTAACATTATCAATTCCAAATACCACGTCAAAAAAGATCGATGATACAAATATTCCTCGAAAGCTTCGAAGACCATTTGAAGATTAAGTTTTGACGAGAAGAATCAGAGAAAAATAGAGATTTGATCTGTATGAATATGTTTTGATCCATAAATCATTTTATTTGTACACATTTTTTTTACCAAATTAAATACAAAAATTTGTGTTACAGTCCTTTTAAAATTTTAAGCGATTTATTTGTAATTTGTTGTTAATTTCATAATATTTGTGTTAATAGTTATTAAAGTCATAAGATCTTTATTTTTGTAATTTTTAAAGAATATATATGCATAAATTATTGTAGATTTGGATATTTTGAGGTAGATTAACATGAATTTGTACATTTAGATGTTTTGTGAAGATTAGCATAAATGTACAATTTTTTGGATATTCAGCATTTTTGGGAGAATATTGTCATAGTTTAAGTGTTTTCGTTACAATATTGTCACAATTCGTTGCTTATGTGACAATATTGCCACAAATTCTTTTGTGTCGTGATAATATTGTCATGAGAATATTGTCACGAAAGCATACGATTCGTGATAATATTTTAGTGACAATATTCAGGAATATTATCATGAATTGTATGCTTTCGTGACAATATTCTCTCTAAAATCAAAATTAGAAAATAATTAAATAAAAAATTCTCGAGAAAATATTATCACGATATATTAGAACTCGTGGCAATATTGTCATGAAAGAATTTGAACTGTGATAATATTGTCACTAATTTTATGCTTCTGTGATAATTTTCTCACGATATTATTTATTTATTTATTTAATTACTATAATTACTCTTTATTGTTGATTTGCAGATGATATGACAACGTATTATTGTACGACATAGAGGTAGATAGGAGAGATATGAGTATGTAGATGGTGAAGATCAACTCGTGCACCTTCCATTGATATGTTATCTCATGATAAATTGATAGAGAAGATTCATGATTTTATGAAAACATCTCCAACAACTATAAGATATACACCGAGTTATTTGGCAAGGTCATTAACATGGAGGACACTGAAAGAACTCCTAAAAACTAATGTTGATTTAGCTCGGTTAGTTCAGGAACAAAATGGGCATGTTATACACTTCACCGAGAAATCAATTTAACAAACTCCAATAGTAATGTCGTCAAATGATAATAACGACAACTCAATTGGAGATGATAGCCTTGATGATTTGTCTTAGGTAGACAGTGATGATGATGATGATGATGATGATGATGATGATGATGATGATGATGATGATGATGATGAGAACTATGAGAGTGAAGTTCAACGTAATCAAATTGTTGAATTTTGTGAATAGATTCATGATCCAGGGCGTCTCAATGAGTTTGTGAATATTATCCAGCATTCTGGGCCTCATAAATTCTCATCCGAGAATGTTGCTCCCATTGCTGAAGTTCCGAATGTAAAGTTTCATCCTCTTGGACATTGGTCGATTCATATAGCCTATGTTGACGATGCACTAGCAATGGTACAAGATGATCCATTATATTCCCGTCAGATATTAATGCACTAGTAGTGGGAAAGACATTCTTGGAGAAGAAAGATTTAGTAATTGATTTGGGAAATTGGCATATGCAGCGCTAAGTGGAATATTCTGTGTCACGTTCGAACAAAAGTCGACTAACAGTTATTTGCAAACAAAAAGATACTTGCCTTTTTAAAGTAGTGGCAGTTGCTAATAGTGGCTTGTGGATGGTGACAAAATTAGAGGATAATCATACATGTCGATTAGACTTGACATGTAATGCGCCATGAAAGTTATCTTCCAAGGTTATTACTAACTTCTTAAAAAAGAGAATTCCTAAATGAGTGTTCTATCTGTTAGTCTTGTATACTATAAGACTTGTCTATATACACATTCTACAATATTTTATTTGACGATATAGGTTGAATATTTATTGCAGTCACTGTGTGTATTTATTTATAGCTATATTTATCTGTCAATTCCATATACTTGCATTATAGAGTGTACATTTGAAGTAAATAAAACGGTTGGCTCGATGCCTAATGTCAACTCTTCGATGTGGTTCACTTGGCAACTTATCGTACTTCAAGTAATCAACAAATGGCTGATGTCAATCTTCTTTGTTAATTTCAAATACTTCAACGGCATAATTATTTTCTTCCTCATTATCCTCATCTTTGAAAATAGGCGGCACGACCCAACTTTTGCAAATCGGGATATGAACTTTACTGTCGGGCATGGCAATTATAGAGGCAAGTTTGGCCAGTATGTTTGCTTGCCTATTATCTTTTCTTGGAACATGCTCGAGTTCCACACCTCCAAGTCATCTGATCATTCTCTGAGCATACTTGACGTAAATTAATAATTCAGGCTTCTTGATTTCATACAACCCCATCATTTGATTGACTACCAATTTGGAGTCTCCATACATTTTCATATTTAACCTCTTTATATCTACTGCTATCTCCAATCCTAGGATAAGTGCTTGATATTCAGCTACATTGTTGGAGCAATTTTCAGTCAAAGTGAATGAGTTTGGTACCACTTCTCCTTCGGGTGTGACGAACACAACTCCAACACTCACTCCTTCTCTATGGAAAGCTCCATCAAAGTACATCTTCCAAGGAGGTGAAACTTCAATTGCAAGGACATCTTTATTAGGGAGATCACCAATTAACTCCCATTTAGCAGGGATAGAATGATCAACTAAGAAGTCAGACAATAATTGTCCTTTGATAGCTTTTTAAGGAACATAGATGATCTCGAATTGTTGAAGTTAGAGGTACCGGCATGCAAGTCTATCTGACAAAACCAGTCGTATCATGACATACTTCAAAGGATTTACCTTGGAGATCAACCGAACTGTGTGAGCTTGAAAGTAATGCTTTAACTTTTGAATGGAGAAAATCAATGCTAAGCATAATTTCTCGACTGGGGAATAATTAAGCTTGTTTGGAGTCATCGGTCATCCTACTTAGATAATACAAGGTATTCTCCTTCACATTTTCATTTTCTTGAGCCAGCAGAGCTCCAATAGAGCGTTCTTGAGCTGCAATGTAAAGGATCAATGGGCGACCTAACACTGGTGCGATTAACACTGGAGCCTTCATCAAATACTCCTTGATACTTCTGAAAGCATTTGCACATGCTTCATCCCATTTAAATGGAACTCATTTTTTCATGATTCGGCTAAAAGGCTGACGCCGACCAGCAAAATTTGAGATAAACCTTCGTAAATATGCCAATCTTCCTTGCAGACTTTTAAGGTTGTGGATGCTACATGGCTCAGGAATTTTCAATATCGCATCAATCTTTGCTTGCTCTATCTCTATGCCTTGATGTCAAACAATGAAGCCGAGGAATATGCTCGATCTAACCCTGAATGCACACTTTAGAGGATTCATTTTGAGTTGCTATCTTCTGAGTCGTTCAAAAACCACTCGTAAATCTTCTAAGTGACTATCTTTCTTTCTTGACTTTACCACCATATCATCTACATAACATTTAATTTTCTAATGTAGCATATCATCGAAGATGTTTTGCATGGCTCTTTGATAAGTGGCACCTGCATTCTTTAATCTAAACGGCATGACTGTATAGCAATATATACCTTTTGGAGTGCGAAATGCTGTCATCTCTTCATCTTTTGGTGACATACGAATTTGATTGTAACCCGATGACCCATCCATGAATGATAATGCCTCGTACCCTATTGTAGCATCAATCATTAATTCAGAAATTGGTAATGGAAATTCATCTTTAGGTCATGCTTCATTCAAGTCTCTAAAATCAACGCAAACTCATATTTGTCCATTCTTCTTTCTTATATGAACAATGCTCGAAATCCATATTGGGTACTTGACTTCTCTAATGAATTCAACTTCAATGAGTGTGTTTACCTCAACTTCAATCGGGGAAATTAGAAAAGGCTGAAATCGACATTGAGCTTGTTTGATGGGTCGTGCTCCTTTCTTGATGGATAAGTATGCGTGCCAAAATTTGTAACACAAATTTTCATGTATTTGAATAAATAATACGAAAAGTGTACAAGTAGATTTCTTCTTTAAATTAAAGTACGATTGTGGTATAATCTCTATCTTGATTCTCTGATACTTCTCTTCAAAACTTGATTTTCAAACGGTCCTTGAAATCTTCGGAGTGAATTTACATCTTCGATCTACTTGGACTTTGTTTGAACTTGATGACATTATCCGGAGGGCCGACGACTTTGATTCCGGATTGAATGCTGGATTTGAGATGACTCTGGCGAAGAATACCCTGCTTCCACGAAGAATGGCTTGAATCCCGCTAGAACATCTTAACTTTATAACATCGTCTGGAGGATTGAGAACCTTAATTTTAGGTTGGATGTTGGATTTGAGATGATTCCGGTGAAGAACGCATTGCTTTACACGAAGAATGACTTAAATCTCATTGGAATGCCTGGAATGCTGGAGAGAATTTTGTAGAGAACTTTCCTCCAACTTTTTGTGCTCTTCAATTATGATTTCTGGTGTATTTTTCATATGATATGGAGACCCCTATTTATAGTTGCAGGAGGATTTAATTTAGAAAAATTAGGGTTGGACTTTTAGGGCTTAGATAGAGTGGCCATGGGCCTAGGGCTTATGCGGCGCAATCTTTTTGGTTTATCTTAATATAGAAGATCTCTATATTAAATATTTTATTTTCTGTGCAGATTTAACACATGTCAGCTTTTCATTAGTCAGTAAAATCCATGTAATAAATATTAATTATATATTTATTTATTTTTGGAATCATATTTAATTTAATCCCAAAATATAAATAAAATATAATAAAATATTTAATTCATTATTTTACACATGACATAATTTAATAGGCAATAAATTTAATTTGCCTACAGTTATTACTAACTTCTTTAAGAAGAGAATTCCTAGATGAGTGTTCTATCTGTTAGTCTTGTATACTGGAAGACTTGTCTTTGTATACATTCTACAATATTTTATTTGACGATATAGATTAAATATTTATTGTAGTCACTGTGTGCATTTATTTATAACTATATTTATCTGCCAATTTCACATACTTGCATTATAGATGAATGTGGGTATACACACGGTAGGGATTATATCATCAGATTTCTTACAATGTATTAAAAAGCTCACGGTTTAGATGGTCCTGAACCTACTATCGGTACACCGTAGAATAATCTGATAGTTAGTTTATCTTAACTAGCTGATTATTCTAGTACACTAGTTTGTGTATTGAGGAGGATCACGATAGGATACTATTCTCTATTCTGACCTTAAGTGAGAGAATAAAGATCCACAGAGTTTGGGTTCTTAACCCATATATATTGGTGGACATATACATGTAACATTTATGTTATTGGTTTGATTTATCAATGAGTGAGATTTCTTTGATAGAATCAACAACCTCGATATTTTGGGCAGTATCATTTACATATATGATGGGTCGTGCAATATATATGGCCACTATTGTCTTGATGCGCCAAGTTGATGATGTCCCTTTGAGGAAACACAAAGTTCATGTGAAACCCTGCAGGTGAAATTTATTCCGTACATGACAAAGTTTGTGTGGTACTAATCAATGAACAAGATATTAATTAATTATAGCTGTCAGAAGCTTATATAATTAATTAATAAAAATTATATCTTAAACATGGGAATGGTTGGACTAAAGGAGAAAGCATATTCGCAAATATGTATTAAATTGGTAGGTCGGTATTATTTCTTTAGTGAAATAAAAATAATACTTAATTTATTTAATTATATCCTAACTTGTGGATATTAGAAATTAAATAAATCAGCAGGCCAATTTAATATTCTTCCAGATCCCTGTTGTAGCCCAATATGACCTTAGTGGACTGGGGATTAAACAAAAGTGAGGCCCAAACCCATTAGGGTTTGAGAAAGGAATTTTTGTTCCCCCACCCCTCACTATTTAATTAAAGGGGAGGGGACAAAAATTACAAGCTAGAAATTAGCCCCACGTTTGTACTCTCTTGATTCCAATAGTATTCACACATGTTTAGTAGTATATAGCCCACTCTGTATCTAGACACGGTCTGGGAATAGAGTAGAAAATTGAGAAGTGGAATAGCACCATTATGGGCGCTGGTTACACATACATTCAATGACAAGATTAGACCTTTAATCTTATCCTCGACTCGACACGAATTGGTAAGTGATTTTCAGTTTCTATATTTTCTCTTTTAAGTAGAATCGAAAATTGCTTTGCATGATAATTCACTCAGTTTAATTATTTATATAGCATGCATAAAATTACTATATACTTGAATATAGGATTAAAGAGCAACCAAATACATCATGTGTGGTTCAATTCAAAAAAACCACAAGACTATCCTAAAGTCGAGAGCAATGATTGTTGAGCTATTGGGGGGGTATGGTATTGAGGTTGAGTACGGTGTTGCATTGCGAGCTAGGAATCTCTCAATAGAGATGGTTTACGGTTCTCATGATCAGTCTTTTGATGTATTGCATGTATATTTGGAGATGTTGAAGAGGTGAAACCTGATACCATTTATGATTTGGAGACTGATGGTGATGTTCGTTTCATGTTCATGTTTGTTGCTCTGGGAGTTTGTAGAGCAACATTCACACTATGTATGTGTCCAATTATTATCATTAACGACACTCATTTGAAGGGGAAGATCAAGGGTATTTTTTTTTTTCATTGTCACAAAGGACAACAATGAGCAGCGTTTCCCTCTTGTCATTGGTATGGGTTCTATTGCGAATTATGTGACTTGGACATGGTTCCTAGAGCGGTTTAAGAGAGATTTTGGAGATCGTGATGATTTGGTGATAGTTTTAGACCAACATGTGAGCATCAAGAATGCTATTAAGGCAGTGTATCCTACAACAATCCATGGATTGTGCTATTACCACATAGCGTCTAGCCCTTTGAGGTCGTCATGTTATTTCTATGTTTCGAAGTACTACATTTGCATATAGAAATAAAACATTTCTAAAATATTTATCGATGATTACAAGTCGGGAAGAATTTTACAATACAGTGATGAGTATAGAAATACATTGTTGGGCACGGTCTCGATGCCCTGCATATCGTTACAACTTTATGACATCAAATACAGCAAAATCTTTCAATGTCCGTTTGTTGTGGGCTAGAAGATTACCCATATGTTCTCTTATTGAGGTTGTGAAGGATGTGATAGAGAAGCGGTTTGATGAGAGACGCGAGATGACAGTATTGAGAGATCACATACTCATAGAAGAGGCTTACAAACAGCTCTACAAACAAATAGAGATGAGTCATCAATATATTATTTGAGGTCATAATGCAAATTTGTACAAAGTATAAAAGAACGATAAGAGCTTCCTAGTTGACCTTCAAGAGAAAAACATGTGAATGTGGTGAATTTTAGCTTGATCAAATGCCTAGTTCTCATGCAGCAGCTACTATTCGATACCGTACTGCATACTTCCTCCTCACGTTCTGCCTTCACCTGTACAAAAAATAGTTAATATTGTCTAACAATCATATTTAAACAGAAAATTATACACAAAAATACTCACCTCATGATTATGTACTATATAAGGTGGTCATGGAAAAGTGTTCTCGATTGGGACATGGTCATGATATCTACTTTGATTGCAACTCCTACTGAGCCTCCTACTATGAGATCTTAGGATAAATTTCTTAATAATGCCCATAACAAAATCCTTCAATCTCCATATCATGTCTTCATTTTTCTGCATGCGTGCTCTATCACGCTCCTCATCATACTTCTATGTTCCCTCTCATGCTTCTCCTCATACATGTCCGTGTGACATCTCACGTTCATTATCATGCTTCTGAATAATACGGAATATCTTTAGACCAGTTTGATGCACCACATCTCGCATCCGCCCAACATGTTTACAACACTGATGATCCTCACTAGTACTTGATGTGGGGTTGAACAGTCTAGGATGCTTGTCTCTAGGGTTTATCAACTTCAGGTTAGCAGTATACCGTCTCTCAGTTGAATCAAATGCACATGTATCTGCACAAGTACGATGAATGCAACCAGCAGATCTTCTGGACTAAGAGGGAGCTCTCGACTGGTGGGATCTAGCTAGATCTTGATAAATAGGCTTTATCCTCTTATTACATAATGAGTGGTGTTTTTCCACAATATTTTG
This sequence comes from Perilla frutescens, assembly GCA_026008535.1. Lineage (NCBI taxonomy): Eukaryota > Viridiplantae > Streptophyta > Magnoliopsida > Lamiales > Lamiaceae > Perilla > Perilla frutescens. The sequence continues at coordinate 32,694,010 of BRKX01000012.1, forward strand.
AGGTTTAAATGAAGTGAATTGAAAAGTTTCGCATGGGTTAACCTTCCGGCTTAGAAGTTTTTTTTATTTGAGTTGTACAAAAAATAGAGGATGAATAAAATATATTTTGAGAAAATAAATGATATGGAAAGATAGAAGATCGAATGAGGAGCACGTTGCAAGTTGAATCATCTCAGTTGGACAAGAAACGAGAGAGAACGAAGCAAAACTATGAAAGGTGTTGTAGCAGCGGCAGAGGAGCGACTGGTGGCGCGACCCAAGTTAGGTATGAGTGATGCTCTGATTCAGGTACTGTGTTTTCTTCATTGTTGGTGCGACCCAGAGCGTCACCACGGCATACTCACGCCAATCAGCGCGACTGAGCTCGTATCGCGCCCCAGACCTGAATTCTGGATTTTTTTTTACTTTTTGTAGTAACCGAGCCTCTCACTACTTAATGACTATCTTAATATATGTTTCATATGAGTATTATGTGCTTATTTGCATGTCAATTGTGTTTATATAGGTATATGTGTAAACATAATCATGCCTATTTGTTTATTTAATATATCTAATAATTCTATATTTATGAGGAATATAATAAATTAATGTTTGTATCATGCATATTCTAGTAAAATTAATATTTTACTATAAGTGAATATATTGTATAATTGTATTTATAAGTATTAGGTTAGCTAGTGGATAATTAAACAATTAAAATAATAATATTGAGAGATCAACTAAAATAAATATAGAATTTACTAGTTGTACCTATAATTAATCATGACCTTGAAAGTGTGATAAATATAAGGTTCTAATTACATAAATATATTAGATATACGTGTCTATATATATTAGAATTGTAATGATTAGATTGTATAATGTTAGTACATGGTAGTATTTATTATTAAATAAATAAGTAAAGGTATAGCTTATATTATATATAATTAAAAATAATGAATGTTACAACTTGGGATACACGTGTTCCTAGAGAATAGAATAGAGGTGGATGACAATTTTGGTGTACACGTATAGTTCAATAAGAATAATTAACTTTCATATGTTCTTAGATATATTCAATCGTATGAAATGTGGGTTGAGCATATGAAACTTTCTTAATTAACCAAGAAAAATAAGTCATGCCCAAATCAATTAATTAAATCGATCTGATAGGAGTTTAAAGTTGAAGGTTGGTGTTTTAAGTTTCTTTTATACATGTATTTTGATTAGTTTACCGTTTAAAGTGTATAGTTGGTCATGGCTAATTATATTTTCAATAATATCATAATTATCGAAGTAATTAGACTGTGTTTCAATGAAATAATCTATAATCAAATTTTATCTTGGAAATAAGTATTGTGATTTGCTATAAAAAAATTGATTATGAGGTGTAATTAAATGATTAATTTCATTAATTTATGTATTGTATTGTATATTTAATATTATTAATTTTGTTAAAAATTTATATTATGCCAAATTATTTTTATAAGAAATTGTTATCCTCATTAACATCAAAATTGTATGTTTAGCAACTGAAATGAAACAAATAAAATAGTAAGGCTAGAATTTCCAATTGTAAGGGATTAATTAAGTAAATGATAAATCTAACTAATTAGAAATATTAATTATATAACAATTGTTATCACTATTCTGCTTGATAATTTGTAATTAAAATTGAAATTGGAATAATAAGATCAATAAAATATGTATAATATTTTTGGTAAGTAAATTAATTTATTTAATTAGCTATCGGATATTAGCTAATTACATTGTGAATTGTTTGGTTAGATTTGGAGAAAAAGCATTTGATTTAAGGTTACAAATACTATAAGCTTCGGATTTGAGGTAAGTAGAAATCCATCTACAACTACAATGTATGAACATAATATTATTTGACTATATGTGTTTATTATCTATTATTTATTAATGTATTATATTATCTGATAAATATGTGGTGTAATATACTTGTGGAATTCCATTTCTTTGCGTTAAATATTTTGTACATGAGCATAAGCATATGTCTGCATGACATGTAGATGTTGTTGAGGTTGCATGCATTAAATGATTTTGAGAAAGAGAAAAATATTTTGTTTGTGATTGGTCACCACCAGCCCGTGCTGTGATGTGTTGTATATTTGTGCCTCGAGTGGGATGACTTTCATGTGGGATCAAAGGGAACAGACAGGGGGCATGTCCCTTGGGGTCCAGGGAGGATGGTCCACTTCGACTGCACCTTTGAGGTGATGAGTGGCTGATGTGGGATGACTTTCATGTGGGATTAAAGGGAACAGGCAGGGGGCGTGTCCCTTGGGGTCCAGGAAGGATGAGCCACATGAATGCACTAATCACGTACTGGCCAATTGATATTAATTATATTATGAGCTCATGACTCATGTTGGTGTCTGGTGAAGGGAGCCAAGTTCCTAAACGTTTAAAAATGTTTTTGAGATGAAATGATTTTGATCATGAGCATTTGACAGAGTGTGATGTCATCTTTGTGCGTTGCATATAACAGGTTTCATGCATGGTTTCTGCTTACTGAGCTTTAGCTCATCTAGTTCATGTATTGTAGGTGACTCTAATGAAGCATGAGAATGCATAGTGCGGGACGTGGAGTTCCTACCAGTTTATGTGGGTCTATGTACATGGATGACGACCTGCTGGGCTTTTGTTTATGAGCTTTTCGCACTACCTTTTGACTCTGTTTTTGTTCAAGCGTGAAACTTCTTCAAAGTTCACCGTTTTGATTGTATATAAACTTTTATCTTCCCTGTTGTACTCTTTTGACTTCGGAGTACTCTTTCTTCCCTTAATATATTTATGTAAATTATGTGTGAAAGTAAATCTTATCCTTTCTTGAGTGATCTAATACTTTTCTTTCTATTTAAAAAAAAAAACAAGACACGCTCACATTGTTAGTCTATTCTTCTATATCCGTTTGAGGGTGTCACACTTTTTCTCCCCAACTTTCAATTATTTTTAATGTTCAATATCTTCTCCATTATATAAACACACCATATTTCAAAATTAGGCCAAGCCTCCATTTTCCATATCCCAAATTAGAAAGTAGAGCGTAAAAAGAGAAGAGAAGCTCAAGGGTTGAAGGAAGAGAGCAAGAAAAAGAAAAGTTAAAGCAAGATTGAAGACCAAATTCTCTTATTGGGTTTATTTGTTCTTTACTTTTGTTAAAACTATGATTATTCTTGGGATGATTTTTTTATTCATCTTAGCATAAGTAGCTAATCTATTTTACATGAGGTTTTGAAAGTACTTGGGTTAATGCATGTTTACTATTCCTAATTGAGTGTTTTGTTTTAATTCTCTCTTTATATTCTTGTTTTGCATGGGTGTTGATTGTTTGGCAACCAATTAGCATGATTAAGTCTATTGATTCATAATTCGAGAGATGTGTTTCAATAGAGGAATTTAAGAATATGAAGCATGATAATCAAGAATTTCGAGAGAGATGTGAGGTTATCATGAGAGTTTGATATCTTGGGAATCTTTGGTAACTACATTCTAGAAATCTATTGGAGACGGTGATCTTAGAGGCTAGTTCACGGCCTTTATATGTCGAGAGATGATTTAGGCTAGTTAAATTATTTCTCTAGAGAATTACAATCTTCAACAGGGCACTCAAATAGGATAGATAACATATCATTAACCCAAAGAAATTAAACACCTCGTGTACCTCTTTTCCCATCAATCCAATCTTGAAATTGTAATTGTGGTTTATTTTGATAGTGTTTTCTTATTTACTTTTGTTGATTGCTAAATTGAACTCAATCTCAAACCTGTCATCTAGATAAAAAAAATAGGAATCGATGTCATGATACGTGCTAATTTAATTTTGTTTTTCCATGTGGACTCGACCCGTTTCATTGCTAGATTACATTTGTGTACACTTACACTTTGACACGGAAAACTAAATTTCACATCATTACGTTGTGCCTCATATGTCTCGCACATACAATCATCGAGCAAAAGACTTCTATAATATGACGTGGTCATCTCGTGCTCACTCGGCTCTAAATATATGAAACATAATTACTACAAATGATAGAAATTGATTAGAAATACATAGATAATCAATACAACATACATTCTTTAAAACAAATGCTTACCCCCTCAGAAAACAATCCACCCAAACGTGCAGTCTTTATTTTAAATGTCCACTTCAAATACCTGGGCAATGCATCTTCTGATGAAACTCGTGCACAATGTACATCGAGTCGAGGTATAGTCTTATATGCACATACCTATAAAATAAAATATTGATCAAATTATATTCGATTAAATAAGATTGAATTTATAATAATAACAAAATTGAAATAATACTAGTAAAACTCACACTGGTCCATAGAAATAATAAGACATGCTTTGCTTTTTCTCTGTCTTCTTGAATTTCCTTATCAGTTCTACCTCTGAAGACGGTACCAAACTCATATAATGCTCCAAAAGACTAAATGCATAAGCATCCCATGCAAATGATTTCTATCAATCCCGATCCTCAACTAAGACCCATACCCAGTCATCTATCATGTGTGTATGGTTATATCCAAATATCATGTTGTGCAGGAACAACACATTGGCGGCGCGGTTATCACATAATCCATAACGTCATCTCCTAGGGTATATGTCTTAAACCTCTTAAGTAGGTCCTTCACTCTCTGAGGTGTCTTTGACAATACACGATAATAAAATAAGGTCTTAGAAATCTCATATGATAAAGACGGATCAAAATTGGATCCTCTAAACTGCAGACCAGTCACTAATGTAAACTCACTAAGGAAAAATCTAATGTTGGTTCCTCCAATACGGAACCAAATATCGTGCTCTTGTGCACCATTAATGATCACCCCCCCTACTCAACAATGCGTGTAAAGCATTATTACAATTGTTTCCACCCACAAAATCCATCAAATAACCGAAACACCAATCTCTCCTAAAATGTTCTATTAATTCTGGCTCGCTATTGATGATCTCTAATACTTCTTTAATTATACTCATATTGTCCTTTCAATATAAATTGATCCCACAAGTGATGTTCTGTAAAGCCTCTCTTCTCCAAACCCAAGAACGCTATTTTTTAAACAATAAACAAAAATTTATTAATAAATAATGAAAAAATAAATATGAGAAAATATAAATACATTTAAATAATTATAACTGACAAACTAAATAAATAAAATAAGATAGAGAAAAAAATTGTGAGAATATATTCTCATAGTTCACTGGTTTGTGACAATATATACTCACAAGAGCTTATTTTGTGAATATATATACTCACGACATTCGATTTTGTGAAAAAAGAATAGTCACAAAAACATTTTTCGTGAAAAAATATGGTCCCGAGAATATCTTTTCGTGATAAAATATTATCACGAAAATATTTAATCGTGCCAATAATTGTCTCGGAAACTCATTTCGTGAGTATATATTATCACGAAATCTTGTTCTCAAGAACATATTATCACGAATGTTGCTACAAAATTGACAACCCACACAACAAATTCGACAATTCAGATGACAAATATCACAATCCAAACAATAGATTTCAAAACTTTCCAACATTAAAACATATTCCAATGTGTTAATTCACAAAACTCCACAATACAAATGCCATAATTGATCGACATATATTATAATGAAATCATCTAAAATATTCAAAATAACAAAAACTTTGAATTTAGTATTCTAACCTGTTGATAATTAGCAGCCCATGTCTCGAGATTTTCCATGGCTCAATAACTCCATCCTTGTGAGGGAGGCTTCGGCATCGATGGGATTTTTTCAGACGGAGTGTATCTTTCTCGTAAGTTTACTTTGTCGAGACAATAATTGGTTGCTTTCGTGAGTATGCCGCTTCGTGAGATTTTTTTTATGTTGCTTCGTGAGATTTTTTTTACCAAGCTTCGTGAGAATTTTCAATTATTCGTTTCTGTTCCTCTAGTCGTCTAATTGACTATGAGCATGGGAAACCACACAAGGACACTAGGGATTTTATCCTTAAGGATTAAACCTTGTGAATTTTGATCCATATCCTCTTGTTTAATTGTTCTAATAAACTGGATTGCACTTTGGATTCTACTCCTATCATGTGTGTCATTCCTTTGAATATATCCATGATGAGTATGGAAAACCACGTTAGGAAGCTCGATTCAACCCGATGATTTCACCTAACGAATTATATCCTTTGGGTGCATTCCTGAGTTATTTTTGAATAAAGTCTGGGAGAGTTAGTGAGAAGAATGTTCTATAGGAAAATTGTTGCATTTTGCCTTGAGAACATCTTGCCTGCTTATTCTCATTGGAAGAGCCACATACCTTGTTTTATAAATGTGTCATTCTCTTCAATGATAAGCTTTCTAGTTTGAAATAGTGTGTAATGTTCTAGTGTGCATGATCTTCTTGGGGGCAATTCCTTCTTGCTTCATATCTTGAATGATTTTGTTTGCTTGAGGACAAGCAAAAGGTTAAGTGTGGGGGAGTTTAGTGTATATTTGTCCTATTTTATCATAGGCATTTTGTATCTTTAGTAGGTTTTTCTCTTTTGTTTTTGTGTGATTTTTATGTTATTTCCTTCACTTTTGCTCTTTTGGTGAGTTGTGTAGATTTGCACAATATCTTGAGAAAATGGAGGATAAATGATTGTCTTTCCAAAGTACTCCAATCTGACTTCCATGAATAGGAATCTGACGGGACTTTCATGTTCTTCCTTCGAAGCCGATTTTCTACTTGTATAGCCTTTTGTACCATGTCTTCAAGCTCCTCATAGTGCTGTAACTCTACAATATCCCAGATCTCCTTCTTTAGTCCTACTAAAAATCGAGTCATTGTAGTTTCTTGATCTTCTCGTATGTCAGCTCGAAACATGTACTTATTCATATTCGTGTAATAACCTCTTACACTGCTATCTCCTTGCTTCAAACCTTGCAATTCCCTATATAACTCTTGGTAGTGAGAATGGGATAGAAATCGCTTACTGTTTCCTCGGCCATCTCTACAATCCCCATGAACTCGGGAATGTGAGATAGCATCCACTCGCTCACGTAAGATTCCCATCTCCATCTTTATTGTTCGACTCATGTCATGTTGAAAAGATTCCCACATGGTGTCAAATTCTAATTTTTTACAAGTATCTATATCTTTAGATTCTTTTTTTTTCTTTTTTTTTTTGCCTTTTTTTTCGCACCCTTTTTTTTTTATCACAATGAACTCAAAGATATATTAAAATGAAAATTTAAATGAAAAGCTGAACAAATTAATTCCTACCAGAATTCTACGCAATAAAACTCCTACAATTATCTACGCACTCAGTTCATACGGATGTCTAAACTCTCAATTTCCTCTTCAAAGAAATCAAATCCAAATATCAAAAATATCCGAATTAATTCAAAAGACCTATCTAAGGTTCAACAACCAAATAACGGAATGCGTCTCCAAAATCCAACAAGAACAAAAAACTAAGATCGAACAACAATTTTTTTTTACTGTTCACGTGTACTGTTCACGCCTCTTTTTTTTTTGGTGAACGGCTTTTTTTTTTATAAAGAACGAAAATTTAAAGACAAAATTTAAAGGATAGATGGAACCTGATACAAAGCCGAATCTTTGATACCACTTGATGCGATCCTCGCCGGCACACGACAAAGAAAGTTTTTGAACTTCCCAGGACTTGTTGATGTTTCACTTCCTCTGCCATCAAATCGGGAAGCAGCTTTTCTAGGATAAAGCTGACTCTGTTGATGTAATATATCTTTTGTGGAAAGCATAATCTGCATTTTGTTTCTCTTTCCACAATGTCTACAAACCTTTTCAGCTGCTTAAAGAGAAATGATGACCAGTCTATTGCTCTAGTCTCCTAGATAGCATTGCAGATCTTATATTTTAATTCTTTTGTGGAAAGCATAATCTGCATTTTGTTTCTCTTTCCACAATGTCTACAAACCTTTTCAGCTGCTTAAAGAGAAATGATGACCAGTCTATTTCTCTAGTCTCCTAGATAGCATGGCAGATCTTATATTTTAATTCTGACATTTCATCGTGGCCTTCGCACGATCCTACCATCATCTGTGTGGCCACAACTGCTAACACTTGGAATTCCTTTTGGAATTTGGATGTCTGATGATTGATTTGGAAGTTTTCTGCTACAGGATTCATTGCCCGACTGTTGAAGCAGAAACGGGCATTTACTGCTGTTTCCTCAAGGTTGTCTCATTCTTCTGGTAATCTAAAAATGTTTCTTAGGACCGAAGGGGTGATTAGGATTTGAGTACCCCTTACTTCACTGAAGATTATCCAAGAGTCTTTCTTACTAAAGGAGTTGAGAAAGAACTCCGCCATTGTCTCTGGATACACTTTTGTAGGAGCACTTTCCGTGTACGTCTTTAGTTTTACGTCTTCAATCAGAGCCAAGATCAATTAACCCATCGGTGAGGATTTGGTGAACTGTCTGCTGTTGGCTGGGTTCAGTATCTTGTCGTGACCTAGATTCTTGCAAAAGACTCCTGAGTCTTCGCCGGAAAGTCTGAAGTTATGTGGTCTTCGGTGGAGGTTGGAGGAGTATTGGGCCATTGAGAAATGGGTTTTGGGGAGATTTGGAAGGCTGAATAGAATGGGGATTCTGGATGAATTTTGAGAGAGAGAGAGATAGAGAGAGACTGAGTGCTTGAGTTCTTTGGTCAGCTGTGTGGGTGATTTAGGGGAAAACAGCTAACCTATTTATAGACTCAAGTGAGCGGTGTATCCAACAGTAAGAAGAATTTGAGTTAAAATCAAAATCGAACGGTTCTGATTAATCCGTCAATTTTAATTTTAAATTTATCCATTGAGATTAATGAGGAGAGAGAGTGGGTCCAATGGTAATATTGAGATGACACATCATTTTATCGTTCAGTAATAAATTTAACTTTGAACTTATCTGATTATGGCTCTTCTCCAGTCTCCGCGTGGCATTGAGCTGCTAACGTCATCAGTTGGCCTTGCGACTGATGATTTCCTCGGCTTGGATTGATCAGTTCCAGCTGGAGTCTCTTCAGCCTTGACTCCTTGTTTTATCAGCTTGAGCTATCTTCTCAGCTTTGCTCCGCCTAAGCTTTTTCAGCTGCTTCCTTCAGCTAAAGCTTTGCTTTCATCAGTCAATTCTGGATTCAACTGCTCTCATTAGTTGGACATGACTGGTTGAGAACTGATGCCTTCTGCTATCAGTTTTCTCATCTTCATCCTTCAGCTTCCATTTAGCCTTAGCCATTTCCTCTGAACTGATTTGGTCTCATCAGTTTAAGCTCCAAAGCTTAACTAACTGATGCCATTTTGAGTCAGTTCTTGTCTTCAGTTTGAGTGTTCCTCTTCACTTCTTCTCTTGGCTGATCATCATCCTCATTTGAAGCTAGTTCGAGCAAATCTAGTTGGATGTACAATTCCACAAATCTAGCTTCTGGCAATGGCTTGGTGAAGATATCGGCTATCTGCTTCTCCGTGTTGACATATTTGATGGATATATCTTTCTTCTCGATGTGATCTCTGATGAAGTGGTGCCTGATATCAATGTGCTTCGTCCTTGAATGCAATACTGGATTTTGAGATATTGCAATAGCACTATTGTTATCACAGTAGATTGGCACTTTTTCAGTCTCCACCTTATAATCCTTTAGATGTTGCTTCATCCATAGGATTTGAGCACAGCAGCTTCCAGCAGCTACATACTCGACTTCAGTTGTTGACGTGGCAACTGAGTGTTGCTTCTTGCTAAACCAGGATATCAGTTTGTTCCTAAGAAACTGACATGTTCCACTGGTACTTTTTCTGTCCATCTTGATCCTCCGAAGTCTGAGTTTGAGTAGCCGATAAGACTCAAGCTATCATCTTTGGGATACCATAACCCAAGATTTACAGTTCCTTTGAGGTATTTCATGATCATCTTTGCTGCTTCGAGATTACTCTTCTTCGGGTTGGCTTGGAACCTTGCACACAGTCCGACTGAGTAGGAAATGTCCGGTCAGCTGGTAGTTAGGTGGAGAAGGGATCCAATGATTCCTCTGTAGTGCGTCTGGCTGACTGATTCTCCTTCTTCATCAAGGGCCAGCTGCACTGATATATTCATTGGAATTTCGAGAGTTTCCCTTATCGGTTCCAAACTTCTTGACAAGCTCTTTGGTATATTTAGCTTGACTAATGAAGATTCCGTCTTCTAGTTGCTCTACTTGGAGTCCTAGGAAAAATGTCATTTCTCCCATCATGCTCATCTCGAATTCACTTTGCATCAGTTGAGCGAATCGAGTGTAGAGATCTTTACTCTTTGATCCAAAAATTATGTCATCCACATAAATTTGGACTATTAAGATCTCAGCTGATCGTTCTATTCTGAATAGAGTACGATTGATGACTCCTTTTTGAAACCCATTCTTCAGCAAGAATGTTGTAAGGGTTTCTGTTTGAACGGTGTAGTTCTTTCCGGTCGGCTACACCCCCGCAAGAGGACGGGGTTAACTGTAGGATGGTGAGCTAACTCGAGTCATGTCTCTCGAGGAAAGCTTCATGTGGGCAATTATCTTTCTATGCCATAATTTTTAACAAGTACATTAAACGAAATACAACCTAAACATCCTAATCACGAAGGAAGGAAGGGTTTTTATTAAACTACCTAATTAAAGCAAGTAAAACTAACTAACAACACCACCAATCACAAAGATAGAGGATTGAATTATGAGAAGAGCATTAAGGTGTGGATTTTCTCATTTGTTTCTCATTAAGCTTGATTCAAGTTGGTTATATTGATCTCAAACATACAATAGACCCGTCAATTGGTTTAACTTCAATTACTGTCACCATCTATCCATTAAACTTCTATCCTCTATATCATATAAGTAAGATCAATATATTAGGCTTATGGACCCAATTCACTTAACGTTGAAGGAACCTAGGTCGGGATTTAGAATCTCCTTCCGGTCTCATCTAAAGCCTAGCAATGCTAAGTAGTGATCAAGTACTCAACATGATAATCACAATTCCAACAACAACAACCAACCATCACAAGCATAAATCAAAATCAAATTGATCCTCCACCCCCTAATGGAGAAATTAGCCCAACACCATGCTCAAAACCACACAATAATCATAAAAGTCATTTATTCATAAACCAAAAGATAAATTCATAAAACTTTTACAATATTGTTTGTTGTCTCGAGAGTTTTGGGACAAATCCCCACAAATGGGCTAAAGCTAAAGGGAAGAATTACAAAAATGGAGGTCCTCGTTCAAGCTCAGCTTCCGCGGATGGCTTGGAGTTGGACTCCTCTTCTAGGGCCATCATCAAAGTAGAACTCTTCCGTAAGACTAGCTTCCGCAGACGGCTTAGAATGGACTTCTCTTCTCGAGCCTTCCTCCTCAAGCTCTAGCCCTCTTGCCTCTTCTCCTCCTCCTTTCTCTCTCTTTGGAACGGTGGTGAAGGTGAAGAGAAGTAGTAGATAAAGTGGTGAATAGAGAGAAAAAAAAATGAGAGATGGCAGAATCCCCCTTTTGAATGGGGAGATCGTTTATTTATTTGTGGAAGAGAGAGAAAGTGGACGATTGTGTGTGTGAGATGAGAGAGAGTGGGATTGAGTGGGATGGAGTGAGATGGAGTGGGATGGAGTGAGAGCAAGTGTGTGAGATATTTCCAAAAAGATATGGAAAGATATGGGAGAAAAGAGGGAAGATTTGTTGGAAGATTTGGGGACAAAAATCAAAAGGCTAAGAATTAGGGGAATTAAGCCCCTACAAATCTAGGTGCGAAAAGTCCACCCCTAATCTATTTTTCTAGCTGGCCATGTGGTGAGAAATGAAGGAATCGAGCTTTGATTCAAATCAGAAACTGATGAGGGAGAGTGGCAAAACTGATCGGGTGCAAAAAACTGATTCGGGAGGCGGAACTGGGTACCCCGCGCACCGGCGGGGTACTGCACACCCGCGGGCTGCACTACCTTGCACGTCGGCACGCCATGCGTGCTCATGGGGGCCTTCCACCGAGAGCATGGCTGCGCGGTCACAGGTGAGGGCGCGGCCGCGCAGTGCTCAGCCCCGTTTTCGGCAGCTTCCACTGTTTTGCTTCGTTCTCACTCTTTTTTGGCTGATTAACCCGATTCAACTTGCTACGCGCTCCTTATTCGATTCTCTATCTTTCCATTATCTTGAATCCCTCAAGTTTGTTGTTATTTTCGTGAAAAAATAGCAAAGGAGGATCAACGTGAGTTTTGTTGTTTTCAAATTTAGGTTTTATGTTAAAATTAAATTTGAAATAAATGAGTAAAAAAGGAATATATCGACTGGGCCCACCATTTGATAAAAGTATTTGAGAGATTGAGAAAAAGTTTGAATTAAAAAGAATGAGTTATAGAACTGAGCTAAAAAAGATGTTTCAATAAGTTCATATACAATTTTCTTTTCATATAGTCCTTCCACTTGTATATTTGGTATAATCCAAGTCCTTATTTAATGAAACTAACATAATTGTTACTATTTCATTATTTAAATGACACTTCAGTTATTTAAATAATTTATTAATACATTTACATGTATAGTAACATATTTAAAATATTAAATAACAATTATTTTCCATATAGTAGGGTCTGACGTAAGAATATTTGTCTCTTCGCTCACTAGTATCAATTCATTTTTTCTACATATTTTAAGCAGTTTAATTTTATTTTTTCTATTTTGAAATGAGAAAATAACAAATAATAATAATAATAATAATAATAATAATAATAATAAAATTAATCCCACTAACTAATTAAATTTCTAATCAATATTAATTTCATATAAAAAACATTAAATTAATAAAACCATTAGACTTTCAAGAACACATTTTTTTTTTGTGAGTTCTCTTTTAGAATTTTTTTTTAATTATTGGTTTATTCAGTGGCAGATCCAAGATTTTTTTTTAGAGGGGCGACACTAATAATATATGACGGAGCAACCAATTTTTAGGCTTATTTACGCGGTTGAGACATAATATTATTTTCTCTAATGCACTATATCATTTTCTTATTTCAAAAGTTGACACTATTCCACTCTTTTAACTTCTGTTCTTCTAATTTCAATAATGTAAATTAATATGTAACATTATATTCAAGAATCATAACTTAAATTTAAAATTCAATCTTATTTTTTTGATTCTATTATAATTCATAATAAGCCCTGAATTTAATATTTAACAAATATTAGCTTCATTGAAAGTAAATGAAAGTTACTAACACGATTTTATTTTAGACATCTCTATATTCTACATAAAAATAGAAAAAAGATTAATAAAACAATGATATTCAATCACAATTAATACAGAATATAAATTCAAAATAAATTAAATAAATAAACAATATGTATTCATATAAAAACATATGTATCAATCCCAACACAATCTTATATTTTTATTAAAAAAATTGGGGGAGGGGGGCAAAGTATGACTTTATCTTAATCTTAATTATTATTTCCCAAAAAAAATCCTCATATGTAAAAAAACAAAAAATTAAAAAAAGTTTAGTTCCGTTAAATAAAAAAAATAGTGAAATAAAAACTTGATGATAAACATAAAAATAAAGAGATCTGAAAGTGTGTCTTGCCTATATTTTAATAATTTTCATCCATAAACTCTTAATTGAGTTCATCGGTGGGCCTCCCCAAATTAGGGCTAGAGATGTCAATACGTTCCAACTCGAAGAATAAATTTTAGAAAAAATAAAAAAGAATGAGTACAAATCAATTACTGATGTGTTATACTCAAATACAATAAGTAACAATAAATGGTTAAAAAGTTTTATAACATTTACCATCAAGTTGTAACGCAAACAAAAAATGCAAGTGCAAATTTTAAATGCGGTCAAACCATTGATGCAATATATAAATTATTAAAACAATTTTATAATTATAACATATAAATAGGAAAATTATAAATATAAGTGTACCAACTAAAAATAAAAAATATACATTCGAAGTACAAGTATATGTATTATATATATATATATAATATAATATAATATAATATAATATAATATAATATAATATAATATAAGTTTACAAAATTTGCAAATCTATACTATATACTAAATCTAAGTTGTCTAGCAAAAAATTTTCCCCCAAAAAAGTCCGCCCAAATCTATTTTCTCACCATGCATGCATGCAACACCCAAATCAATAAAGTTTCTACCATCAGAGATTAGGTGTACAAAAGCATGGCATTTGCAATACTTTTTGTTGCTTCCTTTTGTTTTGGGCGAGCACATAATTGTAGCTCAAGTTCAAATTTCAAACACAAAAGTAATTGGAGCCCAACTTTGAAATTTCAAATTTAATAATTTTGGAGTCATTATCTGATTTCGCAGCCTATATATAACCCATACTATCTGTCTTTTTTTTTTCTTTCTTTCTATTGTTGGTCCTTCAGAATTTTTTTTATATATAATGGTTTGAATTGTTTGTTTCTTCTCGCCTTTTATTTCCGCTTTACATATTGCTTTATAATTACATTACATCCTCTTTTTTTCACACTCATTTCTTTTTTTGACATCACCATTTTTTGTTTGCAGATTTCAATTTTGATTGTCTGAAGATGGCTACTTTCATCTGGAAATCCCTCAACTTTGATACTCTCTTTGTATGAGCATTTCATCATTCAGCTGCAAGAAATCAAAAGTACAGTAAAACCTCTATATAAGAATACTCTATATAACAATAACTTCCTTATAGTAATAAAAAATGATGGTCCCAACTCGGAACCAGTTATAAATAAGAATAACTTCTACATTGTAATATTCCAGTGTTTTTTTAGGATCATCCTTAAGAAATTTACCTCCATATAGTAATAAAATGATATTAAATTTCAAATATATTTAAATATCTATATAAAATATCTAGAACTATTTAACTACATATGTTACGTTAAACTTAAGATTGTATGAAATACTTATTTAAAATTACCTGTGACAATGCTTTAATTTTTTTGGTTAATACCACATCTTTTAACTTGCGCGTTTGAAGTAACTCGATCATCTTCACAATCATCTTCTTGTTGAATTCAAAATATTTCCAACTTATCCAACATGCTTTAAGCTTCTTGACACGAGACTTTTTCTATTTCTACACTATCATCCTCTAGATTATCATCTTGCGCTTCTTTCCTCATTCCTATAATGATGTCTTCTTCGGTTCAAGCACATGAATGAATCTTATATACCTTTTATACTAATGTGTTTTAAAATAAGAATGGACATTTCTAAGTGCTGTATAATATAGATTAATTTTTTTTTAAAATAATTTTTATATGTAAACTTTATATAAGAATAACCTCCCTATAGTAATATTTTTCTTTGGTCCCAACAATATTACTGTATAGAGGTTTTACTGTATGTGTATATAGAACATTTCATTTGGGTTACAAAATCATTTTTTCAATTTTTCCGAGAATATCTTATTTTTATTTTTCAACAAATATCATATTATAGACACTACACAAAAGCCAGTTGACTTATCAAGACAGACACGAGAGAAAGATGCAACAATTCACAAGCACACTATTTTTAATTAGTTAAAGTTCTAAAGTTTTTTTGCACATCACATTTATATTTATTTTTACCGATTGATAAATTGCTTAACTGTTTTTCATTTTTCTATATAATATATGCACGGATTTTGAAATATATAGCAGGAGAGTCATGTAATACACTGAATTTATAAAACAATTAGAAATCGTTTGATATATTTATAACAAAAATTAAGTCAGGTAAACAAAAAAAATTGAAAAGTATTGTTTGTTCATAAAGTGTATATTCTTGGTATACGAGTAGACTAAGGCGTAAACTGCTTTTTTTTAGGGCGCAGAAACTAGAGAGTTGGAGGAGAGAGCTGTGAAAACCCAGGAGCATAATAATGAGGAGATATGCAACGGGAAAAACTTATTGGGCTGATAATTCTTTTTCTAAATAATATTTTTGGGCTTCTAGATCAGCCCTTTTCAAGTATGTTAGTATAATAACAATTGTATGGATGTGTATGTAATTTGTCATTATTATTACAAAGATTAAATATGTTTTGGCATTACAAAAATATGTTACCATTCATTATAATGAAAATTTCATAAGAATAATCTTTTTGGAATTTAATATAACAAATGTATTACCATTAATTGCAAAATTTCAAATAAAATGTTTTTTTTTATTTAGGAAAAACAGATAACATGTTAATAGGAAAACATTTTAAGGAAATTTTTACTAGGCAATATACATGTTAATAGGAAAACAAAAATATTAGTGCACGCAACTGAGTTCCATCTCAACTCCAAAAACATTTTAAGGAAATTTTTACTAGGCAATATATATGTAATCATATTTTTTACTAAGGTAATTTGAAACATTGGAATTTTTTTATATAGTTTTGGTTGGTTTCTCCACTTCGTTTCTCTTTTCATGTTTTAAAAGTTTTATAATACAATATAAATATCTCTTATTTAGAAATGTATAAATATATTATCACAAAAGTTTTCAAACATGATCGAAATGAGACACCAACTGTAGATAACACCAAATTGTCTAATATTTGTTGCGTGGGGGTAAAACTAGTATAATATAATATAATATATAAAAATTATAAGAAAAAAAGAAATTAATCTCAAGCAAGTCTAACCTAAGCCATAAACAAGCCGAAGGCACATAGAGATGGGTAGAAAGAGCTCAGTATACAATTTATCATCTCTTAAAAAAAGTAAATCAATTTCATTAGATGACTAGATTATGTCTACGATTAAGAATATGTAATGTATTATGAATCTCCAGAAATATTTCACTGTTTAATAATTAACGAGGTAATATCTTTCAGTAATCTACAGAATTATTCTCAGATTTATTCAATTTTCAAATGGATCCACAATAATATCCAGATCCAAAACATTGAATTCCAGCAAATTTCCTGCTCATACTATCTGTAAACCGAAATCTTTTGTTCACTAATGTCATAATTTAATTGACAAAATGAAAATAATAAAACCGAATTTCATGCAAAAAACCTGTAACCTTTCTCAAGTTCCGCTCTAAGTCAATTTAGCAATAAAATAAATGGTTAAAACTTTAAAAACTGTCTCTAAGAAAAAGAAACCGTAGAAGTTTCATCCTCATGCTACAACAGCGAGGTAAGTCCTTCCTATACTAACTCTTTTTAATGAAAGAACGACTTCACCTCTTCCTGATTTTCCTTGTATGTTGAATCACTAAACTTTGTTACAAGAACCACTGCCTCCACTCGATCGACTGAAAATGCTCCGTCTACTTCTTCTTCTTCGATTTATTCGACTGAGATTGAGTATACGCAGTACCCTGTACATAATGCATGCAGATTATCAGTCACCACCAAACTATAGCCTCAGCATGAACCAAAACAACGAGAGAGGAAAAATAAAATATTTCATTTCAAATAGTCAGTGTATTTAAAGTGTCCGAGTGCAATAATACAAACCTCCAGCCACTCATCCATATTAGCATCAGTTGTACCAGTTCCAACTTCCACCTTCGCAACCCTCTTGGTTTTCTAAACGTCAAAAAGAGGAAGTTATAAATATTTCTTCAGAAAGAACGAAGGTGCTGATAGCAGCGAGCAAATAATCAGAAGCAAGTGAGAGATTATATTATGAGCTGAATCTTCAACTTCAACCCATACATCACTCTGATGAAAGTTAAGCCACCATCATAGACAATTTTTTTTTTTGCGTCATTTTATTAGCAATCATCTTCTGACTAGCATTTTAAGGCCACATTAGGTTGAATATAATATGTAGGTGCAGTTGAATTCTTCACACACACACACACACTCTCTCTAAAAATAGCAGAAACTTGCTAAGTTCAGGCAGAGTTGCAATATTCTAATGCACAAGAGAAAAGTCCAAAGGCAATTTCCCAAGAACAAGGAAATGGCTTATTTCAAGACGAATGAATTAAGACCGGTTTGCTCAATTTCAGAAGCTATATTATAGGAAACGATGTGGAAGAAACAAGTAATCAGTATTTGCTCTGTAGAAGTTTCAGCAGTTTTTTAGTGATCATTAAACATTGCAGCACCACAAACAAAGAATACAAAAGCATAAAGAGAATCACCTTTGACAAATTCTGAATTTGGCTGCGTATCCAAATCCCAAGAAGACCAAGGAGGGCTACAGCAAGACAAAACAAGAACACTGACTCAACACTTAGCATGCCACCTACTTCAGTAACTTCGATTGTTCCATTGTAGAAGGTACTCTGATAATGATTTTGGTCGATCTCATAAACAATAGTTCCAACAAGATCATATTCACCCGACTGTAAGATGAAGAAAAAGGGCAACAATTCAAAAAATAAATTCAGACAGACAAATAAAGAAGGAACCTTATATTTCTATATTTTTACATGCTTACCTGTAAGAACTTGCTAACACCAAATATATAAGGAAAAGTTGCTTGAGCTGATGGAGGAACTGATGCATTGTTGAAACCCTAGTAAACCAAAATGTATGCCCACTATCAGATATATCCAAAAAATCATTTTCTCCCATGAAATAAGATTTCAATTCACAAGGCACTTGCTGAACCCATATCTATACTTTCAACAAATATTTCATATCTGTTAAAATCTTGCAAAACAACAATCAATAGCAAAAAGGCTCAAAACAAGAGCTGCTTTAATATATAGTCTACAAGGAGGAGGAAAACAACAAGACTGCACGAGTAAGTGTAGTAGTCTTGCAAAAACTAACTAAAACTCAACCGAGCATATGGAGATGGAGCACCCACATGAATTCATTTACTTTCAAGTGCCGGTAGTAGCATACATGTATTACAAATCTAGTTGAATTTCTTAAAGGAGATCAATAATACCTGGGTCGAAAGATTTTGAATCAAGTAGCGGTGATCGAAAGGAAGATGAACACTGGCTTGGATTGCAATAACATTTATACTTGATTCTCCTTAAATGATTGTAAAAAATATAACAAACCTAGAATCAGCTCTCTGCAGATTTGCCAAATCATATAAAGCACAGCCCATATAGACAATTTAGCAAAGACTCACCCTCATTTCCGATTCCAACAAGAAGCTCACTTTCTTCTCCAGCTGCTACCGCTGAAAAAATAAAGGGGCTAATTTGAGACACAATTCAAGGGCCTATCGAAAGCCAGCAACAGAGAGATAAATATCATTAAGGGAATAAGGGTATAGAAATAATAAAAAAAAAAGCAACAGCAAAACTAACATTTCTTGGGGTTTTTGGGGAAAACGCATATGGTTTCCACGTCTGGAGCTGGACTAAAGCTCCCTCCAGCAAAATCTTGGACATCCTCGCCAACAATCCCAAGATCCCCTCCATCATCGGGGATATCAGCTTCCGCATCGTGGTCCAGTTCACATCTTGCAACTATTTAGAATAAAACGGTGTACTAATAAGCACATAGAATTCATTTCCAACATTGTGCGTTAAAATTCAGTTATAGATACAAAATAATTGACAACTTCGAGAAGTTTCAATCTAAAATTCATAAGTCCGTATTGATATAAATTACGGAAGTCTGCAGTAAGATGGGATAATGAGAGATCAATCAGACAGACTGAAAAGCGACAACAGAGTCACCAAGCGGTTTCCTCAACAAATGCTTACAGTTTTGGTAAACTGCTTAGGACTTTCAGAATGTAAACTCGAGTTTTCATCATAATGTTATGAAAGAAAAACAATTCTCGCTTATCCACTGAAGTTCTCTCTGGCAGAAGGCCACGGAATCATAAGCATGCATTCGAAAATGCTGAATCAATCAAATCCATATGATCGCAATATAAAAATCTGCCCACACTAAAAACCATAATCGAAAAATCGAAAAATATTCATAAAACCCTACTAAAAAAAAACGAATCCTGCACAACATAGCAAGAAAAAAGGAATTACAAAATGAAAAACCCATTATACCCAAAACTCGATCCGATCCAATCCGTCATTGGGTGAATCGGAATTTGTATAAATTCCACGCATAAGCCCGTAATTTCGTGTAAGTGCAGGATCGAGAAACGGGAAATTGCATACAACATATCTAAATATAAATCCAAGATGCAGCAGTACATACAAAAGGTGGGAAAATTAGAAAATGGATGGATCTGGATCGGAGATGCTTACTTTGCAGAAAAGAGGAGGAGAAAAGTAGTAGAGTTAGGATGAGAAAAGCCCTAATTGTCATTTTCGACTCTTGCTTGTCCGAAAACTGAAACCAGAGAAGTGTTTTGAGTGAAGGCAGAGCAGAATTGGACTTTTTAACGCCTGGAGTAAACACCAATGTAAAGGCCAAAACGGGGAAATCGATTTCAAGGGTATAGAAGTCTCAGTTCAATATTCTAGAGGGTTAAAAGTTGAAATACTAAGGACTTAAGGGACCTTAAGGATAAAAATAAAATCAATCACCCATTTAACTTTGTGGATCCAATCCGATTCAAGGATAATGTAATAATTTAATACAAATAGCCCACGAAATTACTTGGGGAAAATTTTGGACAAACTACTATCTCTTTGTTTTTGCTCAACTAACTAATTTTTACCCTAAAATCTCCTATTGATAATTGGCATTTTGTACACCAATAATAAGGGTTTAAATTTCCTAAAAAAAAAGGGTTTAAATTATTGAAAATGCATAAATTGAGTGTGTATTTATTGTACATGTCAATTAACCCATTATTTTTGGGAGAATCGTTTTCATATTTGGTTTGTAGGAAAATTAAGGCTTAATGACATAATTAGGACATAATCGAGCCAACGGGGTTAAATGAATTGAGAACGAGACAAAATGAGAAGAAAATGGCATGGTGGCCTCGGGTACGTGCATGTGGTGCGACCAAGTTGGTTGCGCCTTAAGGCTCAATCTTTCAAAACCATGATCTGAGCCCAACAGTAGAATGCTCGCCGCATTCACGTCCACCGCCAAGACCAAGGGCGCAACCTCTATCCCCTGTGGCCCGAGCTCGTCAATTGAGTCCCCACTTTATCATTCATCACCATGAGCGGGTCAATCGCGACCCATGGCACAACCAACCCTTGGTCGTATCTCGTCCAATTGTTTCCCAGCTTTCTACATGACCTCATATTGGGATTCATCCCGCTCACACCCACTTGCACTAATTTCCAAATTGTTATCGATTTTTACCCATTTTCTATTTATTTGAAATCCCCTCTTAATTCCCCACTATAAATACATGTGTCATTTTGAAGTTAGGGGAGAGCTCATATATCCTTAGCCATCATCAATTGGTGTATCAAGGTCTTGTTCATTCTCTACTATCATATTATGCATGATAATGCACGCAGCCATTATATCTTACAAATCTTCTTTCCTCTAATAACATGTTGAATTTGCCACAATTGCGAATCGACTTTGAAGAACTCCTAATGCGCACTCCACATCTTTCCTACATGATTCTTGTTTCATTGCAAAAAAAAATTAGTACAAGGATCATGAATTGTTTGCACAAGAGTGAACCATTTTGGATATATTTCATCAGCTAAATAATGTCCCATAGTATACTCTTTTCTTTGTATAACATAATGTGCAGGTGGGGCGATACATCCAGCAAGATCAGCAAATAGATGAGATATTTCCAATACATTGATATCATTATTAGATCATAGCATACCAAAGTATGCATGTCATATCCAAAGATCATAATCAGCAATAATTTCAAGAATAAGACTCGGACTTCCACTACTACCCGCATATTGTCCTGCTCAAGTAGTTGGATAATCTTTCCACTTCCAATGCATAAAATTTAGACTACCTAACGTTTCTAGAAATCCACGTTCTTTACTAATATAAAATAGTCTAACAAGATCACTAGCAGTAGGAGATCTTAGATATTGATTTGAAAATACTTCCACACTTGCACGATAAAATCTCTTAACACATTCAAGGGCAGTGGACTCACCAATATTAATGCACTCATCGGCAACATCTGCCAGTACTGCATATGCCAATATCCGAAATGCAACTGTAATTTTTTGAAGTGTTGACAAGCCAAGTCTCCTAGCTAAATTTCTACATTGTACAAAGTAGCCATCGTAATTTTTGACAACATCAACAATACAAAGAAATAAACTGCGGGACATTCAAAAACATCTGCGAAACATTTCTTCAAGATAAGTTGGAATTTTAGAAAATTAATCATTGAAAAGTCTTTAAGCAGCTCCTTCTCGATCACGATGGATTGTTCTATGACTATGACAGAGCTTCCGTGGACAGTTGTGGCATTTTGGTTATTGAAACATTCTGCTAGGATAAGATTGTTGGTGGAAAGTTATTGAAATAGCATTTGTTGTTTAATATCATAGATATGTCTTAAATTTTCAAAGTCATCATCAGATGAACTTAGAGTACAAGAGCTAAAGAAATTGGAATTCATTTTTTGTGGGATTCAAGGAATGAACAGTGAGATGGGTACAGTATGAATGACAATAGATGTAAATTGTGCAGTATAAAGATAAGTGGGTGAGTTCTTAAATAATGTGTATATCTTATCTAGAAAATCTGATGATTGAATCATAACCTTTGATTGTGATTTTTTCTTAAATCTACACCGTTCAATCATTATCTCGTCTAAAATATCTGAAGATTGAATCGCAATCATTAATTACAATTTTCTTATATCTACACCATTGAATTATTATCTAATTTTGATTTCTTTTTTCATACCTATTCTCTATAAATATATTCCTCATCTATATACATATAATAACATACTTCTAACCCAAATTTTTTTCCCGCCCATTGCAAAATCTATTTTTGGAAATGTATAGTTTTAATTATTATGGAAAGGAAAATTCAATTTAGGATATACAAAACCTCTTTTAGTTATGAGGAATTTAATTATTTATTATTAAAAGTCTTCCCATAATTAATTATATTAAATATAGCAATATAAAATAAAATAAAATCAAAATAATAATTGTGATAAAATTAATATTATACGTTGAGAAATTTGGAAGAGCATTCGGTCCGGAACAAATAGTGAAAAGTGAGATTTTTTTCCTTCAATTTCAAATTAGTCTTCTAGTGACTTTTTTTAATTTACTTTTACTAAGGAGAAGGTGTTGTTTTAAGGGAAACACTTTTAGTAAGAAAAACAACACTTTTACTATATTATTTCACATTCTTTTTCCCGTGAGAATTTAGTACTTCTTCTTCTTTACTTTTATATCGGTGTCTTTTATAGGTTTTTATAATAACAAAACAATCTACAGTTACATGTTTAATCTGGTGAAAGAAATTAATCATATTTCATCCAATATGCGAGTTTTTCTGTCATGAACAACGACAAAATAAGCGCGCGCTCGCGCGCGCGCACACACACACATATATATATATATTGTTATAAGACATCAACATATGAAATTTTGGATTTAATTATTGTCTGATTTATTATTTATTACTTAAAATTAATTAATTAAAGAGTTAGTTATTATAGGTATGGTGTCAAGTACGAATAATCCTAAATTAATTATCTATAATACTTCTTTTAGCTTTAAATTTATTTTTGAATTTTTTATATATAATAAATTTCATTTATTTGATAAATTTATTATTGTTGTATTTCAAAAATTTGTGTAGAAAATAAATTTTTAGATACAATAATATACTATTAATATCATTTTTTATTTCACATTATTTTATATATATTTGTCTTGAAAATTAATTATTTTGAAAATTTGATAAGTAATTATAAATATGCTACGTATTTTATCTGTGCATCGCACGAGAGAAATGCTAGTTATATACATACTTCAACACCACACCGAACCATTTCAATATATTTTAGTTGCTTTCTTTTTCTACCTTATTGCCCATTTTCTTCTATTTTCAATTCCAGATGTCCGTTCCTAGAAATTAAAATTACACCACTGATGAAGATATACATCTTTATCATGTGTATATGGATGCATCTCAAGATCCAATAATGGGTAAAAATCAAAAGCTCTGAAATCGTGTTACAGAAATTTACAATGTCACAAAACCATCTATATCCATGCCAGATAGACCTCAAAGATCCATTCATACACATATGTATGCCATCATTGGTGCTTGTTCAAAATTCCAAGAATGCATAGAGCAAGTCGAACTTAATAATCCAAATGGTGCATCTGAACTTGATATTGTAAGTTGTCATTTTTATGACTATTAATTTTTTTGTTTATTATTTATCTTATTAAATTTTAAAATGCTTCATTTATTATGTAGATAATTCGTGCAAAGGAACTAATGAAACTTGACCCAAAATATAAAAAATATTTCAAATTTGACCACGTGTAGAACATATTGAAAGATATTAAAAAGTTTGATTGTATGTCGCAAAAATCACGAATAGAAAGATACCCATCCCAACCAAGTACGTCGGTGTTTGATTCTCCGTTGTCACCCGATGAATTATCTTCATTTAAACTCAATTTAAGTGAGGATAGTGGTAGTGGATCAGTATCGCAACGCCCAGAAAGTGCGAAAAAATCTAAAATGAAAAGGAAAAAAGGTAAAGATATTCATATTGTTATAGACACAATTAGAGATGTAAATAAAAAATAATTCAACATTTATTTAGAAACGTATCTGCTAATAGAAAACGCGATATAGAGCTACAAATGAGAAAGATTGAAGCTCAAAACAAAGCTACTGAAACCAGAAACAAAATGGATGAAGAGTATATGAAGTACACTAAGCAACCCAGTGGGAAGCCGATAACAAAATTTAATGATGGATACAGACTTGATCTCTAATACTGCTAAGCGTTTGTACCTTGAATAATATCAAGCGAGAATCTTGTCAAAAAGGCAGGAACAACTCAATCAATCAATTTCGCCAACTAATACTTTCGATCAATCAACTCCGCAAACTAATAATCCTTTTGACTTTGGAATTTATTGTCCAGATATGTGAGGAAATGGATCTGGAAGTAGTCTTGGAGATTATTAGCTAAAATAAGTGTGTTGCATTTTTAATATTTTGTTATTATCGTAATGTGTTTTTATCATTATTAATTATGTATTTGTATTATTTATTATAATGTATTTGTGGCTTTTATTGTTATTGTAATGTTTATGTATTTGTATTTTTATTAATTATATATTATGTATTTTGTGTTTAAATTAATACAATATTATTTATTTAATTATTATAAAATAATTTTAGTAATGAAAATATATTTCATAAAATTTAAACACAAAAAAGAGAAAAAAAAAGAAGATAAATGAAATATTATAAAAATATCAATATAAAATATATAAAGAATAAAAAAAAAATAACTGCCGATGGATGAATAGGGCATTGGTTAAATAACTAATGCATTATTCATCAGCATCAATTTACCGAAGCACAACGGCGGCGTTTCTCCCTCAAAATTGTTTTCTCTTAGAGTTGGCCTTACCTTGTAGCATTTGAAAATAGTGGGTGGAAAAATCACTATCATTCTCAGAAGTAAAGTACCTACACACGACGTCATTCAAGATTGAGGTTTGTACCTGTGAATGTGATGGACTGTGTGAGTGGGTGCGGTGGCAATGCGAGCCCCATGCCTGCCGTTGTACCCAAATCTCATTTCTCTCTTTGTTTTTGTTATGTTTTATCTTTTCTTTTCCTTTTTCTCATTTATTTATCTTTTCTGTTTCTTTTTTTTTTTTCGGGGTATTATTAGATTTTAGTCTGACCTTTAAAGTAATTCACAAAAATGTCCTAACATTTTATAAATAATAATTTAATATCTGACCTTTTGAATATACAACAAATCTAGCTAGTCTGAAATTAATTTTGGGGATTTTAGTTGACAATTTGTATCTTTTTACATAAGATGTGGAGTGAAATATAATTTTATTTAATCAATTGACATGACACAAGTATTTTCCACGCCATTAAAAAATTCGGGCAAAAAGATACACGTCAACAACTAAAAGCCCGAAAATTAGTTTCATGATAGATTTGTTGTATATTCAACAGATCAGATATTAAATTATTATTTGAAAGGTCAGAATATTTTTGTGAATTACTTGAAAAATCAGGTTAAAATCTAATAATACCCTTTTTTTTCTCTACGTTTGAGCTGATTTGATGGAATAGCATTTTTTCATACAATCATACCTACAATAATACTTTTACAAATAAAATTAAATATTTACAAATAATATTATTGTGTACCAATAGTAACGTTAATATAATTAACGGAATCCAAGAAAAACTAGTATTTCTCCTGTGCGATACACAAATAAATATTATTTTTAAAAATTTATAATAGTATGATTATTTTTTTTAATTCTATATGTCGTGTTCAGTTTTTAAAAATTAATAAAATAGTATGAACATGCATTAATTAATTAATTAGATAGGAAGATAAATTTTGTGTTCAATTTTTTAAAATTAATAAAACAATATGAACATGCATTAATTAATTAGATAAGACGATCAATTTTGTGTTTTTACGACAAAAATATTAAATTTTAGAAACTAAATGAAAATCCATGTTAGAAAGATCGAATTGAAATGTTTCAAACAACACGATTTATGTATAATTGTCAATGGTTAAAGAATAATTATTTTCTTTGAATATATAAAAAATTATTATTTTTTAATTACTTTAAATGATGAAATTGAAATAGAAAAATAATAAATTATAATTATTATTATTATTATTATTATTATTATTATTATTATTATTATTATTATTATTATTATTATTATACAACACAAATGAAAACTATTTTTATGCATAAAATGTTACAATTCTCAAATGTTCAAGTAAAAAAAGAATAAATAAGATTGCAAATAAAATTTAAAAGACAGCGGTTGTAATCTAATCCGTCTTGAAAAATGCAAAAAAAAAAAAATTACAACGATAAATGTCACTATTATTGTCTATTAACTCAAAATTATTGTCATCATACAAAAATTATTGTCTAAAAATAATTGTAAAAATTATGTGATAGACAATTATTTATATCAGAACTGATGTCTATCACACGATTTTATCTTAATATATGTATAGATTATTTGAAAATTTATCTTATCTTTGTTTTAAAAATATATATTAAAACATATTACATATTTTTGTCTCTTCTTTCTTACATTTTTCCTTTGAATTTTTTATCTATCTTTCCGACTTCTTTTTTTTTTTCTTCTAATCTCGGACGTTTCTTTTCTTATTTTTTAATTTTTATTCTAATTACAGTTAATGTTGTATGTAATTACAATTAAAATTTTGTTTGATTTATTCAATGTGTCTCGTATTAACCATTAAACACTAGCAATTTCTAAAAAATATATTTTAAAATAAATTAATCTTTCAAAATAGCAAATAAAAAATAAGAATAAAAAAAAAGAAAAAAAAATCGATTCATTCCGCCAAAAATATTTTAATTATAATCGTTGCCAAAATTTAAACTTTAAATAAATTAATAAATAAATAAATTTATTAAAAACTAATTTTATTATTATAATTATTAATGTAATTATATAATAAAAATCATAAATAAAATTTTCAATAAATTAAAAAGATGTATATAAAATGAGTGATTTAATAGTGGACCTCCAAAAAGTAAAAAAACTATACATGAATGTATCGAGGAGGCTTGGGTAGCAATTTAATAAATTTAGAAATTTTTTAGCCAAAATGTATAAATATCGACAAAAGTAAATAAGGATTGTGAAAAAGCAACAAGATTTAAATTTAGGGAGTTTTGTAGGCAATTTGTTCTTTAAAACAATTGGTCCCCACACCCAATCATTAGTGCAGTGTACTTTTGTCTATTTTATATACATTTCCATACAGAATAACTATATTTATATATGTATATATATATATATATTTGAAATGCCACGATAAGCTGTATACATAGTCACGATTAATTTAAATGAGTCACGATTAATTATCCACATGGCCACGATTATTTTGAAGAAGCCACGATTAATTTTTTCTAAACAAAGATCACGATTAATTTTCAAAAGAAGTCACGATTAATAAAAAAAGCCACAATTAATTTTTTTAAACAAAGGCCACGATTAATAAAAAAGCCACGATTAAGTTTAAAAAAAGCCACGATTATTTTAAATAAGCCACGATGAATTTTCAAATGAGCCTCGATGAATTAAACATGGGAACGTACAAATAATCGTTCCAATTTCAATTTGAATTAATCGAGTCTTGTATTATGTTAATCATGACTTTTAAATTTCATCAAGGTAATTATTTTAAATTAATCAAGGCATGTTTGAAATCAATTGTGGTCATTAATATTAATCGTCGCAATTTTAAATCAATTGAGGTCATTTTACAAAATCAATCGAGGTCATTTTAAAATTAATCGTGGCAATTTTAAAGTTAATCGAGGAAATTTTTAAAGTTAATCGAGGGTCTTATGAACTTTATCGAGGTCATTTTAAATTCAATTTTAAATCAATCGAGGCCATTTATAATTGATCGTGGTAATTTTTAAAGTTAATCGAGGCAACTTTAAATTAATCGAGGTCAATTTAAATTCAACTTCAAATCAATCGATGTCATTTACAATTAATCGTGATAATTTTTAAAGTTAATCAAGGCAACTTTAAATTAATCGAGGTCAATTTAAATTCAATTTTAAATCAATCGAGGTCGTTTAGTACTAATGTGGCCTCGATTAGTTTATTAATAAACTAATATACATGATTAATAAACTAATACACATTTCCTCGATTAGCCATTATTAATGTGTCCATGATTAGCCATGATTAATAAATCAATACTAATGATCCTCGATTAGCCATGATTAATAAACTAATAAACTAATGAGCCTCGATTAGCCATGATTAATTTTAAATGTTTCCACGATTAATATAATAAGCCTCAATTAATTTTCTAAAAGCCACGATTAATTTGAACAAGCCACGATTAGAGCCCAGATTAATATCAAAGTGATCCTCACAAGTAAAATCCCGATACAACACATACACTATAGTGTAATCAAATTCATTATAGATTATGAATTCCCGAAACAACATATACACTATAGTATAATCAAATTGATTCTCACATGTGAAATCACTATACAACCTAAACACTATAGTGTAATCAAATTGATTATCGATTATGAATTTTCGAAACAACTTATATACTATGGTATAATCAAAGTGATTCCCGCAAGTGAAATCCCGATACAACACATACATTGTAGTATTATCAAATTGATTATCGATTATAAATTCCCGAAACAACCTATACACTATAGTATAATCAAATTGATTCTCACGTGTGAATCACTATACAACCTAAACACTATAGTATAATCAAATTGATTCTCACACGTGAAATCACTATACAACCTAAACACTATAGTGTAATCAAATTGATTATCGATTATGAATTCTCGAAACAACTTATATGCTATGATATAATCAAAGTGATTCCCACAAGTGAAATCCCGATACAATACATACATTGTGTAGTATAATCAAATTGATTATCGATTATGAATTCCCGAAACAACCTATACACTATAGTATAATTAAATTGATTATCGATTATGAATTCCCGAAACAGCCTATACACTATAGTATAATCAAATTGATTCTCACATGTGAAATCACTATACAACCTAAACACTATAGTATAATCAAATTGATTATCGATTACGAATTCTCGAAACAACTTATATACTATGGTATAATCAAAGTGATTCCCGCAAGTGAAATCTCGATACAATACATACATTGTGTAGTATAATCAAATTGATTATCGATTATGAATTTCCGAAATAATATATACACTATAGTATAATCAAATTGATTCTTGATTACGACTTCTCGAAACAACCTATACACTATAGTATAATCAAATTGATTATCACACGTGAAATCACTATACAACCTAAATACTATAGTATAATCAAATTGATTATCGATTATGAAATCTCAAAACAACTTATATACTATGGTATAATCAAAATGATTCGCGTAAGTGAAATCCCGATACAACACATACATTGTAGTATAATCAAATTGATTATCGATTATGAATTCCCGAAACAACCTATACACTATAGTATATTAAATTGATTCTCACATGTGAAATCACTATACAACCTAAACACTATAGTATAATCAAATTCATTATCACAAGTGAAATCCCGATACAATCTATACACTTTAGTATAATCAAATGGATTCTTGATTATAAATTCTCGAAACAACCTATGCACTATTAACAAAATATATGCCTCGATTAACATAATAAGCCACGATTATTATAATTTAAGCCTCGATTAACATCAAAAGCCACGATTAACATACTATATGCCTCGATTAACATCATAATCCACGATTAACATAATTTAAGCCTCGATTATCTTCAAAAGCCACGATTAACATACTATATGTCTTAATTAAAATCATAATGCACAATCAACATAATTTAAGCATCGATTGATTTTAAAAGCCACGATTAACATAATCTAAGCCTCTATTACCATAATAAGCCACGATTAACAAAATATAACCCTCGATTGATTTCAAAAGTCGCGATTAACATAATACATGTCTCGATTAACATAATAAGCCACGATTGATTTCAAAAGCCACGATTCCCATAATATTAAGCCTCGATTAACATAATAAACACGATTAACAAAATGTAAGCCATGACTAACAAAATATGAGCCTCGATTAATTTCAAAGGCCATAAATAATATGGCCACATTAGTTTATTATGTTTATTAGTTTATTAATCATGGCCACAAATAAACCAATCGAGGCTACATTAGTTTATCAGTTTATTAATCATGACCACATTAATAATCGAGGAAATGTACATTAGTTTATTAATCATGTTTAATTGATATGACCCGGACTAATAATCCAAGACATGAGAAATACGCAAGCGGAAGACTTTTAGATCGAAACACGTCAAGCGAATGAAGGATTCAATCCGACAGATAACAAGACACAAAATAAACGACTAAACAACGATAAATATGACTCGATTATGCGCTAGACACCTAAGACACTAGAATATGACTCAACTAAGATAAAACACACAAAAATAAATAGATAGATAGGCGATATAGGGCAGATTGTTTATACGTGTTAATTAGGGTGAATTGAGCACGTATAGGTGATGAACGAATTATGGTGATGATTATGGATGAATTTTGATTGATGGATGATGGTGATACGTGCGTAATGTAAGGATGAAGGTAGATGAATGATGGAGATGTAATTGAAAGGTAGAAGAAGATTACTTACTCGAACCCCGTCTTGCGGTGAAGACGAAACGCGATTTCTCGTAAACTCCAAGTTGGATAGCACTCCCCCTAGACTCGATGGAATAGAAAAGAGCTTGAAATAGGACTTATGATTTGCTAGATTAAAAGAACTTGATAAATGGGTGATCAACCAAAGGATCGTGAGACAATTGAGAAATTAATCTTTTATTTCATGCAACGTCTAAAACATAAAGTTCACAACTGATCCCTTTATATAGATATAAGGGATGGACGAAAATAAAGTCCTGAAATACTAAGAAATTGAAAATAAAAAGGTTTCCTAATCTAACAAGGATTCCTACCTTAATTAGAACTCTATTTAAGGTAAAAATCAAAAAGATCAAAAATAAAATAGTAAAAATCTAAACTAGATAAACATAAATCCCAATTGGATTTGGGCCTTCAATCTTCAACTTGGACTTCAATATTTTCGGTCATGGGCTGAATAAATTCTCAAATTCCAATTGCACATTCTCGAATAAGATTAACTCCATGCATGAAAATTCGAGATCCACTGTTTCCCATGCAAATTTCCATGCACACGTCCAAATTGACTCGAACTTCTTCCTAAGCTCTTGAACAACCTTTCTCATCATTAATGGACGTAAAGTTGATCCATCTTTGATGCCTAGGCTGCTCGTCGTTCACTGGAGTCTTCCAAACACTTGCGTTCTTCATGTCTTGATCTTTTTTTATCTTCTATGGACAACATAGCAATCCACTTGGGGCTGCCATGGTGCATTTCTTCTTCTTTTGTTGGCATGATCTTATTTTCATCATTAATCGAGGCTAATAGTTTATTAGTTTATTAATCATGGCCTTTGTTTAAACAAAATTAATCGTGGATCATTTAACTAATTGAGGCTCATTACTTTTTTAAAAATTAATCGTGGCCTTTGTTTAAACAAAATTAATCGTCACCATGTAGATTAATTGTAATGACCTCGATTGATTTAAAAATTCAATTTAAATTGATCTCGATTAATTTAAAGTTGCCTCGATTAACTTTAAAAATTACCACGATTAATTGTAAATGACATTGATTGATTTAAAATTGAATTTAAATTGACCTCAATTAATTTAAAGTTGCCTCGACTAACTTTAAAAATTACCACAAATAATATGGCCAGCAATTGTTGGGGGATTAATTCAGACAGTAAATCTATGAGGCCACAATGTGGCCAAGCCACAAAGGATAAATAGGGTAATTACAACATTAATTATATTCTTTAATCATTAGCTTATTTAAACCTATATTTCGTTTTACACTAATACCCTTTCCCTCCTAAAGTAGTGAGAGAATGCTATTTTGAGTTTGAAATTCAAAAGTATTTCTCTCTCATCCTCTCAACTAAAATTAATTAATTAATTGATTATTACTTAATCGATTCATATTCATTTTCATTCATCTTAATTATTTCTCTCTCATCCCCATTATCTTCATCTTCATTTTCGTTCATCTCTCTTCCATTTTTCCCCATTTCACCATCTGTAATATAAATTTTTCCCTACCACCATCACCATCGTCATGAAAATAAAGAAAAATAGATCGAGCAAAGAAATATTTTTTGTTATATTCGAAGATGTAGAACCTGGAATATTTTTAACGTGATTTCTTGACTTTAGAAATCTGGAATATTCAAAGAGTGTGCTCCTTTAGTTCTTGGCTTTAGAAATAGCTTGTATAGATCAAGTTTGTGCTACATATGTAATATCAATTTTTTGTGCTCCATTGGATTTTTTAGAATTTACTGTTTCATTGGATTTTTTAATTTTTTTGTAGTGTAGAATTATTTTTGACAAAAAATAAAACTCCTAAACATGAAAATATAATTACACTTTTTTATAAAATTACACTTATTATATTCACCAAAACTCTAATTTTATTTATTTCATACTCTAATTACGCCTATTAATCGAACTCTTTTAAATCAAATACTCCTTCTATGTCTAAATACTTATTATTTGATGATTTTAATTTAGAATTAACGGTAAATATTTTGGACTAATATATTTTTTCCTTCTTTATCACATAAAATCTAATTCACTTATATTTTTCTAAAACTTTAGTAAAATGTTCTATCTCCATATATTCGTAGGACGAGAATGACAATTTTGATTCTTGAAATATTTCAAGTAATAAGTTGAGGTGACTACTACACTTGAAAAATATCTTTCGTATATCAAAGATTTGATTAAATCAAAGATTTTCGTCAATTCGATTGAATCAAAAGATTAAATCAAAGATATTTTTGTTGTGTTTAAGTTTGGGTGTCTGCTTTATTTTAATTAATTTTTAAAGAATATATATACATCAATTGTTATAGATTAGCATGAATTTGGTATATTAGCCAAAACAAAAAAAAATGTCGTGTAAATTTATGGAGGGAATGTTTGTTCCATTTTTTGCTTGAGTTTGATGGTTTTATCACAGATTTCATCTTCGAATTCTGAATTATTTGAAGTTTAGAATAGTGATAGTGTAATACGGAGAAGATTCATTTCTATATAAAGATGCAAAATAGGCATGAATATTTTCGACCAAAAAGTTCAAATTTTTGGTGTATAAACCTTTCATATTTTGGCTAGTATTTTTGAGAAGCACAACTCATATATGGTAAAGAAGATAATCATTAGTTTTTGCCTTGATATTCTAGCAATTTCAATTATTATGTTTTTTTTATTGAAAATGCAAGTTCAATTAATATTGAGACATGCCATATTCTTTCAAAATTATGCTATACTATAAGAGCAAAATATTTGAACAAAATATGTTTCGAACAAAATAATCATATATGATACTATAGTCTATATGTTAAAATAATTAATGAAATAATTCAGAAATAAATGTAATTAATATTATAATTGGGAAATAAATTTAATATTATAACAATTATTTAACTATAGTAGTAATTTAAAAAAAATAAGTATTGTAGTCGTATAATACAAAATTGCTGTTTCATGACTATAGCACTATTATAATACATATCAAATTGTTCGAATGTGATTATAGTACAAATTTTATAATTTAAATTCTAATTAGTTGTGTTACATCAATTTTCATGACTATAGTACTAATTTTACATATATCAATTTGTTCAAATTTTTTGGACTATCATACTAATTTTGGGCCTATAATACTAATTTTGTGACTATAGTAGTAAGTTCGTAATTGGAATTTCAATTAGTCATGTTATATCAATTTTGGGATTATAGTGCTAATTTTGTGACTATAGTAGTAATTTTGTGACTAGAGTATGAATTTTTGTGACTATAATACTAATTTTGGACCTATAATACTAATTTTGTGACTATAGTACTAAGTTCGTAATTGGAATTCCAATTAGTCATGTTATATCAATTTTGGGACTATAATACTAATTTTGTGACTATAGTAGTAATTTTGTGACTATAGTATGAATTTTTTAGACTATAATACTAATTTTGGGCCTATAATACTAATTTTGCGACTATAGTAGTAACTTTATAATTAGAATTCCAATTAGTCATGTTATATGAATTTTGGGACTATAGTAGAAATTGTGTGACTATAGTAGCAATTTTGTGACTATAGTATGAATTTTTAGAACTATAATACTAATTTTGGGCCTATAATACTAATTTTGTGACTATAGTAGTAACTTTGTAATTGGAATTTCAATTACTCATGTTATATCAATTTTGGGACTATAGTACTAATTTTGTGAATAGAGTAGCAATTTTGTGACTTTAGTATGAATTTTTAGGACTATAATACTAATTTTGGGACTAATTTTGTGAATAGAATAGTAACTTTGTAATTGGAATTCCAATTAGTCATGTTATATCAATTTTGGTACTATAGTAGTACTAATTTTATGAGTATAGTAGTAACTCTGTAATTGGAATTCCAATTAGTCATGTTATATCAATTTTGGTACTATAATAGTACTAATTTTGTGAGTATATTAGTAACTTTGTAATTGAAACTCCAATTAGTTATGTTATATCAATTTTGGGACTATATT
Organism: Perilla frutescens; assembly: GCA_026008535.1. NCBI lineage: Eukaryota > Viridiplantae > Streptophyta > Magnoliopsida > Lamiales > Lamiaceae > Perilla > Perilla frutescens. The sequence goes on from BRKX01000012.1 coordinate 32,729,285, forward strand.
AGTAATTTTGTAACTATAGTAGCAATTTTGTGACTATAGTATGAATTTTTAGGACTATAAAACTAATTTTGGGCCTATAATACTAATTTTGTGACTATAGTAGTAACTTTGTAATTGTAATTCCAATTAGTCACGTTATATCAATTTTGGAACTATAGTACTAATTTTGTGAATAGAGTAGTAACTTTCTAATTGGAATTCCAATTAGTCATGTTATATCAATTTTGGTGCTATAGTAGTACTAATTTTGTGAGTATAGTAGTAACTTTGTAATTGAAATTTCAATTAGTGATGTTATATTAATTTTGGTAATATAGTAGTACTAATTTTGTAAGTATAGTAGTAACTTTGTAATTGGAATTCAAATTAGTCATGTTATATCAATTTTGGGACTATATTAGTAATTTTGTGACTATAGTAGCAATTTTGTGACTATAGTATGAAATTTTAGGACTATAAAATTAATTTTGGGCCTATAATACTAATTTTGTGACTATAGTAGTAACTTTGTAATTGAAATTTTAATTAGTCATGTTATATCAATTTTGGGACTATAGTACTAATTTTGTGAATAGAGTAGTAACTTTGTAATTGGAATTCCAATTAGTCATGTTATATCAATTTTGGGACTATAGTACTAATTTTGTGAATAGAATAGTAACTTTGTAATTGGAATTCCAATTAGTCATGTTATATCAATTTTGGTACTACAGTAGTACTAATTTTGTGAGTATAGTAGTAACTTTATAATTGGAATTTCAATTAGTGATGTTATATCAATCTTGGTACTATAATAATACTAATTTTGTGAGTATAGTAGTAACTTTGTAATAATTGAAATTCCAATTAGTTATGTTATATCAATTTTGGGACTATAGTAATAATTTTGTGACTATAGCAACAATTTTGTGACTATAGTATGAATTTTTAGGACTACAAAACTAATTTTAAGCCTATAATACTAATTTTGTGACTATAGTAGTAAACTTTGTAATTGGAATTCCAATTAGTGAAGTTATATCAATTTTGGTACTATAGTAGTACTAATTTTGTGAATAGAGTAATAACTTTGTAATTGGAATTCCAATTAGTCATGTTATATCAATTTTGGTACTATAGTAGTAATTTTTTTGAATAGAGTAGTAACTTTGTAATTGGAATTCCAATTAGTCATGTTATATCAATTTTGGTACTATAGTAGTAATTTTGTGAATAGAGTAGTAACTTTGTAATAATTGGAATTCCAATTAGTCATGTTATATCAATTTTGTGATTATAGTACTAATTTTGTGACTTTAGTAGCAATTTTGTGACTTGATGATTGGTGATTTTGCACAATAATTTGAGGTTTAAATGAAGTGATTTGAAGAGTTTTGTATGAGTTCTAACCCAAATTGAGCGTTTAACCTCCCGGTTTGAGAGTTTAGTTTGTTGTTTGAATTTTATAGGAAATGGAGGATAAAGTACTACAAATTTGAGGGATTCAAGACCATATGAAGATAGAGAATCGAATAAGGAGCACACTACAAGTTGAATCGGATCAATCGGCTAAGAAACGAGCAAGAACGAAACAAAATTGTGGAAGCTACCGGAGACTCGCGCCGAACGCGACCCCTAAACGTGACTTCCTAGGGGTCCAGTTTCAGGGGCCTTCACACTCGACCTCCAAACGCGACCAAAACCCCGTGTTGTATAGCCTTCAGAGACGTGAACTTCTTTGTTCCAAACGCGACCCCGAAACGCGACCTCCTAGGGGTCGAGTTTCAGACGCCTTCAAACTCGACCTCCAAACTCGACCCATAGCTGACGCGCGGTCGTTTCGCGGTCAGAATAATTCTCAAGAGAGAGTTATCCTTATGCCCACAGCAAGGCGTAGCAAGCTTATCTGAGTAAGGGTCGATCCCACGAGGAGCTGCGAATTCTATCTTCCAGTGTCACTTTTCCAAAAGGTTGAGGATTGTTGTGGTCTCCGTACTCGTATGTAAAGACTGTACACTAAAATAACAAAACAAAACAAAGCAAGAAAGAAAAATATTAATAGTAAACGTATTCCGGATTAGAACTCAGATGTCAAACTTAACAAACACTTAACCGATCATGGGCACGCTGATTACTTATGTAAATCTAATTATCTGATTAAAGGTACCAGATCTCTCTCAACATACCCAATCTATCCTTTCTGTTTAGCTTAGAGGTGATCTCTCATCCCCTAAACCCTAACTTGTTACCCAACCCCAATCTCTCATATGATTGTAAGCAACAAAGCAACATTATGATCTAGACAGACCCAGATTTACCTAGACAAAGATCTCTCTTATGCCCTCAGTACCCGTGATGCATCCCATCCCTTTATGACCAACACACAGCTACAATTCATTGACCATTTATAGAAGTAGTGAACACAATTCTAATTAACGAGTGATCAGCCACAATTAACTAGCTTAGCCCACTGTATAATACAACAAAGAAAATGATTACACAACGAAACCAAATTCACACAGTTTATGCCCATAAGCCTCACGGTTCTTACGTGTTCATTAAGTTCTTATCTTTGTTCAATCTGGAATAACAAGTCTAGCCGCTCATGCTATACTTAGAACAATAATAATAAATAAAAGATACAAAAGAAAACATAATATAAACAGAAAACTTACTTATATTAATTAGCAAAAGAATCCAACACCAACGCTGGATTGTAGAACATAAAACAGGAAATCCTAAGTGTCTGCGGGCATAAGGTCCGAGACCTATTGCAGAAAAGTAAAATAAATTGTTTGTACATAAAAAGATAAAAAGCGGTAAAGAGAGTTTTTTGTTTGATGCCATGAAGTCACATATATAGTAGTACAAAGACACTAGGTAAACTCTCTGACAGGTCGGGGATCTTCAGCCCAACATGTAGCCGCCATGCCCAAAGCTTTCCATATTTGGTAGATTCTTCCCTTATTTAGAAGATTCTGAATCGCAGATTCTGTACTTGCCATGCCCTAGTTGCGCCGACATAGCAACTTTTCTTGTAGAGCCGAGCATCCTTCTGGAAGTGTCAACTTGCCTTCCACGGCTCCTCTTTCCTTCGGCAGCTAGTGTGCATTGCTCCTGCTGTAGCTGACATTAGTTTCCTTGTGCCCAGTGACGCGCGGTCGTTTCGCGCTCAAAATAAATTTGTATTGCTCCTGTGCCCACAGCGAGCGTAGCTAGCTTGTGAGTACGAGTCGATCCCACAGAGAGCTGATGTGATTCCACCTTCGAGTCACCAATCAAAAGGGGGGGTTTGTGTTGTCACTGTACTGAAAGTAAATCTGCAAAAGGAAACTAAAGACAATATCAAATAACAAAAGGTTCTGGCATTTGAACTTGAATTTGGTTTAAGTGTAAAACTGCTCGATCATGGGCACACTAATTTTCATACATGATAGGTCATCTAGTTATCGTGACCGGATTCCTCTCATGGTCTCATCATCCATCCTTTCATTTTAGGTTTAAAAGTGATTCATCTTCTATTAAACCCCTAACCAGTTACCCACCTCCCGATTCCTCTAAGAGATGTAAGCAAGCAAGCAGCAGTGTGCCCCTAGACGGACCCAGATCTGTTGTGTTCAACTGATTCCTCTTGTTCCCACAACACCCCGTCAATTCCCTTATTACTATATGAATCAACACACAGTCACGATTCGCCAATTAAATTAATAGTGGTGTCCCTCTTTACCTAACGAGTGATCAGCCACATTGGGCACTTTAGACACACACTCACGTGGAACAAGGCTCAAGAATCGACAGAAACTTATCATGCATTACTATGCCCATTTCGGCCTCACGAGTCCAGATTTGTACTTAAACCATTTTCATTGTTCGAACACCAGAAATAAAGATCTAGTCAAGCAGGCAAGACATAACTAAAATTTCAGAAATTAAAGACATAAAATAAATGAAAACTTACGAATTTATTAGGTAAAAATCTCAACTCCAACGATGAGAAACATAAACATAATCCTAAGTCCCAATGGCTTAAGGCCTATTGGGTTGTTTGTGGCTGCCTAAGCAGCGTACGAAAATGAAATGCAGAAAAGTAAAATTGTAGCAATGTTTCTGACTTCCAAAAGCTTCCCTTTCCAGAAAATAAAACTAGCTTAAATAGTTACATTTTCGAGTTTGAGTTTCCCTAACAAACTGGGGTCTTCACTGGCTTCCGGATCCGGCGTGCCCCATCCTGATCTGTCTGGATAAGCCTTATCTAGTTTGTTGACCAAATCCCTATTTTTTAGGGATTGGCTTTATCACTTCATCTCCAAGCCTCCAGCAGTCCTTATCTCACCTATCTCTTAGTTGCCATGCCTCTTAGGAGTCCAGCTTATCACCAACTCTTATTCGGATATGCAGCCATTATTCACACCTCTAGCTTCCAACAGAATTCCGAAATTCATGCATGTGCCCATTCTGGCCTGTGGTTGAGTCTGTGCCAGCAGTGTGGGCACGACATCATCTGGTAAGCTTCATCCCTTTCTGATATGCCCATTCTGCTTCCCGAATGTATGATGAATGCTGAAGAAGTCCCCAGTGCCTTTGAATACGGTTTATGGCGATGAGATAAACATGAATAATTTAGCATAAATGCCCTTTTCGCCAAATTCAACCTCCGTAATGCCCTTTGACCTCAACCTGGTTCTTTTCGACTCAAAATAGACTAAAAAGGACATTTATATCGAATAAAATGCCCATAAAAACACAAAATAAATGGACTTATCATACCCACACACTTTAGACATGATTGTCCTCAAGCATGGGATGCAACGCGTCCAGAAAAATAAACGAAAAAGAAGAGAAAAGAAACAGACTCACAAAAAACAAGCATGCAAACTGTTAATCAGTGTGGGCACATCAACTTTAATTTTCCAACAAAATTGCAAAGTTTCAGCACACCAAAAATAGATCAAAAATGAGTTTAGCTTGGTAATCCTCACAAACTCTCTTCACTCAGTGTTTAGACTCAGTGTATACACTCAATTCAATGCATTCTGTACCTATTCATCCCATAAGCTTGATAAAGTTCTGTTGTCAATCTTGAGTAACCATAGATGCATAAGTATCAATAGGGCTTTTTAGGCTATAATGGGCATTTCATGTAAGGTGGGGCTTTATTTCTGTACAGACCCCCCATTTTTCAGTTAATCGATTACCCTTCTGTGCCCTCTTCGGCCAATAAATATTTCTTTATCTGGGCATTCTGAACACTTAAGACTAGGGGGAATTTATTCTCTCTTTTTTTTTCTTTTTTTCATATAGTTTTTTTCTCTCTCTCTTTTTTTTATCCCCTCTATCCCTTTCTGGTCTTTTCACATATATCCCCCAACAATTTTGCCTCTTTTTTTTTTTTACGGGCTTTTGTGATGCCCTGGCTATATATTATCATCCCAAACAAAAAATCTGTTAAGGCATTTCATAGGCTCAAAAGGTCTGTAAGGCTGTGTTGTTGATGGGTCAATTTATATCATGGTGACTCAGCAAAAGATGGCCTATATCATCTACATATGCATCAACAATTTCAAGGCTTCAAGCAGAACAGTGGCAAGTTCTAGAACTCCTGAGCACAGAATGTTAACACACATGAAGTAAAGAAAGCTGTGAAATGGGCATACAGCATATAGGCTCAAATCTTCCCAGGGCATGCTAAACTCTTTCGTCATCCCTATCTTACTGTGGGCATGCTGATTTTGAAAAGCAATTAATTCGAATATATCAAAGGTAATGGCCACACGAACTCACAGAAAGCATGCTTAACAGAAACACTGACCACCAACACACTTTGCACGAGGCAAAGTGTTTAAACAAACTCAACAAGAAAATAAAGAAAATATAAACTGGAATGCCCCTACCCACACACTTTGCACGAGGCAAAGTGGGTGAAATAGGGGCGACTCTAAAAAAAACTAATCTAATGAAAAGAACAGAACCAGGTTACTCAGTCACGGATGCTGGTTAGGTGAATCCAGAATGTTTGAAGTAGGAAATAAGGGCTTTCTCCATGCGCACCAAATGGGTATCAAACTGGAATAAGGTATTTTTGATTGCACGTAGCTTCCCTGTGATCATAGCAATCGCACTGTCACCTTGTTGTGCCCTTCCAGTTGGCAGATTCCTCATCCCTTCAGAGTGCCCTGTTCCAAATCCCTACTTCCAAGGGATTCTCTTTATCTCTTGCTTTCTCTCTCCTTATCTTAACCTGCAAACACATATCTTATCCAAAACAAGCGTAAAATTGCTCCTAAACTAGTTTACTTTACTGGAAATTTTATTTAAAAAAAAATGAAATAAAATAAATAAAACCTGGGTTACCTCCCAGTAGCGCCCTAGTTACTGTCGTGGGCACGACACTCCTCTGTTCAGATATTATTAGGCTCCGTGAGCCATACTGCTCTTTCTTCAGAGTCGATGTGCCCCAGGTAAGGCTTCAGTCTATGCCCATTTACTTTGAAATGCCTTCCTATTTTCGGATTTTTCACTTCTATTACCTCATTAGGAAATTCAGCATGCACTTCAAATGGCCCGACCCATTTCGTCTTTAGACTTCCTCCCATGAGCTTGAATCTGGAATGATAAAGCAGTACTTGTTGCCCTCGAGTGAACCTTTTCCATTTCACAACCTGATCATGGAGTCCTTTCATTCTTACTTTATAGAGAATATCATCATAAACTTCCATGCCCGTTTCTTCTGATTCTTGGGTTTAAAACTTTTTGTTGTGCCCAACTTGCTCTCCATTAAGCTTCCGAATGCCCCATGGTGGCTTGTGTTCCAACTTCGGTGTCGGCATAATAGAAGACAGCATTCTGTCACTATCGCTTCTTGTGGGTACATTGTAATCCACTACTCCTGGTGGCATCTCCTTGAGTGAATCCAGCATCTTAACTACATCTTGAATGCCATCATTTTCATCAAGGGCATCTCGATCAGCTAGTCCTTCCTATAATGCCCATTCCAGAGGTTCTCGATTTTTCATCATTGAGAGCGTGGACTGAGATGGTGCATCAACGAGATCCACAAAATTCACATTTTCTGTATCAGGTGGGTGCTTCATAGCTTTGAAAATGTTGAATGTAACTTTTTCTCCATCAAATTCGCACGTCAGTGTGCCCTTGTCGACATCAATTTGTGTGCGAGCTGTTTTCATAAAAGGTCTCCCCAACAAAAGAATTGATGATCTCGTTGATGTGCCCATATCAAGCACATAGAAATCCATTGGGAATATCATCTCGTCCATCTTAACTAGCACATCTTCGATCAGTCCCTCTGGATACACATTCGATCTGTCTGCCAACTGAATGACCACATGAGTTGGTTGCAGAGGTCCCAACTTCAATTCATTAAAAACTGACAGGGGCATGACGTTTATTGATGCCCCCAGATCCAGCATGGCCTTTTCAATCTTTTTTTCTCCAATGATGCATGGTATTGTGAACATGTCTGGATCATCACACTTTTTTGGCATCTTCTTCTGAATTACAGCTGACACATTCTCTCCCACAAGGAACTTAGCATCATCTTTAAACCGTATCTTTCTGGTGCATAACTTTTTCAGAAAATGGGCATACCGCGGAACTTGTTTAATGGATTCAATTAGTGGAATGTTGATTTCCACTTTGCGGAAGACTTTCAGCATCTTACTTATCTCTTCTTCCTTCCTATTTTGTGCCAATCTATCTGGAAAAGGAGGTTTTCTTGCAATTTTCAGTTTCTCTCGAATGGGCCCTAGAGTAGGCTGACTGACTTGTTGTGCCCCATTCTCCGATGATTGTTCTCTTCTTGTGGGCACATCATTTTCCATTTTAGCTGAGCAGACCAATTTCGGTAAATCCTTCCCACTCTTCAAGGTCACAACATTAACTTGTTCATGAGGGTTCTCCACTTGGGATGTAAGTTTACCAATTTTTACTTCCAATATGTGAACCATTTGGGCTAATTGAGCAATTTGTTTGCTCATATGTGCAAAGTCCGCTCTTGTCTCTTGCTTAAATTTTTCATTCTCTTGCGCAGCCTTCACGTTTTCTTCTGCCAAGGCTTGGACTAAATCTTCCAACCTCGATCTCATTTTTTCTTCTGGTGGTGGAGGTCGCATGGGTGGAGCATTCTCAGGCCTTCTCCATCTGCAGTCATCATGGTCTTGCCAACCTGAATTGTATGTTTCAGAGTGAGGATCATATCTCCACTGATAGTTGTTGTGCCCTTCCACAGCATTAAGTTTTTCTATCTCCTCCTGCATTGGGCATTCGGCGGTAAAATGAAGCACACTTTTACATACCCCACATGGTCTGGGATTTCTTCCTGTGATTGCTACTGTAACAGCCTTTCCAATTCGTTCACATAACTTTTCAATCATGCTCTCATCATTGGATAATTTCCCAAATGCATTTACGCTTCTTGTGCCCTCTCCACCAAAATCTCAGTTGTCTTCAGCCATCTCGGTCAGAATTCTAAAGGCTTCAGTTGGTCGCTTGTTCAATATGGACCCTCCACAAGATCCATTAACAATCGTCCTCTCATGTGGCCTCAAACCTCCAACAAAGTGTTGGATCAGATCATGATCAGTTATCTGGTGTTGTGGGCATTTCGCCAGAATATTCTGGAAACGGTCCCAGTAATCATAGAAACTCTCATTCATGCCTATTTTCAGACTTCCGATCCTTCTTCTCATCTCCTGCACTTTGGAAGCTGGGAAATACTTCTCCAAAAATTTTTGTTGAAGTTCCCCCCACGTGGTCACACTACCAGTCGGCAGAGTGTACAGCCAGTCCCGTGCCCCATCCTGTAGAGTAAAAGGGAATGAGACCAGCCGCACATATTCTTCTCTTCCATGATCTGATGGTTGAGTTTGGCAAATCATCTCGAAATCTTGCAAATGCCTTTGAGGGTCCTCTCCAGTCATCCCATGAAATTTAGGCAAGATTTGGATGAAGCTTGCTTGCATATCCCATATCTGCGTGACTGCTGGGATCGTAATGCCCATTGGGCGAAGATTCATGTTAGTCAGAAAGACTAACTGTCTCAAAGTTCTTCCTTCGGCGGCCATATTATCAGTGTGGCCGTTCTCAAATTGTTTTTCCTCCTCGTGCCCTGCTTCTTCTCGATCTTCTGGTGGTGGTGTGGGCTCACGAGATTTGTTCACAGCTCGGCGTGCCCTCTTCGCTGCTGCTCTGTTCTTTCTTGAAGTTTTCTCTATCTCCGGATCGTACAATAGAGTCTCCTCTGAAAAACTTCTGGGCATCAACTTCCAGGCACACCAGCTTGGAAAGTAAAATCACTGGAAATCAGCTCCCCGGCAACAGCGCCAATTTTGACGCGCGGTCGTTTCGCGCTCAAAATAAATTTATATTGCTCATGTGCCCACAGCGAGCGTAGCTAGCTTGTGAGTACGGGTCGATCCCATAGAGAGCTGATGTGATTCCACCTTTGAGTCACCAATCAAAAGGGGGGGTTTTGTGTTGTCACTGTACTAAAAGTAAATCTGCAAAAGGAAACTAAAGACAATATCAAATAACAAAAGGTTCTGGCATTTGAACTTGAATTTGGTTTAAGTGTAAAAATGCTCGATCATAGGCACACCGATTTTCATACATGATAGGTCATCTAGTTATGGTGACCGGATTCCTCTCATGGTCTCCTCATCCATCATTTCATTTTAGGTTTAAAAGTGATTCCTCTTCTATTAAACCCCTAACCAGTTACCCACCTCCCGATTCCTCTAAGAGATGTAAGCAAGCAAGCAGCAGTGTGCCCCCAGACGGACCCAGATCTGTTGTGTTCAACTGATTCCTCTTGTGCCCACAACACCCCGTCAATTTCCTTATTACTATATGAATCAACACACAGTCACGATTCGCCAATTCAATTAATAGTGGTGTGCCCTCTTTACCTAACGAGTGATCAGCCACATTGGGCACTTCAGACACACACTCACGTGGAACAAGGCTCAAGAATCGACAGAAACTTATCATGCATTACTATGCCCATTTCGGCCTCACGAGTCCAGATTTGTACTTAAACCATTTTCATTGTTCAAACACCAGAAATAAAGATCTAGCCAAGCAGGCTAGACATAACTAAAATTGCAGAAATTAAAGACATAAAATAAATGAAAACTTACGAATTTATTAGGCAAAAATCTCAATTCCAACGATGAGAAACATAAAAATAATCCTAAGTTCCAATGGCTTAAGGCCTATTGGGTTGTTTGTGGCTGCCTAAGCAGCGTACGAAAATGAAATGCAGAAAAGTAAAATTGTAGCAATGTTTCTGACTTCCAAAAGCTTCCCTTTCCAGAAAATAAAACTAGCTTAAATAGTTACATTTTCGAGTTTGAGTTTCCCCAACAAACTGGGGTCTTCACTGGCTTCCGGATCCGGCGTGCCCCATCCTGATCTGTCTGGATAAGCCTTATCCAATTTGTTGACCAAATCCCTATTTTTTAGGGATTGGCTTTATCACTTCATCTCCAAGCCTCCAGCAGTCCTTATCTCATCTATCTCTTAGTTGCCATGCCTCTTAGGAGTCCAGCTTATCACCAACTCTTATTCGGATATGCAGCCATTCTTCACACCTCTAGCTTCCAACAGAATTCCGAAATTCATGCATGTGCCCATTCTGGCCTGTGGTTGAGTCTGTGCCAGCAGTGTTGGCACGACATCATCTGGTCAGCTTCATCCATTTCTGATATGCCCATTCTGCTTCCCGAATGTATGATGAATGCTGAAGAAGTCCTCAGTGTCTCTGAATACGGTTTATGGCGACGAGATAAACATGAATAATTTAGCATAAAATGCCCTTTTTTCGCCAGACTCAACCTCCGTAATGCCCTTTGACCTCAACCTGGTTCTTTTCGACTCAAAATAGACTAAAAGGGACATTTATATCGAATAAAATGCCCATAAAAACACGAAATAAATGGACTTATCACCCAGTCTCCTTTCCTTCTCCTCTCAATCACTCTGGGGTTGTTGTGGGTATGATCACAAACTTCTCCTTCAGCTTCTGCTGGAATGGTGGGCGATTTCCACCATGCTAGAGAGTGAGCTTTCCGCTGAGAAGTTGTTGCCCATCTTTGTATCATCGGCCCCCTTGTGCCCTCCAGAAGTGATTTTTCTGCCTCCTGCTGCCCCTTGTGCCCATTCTGGCTCTTTCCGACTCAAAAACAGAAAAAACAAAGGATAAAAGAATCGAGAAAAAAGACACAAAAATATTAGAGAATTTAGACTTGTCACACCCACCCACTTTAGTTATACTTGCTCTCAAGTATGTGGGTACAATGTGCCCTAAAGAAAAAAAAATAGATACAAAAGGAGAAAAAGATAAACTCAAGATAAAGACATGACAAGTCAAGCATGTAAAAGCAAATCCCTTGCGGGCACAGAGACCTAGGTGCCTGATCACAGTCAACATCATATAAACAGTAAAAACATACATAATGTCCACTGCAAATCAAAATGACTAAGTGATTGGTTCTCTCACGTTTTCCTCACTCAAGTGTTTTGGCTAAGTGTTTACGCTAAAGAAAAGACATAATTGAACCGAGGGTCATTATAGGCTTGCAATTGCTCTTGTTCCTCCACCACTGTTAGAATAATGGGCATACCTATGCTAAGGACTTTAAGATTGTAATGGGGCTACGGATTCAAGGTAGGAAATATTTGGATTTGACTCAGAATTTAATCCAATTTTCCCTTTGGGAGACTCAATTTGACTCTTACTGGCCTTTGCCACCGTGTCCATTTTATTAAGCACATGTCCCAAATTTTTTATCTTGTGGGCATTTTGCACTTTTATTTTGGGGTTTCTTTTTTTTTCATTTTTCTTTTTATTTTGACCCCTTTTCTTTTTTCTTCTTTTTTTTCTTTTCTTTTTTTTTTCCTTTTCTTTCTTTTCCTTGGCATTTTATGTCTTGTAACACATCAGATTTATCCTTCCCTCATGTCTATGGACTTTTTGTAGTTTTCAAGAAAGAACATGTCCGGGGCTTTATTCATTTTCGGCTAAAAAAGGGCTGCAAGGGATAATATCAGGGTGGTTTTATTTGGCTTTGTGGGCTCAGAAAGAAAATTTTCCTAAGCATTTCAGTAGCATACCTAAAATTCCTCGTGACCTCGGAATAGAGCAAAAGCAAGTTCTAGCTTACCTAAATTCAAAAATGCAGAAATCACACAAGAAAGAAATAGTACATGCATTGTGAATTCAGGCTCAATTCCTCACAAGGTACTTAGTTCATTCATCATATAAGCAGTAGCATGGGCATGCTGAAATGAAAATACAGTAAAATATGTTGCCTTATGGTCACAAGATGCTAGACTCAATGCTTTTAAGTTTAAATATTTACACATGTTTGACACATAAAAAAATGCAAAGAAGGCAAAGTAACCTCCACCCACACACTTTGCCTTTGGTAAAGTGGGTGTGAGAAGGTTATCCTACTAACCGCAAACTCAACGAAATATTAGAGGGCCCCCTTACCCACACACTTTGTCTTAAGCAAAGTGGGTCAGTACGGAGGTCATCTAATTACAAAATAAAAAACACAAAAACAACAAAGACACAAAACAAAAGACTCATAATGCTCACACCCACACACTTTGCCTTAAGCAAAGTGTGGGAAATGGGCGACACCTAAACAGACACAAAACAAACAAAAAATCAAAAACCTAACCTAAAGGAAAGAGTACCAGTTTAGGCATCAGAGGGGGTCAGATAATTGAATCTGACGTGCTTGAAATAGGTGAACAGGGCTGTCTCCAATTGGTCTAGTCTGGCAATGATGGTGGTGGCTGCTGGCTCTTGCTACTGTGCCCTCGGGGGCCTCTTGCTGGGACCTGCATTAAAAGGAAAACTAAGGTTAGTCAAAGTTTCAAGCTTCAGTATACCAAACACGGGTTTCCCCTCCTCATCGTAAAAAACATCCATCATTCTCTTCAAGCAATTCAAATCAAACAACTCAACATGCTTGCAATACAGATTAGTGGACAAAGGATCAAATAGACATAGTTTTTTAGCAAGATGGGTAATCAGTTGGGCACATGAGATTCGGTTTTTAGAGTGGGCCACGGTATCCTTGAAGTGGGCGATGGCCACAGCTCCAAAGTTTATTCTCTTCTTGTGCACCATGCACCAGAGGACAAACAACTCCTGATTGGTGATGGAGTTGGAGCTATCTTTCCGGCCAAAGAAGTTGTAGGCGAGCACTCAGTGACAAAAGCGAAGGGCATTGCTTTTCAGCATGTGTCCTTTGCTAGTTCCAGACTTGAATTTGGAAATGTTGCCTAACTCGGCCCACTTCTCATCCACATTCTCATCCGTGGGCACCACAACAACAACAGACTTATAATCATCATCATTTAAATCCAAGAACGACACAATTCCTAGACCTATGTTCAATTCATCAGCAGAAAGATTGAAATTTTTACCAAAAATTTTAAATTTGAAAATCTTGGCAGAAGTGCCTCCCTTCCCCATACTCTTCACAGACAGATCATGGAAAAACTCATAAAACAACTTAGGAAAAATCAGACAATCCCATTCAATGAAAAAGGACCAACCAATGTTAGAGAAAAGTTCTCTTACCTCTCGCTCGATGCCCAAGATAGCAAGCGAGGTGAAGTGAATGGTCATGCTATGCACAATCTCCCTTATGGGCAAGATGTCTTCTCCTTTCGGCATGACTTTTCCAGAAGTTAGGCTAACCATAGTTTTACCCTTCTTTGCAAACGGCTTGGCAGAGGCTTTCTATTTCCCCTTAGCAGACACAGAGGGCATATCTGTTGGGCCCTCAACAACTTTCTTCAGAGATAGAGATTGGTCATCTTGACTCTTGTGGGCTCGTGACTCCCCACTGCTTTCAGATTTTTCCTCCTCGGCCTCCTTATCGGCTTCCTCGTCCTCCGACAACTATTTCTTCCTCTTCAAGGTCTGCGACTTAGCTTTCGCGGTGGCAACCTTTTCCTTCTTCACCTTCTTCAACTTTTCAGTTGCAGAGGGCTCAGGAGTGTGCTCCAATGTTGGCTCGGGGGTCACATCTTGCTGCATGCTGGCCTCCTCTTGGTCGTCAATTTCATCGGTGGTCTCCTCCATAATTTTCAGAGAAGGCTCGTCAATCTTCTCAGACTCTCGGGTAGAAACAGGTGAAGGCGGTGGTTCGATGGTGGTGAGAGGTTAAATGTTCATGGCGGCAGTGCTTGACGGCTTAGTTGGTGTAACAACGTCGGTGGTGGTATCCCTGAAATTTTCCTGTGAAGTAGAAGGGGTAAACTCCACCTTCTTCTTTATGGACTTGGCAGCGCGAGTTTTGGGGGTCATGATGATCGTAGTTATGGCGGTTTGAGAGAGGGAGTTTTAGAGAGAGAAAGAGAGGTTCTGTAATTTTTTGAATTTTTGGGTGAATAATGGCGAGTGAATTTTGGTGAGGAAGGAGGTGGGAGTTAAATACTTGGATTCACCCTAGCCACTCAATTTGAATTGATGTGATAGGCCCATCAGACAACCTTTGGGCTTCTAGGGTTTCCTTATACAAAATCTTGTGTTGTGCCCACGGGGGCAAAGAGATCCCGAATTTCCCGGAATTGCCTTTGCTGGTGCCCTCCATACAGGAAGCATTCAATTTGGCTAGATTCTTTCCTTCTATGAAAAATTCACCTAGATTTGTTCCCTAAAATACTCAAAAATAAATACAGCCGTAAAATCCAACTCCTAATCTAATATGGCAAGAAATAAACACTTAAAAGGAAATAAATAAATTATGAAAAACATAAAAAAAAAATAAACCTGGGTTGTCTCCCAGTCAGTGCTCCAGTTATTGTCATGGGCACGACGCTCCTTAGGTTTACATGTATATAGGCTCAACAAGGTGGAGCCCGAGAGCCTCTATAGATGAAACCATTGGTTCCTTGAGATGTTTCAACCGCTGGCCATTGACTTTGAATGTTTCTCTAGTACTTGAATCAAATAATTTCACTGCTCCATTTGGGCACACGGTCTGGATTTCATATGGTCCTGACCATTTAGACTTGAGTCCTCCTCCTAATAGCTTCAGTCTGGAATTATACAACAGAACCTTTTGCCCACGCTTGAACGGCTTGTGGCGAATGAGTTGGTCATGGGTTCTTTTCATTCTTTCCTTGTAGAGAACAACATTGTTATAGGCTTCCAGCCTCATCTCTTCTAACTCTTGAAGTTGAAGCTTTCTTTCGATCCCAGCTCGATCAAGCTTCTGAATTGCCCAAAAGGCTTTGTGCTCAATCTCTACTGGAAGATGACAATTCTTCCCATAGACTAAGCGGAAGGGAGACATACCAATGGGTGTTTTGTAGGCAATGCGATATGCCCACAAGGCATCATCCAGTTTGAAACTCCAATTCTTGCTATTGGGGTTCACGACCTTTTAAAGTATGAACTTGACTTCTCGGTTGGAAACCTCAGCTTTTCCATTTGCTTGTGGGTGATATGCCGTAGTCACCTTATGTCTTACTCCATATTCATTGAGCAAATTCTTGAGATCATGTTGCAGAAGTGGGATCCTTGATCACTTATTAGCGCTTTGGGCACACCGAACCTGCTGAACACATTAGACTTCAGGAACTTCTTGACCACATGGGCATCATTTGTGGTAGTTGCTTTTGCTTCCACCCACTTGGATACATATTCCACAGCTAGAACTATGTATTGATGCCCATTGGATTTGGTTAGGGGTCCCATAAAATCAATTCTCTAAACGTCAAAGACTTCTACTGGCATGATAGGCACCATGGGCATTTCATTGCATTTGGTAATGTTTCCAGTCATCTGGTAGCGTGGGCATCATCGATATACTTCATAAGCATCTTTGTGAAGTGAGAGCCAAAAGAACCCGCAATCAAGAATTTTCTTTGCAATTCTTTTTGCACCGAAGTGCCCTCCACATGCTTCGGAGTGACAGTGATCTAGAATGCTCTTAGCTTCCTCTGTGGGCACACAACGTTTGATGATTTGGTCTGTGCACCTTCTATATAGTATGAGCTCGTCCCATACATAATATCGACTCTCACTTCTGTTTTTGTTCCTTTGATAGGTCGAGAGTCTAGTAGGTACTTTTCCAGAGATCATGAAATTAACTAAATCAGCGTACCAAAGTGTTGTGCCCTTGAGTTTGAACAGATACTCATCTGGAAAAGCTTCCTTGATGGGCACCACAGTTTCTTCCTCATTGAGTACTCTACTCAAATGATCGGCCACCTGGTTTTGAGCTCCACTCTTGTCTTTGATCTCCTAATCAAATTCTTGCAGTAGTAGTATCCACCGGATGACCCTCAGTTTCGATTCCTTTTTTGCAAGTAAGTGCTTCAATGCAGAGTGATCAGTGTAGACCACACTCTTAGCGCCAAGCAAATAGGATCGAAACTTTTCAAAGGCAAAGACTACTGTTAATAATTCCTTCTCAGTCGTGGTGTAGTTGGCTTGGGCATGATTCAATGTCTTGGAAGCGTAGTAAATCACATGGCATTCTTTACCTCACCTTTGTCCAAGCACTGCGCCCACAGCATATCCACTGGCATCACACATTATTTCAAATGGCATGCCCCAGTCTGGAGGCTGAATGATGGGTGTTGTGATCAGCCTCTTCTTCAGAGTATTGAAGACTTCCTTGCATGCATCGTCGAAGACAAATGGCACATCATTTAGCAAAAGATGCGTGATTGGTTGTGCAATCTTTGCAAAATCCTTGATGAATTGCCGGTAGAACCCGGCGTGCCCAAGAAAACCTCGAACTTGCTTTACCGTAGTGGGGTAGGGTAGCTTTTCGATGATGTCCACCTTAGCTTTGTCCACTTCAATTCCTCTCTCTGAAACAACGTACCCAAGAACGATTCCTTCTCGAGCAATGAAATGACATTTCTCATATTTAAGCACCAAGCACTTATCTACACATCTTTTTAGCACTTTTTCAAGGTTGTCGAGGCATACATCAAATAAATTCCAGTAGACTGTAAAGTGGTCCATGAATACTTCGATGCAATTCTCTAAAAGATCCGAGAAAATACTCATCATACATCGTTGAAAAGTTCCCGGGGCATTACAGAGCCTAAAAGGCATTCTCCAGTAAGTAAATATGCCGAATGGGCATGTGAAGGTAGTTTTTTCCTGGTCTTCTTGATCCACTACAATTTGCATGTACCCTGAATATCCATCTAGGAAACAAAAGAACTTGTTTCCAGCCAATCTCTCCAGCATCTGATCTATGAACGGTAATGGGAAGTGATCATTCCTTGTGACGGTGTTGAGCTTCTGGTAGTCTATGCAGACTCTCTATCCAGTTTGTAGCCTCGTGGGCACAAGCTCATTTTTCTCATTTTTCACCACCCGGATCCCTGAATTCTTGGGCACGATATGAATCGGGCTCACCTACTTGCTGTCTGAAATAGGGTAGATGATCCCCATGTCCAGCAACTTGAATATTTCCTTCAGCACGACCTCCTTCATTGCGGAGTTCAGTTTGCGTTGGGCATCCCGCACAAGTTTGGCATCATCCTCCAGAAGAATTCTGTACATGCATACTACAGGGCTTATGCCCTTGATATCGGCCAAAGTCCATCCCATTGCTTCTTTGTATATACGTAACAATCTCAATAGCCGGTTTTCTTCAATAAGATTCAGTCCCTTGCTTGGTATGTCGCATTCTCCCCAAGATAGGCATACTTTAAGTGGTCATGGAGATTCTTCAATTCTAGCTTTGGTACCCTCTGCACCGATGGAAGCATCCGGTCTGTCTGCATCATTGTGGGAAAATTAAAATCCACCACTCCATGCGGTAATTCTTCCAGAGAGTACAACATCATGATGGCGTCTCTGGTATCCTCATCTTCATCAAGGGCATCGTAGTCAATCAACCCAGTTTGCAATGCCTATTCCAGAGGTTCTTGGTTGTTCATGCAACCCAGAATGGCTTGAGATTGGGTATAGCAATGGTTCACAAAGTGGACTGACTCCGGATCTCATGGGTATTTCATGGCTTCATAGATGCTGAACACAACTATCTATCCATCAAACTCATATGTCAGCATGCCCTCATCAACATTGATCTTGGTTCGAGCAGTCTTCATGAAAGGCCTCCCTAACAGTAGAACGGATGTAGACGGTGTCGTATTGCCCATGTCCAAGACATAGAAATCTGCTGGGAAAATTAATTCCCCCATCTTCACCAAGACATCTTCTATTAGACCTTCGGGGTAGACATTTGATCTATCTGCCAACTGGATGATCACCATTGTTTCCTTGAGTGTAACAGATTCAATTCTTCATAAATTGTCATAGACATGACGTTTATGGATGCACCGAGATCAAGCATCGTCTTTTCAATCTTTTTACTTCCAATTATGCATAGTATGACAAACATACCAGGATCATCACACTTCTTTGGCATCTTCTGTAGTACTGCAGAGACATTTTTTCCTATGAAAAGTCTCGCATCATCTTCAAATCGTACCTTCTTAGTACACAGCTCTTTCAGAAAATGGGCATAATGAGGAACTTGCCTTATCACATCTAGTAGTGGAATATTGATTTCCTCTTTTTGAAAAACCTTGAGAAGGTCCTTCATCTCATCTTCTTTTCTGTCATGGGCAAGACGTTCAGGAAAGTGAGGCTTCTTCTTTGTTTCTTGTCTTATGGGCTCAGCAACCTCTTCTTGTGTTCGCTCTTCTTCTTTTGTTATGACTTCAGTGTCTCCTTTCAGTTCAGCTTTCATTGTTGTCTCTTCATTCCTTGTGGTCACAACGTTCACTTGTTCTCAAGGATTTACCACTTGAGATGGTAATTGTTCATTTCTTTCTTTCAGTTGGGCAAGGTCTTGAGCTAGTTGGGAAATTTGCTTGCTTATATGTTGCAGACCGGCCCTTATCTCTTGTTTGAACCTTTCATTCTCCTGCTGTGACTTCACATTCTCCTTGGCCAGGGCATGGACTAGTTCGGCTAGGCTGGGTTCTTCCCATGCCCTAGGTTGTGGTGGTGGCAGATCTGGTTGGTGGGCATCATTCCTCTTCCATATGAAATTCTTGTGATCACTCCATCCAGGATTATATGTTTGAGAGTGGGGAATCATATCTCCTGTTATTGTTATGCCCACCGAGAGAGTTGACTTCAGCGACGTCGTCCTCCTTCAATGTTGGGCATTCATCAATGAAATGGGCTACGCTCTTATACACTCCACACACTCTTTTTTTTTGTGCCCCAGTATGGTTCATCACTTTCTCCATTTGGTCCAAAATCCTTTCCAGTTTGACCTCAAGGTGCATTGATTTCTCAGCATCTGGAACTGTCCTTGTGCTCTTGGCACTTTCATCTCTATTTTCATCAGCCATTTCTGCTAGAATTCTAAAGGCTTCAGTTGGTAGCTTGTTCAGGATAGATCCTCCACACGAAGCATTGACAATGATTTTGTCCTGTGGTCTCAACCCAGATACAAAGTATTAGATCAGATCGTGATCTGTGATCTGGTGTTGTGGGCATTTCGTCAACATGCTCTGGAATCGACACCAGTAGTCGTAGAAGCTTTTATTTATGCCCATCTTCAGAATTCCAATTCTTCGCCTCATCTCCTGGACTCAGGATGCAGGAAAATATTTCTCCAAAAATTTCTGCTGTAGTTATGCCTATGTGGTTATACTGCCGGTTGGAAGGATGTATAACTAGTCTCATGCCCCGTCATGAAGAGTGAACGGGAATGAGACAAGCCACACATATTGTTCCTTTCTCCCATCCATAGGTTGAGTTTGACACACCATCTTGAAATCTTGAATATGTCTCTGAGGGTCTTCTCCAGTCATCCCATGGTATTTGGGCAATATCTGGATGAAACTTGCCTTCAACTCCCAGCTTCCGGTGATCGCTGGGAGTGTTATGCCCATGGGATGTAAATTCATGTTAGTCGAAAAGACTAACTGCCTCAACGTTCTTCCTTCTTCTTCTGCCATCATGACTATCCTTAGATGTTCTTCTTGAGCTCTTTCTTGCTCCAGTTCTCTTTTACGAGCAAGTCTTTCTGTTTGTTGTGCCCTCCGTGCTTCTGCTCTCCTCCTCTTCAGAGTCTTCTCAGGTTCTGGATCGTACGAGCAATCTCCTGTAGAGGTATTGGGCATCCACCAGCCAGGCTAATAAGTTGGGAAAATAAAATTTCAAGAACCAGCTCCCTGGCAACGGCGCCAATTCTGACGCGCGGTCGTTTCTTGGTCAGAATAATTCTCAAGAGAGTGTTATCCTTATACCCACAGCAAGGCGTAGCAAGCTTATGTGAGTAAGGGTCGATCCTATGAGGAACTGCGAATTCTATCTTCCAGTGTCACTTTTCCAAAAGGTTGAGAATTGTTGTGGTCTTCGTACTTGTATGTAAAGACTGTAAACTAAAATAACAAAACAAAACAAAGCAAGAAAGGAAAATATTAATAGTAAACGTATTCCGAATTAGAACTCAGATGCCGAACTTAACAAATACTTGACCGATCATGGGCACGTTGATTACTTATGCAAATCTAATTATCTGGTTAAAGGTACCAGATCTCTCTCAACATACCCAATCTATCCTTTCTGTTTAGCTTAGAGGTGATCTCTCATCCCCTAAACCCTAACTTGTTACCCAAGCCCGATCTCTCATATGATTGTAAGAAACAAAGCAGCATTATGATCTAGACAGATCCAGATTTACCTAGACAAAGATCTCTCTTATGCCCTCAGTACCCGTGATGCATCTCATCCCTTTATGACCAACACACAGCTACGATTCATTGACCATTTATAGAAGTAGTGAACACAATTCTAATTAACGAGTGATCAGCCACAATTAACTAGCTTAGCCCACTGTATAATGCAACAAAGAAAATGATTACATGACGGAACCAGATTCACACAGTTTATGCCCATAATCCTCACGGTTCTTACATGTTCATTAAGAATCTTTGTTCAATCCGGAATAATGAGTCTAGCCGCTCATGCTAGACTTAGAACAATAATAATAAATAAAAGATACAAAAGAAAACATAATATAAATAGAAAACTTACTTATATTAATTAGCAAAAGAATCCAACAATTGTAGAATATAAAACAGGAAATCCTAAGTGTCTGCGGGCATAAGGCCCGAGACCTATTGCAGAAAAGTAAAATAAATTGTTTGCACATTAAAAGATAAAAAGCGGTAAAAAGAGTTTTTTATTTGTTGCTATGAAGTCATATATATAGGAGTACAAAGACACTAGGTAAACTCCCCAACAGGCCGGGGATCTTCAACCCAACACGCAGCCGCCATGCCCAAAGCTTTCCATATCTGGTAGATTGTTCCCTTATTTAGAAGATTCTGAATCGCAGATTTTGTACTTGTCATGCCCTAGTTGCGCCGACATAGCAACTTTCCTTGTAGAGCCGAGCATCCTTCTGGAAAGGTCAACTTGCCTTCCGCGGCTCCTCTTTCCTTCGGTGGCTAGGGTGCATTGCTCCTGTTGTAGCTGACATTAGTTTTCTTGTGCCTAGTCTCCTTTCCTTCTCCTCTCAATCACTCTAGGGTTGTTGTGGGCACGATCACAAACTTCTCCTTCAGCTTCTGCCGGAATGGTGGGCGATTTCCATCATGCTCGAGAGAGAGCTTTCCGCTGAGAAGTTGTTGCCCATTTTGGTATCATTGGCACCCTTGTGTCCTCCAGAAGTGATTTTCCTGCCTCCTGCTGCCCATTCTGACTCTTTCCGACTCAAAAACAGAAAAAAGAAAGGACAAAAGAATCGAGAAAAACCCGGTTCACTTAATTGTGGCTTGGCCACATTGTGGCCTCATAGCACTGCTCTAATTCAAAAGAAAGTGGGAGAAATTTATTCCCTTTTGCAGCTTTGTCCAGAATGTTATCAGTTTTTTAGAATAAAAACTGATTTTGTGGGACCCTTTGCATGAATGTTGTATAAAATAACTACAGATTACCTAAAAGACTCTCTATTTTTAAATCTTATTTTTTTTTTCAACTTTTATTTACTTTTATCGAGAAAAACATTTCCGCCAATTTTTTAGGTGTACCTAAAATTAAAAAATGTTACCCTCACATCGAAGATGCCTAAATGAATAAACTATTCAGGTTTGGTAGCATCACAAGTCAAAACTACGCCATGGCAGCCGAAACTAATAAATTCGGAATAGTTTTGGGGCCAAAATCATACATGCTTAAAGAAAAAGGGGCCATGAAAGAAGTGGACTTCAACCGTATAAAAATGAGATAACGACATAACCCACTCTCCGACCCAGTGCGATGCGATGTCGTCTAGGCAAAGCACTGGCGCCTAAGAGTTTGCGCAAAATCCTATCTTCTGCAAATTCCCCCAAATCTCACAGATTTTCAATCATCAATTGTATCTATACAATCTCTTCTTCTTCTTCTTCTTCTTCTTCTTCTTCTATGGATCAACTCAATACCAACTCTCTCTTTCAGCCGGTGCAGAACTCCAGCAGCTTTCACCCTGCGCCCGATGCGTGCGTGCCGCCCACACGCCTGGTTCCCGATTGTAGGTCGGAACTCTTTTTTATTTTTCACTAACCTAGTTTTAATTTTGTAGTCTCGAATTTGTAAATATTGAACATCTGTTGTGGATTGTCCGCGCATGTTGAGGGTGTAGCTAATTTGAGGATTTTTGGGGGGTTTAGGGTGAGCGGTAGCATCACTGATTTGCAGCGCCGCTTTTGGAGTAAAGTATTGAGAAATTGAAGCTCTATAATTGGGACTGGAAATATTGAAATCATGTTTATCACGCGAGTTTTGTTTGCTTCTCCAAGGCACGATGATTGTATTCGAATTAGTACAGTTGTGTAATGGTGTCTGCCTGCAGCTAATCATCCCATCTTATAATGGTTAATCGTAAAAAAATCCATTTTTTCATGCAATCAGACGTATATTTAGCTTATAAATCATTATTATCCAATTTGACTTTATTGTTATTAAGGGCTTAACTGAATTGGTTCCCGTTAGTACGTGTGTACCATTTGTCAGGTGTGCCGTGCGCTTCAGTCAGTTGCAGAGTCTAAATAAGATCTGTTATTGCTGAAATTGTTCAGAAAAACATGAATTAGTTGTGTGTTTTTTATATATCTATCATTATCAGTTAGGGCTAGTGTATTTCACCAGCCTCTTTCTTGGACTTATGATTCTCTCGTTGTGCTAGACCCGCTCTGTTGAATTTTTTTCCCACTGTTCTCCTTATCGTATGATTGTTGTTGATCTAAGAGTGGAAGCAGAAACAAAGGACACTGTAACTGCCCGGAAAGTTCAAAAGGCTGATCGTGAGAAGTTAAGGAGGGATCGTCTCAATGAACAATTCACAGAGTTGGGGAATGCCCTTGGTAAGTCCTCCTGCAATCTATACACCAATGTAAGCAATAGTAGTCATTTGTCTGCGAGGATATTATGCTAATAATAGTGACCAGGTTTTAAAAGACTTAATAATAAGTTTAGTTCATACTGCATGCACAGTGGTTTGTCTACTGAAGTTTTAAATTACAGCATGCAAGAACTTGCAAGAGCTGCCAGTTCCTGTCATTTTTGATGAAAGTTTAATTCAATTCTAATTACTCACATCATAAGTTTGATAAGGTTATGCTGTTTGTCCCAACTATGAATTTCTTGCATTATATATCTTCGTTTTGATAAGGTTATGCTAATTGTCCCAACTAGAAATTTCTGGTAATGTGTTAAGTCATTTTTTGCAGATCCAGATAGGCCTAAAAATGACAAAGCCTCTATTCTTTCTGATACGGTTCAAATGCTTAAGGATTTGACCGCTCAAGTTGAAAGACTAAAATCTGAGTATGCTGCACTATCCGAGGAATCACGTGAGGTGATCTTCTTAAAAGAGTTGTTTGTTCCAAAGAGAGCATACAAACAAGATTTCACCATTTTATTTTATATATTTATTTATTTTTGTTTGTTTTTATTCAGCTGACCCAGGAGAAGAATGATCTCAGGGAAGAAAAGGCATCTCTTAAATCTGATATTGAGAACCTAAATGGTCAGTACCTACAGAGAGTGAGGGCCATGTATCCGTGGGGTGGAATGGATCATTCTGTTGTAATGCATCCATCATCCTATCCATTTCCAATGCCAGTCCCTGTACCAACTGGACCAATCCCCATGCATCCATCCTTGCAACCTTACCCTTTCTACGGGAACCAAAATCCTGCAGTTGTTCCAAATCCTTGTTCTACTTATGTTCCTTATATGACCCATAATCCAATGATTGAACAACAATCAACACAACACGTCTCTCAAGTCATGCAGCAAGGTGCGAGGTCTCATGCTTCGAGCAAACAAGACCCCAGAAATAAATCATCAGATGTGGAGAGTAGAATAGAGAAAAGTGACGATTCAAATGACATTACAACAGACCTAGAGCTTAAAACACCTGGATCTACGTCCGAACAGGTAATTAAAATCCATTTATGGTTGTAAATCGGCAGTAGGTTGTTCTTAATGTGTGGAACTCATTGTGAGATTATTGCATTATTGGGCAGGATTCCTCCTTGAAGCAAAGGAAAGCAAAAAGAGTTGCGAGGAAGGAAACGACGAGCTTTACAGATGGAAGTTCTTCTAGTGGATGTTCATCGTCTCACAGCATGCAGGCTATCTCATCTAACAGTATTATTGGAGGCAAAAAAACAGACGACTGACTAAAGGAAGGGGAAGTACATTAATTATATCATCACTGCATTTTGTATTCATCCTAATTTTTGCTGGGAATTGTCTATGAGGCAGGGCAGGGCACCTTGTTTATATGAGAATTAACCATTTGTCCATTTCTCACACGCCAACATCTAAGCTTCTTACTCCCAAGAATCCTTTGTGGCTAGATCCATATGTATGATATTAACCTATGCTGTAATGAAGACATTTAACAGAATTTGGATGTCTGCATTTTTCTTGGCATTTCTTAGGTGTTTCATCGTCTTGTTGCTTTTTGAAAGTCTCTGAAAAGGATGCTAATTTTCACAATTATTGGAAGTTTTGGAATGAAATATTTCAAGCCACAAGAGGCCATTTGAGCAAATCTAGATATTTTTTTGGATACGTGGCTCCTTTCTTTTTGTGTTGGATTTACTAAACGACGTCGTTTCGAGATATTTTCCTCGGGTGATATTCAAATTACCCAAGTACGACAACGATAAGCCGATAACGACTATCGGTAACTTAAAAAAAAAAAACATAAGAGGTTGTGACTTGTGGTTGTACTGCTGTTTTCACTCGACACGACACACCGCGCGTGCTCTTTTCTCTCTCTTTCTTTTTTTTTTCTCAAAGATAATATTTCTAACAACAGTAGTTAAGAGTTAAGAAAGAGAAGGATTTTTCAATAGAGGTCGAATTTAACTCTATTAGTAACGATTCCACAAAAATATATATAGTCTAAATGTATACAACTTGTTTAATTTGAATAGAACAGTTTTTTACATAATATTTGTGATGGGAACAATTTTTAGAAAGATGGCATGCTATATGTAAGTATGTAACTGAAACATGCGTTCTTGTACTTTGGCATATTGAACGTGGGGTAGGACAAGGAGACAGATGATCGAAGAGGGTATGATCAGCATATATATATAGATTCCATGGCAGTTGCCGAATCTAATTAACAACAACCCTAATCAGCCGTTTACAGTCACTTCACACACTTTAATTCAACTCCGTTTTTAATTCAATTTTTAACCTTTTGTTTAAGGCAAACATTTGCATGTATCATGATGCAAATAACACTATATGAGACGGGTCAGTCAAAATCGCTTTTGACCCAGTCAATGTGGATCAACCCACACTTTGACCCGGTCAATGTGGGTCAATCCGCTTTGACTGGGTCAACCCATAAAAAAAAATTTGTCCAAAGTGAGTACCAACCTTCCTATTAAAAAGTATCACAAAACATTCGAAAAGTACCATCTGTATCATTAAAAAGTAAGGGGTTTTATTTTATATAAGTTTATTTAGTTCAAATTCTGATTTTTTTTCAGTTTTTATATTGTATGTGTTGAGATTAATCTAAAACAATCATCATTCCAAAAATTTGCAAAGGAAAGCAAAACACGAGTTCGGTAAAATAAAAAGTACCATATGGTAAGCAGAAAAATATCAAGTACGATAAAGAAAGGTATCAACTTGAGATTAATACTATCATCATTCCAACTACAATAAAAAGTACCATGTGCCACGTAGCACGCCCACGTGGCCGTCTGAAATAGGTGGAAATAACCGTTGTTTCACACAAGTCCACCTCTTTATTTAATAATCAATTAAACCCAAGTAAAATAGAAAAAAGAGAGAGAGAGAGAGAATATATCCAACCACTTTAAAATTGCAATCCGCTCTCTCTCCCTCTTAAAGACACGCCGCCATTGAAGACATATTGTTGACAAGCTTTAATATTTAATCTGTATTACCCAATCCCACCAAATTCCAATGTCAATGAACACCGCCCTTTTCTCTGGCTATGATGTCTTTAGAATCGAGAAATCAGAATTTGACATATCCGAGCTGAAATTTTCAAAGTTTGGATATCAGGAGCATTCAAAATTCAAATCAATAATGATTTATTTTTCAGTTTAATTTAACAGTGGTGTATGTAGAAAGAAAATGACATTCTTATATGAATTGATGCTTGTACGTGTCTTGGTTTGCCGTTTCCACTTTATATATATCTTAATTGATTAATCTAGCTAGCTCAGAATGGGAGTGATTAAAGACTCCATAAGATAAGCTTGTATCTGATTTAGGTAAACAGTACGTGCCACAATATTGGACTATTATATTGGAGACTGTTGCTGGTGAGTTATGCAATGCAGCTAATTAATAATATCCAATTTCAATTGCATTTGCTTATGAATTAACTGTAACTGAGGTTCTTTCAATCAATCTTTAATTTGAGAGAAGTATGAAATAATGAAAGGTTAATACCAGTAAAACTAAAATTATTGATTCGTTAGCTAGCTAATTACATAGTTGACGGTTGCGGCGATTTTTTCAAAAGTTTTGGCCAGAGATTAGTAAAGTGATAACTGAAGCAGTGCTATAGATGGGAGTGCTTAATAATGGAGATAATTTGAAAGATTGGAATAAAAGTCTCCTAGTGCTTATCCCAAAAAAAGGGAAGGAAGACTAAAATAGGATATGAGCAAGGCCTAGCTACGATTAGGGTTAGGGAAAAATACCGTCATACCGTACCGAAAAAAAAACCGGAATACCGAACTTTAAGGTATACCGGTATTTTCGGTAAGGTATGATACCGTACTGAGATTTTTCGGTAAGGTAACGGTATAGAATTTTAAAAATCGAGGTATACCGGCGTATACCGATACCGACGGTATACCGAATTTTTAAGGTATATACCGTTAATTCGGCATGTACCGTTGTACCGGTATATACCGTAGATGCGGTATATACCGTTAGTTCGGCATATACCGTTATAACGGTATATACTGGTATATTTGTGATATTATATAAATATATGTATAGGTGAATTATAGATACTTGATATATAATACTTAGTAAATATGATATATTATATATATGTAAATATCTAACACTTATAATTAATCTTATGTTATACTTAATGCATAGTAATGATAATTAAATGTGTTCTTAATTAATACTTAGTAAATAATTCTTATAATTTCTAAGTAGAAGATTTCATATTTGTAATATTTAGTAAGTTTATAATATTTTTATACAATTTATATTAATTATAAAAATATGATTGATATATAATACTAGTAAATATGTTATACATTTATAAATCTCTAGTAAATTTACATTATTAACACTTAGAATTAATCTTATGCTATACTTAATGCATTGTAATGCTAAGTGTGTTCTTTGTTAGTATATACTTAGTAAATAATTCTTACGATTTCTAAGTAAAAGATTTCAAATTTGTAATATTTAGTGAGTTTATAATATTTTTATACAATTTATATTAATTATAAAAACATGATTGATATATAATACTAGTAAATATGTTATAAATTTATAAATATCTAGTAATTTACAATATTAACATTTATAATTAATCTTATGTTATACTTAATGCATTGTAATGCTAAGTGTGTTCTTTGTTAGTATATACTTAGTAAATAATTCTTGCGATTTCTAAGTAAATAATTTACAATATTTATTTTATTTTGTTGACTTTTGATAGCTATTAGGAATGTTTCATATATTTTGAGTAAATATATGAGATATATGATATATCATAGGATAATAATGATATGATAAGGTATACCGATGTCGGTAAGGTATACCGATATAGTAAGGTATACCGAACTAAATGTACGGCAAAGGTATGTCATTTGTTTCATACCGAACTTAAGGTATACCGTTGGAAGGTATACCGAACCTTAAGGTAAGGTAACGGTATGGATTTTCTCCATACCGTACAAGTAAGCTAAGGTAAAGGTATGGGGAAAAAAGTAAGGTATACCTTACCGTGCCACCCCTAGCTACGATAGAGTGGAATGGAGTTTTTTGGAAGCCATGATGGTACGGATAAAATTTCTGGAAAAGATTGTGAAGCTTATTTTGCAATGCATTTCGATCTTCAGTTTCTTACTCGTTTGTGACAAATGGTGATCTTACTCCTTGGAGGGGATTACAACAAGGGGATATTCTATCGCCCCTATTGTTCGTTGTGTGTGTGCAAGGGTTTTCCTCCATTTTGCACCAGTTGTGTCGGCACCAAATCATGCAATTTCTGTCATGTGCTTAAGAAGTGGCTGTTGATTTATGAAAAAACATCAACACAATTGATTAATTTTGACAAGTCGTCCTTTTCTTTTAGTCTATTGACGCCGGTTAGGGTCATTAATTACCAGAGTGAAAGAGATCATGCTCTGTACCGTGTCATTTTAGATTTGACTCTCCATTTTGCTCCATTACCTCAGAATTATTCATAACATTTAAACCTCTGTAGAACAATCAAGCAAAATCGTGCATGATGAAAATTGTGATCAAGAGAAATATTATTTCATATCAAAACTACAATGTAGCAAATGGAATTACAGTTATTAGAATGTGTTTCTTTTCTTTTATACATGAGAAACGCTAACTACCTATTCCAATCAAATCTACGGTGGAGACTCTCAATCCAATTGAAGAGATAATCGACGGTGATAAGCGTGTGGTCCTGCATGTAGAATTGCTGCATGTAGAATTGCAACATGCAGCCACGTGGAGCTTAAGGAATAATTCCCATGCATGCGTCTATAGAATGAGCTGCATGGTCTGCTGCATGAGTTGCATGTTGATCACCATCTTTACAGCCCCCATCAGTCGCAACCTGGTGCAAATCTCCAAGGTTGAGGTTGGAGATAAGAAACCTAAAACGAGGGCCAGGAAGAGCCTTAGTAAAGAGGTCAGCCAATTGCGCATGAGAACTCACATAAACGGGCAAAATGAGCCATTTCTGGAACTGAAATCGAGCAAAATGACAGTCAATGTCAAGATGCTTTGTGCGCTCATGGTAAACCTGATGTTGAGTAATTTGGATTGCTGCTTTGCTATCACAGTGGATAGGAATAGGAAGAGATAAAGGCACTCCAAAATCAGTAAGCATATAGGTTAACCAAAGCATCTCTCGAGTAGTGTAACTCAAGCTGCGGTATTCTGCCTCCGCAGTGGAAAGAGAGACGGTGTCCTGCTTCTTACAGCACCAAGAGACTAAGCATGAACCAAGAGATACACAATAGCATGTTAGTGAACGCCTAGAATCTCGGCAAGAACCCCAATCCGCATCACAGTGAACTGTGAGAGCAAAATGAGAATCAGTGCAATGAAGTCCAAGGGAAGGACAACCCTTAAGGTATCTTAAGACATGTAAGGTAGGATTCCAATGATCTGTTGTAGGAGTGTGGACATATTGGCTGAGTTGTTGAACCGCGTAGGTAATGTCAGGTTTGGTGAGGCCTAGATAGAGCAATTTGCCAATCACTATCCTATAGGGTTCTGGATCAGACAGTAACTCCCCATCTCTGTGTAAAGTAATACCAGGGGCCAAAAAGGTTTGCACTGATTTTCCACCAAGAAGCCCAACATAATCCAATAAATCTAAAACATACTTTCGTTAACACAAATAAGTGCCAGAAGCAGACCTGGAAATTTCCATGCCTAGGAAATATTTTGCTTCCCCAAGATCTTTTATGGTGAACTTATGGTCTAAAGATTGTTTAGTGTCAGCAATAAGCTCAGGTGAGGGACTCAAAATCAGAATGTCATCCACATAGATAAGTAGAGCAATAAAAGAAGAATCGGATCCTTTAAGGAACAAGCAATGGTCATTCCCAGACTGAGAAAAACCAGTTGAAAGTAAGTACTTACTTAATTCTTGGTTCCATTCTCTGGAGGCTTGTTTGAGCCCATATAAACTCCTTACCAGCTTGCCAACTGATCCAACTCCACCCTTGGCATAGCCCTGGGATAGAGACATGTAAATTTCATTAGACAAATACCCATGTAAAAAAAGCATTGTTGATGTCAATTTGATGAAGACACCAACCAAATTGTGTAGCTAAAGCAAAGATTAGCCTTACTGTCACCATCTTGACAATAGGGGAAAAAACTTCTTGATAATCAATGTCATATTCCTAGTTAAAACCCTTTGCCACTAATCTTGTTTTATACCTCTCAATGGTGCCATCAGATCTGAGCTTAACCTTACAGACCCATTTACACCCTATGGCATGCTTACCAGGGGGTAAAGATACCACATCCCAGGTGTGATTCTCTTCTAGGGCTTGCAATTCCTTTTCCATGGCTGCAACCCATTCTGGAGACCTACATGCCTCTTTGTAGGAAGTAGGTTCCCTTACAGTCTGCACATTCATCAGAAACTCAGTGAATTTATGGGAGAAAACAGGTGAAATTATGTAAGAAAATGTTAGAGGGGTGAGATTTTTGGAAGGAGAAGTTGGGATATAAGAATCTGCCATATTACAAACATAATCTTGCAAATACTTGGGGGGGATTACAAACTCTGGTACTCCTTTGAGCATATGGGTTAAGACTGTGAATAGGAGTAGATTGTGCAGGTATAGTAGTAGAAAAATCAGTAGATAAGGAAAAAGGAACAGAAGAAACATTGTGAGGTTCAGAAAGAGAATGAATGTCATTATCTGATGTGATGACACCCTTGGAATAATCATCTGTATCAGTGGATAAGGGAATATGATTTGTGTCAATAAAACTTTGAAATTGCAGAATAGGTTGTTGTTGTCCTTGCAGAGGAAACAACTTTGGAAAAAATTCAACATCCCTTCCCACAAACACCTTCAATGTATTAAGATCATAGAGTAAAAAACCTTTGTGCATGGGTGCATAACCAAGAAATATACACTGGGAACTCCTACTATCAAACTTGGATTTAGTAGGTAAGGTATTTGATTTATATACCAGGCAACCAAAAGGTTGAATAGAGTCCAGATCAGGTGCCTTTCCAGTCAATACTTCAAAAGGAGAGCACTACTCCAAAACTGCACTAGGTAGTCTGTTAATCAACCAAATGGCATGTAAAACAGAATAAGGCGAGAAAGTTGATGGCAACTTACTCTGAAACATGAGGGCTCTTGCAACCTGTAAGAGGTGCCTATGTTTTCTCTCAACAATCTCATTCTGTTGAGGGGAGTATGGGCATGATTTTTTATGTAAAATGCCATGATCCTGGAACAGTGAGTAGACATGTTGATTGATGAATTCACTGCCATTGTTTGTCCTTACTGCTTGGACTTTAGTCTGATATTGTGTCTGAACCATGTGGAAAAATCCTTTGATTATGTTCCAGACTTGAGTCTTAGCCTTGAAAAGATATGTCCAAGTAGCTCTAGTATGATCCTCTACCACTGTAAGGAAGTAAGGAGTGTCTATGAGGTGGTCTTCTTTGCATGGACCCCAGACATCCATATGAACTAGACCAAAGAGTACCATGCTTCTTCTGTGAAGTGGAGGAAAATGAGTCCTCTGGTGTTTAGCTCTGTGGCATATATCACAGGAGCTGATATATTCTATTTCTTCTGCCCTGAACCTTTTCTTGTACAAAGACATGTGTTGCATGGTTGTTATGGAATGATGCCCCAACATTTGATGAGTTGTTAGTAAATCAGAAGCCATATTTGCTGTGTGGTCTGACATATGCTCCATACTTTCCTGAGGAAAAACATATAGGGATCCTTTCATCTTGCATAAATTATCCACACCCGACATTATCCTCTAATGAGCTCGTTTGTGCCGAAAGCCTCTCTTTCTTGTTAACAGCTACTAAATAATTCATCATTCGCCATTTTTGGCCTGCTCTTTTCCCATGAAAACATGTAAGTGATATGGTATTTTTGTTGAGCTAAGTTCGAACTCTACTTAAAGGTAGTTGGTGCTGGAAGACTGAAAAAAAAGATATGTATGCTCTTGTCCTATTCCATAAAAAAAAGAAAAAAAGGAAAAAAAAATGGTCCGTATGCCCCTGGAATAGGAAGAACGTGGAGGAAATAGGGCCTATACCCGATTGATGTTAATTTTTGTTGTCCTATATTATTTTTGAAGACCAGTACTCAACACTCGGAGTTTATTGAGCCATTTGAGAAGTACCAGCCAACCTTGAGGAATGCGTTTTAATGTTCTTACATGTTTTTACTTATTTTTGAGCCACTTTATCCAAATCATCCTACCTGTGCACCCTAGCCCCATTACAACCTATTGAAAAGACCTTTTGATTTGTGCATATCTTTCATTTGCTTGGTAGTGGTTTTGACATATGGGCAAATCTGTGTTTGAAGGCATCAAGTCGTGATGAGTGTGAATGAAAATATGTCCTTACTTTCTTTTTGAGAGAAATTGAGCGAACCTTGGTGAGGCAGGATTAAGTTTGTATATTTTTGACTTGAATGAAGAGCATGTGTACAGTTTTATGAAACAAGAGAAGGATTGGTGGGCTGTGAACGATTGCATTGTAATCCTGACTTTGAGTGTTATCCATTCGAGGTTGCTGATGCTTGACTTGTCATTTTCTAAGTTTTATTTTGAGTCTGTTTTCTGTTTAGATATGCTCGAGGACAAGCATTGTCTAAGTGTGGGGGGTTTGATTGGGCTATTATTACATGCATATCTTGGGCCATTTTTGGTATTGTTTTGTTGTGTTAATTACCTCACGCTCGTGTTTTGTGGAGGAAATTGTGTTTTGTGAGTGATTGCAGGTGATTAACACATATATGAAGGAATTGGCCAAGATTGTAGAGATTTTGCAGTCAAGAAAAGTGAAGCAAATCTGGAGGAGTCTGGGAAGCACGCAGTATGGGCATATTTCCTAGAAGGGGTGCCGAGATAACAACTACTGGGCCTGTGCGCGCGAGAATTGGGCTGGAGCACGCGGATTGCTTGAGTTTTTGGGCCTGAACTCGAGTTGGATGCTATTTTATTGCTTTTGGACTCTATATTTATCTCTTTCCTAGTTAGATTAGGTCTAGGATTCTATTTCCTTAATTAAACAATTATATTTAAGGATATAGAGAGGGATTAGAATTGATATCCAGATTTACGCAGCAGAGCAGAGACGTGTTCTTCAACAGAATTTTCATTACTTCCAGTTCGTTCTTTTCATCGCTATTATTCAACAATATTTTGTAGTTCGAATCCAGTTATGAATTCGAGCTAAACTCTTTTATTCCGGTGAAGATTAACGAAGCCCTGACACAATTATACTGTGAGATCTAATTGTTCTTTCTATTTTAATTAATTGCATGTATCTATGATTCTCGGTGTTTAAATTTGTTAATTGTTTCGGCTTTGCTAGGTAGTCGCGAATATTTAGTGGATTGGAATTAATTAGTAGCCAATTAAACTGGCCATCCATAATTGTGGTTTAAGTTTCATTAGTGGTACAATAATTCTTCAGAATCGAGACAGTCTAAATTCAACGGTCCTGTGTCAGAGTCTGTTGATTTTGAATCGGATTTCTCTAGTGCTCAAAGTTGTCGGCTCATTAAATCTATAGAGTGTCTCTTACGATTGTCAGTCGATTAGGAAAATAATTGGTGAAGCGTCTTCCTGATTATCGAGAAACTAAGGAGAAATTAGGTTGCGTCAATAAGTATCTTCGGTGGCTATAACTGGTTTGCATGCATTAATTGGAAATATGTTTGCGTCGAGGATTGGAATAATTAAGCTAGGGTGGAGTTAATTGAAAGCCGGAATACCTTTAAATCTGTTAAGAACACTACTCTCTAGTTATTTGCTTTATTTTAGTTTTTCATATCACAACGGCAAAATTCGTGTGGAAAGATTGGTTACTGCAGGCTGAAATGTTGAATAATTCTCACCGATCATTTGGGAGACGATCTTGCTCGCCACTGTTCTGGATAGTGTGGACATACCGACTGCTGGTCAGATTATTTTTGGTGAAAAACGATGCACCAATATGTTACCTCGCTCTTGATACCATGTAGAACAATCAAGCAAATATTTTCCAAAGACGCTCTAAGAGCAAAAGATTTCTGAGGTATATATATATATACATAGATAGATACATGTTCATATTTTCGCATCTCATTTGGGTTGAGTGAGGTTGAGGGGAGAGGTAGTGGTGTCGACGGGCAGGGGCCGTGGCTGTTCCCATCATCTGGTGGTGACGGTTTCAGGCGGTACCTGTTATTGTAGGCGGTGGTGGTATAGTTCTAGGTGTGTGAGAGTAGTGGGAAATTTATGGGGGATTGTCGTGAAAAGAGAGAGGGGGAGAATAGAAAGAGAGGCTTGCTGAAATTGTCCTCTGCTTCCAGTTGTCTACGGGAGAGAGAAAGAGGATTTAAATTGAGATTTGTGGGTTGGTTGTGAATAGTAAAGAGGAGAGAGGTAAGTGAACTTGGGTTGGTTTGGGTGTTGGGTTCATTTTAATTAAAGGGTGGTAGTGGATTTAGATTAATTTAATTTTGGGAATGAGAATTTAAATTTATTTTTCATGCATTATATTGTTTATTTTATTAAAACATTTATTTTCCATTTAGTTATTTTATTTTAATGATAATTAATTATTTTATGTATATATTGAATGTTAGGTGGCAGTTTTGAACTAACTAATCTTTATTATTTTCAAGTCAAAGTACAAGTCAAGAATAAGGTGGGGAATCTGATGCGACGCATTGTAGTGATTATTTTTCATCAACCCGATACGCTGGCCCAAAAGGGTTGAACAACATCGTTCAATCGGTATTCCAATAGATAACAGTTCAATTTTAAATTTGAATTAATGTTGTAGTTCTGCCTTAACCGGAAGGGTTGACGGGTTCAGAGGAATTGGTACGTCCTTCAAACCGCCTTCGCGATCCACGTGAACCCTAGTTGCTACCTACATCTTTAAAAGGAGGCCCTTCTCCTCATTTGATGACTACGCTGAAATACCCACAAGCTTCATATCATACCCTAAGAACACTGAATTCACCATTTCTGAGTTAATTCTGTAGACGGATAAATTTTAATGGCTAAATTACATTATGTCATGCAAATAATTAAATATCAAATTATATCATTTATTTATATTTTAGGAATTTAATTAAATTAATTCCTAAATTAAATAAAAAGGATATTGATATTTAATAAATGGAGATAAAGATTTAAATATCAAAATATATCATTTATTTATATTTTAGGGATTTACATAAATTAATTCCTAAATTAAATAAATAAATGTTGATATTTAAATATGTGGATAATCTCGACCAATCAGAAGTCGACACATGTCAAATCTGTGCAGAAATCAAGGATTTGATAAAGATAAGTCCAAAATATTGAGGAGCCAATGAAATCGCGCCGCCTCAGCCCTAAATCTCCAAATTTATCTCTCCTTACACCTATAAATAGAGGCCATATGGAGAATGAAAATCACACCAGAAGTCATTTGAAGAGTTCAAGAATTTGAGAAATGAAATTCTCAAAGATATTCAAGGCATTCTTGTGACATTCAAAGGCGTTCTTCACCAAATTCATCCCGAAGACGACGTTTGATCCATAAGCAAGGAAGACAAAAGTGTTCTTCGTCAAATTCAACCTAAAATTAGCGTTTGATCCGGAAACAAGGCGTCGGCCCTCCGAATTAACATTTTCAAAGACCAAATACCAAGTCAACGAAGATCGAGGAGATAAATCTTCCCCGAAAACTTCGAAGATTGTTTGAAGATCGTTCCTGGTGTGATTAATCAGAGGAGAAATAGAGATTGGAAAGGACAATCCAAGACAGCATGTAGCCCATTTTGTTGAAACATGCAATAATGCTGGAACCTATGGAGATTATTTGGTCAAGCAGTTTGTTCGCACTCTGAAAGGAAATGCATTCGACTGGTATACGGACTTGGAGCCTAACTCAATTGACAATTGGGAGCAGCTCGAGCATGAGTTTCTCAATCGCTTTTACAGTACCAGAAGAACAGTCAGTATGGTGGAACTCACAAGTTCTCGCCAATGGAAAGAAGAGCCTGTGATTGATTATATCAATCGGTGGAGAAATCTTTGTCTTAACTGCAAAGATCATTTGTCTGAAGCGTCTGCCATAGAAATGTGCATCCAAGGAATGCATTGGGGTCTTCAATACATCTTACGAGGAATTCAACCAAGAACTTTTGAAGAACTAGCTACCAGAGCTCATGATATGGAGCTAAGTATGGCAGCAAGCGGAATTGATGGACCACCAATGCAAGAACCTCGCAAGTTCAAAGAAAGGCAAGATTTCAAGAGGAGTGCCAAGTCCTTCGACAAAGCACCAAAGAAAGAGTCTATGGCAACGAAAGCAACACCTGTCAAGTTCATCAGAAAGGATGCTGAAAAGGATGCAAGGCAGAATATTCAGCCAGAAAAGAGGATGACCCTGAAAGAGATGCAACAAAAACAATATCCTTTCCTGGATTCAGATGTCTCGGGGATTTTTGATGACCTACTCAAAGAAAGACTCATTGAATTGCCAGAAATGAAGCGTCCTAACGAAGCAGGGAGAATTGATGACCCTAAATACTGCAAATACCATTGATTGGTTGGGCAGACCATTCATGACTGCTTCATATTGAAAGATAAGATCATGCAACTAGCTCGTCAAGGGAAAATATCTCTTGAAGAAGATGATGCCACTACGAATATTGTCATCACTGAGTCCAATAATGTGGTGAATGATGAAGAAGACGATAAAGGAGTTGAAAAAGAGGCTCATGTGGCTGATAATGATTTCATATCTGTAATAACATTCACTGATGAAAATTTGCAGCTTGGGTCTGATCCTCACAATAGGTCTTTATTCATGAGTGGCTATGCATGTGAAAAATGGGTCAATAGAATACTTATTGATGGAGGGTCTGCAGTAAATATCTTGCCTCTAAGAACATTGAAAGAATTGGAAATTCCTACGGAGGATCTTTCTGGTAGCCGGTTGATGATTCAAGGATTCAACCATGAAGGACAAAGAGCTCTTGGCGCCACAAGGTTGGATTTACTAATGGATGATATG
The DNA here is from genome assembly GCA_026008535.1 of Perilla frutescens. NCBI lineage: Eukaryota > Viridiplantae > Streptophyta > Magnoliopsida > Lamiales > Lamiaceae > Perilla > Perilla frutescens. Next base: position 32,766,805 of record BRKX01000012.1, read on the forward strand.
AAATCAACCGCAATGTTTCACGTGATTGACGCCAAGACTTCATATAACATGCTTCTTGGAGGACCATGGTTACATGAGAATGGAGTTATCCCCTCAACATGGCACCAATGCCTCATGTATTGTCGAGATGGAGTTGTAAAGACGGTAGTCGGCAACCACAAGCCCTTCACAAAAGCTGAATCATACTTTGCCGATTCAAAATACTACCTACTTAACACAAAGGCAAGAAAAGGGGTAGCAATCCATCAAAAAGAACCTGAAAATAGCCAAAAGATCAAGAAAGAAGCATCTGGAACAAAATCACTAGAAGGACTCACTTTGCCTCTAACCAAAATTGATGCAAAGAAGCCAATCCCACCACCACTCAAAGGGTACGTTCGACCAACACAAGGCGGTGCTACTAAACATGGAGAAAGTGTGAATAGTGATGCCACTCAGCATTTTGGTCCAAAAGCATTCAAACTTCTCGTTAAAGCTGGATATAGTCCACAAGAAAGCCCTGTGACGGAGTCCCATTCAAAAGTTGTAGATCAACAGAACTACGGACTTAATGCCACACAAAAAATGTTGAAGAAGAATGGCCATGCTGTCCCAAACACTAAGGCAGGTTTGGGATTTGTCCCACAAAGTCCAGTCCGCATCACCATCAAAAGGGCCACAACAAACCATGTCTTTGAAGGAGAATTTTCATCAACAGAAGATGCAGTTGGCAAATACAAAAAAGAAACTCCAAGAACATCTATTTTCAAGAGACTTGGTGAGACTCCGAGGGTGTCTGTCTTTGAGAGGCTTGGTAGAAAATGTGGTGGCGAGATCACAAAAGTTGAAAGGTCAAATGGATGTGATAAACCACGAGTAACTCAAAGGTGAGGAGTTTGATCCCTTCCCGCATGAAGAGACGCACTACATTGACTGTGTCATGTGGAAGAGAACTAAAAGCCAAGTTGAAGACTATCATCTTTACGCAACACGTTGAAGATGAAGCCGATAGAGAAAGTGTAGCTTCATCTTACTATGCTGCCAGTGGTGTTCAAAACACGATTACTCGTGATGTTCAAAACCAGTTGCATCGAGACATCTCCCGTCTGGTTAGAAGAGGTGTGATCAAGATAAATAATGTGGCACACATAATTTGGGTGAGACGAAGGGATGGAACAATGAGAAAATGCATAGAGTTCAAAATTCCTGAAGAAATGAATGAAGAGATTGCCTCATCACATCACATTACCTCAAGTGAAGAAGTGACTATCGAAGAGGAAGATGCAGAGATAGCCCCTCCTCAGTTCGAAGAAGGTGTCAAGTCCACTGTCGATGAATTGAAAGAAATCAATTTGGGCGATGAAAATAACCCAAGACCTACCTACATAAGTGCACTTTTGACTACCAATGAAGAACACTCATATATTGAACTGCTAAAAGAGTTCAAAGATGTATTCGCTTGGTCATACAAAGAGATGCCTGGATTAAATCCAAAGATAGCTGTACATCATCTAGTAGTAAAGAAGGAGATACGGCCTGTCAAGCAAGCTCAACGGTGATTCCATCCAGACTTGATCCCACTCATTGAAGCCGAAGTAAACAAACTCATTGAAGTTGGATTCATCAGAAAAGTTAAATATCCGACTTGGATATCCAGCATCGTCCCTATGAGAAAGAAAAATGGGCAAATTCGAGTTTGTGTTGATTTCAGAGATTTAAATGAAGCATGCCCAAAAGACGACTTCCCACTGCCGATCGCTGAACTGATGATCGATGCTACCACTGGACATGAAGCACTGTCTTTCTTGGATGGATCTTCTGGTTATAACCAAATTCGGATGTCTCCAGAAGATGAAGAACTGACGGCATTTCGTACCCCTAAAGGGATATATTGCTACACAGTGATGCCACTCGGACTAAAGAATGCTGGTGCTACATATCAAAGGGCTATGCAGAAGATATTTGATGATATACTCCACAAAAACATTGAATGTTATGTGGATGATGTGGTAGTAAAGTCAAAACGGCGAAGTGACCATTTAGAAGACTTGAGGATGATTTTTGAGCGTCTCAGAAAATATCAACTAAAGATGAATCCTCTGAAGTGCGCATTTGGAGTGAAGTCTGGAAAATTCCTTGGATTCATTGTTCGCCACCAGGGAATAGAAATTGAAAAAGCCAAAATTGATGCAATAATGAAGATGTCTACACCTCGTAATCTTCATGAGTTAAAGAGCCTACAAGGAAAGTTAGCATTTCTCCGGAGGTTTATCTCAAATCTAGCCGGTCGGTGTCAACCATTCAGCCGGATCATGAAAAAGGGTGTGCCATTTGAATGGGATGAGTCGTGCAGTAATGCTTTTAAAAGCATTAAAGACTATCTTATAAAATCTCCTGTGTTAGTAGCACCGGTGGCAGGTCATCCGTTAATTTTATACATTGCTGCTCAAGAAAGGTCTATGGGGGCATTACTTGCCCAAGAAAATGAGAATGGCAAAGAAAGTGCTCTATACTATCTCAGTAGAATGATGACGCCCAACGAGTTGAAGTATTCTCCAATTGAGAAGTTATGTTTAGCTTTGATATTCTCCATTCAAAAATTAAAGCATTACTTCCAAGCTCATACAGTCCGTCTCATCTCCAAAGCAAATCCCTTGAAGTATGTAATGTCAAGACCCGTTCTGTCAGATAGGCTGGCACGGTGGTATCTCCAACTGCAACAGTTTGAGATCATATACGTTTCCCAAAAGGCTGTGAAGGGACAAGTTCTGGCAGATTTTCTGGCTGATCATCCAATCCCCGCTGAATGGGAACTCACTGACGATCTTCCAGATGAAGACGCACTTGCAGTCAAAATCTCTCCTCCTTAGCTTATGTATTTTGATGGTGCAGCCCATAGAGAAGGAGCCGGTGCCGGAGTTGTGTTTGTGACACCTGAAGGAGAAGTACTGCCATACTATTTTACCCTGACAAAAAATTGCTCCAATAATGTAGCTGAGTATCAAGCGCTTATCCTCGGATTGGAAATGGCAGTAGATACGAAAAGATTGCACATGAAGGTCTATGGAGACTCTAAGTTGGTGGTCAATCAAATAAATGAGCAATATGAAGTCAAGAAGCCTGAGTTACTACCATACGTCAAGTATGCCCAACGAATGATTGGATGGCTTGGAAATGTGGAAATTGAACATGTGCCAAGAAAAGAAAATAAACAAGCTGACACATTGGCTAAGCTTGCATCCACAATAGCCATGGCCGATGGCAAAGTTCTCATACCCGTTTGTAAAAATTGGGTTATACCACCTGTCTTTGAAGATGAAGATTGTGAAGAAGATGAGAATAATGTCGTGGAAGTGTTTGAAATTAAACAAGAAGACTGGAGACAAGTGTTTATTGATTACTTGAAGTATGAAAGGTTACCAGATGATCCACGTCGAAGAATTGATGTTCGTCGTCGTGCTGCTCGCTTCATATACTTCAAAGGCACATTGTATAGATGGTCTTTTAATGGTGTCTTTTTGAGATGTTTAAGTGATGAAGAAGCCGCAAAAGCAATGGAAGAAGCACACTCTGGTGTTTGTGGTGCTCACCAATCCGGCCCAAAACTACACTTCCGAATTAAGAGAATGGGCTACTACTGGCCGACCATGGTGAAAGATTGCTTGGATTATGCGCAAAGATGTCAACCTTGTCAATTCCATGCAAATCTCATCCATCAACCACCTGAGCCATTGCATCCTACAGTCGCTTCTTGGCCTTTTGATGCTTGGGGCATGGACGTTGTGGGGCCCATGACAAAATCTTCTGGAGGACACTTATACATCTTGGCTGCAACAGATTACTTCTCAAAATAGGCTGAAGCAGTACCTTTGAAAGAAGTGAAGAAGGAGAATGTGGCTGACTTCATCAAGTCCAATATTATCTATCGCTACGGGGTCCCTCGATACATCATCACTGATAATGGGAAGCCCTTTAGTAATGCATTGATAGATAAACCCTGTGAGAAATTCAACTTCAAGCAAAGAAAATCATCCATGTATAATGCAGCTGCAAATGGATTAGCTGAAGCTTTTAACAAGACGTTGTGCAACTTATTGAAGAAAGTAGTTGCAAAATCAAAGCGTGATTGGCATGAGCGAATTGGTGAAGCATTATGGGCATACAGAACAACTCACAGAACGCCCACACAAGCAACTCCCTATTCACTGGTGTATGGAGTGGAAGCCGTCATCCTGCTTGAGCAACAAATTCCATCTCTCAGAATTGCTATCCAAGAAGGATTAACTGAAGAAGAAAATGCACACTTACGTCTTCAAGAGTTGGAAGCTTTGGATGAAAAGCGATTGGAGGCACAACAAAGGTTGGAATGCTATCAAGCTCGGCTCTCAAAAGCTTTCAATAAAAAAAGTGCACTCACGTTCTTTCCAAGTTGGAGATCTGGTCCTTGCTATGAGAAGACCAATTATCACCACTCATCGTGTCGGAAACAAATTTGTGTCAAGATGGGATGGTCTATATGTTGTTAAAGAAGTCTACACAAATGGTGCCTACAAATTGATCTCTGAAGATAACGTAAGAATTGGCCCGATAAATGGGAAGTTCTTGAAGCGTTACTATCCTTGAAGGAAAAATGATATGAAGAAAACTCCTGGCCCGCATGAGTATAAACTGCGTACGGTAACCACCAAGGAATGTGCACGTGGCTAAACTGCTAACTTTCCCACCAAAAGTTAAATTTATGTGGTTAAACTGTTATTTATCCCACCAAATGTGTTCTATGTGGTTAAAATATAAAACACCCACTTTGTTTATAGTGGTTAAAGAATATTCACTCCTGGCCCGCATGAGTATAAACTGTGCACGGCACCCCCCCAAAACAAAATACAAATCGATCATTTGAACTACGTTTTGACTTGATCTCTTTCAAAAAGGGTACGTAGGCAGCTTAGATATTTCTAAGTTCAGTCATGATTTGTGTTTTACCATTTCAGTTGAATGATCATAGTTGAAGAATTTGAAGGCTCAAAGTGGAAAAGAATCAATGCATTTGATCTAATAAAACCACAAAAGAATTCATATCAACTATGGGCATTGCCCAAATGTTCGAAAAAAAAAGAAAAAAAAAGCAAGCTAAATAAAGATCCAAGCAAAAGGATCTTGATCCTTCGAATCTTTCTGGGCTGACTCCAAAAGAGATTTTGTGCTTTCTACCTTTTCGGTTCCTTTTTTCTCGGAGACATTCTTCAGTTTGGCAAATTCTTCTTCAAATCCTTTGATCTTCTTTTGAGTAGCATCATGAGAGATTTGATGTTCTTTCAATGATATGCACAATCTCGGCATTACGAATGCAATATCTAATCTCCTCAAGACGTTGGGAAGAAAGTCCTTCAAACTCAAAAGATGACGACCTCACTTCATCATAAGCAGCAGCTGTGGTGAAAAGCTCGCCCAAACTCTTCTCTAGAACAGGCATGTCAAAGTCGCCAGAGAAAGCCTTCATTTGTGAGAATCCACCAAGTACTTCCTCAGATATGAATGTGTTAACATGACGATGACTGCTCTCGGCATGATCTTCAACAGATATCGCGTGTTTCTTTTGTTTTTTTAAAATGATGTTCTCCATTGCTACCGGTAGAATCATCTAGAAGACACAAAGTCATCATTCGATTGTCCTTGGAAGGATTCACTTCTTCAACTTTCTTCTTGCCTTTGGAGGTGTTGTCCTTAGGAGAATTCACTCTTCAACAATTCTACGCCCCAGTGTCAGCAATAAACTAGGTTGACTAGTTGGGCGATGATGTGATGATTCCAGAACCCATGCTGAAGATGCTTTGACAAGAGGAACCTCCCGAGTCCAAGTTGTCCTACGCAAGTGATTCGTGAACTGGGGCCAGTTAGGAGCAAATGAGCCGATGAGAGCTCTATGCACTCTTAAACGCGTCCCTTTCTCTACAGGCTGCCGCTCGTAATCCATAATCATCAAGTAGGTGTTCCCAGAATCAGTAACATCTCTGAAGCAAACCATGTCGAGACTTAAGAACTTAAGGCGAAAATCCCTTAAGTCTTAAGGACCCAAGGCGAAAATCCCTTGAGCCGTGAACTGCTGCTGGAACTCCGGAACTTAAGAACTTAAGGCGAAAATCCCTTAAGTCTTAGGACTCAAGGCGAAAATCCCTTGAGCCGTGAACTGCTGCTGGAACTCCGGAACTTAAGAACTTAAGGCGAAAATCCCTTAAGTCTTAGGACTCAAGGCGAAAATCCCTTGAGCCGTGAATTGCTGCTGGAACTCCGGAACTTAAGAACTTAAGGCGAAAATCCCTTAAGTCTTAGGACTCAAGGCGAAAATCCCTTGAGGGTGAAAATCCCTCAAGTCTTAGGACTCAAGGCGAAAATCCCTTGAGCCGTGAATTGCTGCTGGGACTCCGGAACTTAAGAACTTAAGGCGAAAATCCCTTAAGTCTTAAGGACTCAAGGCGAAAATCCCTTGAGCCGTGAACGTTGCTACTGGAACTCTGGAACTTAAGAACTTAAGGTGAAAATCCCTTAAGTCTTAAGGACTCAAGGCGAAAATCCCTTGAGCCTTGCTGCAATTTGGAATTGAGGCACTCCGGTCAAAATGTAATTCCAAAGAATTCTGCAAAAAAAAAAAGGAATTTTACATGCAACAAGCGTAATAAAAAAAGACATAGTCTCCTCAAGTTGCAGTAATATACCTTAAATTTTCTGGTGCAAGGAGCCCCTTGAATTCTTCTAAATCAGCAAAAGAAGTGCACGTCGTTCCTACAAAAAAAAAAGAGGCAGAATCTTCTCTCAGGCAATTTATCGAACACATTGGATGTAGCAGACTGATAGATATATTTTTACGCATGCAAGGATATGTTTTGAAGCTATATTTGAAAATGGGTTAAATTATATGATGGAGTTCTATCTATTGCATCCGACGGAATTCAAGGCATTAAGGTGATGAATTACCAGAAAGACGTCAACTGGTCGGTGGCTTTTGCAATGATAAAAATTGACCAAGATCACTAGGTATCTGCTTCAACAGATTGATGTCGATCGATCCTCTGCAAAGTAGAAAGAGAGCATTAAGTGACCGAGGGAAAAAAGAGCTTAATGGTGGCAAGATCACCTCTTTGCGAAAAAAAAAGCATTATGTTGCTGAAAAAAAAAAGAATTTGAGAGTGGCTGGTTATTGTTACCGAAGCAAATATCCAACCTTGACTGGAGACAGGGGCGGTTTTGATGGTGTGCGGGGTGGCGACCGCACAGGGCCCCGAAAAATCGAGGGCCCTCGAATATATATAGGTCCATATATGTATATATAGATAAATAGTTGAAAATATTATCAATTAGTCACTTAGCTCAGTGGAAAACTACTTTCTTAAAGTTTCTTAGTGCTAGGGATCAATTCTTGAGTGTAACATTTTTTTTTACTACTTACGCTTGGGGCCCTTTGACATAATTTCTTTTTAACAAGTAGGGTCCGCCTATATTCGCACAGGGCCTCCGATATGCTAGCCCCGCCCCTGACTGGAGATTGCAGCCTGAGCGATTGTGTCTCGAAGATGACGATGATGTTGTGTTCTCGGAGATTATCGAGAGGCGAGTTGCAAATTTCACTTCTTCTATCTAGTTTTGTATTCGCTCGTCAGATGCGTGAAAAGAAAACTAAGACAGAAGTATTTATAGGCCTTCTTTGGGGTGTTTGAGTCGGGAAAGGAAACTGAATAAAAAGACTCCCTATGCATGATGAATTGCCAAAGCGTTCAGATTTGTTTCAATAGTTCAATATTTGAAAAAGAAAGGGTTGGATAATAAAATTCATTGCTGCGCTGACAGAAGGAAATCCAACGGATATATTCAAGTGTTTGGACTAATCCTATTTTGATACACAGCGGCCGAATATAGTATAAAGAAAAGCAGAATTCTCGTGCTCATAGAAATCGTAAAAGAAAAGGATTCTCATGCAAGAAAGAAATTTATTATTTTTTTTTTCTCGCCGCATGGAAGATTCGAAAGTTGTGTATTGAATTGAAGAAAATGGGCTCAATATGTAATTGGAATATGATTAGGCCACACTTAATTAAGATCCAAATAAGGAATTGGGCCGAATATTTCTTATTAGTCCAATAAGAAAGTCACGTTTGGACTTTAAAGGTATTTTATTTGGAAATTGGTCAACTAATTACCAAATAAGTAAAGACGCAATAATAAATTTTAAAAAATCAAGAACTCATGGACACGAGTATAAAATGTCTATAAATTCAGATCTCAAAATGAAGGCTCCTTGATACGAGTTGAAACTATCTAGCAAATTAAAAATGAAGACTCCTTGATACGAGTTGAAACTATCTAGCAAATTAAAAATGAAGGCTCCTTGATATGAGTTCAAACTATCTAATCTTAAATCTTGAGACTAATTCATTTCCAAGGCAAATTGTCTATGAACAAGTCTCAAGGGGGCATTTGTAGACGGATAAATTTTAATGGCTAAATTACATTATGTCATGCAAATAATTAAATATCAAATTATATCATTTATTTATATTTTAGGAATTTAATTAAATTAATTCCTAAATTAAATAAAAAGGATATTGATATTTAATAAATGGAGATAAAGATTTAAATATCAAAATATATCATTTATTTATATTTTAGGGATTTACATAAATTAATTCCTAAATTAAATAAATAAATGTTGATATTTAAATATGTGGATAATCTCGACCAATCAGAAGTCGACACATGTCAAATCTGTGCAGAAATCAAGGATTTGATAAAGATAAGTCCAAAATATTGAGGAGCCAATGAAATCGCGCCGCCTCAGCCCTAAATCTCCAAATTTATCTCTCCTTACACCTATAAATAGAGGCCATATGGAGAATGAAAATCACACCAGAAGTCATTTGAAGAGTTCAAGAATTTGAGAAGTGAAATTCTCAAAGATATTCAAGGCATTCTTGTGACATTCAAAGGCGTTCTTCACCAAATTCATTCCGAAGACGACGTTTGATCCATAAGCAAGGAAGACAAAATCGTTCTTCGTCAAATTCAACCCAAAATTAGCGTTTGATCCGGAAACAAGGCGTCGGCCCTCCGAATTAACGTTTTCAAAGACCAAATACCAAGTCAACGAAGATCGAGGAGATAAATCTTCCCCGAAAACTTCGAAGATTGTTTGAAGATCGTTCCTGGTGTGATTAATCAGAGGAGAAATAGAGATTGGATCCAAAAATATAAATTTGATCCGAAAATATTGTATTTGTATACTATTTTGTGTTTTATTAAATTAAATACAAAAATTTGTGTTACAAATTCAACCCGACGATTCAACATCCGGGTATCGTTCTTATGTTCTTCTTGGATTGAACGACGTTTCCCCTGATTTCTAATCACATTCTGACTAGAGATTAGTTATTTAGCTCTTTAAATTATTCAATTATTTCACATTTCTTATTTTTTTACTCTTCTTCTTTTCCTGACTTGAGCGTCGGAGACCCAACGATTGTCCTCGACGGTCTTTGGCTCTTACGGTTTTTTCTGGTTTTGTTTCACCGATTGATCGCTGCTCCGGACTGATACATTAATTGCAGATTTTTGAATCTACACGCACAATATTGTTTATCATTGTTATGCTTTTATACAGGTTCACAATTATTAACCTACGAGTTACAATAATATTATTGGCTGACGAGCTGCACATGTCCCGATATATTAGTCGCGGGCTACCCAATTATTATTTATTATACTTGTATATGTTGGATAAATGTGTTCACCACTGAGTCGATAGCACTCACCATAAGCTATTATATTTTTCAGGTCGATGATTTACTCGGGTGATGTGCGTGGTGACGTTTGATAATGGTAATTAAAGAGCTTTTATTATTTAGCTTTCGATGTATTAATGTCAAATAGTTTATATTTTAATAAAAGTGACGTTCTTCATTATTATTGTTGTTATTATTTTTTATAAAAATTGAGGTGTGACATATTATTTGCAAACACAAGGTTGGAGAATTTTGCAGAGGTTGAGTTCCTTGTTCGTGTAGATATGCTTAAGTCGAAATATTTTCGCGAGTGTTCGATGTTGCAGGAAAAAATGGGATCTAATGCTTCTTTTGTGTGGAGATCTCTGTGTTGGAGCAGAACTTTGGTTGAAAAAATGAGTAAGATAGAAGATAGGAAACAAAGAATCAGTGAGAATTTTTAAAGATTGTTTTTTGCAGGAGGGTGTGCCTAGAACAATGCAGCAAAATAGGGGATTTAATACAGATACTCGTATGGCGGATTTTTTGACTAAGGATCACGAGTGGGATGAGAAGATGGTGCGGGGGGCTTTCTGCCCGAGAACAGCAGAGATGATTTTGCATACTCCTATTTTGTTGGAAGGAGATGATAAGTGTTATTGGAAAGCAGATGCTAAGGGAGCTATTCGGTGAAACTCGGGTATCTTGAAAAAATTGGTTACTTCGAAATTCATGCGTGCACGTCCAGAAATATTAAAGAAGATTGGTGGAAGCTTGTGTGGAAAGTTGATATTCCTCCAAAAATAAAGGTGTTCACGTGGTGAGCGTTTATAGATTTTATTGCTCTCCTGATAAACCTTAAGGCACATCATGTACCGGTGGTGGGGATTTGTGAGTTTTATAAGAAAGATTGGGGACAATAGTGCATGCTCTTTTATGATGCTGTTAAGACCGTGTGGAAGGAGAATAAGCTTTGGTCAATTGTGAAAAGATGGAGAAAGGGAAATTTGTTAGAAATTGGGAGGGGAGTTGCACAGAAGTGTACTAAGGAGGATTATGAGGTCTAGGGAGTGAATTTGTATTTACTATGGTCCCATTTATGTTGGCTGATGCATGGACAGATTGGCACAAAATGTCAGATGGGTTTTGACTTTGCAAAGCATATGTGGAAGCTTTTAAAGAGGCTGGATCGGTACTTAGGGTGGCTAATCCTCCAGGAGTTAAGGTGGGGAGAAAAGAGGTGGTATCCTCCCAAAAAATGAGTTTTTCGGCTAGTCATTGATGCCTTAGTGAATGATCACTCTCGTCGCTATGGTGTTGGTGCGGTTGTCTGAGACTATGAAGGTTGCAACTCTAGCACAGGATATTGTATAATCGAGTTCTGTTTTTGACGCTGAAATCAATGCGCTACTTTATGGTGCGGGTTTATATTTGCACGAAGAGCTTGTTCCTTCCGTGGTTCACTTAGACTCTCTTCTAGTTATTCATTTTCTATCTAGCAAGGGTAATGAGAACTCATATATGGAGAATGTGTTGCCGCCTTTGGTGGAGGTCGTCAAAACTGAAGTTATTTTAGATTTCTGCCATATGTATATGAAGACAAATTTTGTAGCTCACACACTCACTCGTTTTGGAGCAGGTTGTGATGGAATGATTACTTGGAACTCAAATTTTCCTCGCTCGTTGAGGAAGTTGATCGAATAAAATTTCAGGATTTTGATTAAAAAAAAATTACATACTTTATGCTTGCTTATAATTTTTATTTATTTATTTATATATGTACTTAAATATCGATCTTAGCTAGAATTTGTTGTGCTTGTCCACCATATATATATATATATATATAGTTAATTTTTTTTAGTCACTTAGAATTTTAAAAAATTTATTTTAGCCACTTATTTTTAAACATATAAATTTTTGCCACTTTGAACTAAAATACCCTTCTTCCATTTTTAAAATGATTAATAAAAAAGAAAAAAAAAAGCGAGCACTGGTACGGCGCTCAGGTGTGAGCGCGTGTCGGCAATCCCGCACCTGTGCGCTGGCACGTCTGTGTCGTCGGTAGCCCTACATTTGCCTGTGCGCGCACATTATATTACTTTTAAACAATTTCTTTAAATTAAAGGTATTAATTATAAAATTGGACAAAATAATAATATTTTAAAAAAAGTGACTGAAAAAAGTTTTTTTTTTTTACTAGCCATATTGCCACTACACACACACTTGGTTTCAACTAGATCATATCTCGTGTTTATTACATTTAATGCAATTTGCTGAGCTTCAATTCGATCTTTGTAATATATATGGTGAAAATAAACATTACTTGGCCTTTCATGTTGTGTAGTGTGGTTGGTTGCAAGGATGATCAAGTAAGAGCACACTTATCTTCATTAATTTCTATAGAACAGAGGCGTAATCTCTGTTTGAATGTCTAGTGTCTAGTTAAAAATCTTATCCGGAATTGCAATGTTATCTGATAAACAGAACAGACTGAATATCTATATTACGTGCCTAAATTTTTGAAATTGCTGCTGACTTCATTTGATTATTGCTAACTTCACTTGTGGCTGAAGAATGATTGGAATCATATATATACCTTTTGAAACTGTTGATTTGTTTTTTCCCTCCTTTTTTTTTATTGTGGGTGGGCAGCTCATTAAAATCGTGATTAGATTCTGGAATCCATATCTTTGAGTACACTGTAATTCAACAACAAATTAAAGCAGATTGAGAAGAATCAACACTCAAAGCATATATGCTAACTAAAGCCATATATATATATATATATATATATATATGTCTATGCCATTAATCCTTATCACTGAATTAATATCTTGAAAGAAGAAATGAATTGGATGCGTGCGACTAGGAGGAAACAAGGGTGGGCGGAGCAAACCTTGTCGTCCATCTCTGCGCCTCCTGTTCCTCTGGTTGCGGTTTTGGCCATCGTCATTTTCTTGTTATCTCTGTCCCAATACAGTGCTTACAAGGAGCAAATGCGCTATACTATGTTCAGTTTTAAGATTTTACTATTTGTGGCTCCTGTTTTTGTTATCGTCTTCTTGCGTTCGAGCCTGCTTAGCAGTGGGGTGTGGCTCAACTTCTGCCCTTCTTCACAGCAGGCATTCCCCTGGGGCGTGGCGCTGCTGCTGCTCGCGCTGCTTCTGCTACTGTCTTACCACTCTTCTTTTTACTCTAAATGCTTTCCTTTTGGAACTTCTGATTAGTTCTTATTGTTCCTAGATTTCCTTATCTCTCTCTCTCTCTCTCTCTTGTGTGTGTGTTCCTGAAAAATATAGCAATCTTTGACTCTTTTGATGAGGTCCTGAATTCTTGTGTAATTTAGTTAAATTTGGAAAGATACACAAAATTTGGCTTGTGTCTGTTGTTCGTGATTGTGGGATAAGATATTATAGTCCAGTTTCTAGGGCTGTAAACGAGCCGAATACCTTCAAGTTCGAGTTCGGCTCGTTTAAGTTATACTCGGTTCGAGCTCGAGCTCGAGTTCGACTCGAGCTTCGAGTTTGAGTTCGAGTTCGGCTCGAATTAGAAAATTTGTGATCGAGTTCGATTCGAGCTCGGCTCGAGTTCGGCTCGATAAGGATATGTTCAAGTTCGATTAAAAAAACTCGATAAAAAGCTCGATTAAAGCTCGATAATAATAAAATTTGTGATCGAGTCCTTTTCTTTTCTTTTCTAGATTTTCTTTAATTATGTTTATTTTTATTTTATTTTCTTTAAACTAATTACTTAATTATGTAATTGTAGTCATGCTTATTACTCATTTAATTATTTTTCATTATTAATATAGGTGTATTCAAATTTTAATATATATTTACCTTAATTTGAATTAAAATTTCAAAAAAAAAAAATTCTAATATAATTTATAAATCATAATTTACTCATGTCTCATTTTATTTTTATTTTATCATCATTCATTTTCACTTTTTATTTAAAAATTGTATTCATTAATTAATTAGTAATTTATCTCACTATCCATGATAGCTTATTATTTTTTTTTCAAACTTCAATATACAAATATTTTACAATCATCTTAATTCAAATTCAAATTTCAAAGTGTTTTGTATTATGCAATTTATAAATTATAATTCAAACCTATCTCATTTTCTTACTATTTTATCGATTATTTAGTTTCATTTTTATATAAATTGTAATTATATTAGTTGATTGATGATATAGTTCATTATTCTTGTTACTTTATTATTTTTTACTACACATTCACACATGTTCCAACTGATAAGTAAATATTTATAATAATCTTAATTCGAACACAAATTTTAATGTTTTTTATAATATGATTTATAAATCATAATTTATTTTTATTGTTATATCTCAATTTTCTTTTATTTTATTGGTATATAAATTAAATATTTCAATGAGGCACGCTAAAGTATACATAATATTTATATAAATTAAATATTTATATTTCAAAGCGTGGGGCCACGTGGCCGCCTGAAATAGGAGGAAATAACCCCTATTGCACGCAAGTCCACCTCAATTCGCTATTATAATATAATTAATATTTATTACTAATAATTAAAATTATATACTCTAATTATGAAATTAACCATTTATCCACCATAATGATTAACTATTAACTACGTTAAAAAATACAAATACTAAATAAATTATTGTATAAATATATTATAACTAATAATTGTAAAATTGAAACTAAAGAAATAAAATGGCAGAGAAAAACTACTCACATAAAATTGTGAATAAATATTAAGTGCGTCATTGGGTGTATGTGTTTTACCATTTCAGCATAAGAAAATCAGTAGCAATTGATCCAAGATTGGGGCGTTTGGAATCTCGTGTTTTAGTCGAAGAATATATTTTATTATTAAATAATAACAAGATTAGGGCAGTTGAGATATTTCATGAAACTGACGGAGCCGACTTCTATGCTTCCATTAAGATTCATCTACATTTATTAGTATTAGTGGAGTATGTTACTACTATAACGTAATACTAAATTTAATAAAAATACAAAATTTCTTTTATATATATCATAACCAAAGTATCTAAGGCCTAGGGATAAACTTAGAAGAATTTTCTTTTTCCTCCCAACGCAAATATTAATAACGTATTATATTTTTGAAATAGCATTTGATATAGTAATGTGTCGTGTCAAGCACTGATAAATAATAATCACATTAGAAACAACCAAAATCGTGTTTAATTACAAAAATATTAACCCAATGCTGATGATATGCATAAATATTATATTATACTTCCCTTAAAAATGGAGTGAATTTAAATGAGAAGGTATTGAATTTTACCTAACGCCAATCAAGGTGTACACGTAACTCGGTAAATAGATACAAATCTGTTACTGCGCCTCTCATCTCTCAATACTGCAATCAACACGTGTGCAAGGTGACACGATCGTAAAGGCTGGCAAATCCCGGACTCCCGTGCAATTTCACCCGTTAATTTCCAATTTTTCACACACTAGAAACTTGCAAACTCCCAACAAATCGTAAAAATCAAACCTTTTTCTTTAACCCCTTCACGTTAATACTGTGTGTGAGTGTGAGTGCGAGAGGTGAGTTTTGGAGTTGTGCGGTTGTGTGTGCGCTCTCTAGTTTGATGCATGCTACATGCGCTTGATTGACACGTTTTGACTTCATTTTTCCACTCACAATTTCGATTCTGAATTCTTCGCCGGACTTGAATCAATTCATGTAAGTGAAACGAATGTGTTTTCATCGGTTTCTTGATTATGAAACTCATGCATTTTGGATGCCATCTTTCCGTTGTGATTTTTGGGGTGGTGTTTTGGGTTTATGGATCGTGGGTTTTATTTATTTCCCCCCTTTTCTTCTATTGATTTCATGGGATCTTCGTGATATAAATTATTTCCAGTTTTCTGGTTTCTAAAGAACCGCAATAGATATTTGGAGGCCGCCATTTGGAATGTTATGAGTTTTTTTTTTTTAAAGGTTGATAGCGATTTAGGTTTACTAGAAATGAGGGTCCGGTTATTCTATTTTCAAAATGGTACATGTTAACTACTCTGTGTTTGCTGAATCTTGAAAAATGCAGATAAGGGAGAACTCATTTGTGACTATAATTGTGCAGTTGAGGATTTCCAAGAATGTCCACACTAACAGGAGATGGGCAGCAAAATGGTAGTATTAAGAACGTTGATTCGATTAATAATGGGCATGAATTAGAAGAATATGATTTTTCAAGGTTCATAGATAGGCCTAGGCTTTTGAATCTGGAAAGGCAGAGATCGTGTGATGAAAGGTCGCTTAATGATTTGCCGGTGGGGTTCTCTCCTCATCCATCTTCCAGAGCAGATAACTTCTATCGAGCTTTTGAGAACTCCGATAGCCTGTATTCACCTGGCATAAGGTCTGGTTGCAATACTCCCTTGTCACATTTTGGCTATGCTATGGCCTCTGATCCGCACCCCATGATAGCCGAGGCTTGGGATGATTTAAGGAGGTCATTAGTTTACTTTCGCGGCCAACCTGTGGGGACGATTGCTGCATTGGATAACTCTGATGAAAAACTCAACTATGATCAGGTGAAGAGCCCAAAAAATAATGTATTCGTTAATCATTATTCAATGAATGTATTGTTTTCTCTGCAAGCACATTTCATTCTATGCAGTACATAGAAGTGCATGCTTTACTTTCTTGGTAGATCAGAGGTGCTAGAGTTGGGGGTGTTGAAGGTGAGAATGAACAGATTGCTTCATTAACTGTTGTGATTGATGAAGTTTGATCACGAGTGAAGAGGAGGTCTATGTTATATATTAGAGTTCCAATGGAAAATGCAAATGATATTTTTTCACTCACTGAGTTGTACAAAGATGGTAGCATGCTTTCTAGAATACAATCCCAGGCTTTATAAATATCAAGAATCTTTTCTCCATTCCAGATGCTTAAGCTAGCATAATGTGTTTTCCAATCCAGATTTGAGAGCGAGTTGCTGAACTCAAGAATCTATGGTAAATAGAATAATATGATTTTGTTGCTGATAAGATGTAAATAAATTATAACTTGGAATAGTGGACAGAGTTTTGGTTAGTTGGCTCACAAACTGCAACATTGTTTAGAGTCCATGTCCTTCCCGTGCACGGTGCACCTTCTGTTCATTTCTCGTTTGTATATTTCGATTACTGTTACTTTTTTGCAATTTTCCGGGATGGTGAGGTGTAAGGTGAGGAGGGGTTGTTGGATGAAGGATGATGAAAGGAGAGGCATAAAGGGTAGGAATCATATAAGAATTCCGAGTAAGACATGGTATGTATGATATATCCTTTAGCAAACTGAATTTTTTATTATTATACAGTTCTGTAATGGAGTAATTTTTGTATTCTAGGGACTTCAACACCTTACGTATTGTAGATTTCAGCCAGGATCTCAATCTGTGTCCACCTGACTTGTCATCTTAAGTGTTCTTCTGCATCATTTCCCCTGTTCACATACTTTTAATGTCAGAGAATTTTGTTGCAGTGCTTGGAGTCATAAAATGTTTTGGAAACAATAATTGGCCGTGGTTCCTGAAGCATTTAACCTGTTGCAGGTATTTGTTAGGGATTTTGTTCCGAGCGCGCTAGCTTTCCTAATGAATGGTGAACCTGAAGTTGTGAAGAATTTTCTTCTAAAGACCCTTCGCCTTCAAGGGTGGGAGAAAAAAATTGATCGATTCCAACTGGGTGAAGGTGTTATGCCGGCCAGTTTTAAAGTATTGCACGATCCAATCAGGAATACTGAGACACTGATGGCAGATTTTGGTGAGAGTGCAATAGGCAGAGTGGCTCCAGTGGATTCTGGCTTTTGGTGGATTATACTACTACGAGCATATACAAAATCGACTGGAGATACTTCCTTAGCAGAAATGCCTGAATGCCAGAAGGGTATGCGCCTGATACTAAGCTTATGCCTCTCAGAAGGATTCGACACCTTCCCGACTCTTCTTTGTGCTGATGGATGCAGTATGATTGATCGTAGGATGGTGAATATTCCGGCTTTATTTAATATTTATACATGCTTATTTCCATGTTCTCTTTATTTTAGCAGGATTGAAGAAAAACACCATCCCTTCTCCATCTGAAGTTCAATCACTAAGTATTTTCGTGAAACTAGTTTTTGATTTAGGCACGTGCTAATTCTCACCTTATTTTGTTTGTGTTGCAAACGTTAGGGTGTATATGGCTACCCGATCGAGATACAAGCTCTTTTCTTCATGTCTCTAAGATGTGCAATGCTCTTACTGAAGCACGATGCTCCAGGGAAGGAGCTTATAGAACGAATTGTTAAGCGTTTGCACGCTTTGAGCTATCACATAAGAAATTACTTTTGGCTGGACTTCAAGCAGCTTAATGACATATACCGATACAAAACTGAGGAGTACTCCCACACAGCAGTGAACAAGTTCAATGTGATGCCCGATTCTCTGCCCGAATGGGTTATGGATTTCATGCCAGTGCACGGAGGCTATTTCATAGGCAATATAGGCCCTTCACATATGGATTTCCGTTGGTTTTGCTTGGGCAATTGCATCGCGATCCTTTCATCCTTAGCAACTCAAGAGCAATCAGCTGCTATTATGGATCTGATTGAATCAAGATGGGAGGAGCTGGTGGGTGATATGCCGCTCAAAGTTTGTTACCCTGCTATCGAGAATCACGAATGGCGGATTGTGACGGGATGCGATCCAAAAAACACGAGATGGAGTTACCATAATGGTGGATCATGGCCGGGTAAAACTTTTCCCATGAGTTCAATTTTTTTGTCAAGAAATGATCATTCTTAGCTAAGCTAATTAGCTACTA